>JAECXP010000130.1:4265000-4865000 GCA_018152965.1 Scaptomyza pallida
CTTAACGCTTGACTGATTTCTTTAGCCTCAAACAAAATTGGCACGCGCTCAGGCTCTTCAGCAACTCTCTCTGCCTGCCCCCCCACTCTTTAAAGAAGCCAGGAGTGATATACACACAATATATAAAAATGAATTCAAGCTGCTCCTTAGATATACATCTACTGTTTATATGTGGTCTACGTGCCGCACTTCGCCTTCGTTACCCAACTTTCTGTCTCTGCCTCTGTCTCTGTCTGTGTTTGCGTTTGTGTTTTGTGTTTTGCGGCTCAAGTTTTGTTACGTGCCTTGCTTAATTTTCGGCTAACACGAGCGTGTACGGGTTTTGGCAGCATCAACTCATTGGGTTCCGATTACCGGGCGTATACGTAATACCTAACATAACCGAAAAATGTTTCAGTTGCTTGCACATCATGTTTGCCCTCAACCCACATATCCCGTGTTGCTACTAGCTGCAACAAGTTGGGAGCCAAGGCCAACGAAGGTAAACAACAAGAACAAGAACAAGAACAACAAATTTTAAGCTCAAGTTACGCTATGCTTGGTTGCTCATACGCAACGTTAGCCAGCCTCGCCATAATTTCACCTTTGGCGCCTGGCATTTCAATGCTGCCGTTTTCACTTATCATCGATATGCCCAGCAACAATAGCTTTCTCTCTCTGTATGTGTTTGTGTGTGAGTGTGTGTGGGCGTTGTGCCAAATATGCAAAACTGTTCTGCATGGAATTTGTGCAACAACACGTTCTATTGTTTCTATCATTTCTACTTTTGCACTATGTTAAGCTTCGACTACTTATTCTCTCTCAACCTGCCTCCATGCACAATGCAAAATGTGTGTATGTTTTCTCTGGTAAAAGCTATGCCTTCCTCCCTCCATTGCAGCATTGAAGCTTTGAATATTTTTTTTGTAAGCTTATTGGTATAATTTTAAGCGCTTTATAGCTCAAATTGCACATAGTTTCGCATACATTTTCATATTTTGCAGTCTTGCTTTTGTATCGCAGGCTTAAATGTGTGCAAAACTGTGTTTTTGAAATAAGTTTCGAACTGCAAACTCTGTGCAATACGTTTCTAATGAGCTTTTCATGATACCCTTTTCAAGTTGATTCTTAACTTTACTTTTCCTCTGTTTTAACACTCTCTCTTTTTCTCTTCGTTTTGTTTTTTTTTTTTCAAGTTTTCATTACTGTGCTGTGGCTGCCAACATCAATTTGGTGAAATTTACCAGCCACAATCTCGAGCGCATAAAACGCGCATTAGCAAACTATTAGTCAAATCCCCAAGGTGCCATTTACCATGTCCAAAGCTGTCGTTTCTCACTTTCGTTCCCTCTCCCCCTCTCTCTGTGCTGTGTTGTGCGCGCTGCATCGTATGCCATTTGCAATGTAATTTGTGACGCCTAATAAAATGCCAAAATACTCAGTAAAAATAAATAAATAAAAATGAAAATACCGAGCACAAGAAGAAAATGTGCATAAATTATAAGACAGCAGCAGTCGCAGACCAAAAGTGTGAAAAATTACGCATACGCCCCGGTTGCTGCGTACACCGCCTACTTTTGCTCACATTCTCACACTCCCGCGCCACCGCAAAAGCACCAAAAAGCGACCGCAAAAACCACCAGCTAAAAACAACAAGCGAATATTTTTGCTTACGTCGCGCCGCAAACTTTTTGCCAAAACGACGAAACGACTGACGGCGACGGCGTATAATTTAATTTGCTTTTAATTTTCGCTAAGAAACTTTTAGGCGCAGTCTCCTTAATCTGATTTCTGCTGCAACCTCCCAAGTCGCCACGGATAGCTGATGCGCATTTAATTATGCTTTTACTATTTTTTTCTTTGCTTTTTTTTTGTTTGTGTCTGCGTGCAAATTAAGAAAAATGCGTTTAATTCAAGCCACATTTTTCTTTTGCGGGTCAACATGCCCTGGCCTAGATTTAAGTCGGGTATTAAAGATTTTTAGCATCGTTTGTGCATGAATTTTTTATTGTTGTGCGTATAAACAATACAAAGTTATAATAATATCAATTTCAAAATTAGCTTTTGTTATTGAAACACTTTTTAATCAACATTTTTTTGTTTTTATCATTGTTTCGCACTCAAAGCTGCATTGTTATGGTGCATATGCAAAGAGTATAACAGTTTTATGATGCGTCTTGCCACTGCTTAGGTAGATAGTTAATGGAATTAGTTTAAGTAATGAAACATTTAATGTTGTGCTGCATAAACTTCACCTAATGCCCTGATTATCGTCAAGTTGTTGATTTAGTATGTGGTTTATATACACTAAAGAGTAATAGGTATTCGTCATTGTGCAAATAGAAAGCAGCTTTCTATTGTTTGTGTGTTTGTGTCATAACTTTGCTCGAACCGTTGAGTTGAGTTTCTGGGATTTGTGTTTGGTTTCAGTTCTCTTGTGCCATTTTGTTTGTTTAGCGACTTGACTTGTGTTTATTTTATCATTTGTTGTTGTTGCTGTCGTTGTCGCTTTGTTCTGGCATTGTTTTACTGCGCGCGCTGATTGAAATTAAGCGCATTTGAAGAGGCGGCACACAAAATGTTGCCATAGTTCAAGTGGATGCTGCTGTTTTTGTCCATTGTTTTCAATTGCTGGCAAATTATGCGGCAAGTCTTTCGAGTGACGCAAAATGATTTTGTATACGTATATCCGTATATGCGGATATACCAAACACACACGCACGCACATTTATATTGTTCTCGTCCGGGATTTTGTGCTAATTTGACACAACACATTTATGTGTGTGTGTGTGTGAGCTGTTGTGAAGCATCGCATCAATAAATATGCGGAAATGGTCATAATTAATTTGAGTGCCCTGAAAAGTAGGCAACATTAATTTTCATTGTGTTTATTTCAACCATAAAAATGTTGCCATTTCACACACAAACTGCGATGTGGCGACATCAAAATAAGCTGCTAATTTGTGATCGACAAACATTTGGAATTTAAATAGCATTCACATGGACATGTTTAATTCGATATGTTTAGAATGATTGCAAAGCGGCTAAAACTCTAAATGAAATGAAATCATTTCGATGGCAAATTGATAGTTTAAGATTCTTTAAAGTGATGATAGCACTCAATTATTTTGCATTTGCATGTACAAAATTTGTTGGAACTGCTGCTGTTAATGCAATTTCAAGCGTACGTTTGACAAATTCGTTCGCAAAATTCGCATATCGCAAAAAAGTGGACAATAGGCCTTAACAATGTGAGTTGAGTGCGTCCAGCTGCGTATGAGAGAGAGAATTTGGTAGTGCCAGAGCATTAATTAAATGCAAATTAACAATGCAGGGGCAATGCATTTCGGTCGATGGCCAAAAACGCAGCTGTAAATCGAATACTTTTCAGCTTGCACTCGAGTTCATTCCGGTCACCAAAGGGCCTCTGCTCGGCTGTGTGATGGACTATAAAAATAGTAGCTGGGTACGCTAATAGATGAGTGCAATTAGGGCGCTCACATGTATTACGATTAGGCCATTCGAAATGAATATTAGCCAGATGCATGGCCAGCCAGCCAGCCAGGCCGGCAATTGCCTGAAAACCTGTGCATATCGGCATACACACCCACACCCACACGCACATAGTTGGCCGAGTGATGCGTGATGAGCTTCACATCCAAGGCACACAATCTGCCGTTCATATTCATTTATGGCATTCAGCTGCTGGAGGCCATGACGTGCTCGTGTGCACATGATGCTCTGCCTTCCATTCCTAAAAGGAGAAAGAGTGCGAGACAAAAGGCATCAGCAATGCGAATGAAAAACTCTCTGCCAGAAGTTTTGCACAAAGCCTGAACTCAAACGTTGAAGTTGTGATAGTAGAGCAAAAGTTGAAGTTCAGCACAATATGTGACCGAAATGTAAAAAGAATCGACAGCAAAAACTAAAGCAAACATGCAATGCGCATCTGAAAACTAAAGTGTTCAACTAACAGTTTCTCGTTCAGTGCAGAATACCAGAAAATTTAGATTTCATTTCGATAAGAGTGGCTGGCGAATTGAAAAAATTGTATTAAAACCGAAGCTTGGCTTAGTGAAATTCAAACCTGTCGCAATAATTTAGATGTCTCTTCAAACTCTGCTATTTGATATCACACACACACACAAAAACATTCTCACACAAAGAAAAAAACATATGTTATGTCGGATGCCATAAACGCTGGATTTATGGCGCGCTTCAATCAATTTACACATAAAGCCAGAGCCATCCCACATTGACCGGCATCAAAAACGTGTAAGGGGGTTGGGTTGGATAGAGCTACCGTGTGGGCTAACCGCCGGCTATACGTATGTGTGTGTGGATGTACAATATGGGCTCGTATATAAACACGTTGTTGGTCAGCATATGAGGTTGAAATGCAATCTAAAGCAAAGCACAAAACTTAAAAACTGTTGACCCGCTCGATGGCCAGCCACAAAGTGTATGATGCAGTACGAGGCGTTTGTGTAAATTGCAGTATTCGATGGCCAATACGACCGACCGACAAAACTGCCAAAGAACATAACCAACGGATTGGGAAAAGTGAGACCGAAAAACACACAAACACATATGCTGCATGTCCTAGAAAAATCCCCAGCACACAATATATGTATAAAATGCCAAAAATGTGAGAGTGCACGTAAAACATAAAGTGTTTGTTATACCCTATAGCCAAAAAAGGGATTTCAATGTTTGAGAGACGAATTCTACAAGTCGATTATTGGAAATAAAACAATTGACAACAAATGGGGATAAGCAAGCTATAAACCCAACATTACCTTAATGCTCCCCCGGGAAAAGCGTTGCGGTTGGCTTCGCTCCCCTTTCCCCCGTTTAGTTAAGCTGCGAGAAATAATGACAGCAAGGACAAGGTGCTGCTAGGCTGAGTAGCAAAAGAGCTCATCTAAAGCGCACGAGATTAATTGAGTGATGAGTAGAGAGAGAAAGGGAGAGGAAGACAGAGTGCTGGATAATGGATACGGGCAGCTATCTCATAACACTTCAATTTGAGCGCTGCACGTCCAATGCCGCTTTAATGGCCAATCCCAGGCCTTAACTCGGCTATGTCGAGTGTCGCATGTTTATTCAACGCTTAAGACCGCTTCATCTGTATCGATTGGTGTGCTATATGCTAGGGCCATTGCAGTTAAAGTACTCGGCCGTTTACAGTTATGCCTTACATCTATGACAATAAGTTTTTATCTTATGCTTTCCGTTTCTATTCACTGCTTGTTTTGATTGTCATGCAGATTCTGTGTGCAGCAATCGCTTTATGTTCGAGACATTTGATTTTCCTTATTGCTTTTAAATGCTTCGAATATTGTTATGTGTGTGTGAATTTGACACATGAATAATTGCATTTAACTGTTTCGACAGTCTGAGAAAGTTTTAATACATATGGTAATTACTATGTTATTTGTGATTAAACATTTAATATCCCTTGGCACACTTATCAAATACAATGAGTGCAAAGGGAATTAATTCAATTAGAAATGCGGTAAAGTTGTGATAAAGAAACAGCTGCAAAGCATCATCATTAGATGACTAAGATGAAGCAAATGCAATGACTTATAATCAAGCCCAGGCATATGGCAATTTGTCAAGATGTGAGCGAACGGTTAACTAGTTTTTGGGCGCTTTTAAATCGCGAGCATGTCCGCAATTGGCTTATAAAAGGCTTTAGGATAAACTGGCCAGCTGCCAGTAAAATGTAGCAGCTGCAAGTGGCAAGCAGCAAGCACCAAAGTAGCAAAGTGGCAAAGTGGCAAATATTAGTTGGCCACGTCTAGCGACAATTCCGTTGGCTGTCATGAAGTCACACCCCAGGCCAAAAGATGCAATGGCCTTTCTGCCCCTTGTGGCTGTCTCACTACTGGCTACGTGCCGAGTGAACCTGTCGCGCAGTCAGGGGTGGGGAGGGGGAGAGAACAAATGCCTTGACAAACGAGACAAGAAGCATTAACTCAAAAAACCAAAAAAACAACACTCATCTTTTTGTGTGTGTCTATTCGGAAACTCTTTTAAAATGTCGTTACTGAACAACACATGTGTTTGCCAGCTGTGAGTCAACTTATGGCTATTTAAGTTGGCCAACGGGCATGCAGGCAGCTGCAGTTTGTATTCAACACTCAACATGAATCGTTCATCAGTCAGATTCCTCGAATACATCGAACATCTAATTGCACAGGAGCATTTGGAGAAGCATGAACATCCATCCCGATCAAATGGCATTAGTGGCCTGCGCATCTGGTGTTCATCTATCTCCAAGCCATCGAAGGATAAATGTGGCAAACAACTTAAATATACAGCTTTGAGCGAGTTGCTAAAAAAATGCTGGGATAAGGATCTTAAAGAAGTTTCTAAATGAGTTTAAGCCGATTTAAAGGCAATCACAATTATGAGATGTGTCCTAGCCATATGTAAGACATAACAAAAATTAACTTCTTTAACATATAATCCATAATTTGCGAAAATAAAACGCACTCAAGCCATAAACATTTGTTAAATGTATCGATGGTAATTTTCATAAATTCAGTGCTCTCTCTGTCAATTAAATAAATGAAAATAATTTACGCTGACTCAGGCCAAAAATGGAACCCGAAACAACTTAATTTTCGGCCTAATGAAAATATATTACCCGAGAGAAAGAGAATGTAGAAGCGACTTTGAACAATGCGAAAATCGAGAAGCAAAGAACCGAAACAGGCAATAACTTCATTAGGCGCACTGAAGCGACAAGCTATGCCAGATATATCTGACAACTTGAGTACTTACATACATACATAGTATATACGAAAAATGTGAAATATCTTTAAAACAAAAAATAGACACAGAAGCGATGCTGTCATTGGCGCGTTCGGGTAGATATTTTACGCAGTATAATCAATATAGTATAAAAAACGCTAAACACAAACATAAATAAAAGGGATATGCGAATGCGGCACGAATTTATTAGCCATCAAGAGAAGAAACCGAAACGGAAGATGTCGAAAAAAAATATATACTATGTATATGTGTGTGTGTGTGTGCGTTGGCATCGTCAATGGCAGAAAAATGATAAAAATAAATAAAAGTCGTGTTCTGGGTGCGTTGAAGCGTGGGACGCGTAAACAGTTCAAGGACTTGGCTGGCCGCATGATTTATTTACTTTCCACTGTCTTTTCCCTCTATCCTGATGACCTGCCACAGTCTTACATGTGTGTGTGTGTGGGTTTATAGTGGTTCAATTGCCGCTTAAGTGAGGGCACATTCAAAGACGTTTTATTGGCTACGTGCAACAGCGCAAACAAATTTACATGACACTGAACTCTTGGCTGTTTGCTGCCTGCTTCTTGTTTGCTCTCAACTATAGCACTTACCTGTGCCGACAGAGAGAGGAAGAGAGGGTTAAGGTGAGGTGCGATGAGAGTTGTGGCAGCATCCCATTCCGGGCAGCAATTTGAGCCGCATTATTGAAAGATTGATGAAACTTTCTGGGTCTGCGAATCGCTCGACTCGACCGACTGACTTACCAACTGAGTTTTTGGCTATCGAGCGGCCGCAAGATAAATGACTTCAACTTTCTTTTCTTGGCCGGGCTAAAAGTTATTGCGGTCTCTGTGTATGTGTGTGTGTGTTGGGCGCTTATAATGAATAATGAAAGATTTGCTGCCTTCTTTCGGGCGCGTTTTATTGTCGAGCGGGGGGATAAGGCGAAAGATGAGGCGAAAGACCAAACAATAAAATACTACTTCTGACCACTACTAGCATAAAACTGTTTGAGTACCCCTCCCCTCTTACACTTCCCGAAGCAATTTACTCCCAGCGACTATCATGTGAGAAAGAGGCATTGAGCGGTATTCACACTTTGATTTCGTGGTTCGCCTCATGTAAGTGTTCATACATATGTATGTATGTGGCTATGTATTAATGGCTTTTATAACGCTTCCTGCCAAACCCATACATATATCTTGTTTGGGCCCTAGGTTGCGCGCTCGCTCTCTCGTTTTGAGCGTGTTTCTATGACCAATTTGACTGTCAGCAACTTTTCTTTTGATGCCATCATATATACATATATATTGGCCACAAAATGTTTCCTTTTCACATATGGTTGAATATGTGTATATTTGTTGCCTTGGGCACTTTTGATTGAATGCCGCTCATAATTGCAGCTTTTGCTTCATTTCACGTTCGTTTTTCGCTCTGATATATGTATGTGTTTGTGGCTTTGGTTTTCAGTTTCGATGCCTTGACAAATGCTTTGCATTGATTGCTGCCGCAAGCCCCAAATCGTTTGGGGGGCTTTATTTTTGGCTCAAAAAGCGTTTTCTTAACATTATGTCACAATGTTTTTTCGTGTTGTTTGCCAAAAAGAAAATATTTTAATTTGAAAATATTATTAAATGCCATTTGGAAGTCAAGTCATGAAAATATTCAGTTTAAATCATTGCGAGCATTCTTTAATATTTTTATGTATATTTTATGTTTATTTCACTTAGTTTCTAATTTAATTTTGAGTATTGCGCAAGTGGAATATATTATTAATCAAAACTCTTGACAAGAAATTAACAATTAAGAACTCAAGATTCTGTTACCTAACTTTTCTTTCTTATTACCCAACGAATTGTTAGAAAACAGCCGACAAACTTGTTAAATTCATTTTGCATTCCTTATACACGTGTTTATGTAAAACATATAAAAAATTTATATAAAACAAATTTTTGGGATGAAATAAAATTTTTTTTTTGTGAGTTTCTGGATTGACGCAGTGTTATTCTAAAGCTTAATCCCAGACTTTAAAGGTATAAGCCATTAGAAAATTAGATCAGATTTGACAGAGTAGTAACAATCGGAAGTTTTGTCCAAACCTTTAAGTCGTTTTCGGTGAGAAAATTTTCGGATGAAAATCGAGCAAAAATCGCGTTTCTAGATTTAAATGTACTATTAAAAAAGAGTTCAAACCAAGACTTTTGATGTATTACCCTTAAAAATCGGGCTACTTTTGAAAAAGTTATGGCGATCAGAAGTTTTGTCTAACTCCTAAGTCGATTAATGGTCACAAAATTTTGACATGAAAATCGGTCAAAAACTAAGTTTCTAGATTTAAATGCAGTATTAAAAAAGAGCTTAAGACAAGACTTTTAAGGTATTACATTTAAAATTCGGATGAATTTCGACTAAGTTATGTTACTCGAAAGTTTTAAAACTGTCGCCAAGTCGATTTTTGGTCACGAGTTAAATACAAAACTTTTGGTGTATTGCATATGAAAATCGGGCTTAATTTGAGGAAGTTATGGCAATCGGAAGTTCCGTTCCACGCCCAAGTCGATTATCCGTCATTAAAAATGGACATGAAAATCGACTAAAAATTAAGTTTCTTTGTTTAGTATTTTCTTAAATTCAGTATTAATCTAGAGCGTAAAACAAGACTTTTGAGGTATAACATTTGGAAATCGGATGAATTTTGAAGAAGTTATGGCAGTTTAAAGTTTTCCTCAACTGTAATCTTTTTTCCACAAATTTTTGTGATTTTTTCAGAATGTGTCCCCTAGATGTGACTTTTTTTTTGTTTGCTGAATTTCTTAATATATGTGTTTGTGTGGTCTGTTTGTCTGTGTGGGTGTTTGCTGCCAATTAGATGCCAACAATTTGGCCAAATTAAAGCATTGTCAAATGGTCACACACTTTAACGTCACAGACGGTCGGAGGATGAGTCTAAAAACTATTTACGGCTGTCAGACATCAGAAGACAGAGGGACAAAAAGAAAGGGAGCGACAGGAGGTCGTTTCTGTGTGGGCTGGTGTTTACTGTAGCTGCTGCTTGCTAGGTTGTTGGCTGGTTGACATGCGGAAATTGTTTGAAAATTTCATTGCTTGCCACGCTCTCCAGGTGTCCAATGTCACAGGGCACAGAGCACCCCCGGAGGCGCTACATGAACACGAAATGAGAACGAGGACATTTTGTGTTTTATTTTTGCATTCTTCACTTTTTCGTCGTGTTGTGTTTTGATATTTTTAATTAAACACACGGCCAAAAATGTTCCTTTTTTTTGTATTTAATAAATTAAGCCATTTTATTTTATTTCTGTTGGACGTTGGCTTTTTTCCTTCTCTTTCCTCTTACCGCCATGTCTCCTTCTGTCTTCACTTTCGGTTTTATTGTTTGCTGCTGCTACCTGTCGTAAGTAAAACCTGTGGCTCATTAAGACGACTACGTGAGCATTTAGCAGGCGTATGAGGGGGCGTTGAGAATGGCGGTGGCACGTGTTGCTTTTGTGGTATTGTTTACGTTCTGAGCAGCATCGCGGTTTTCTTTCTGTCGGTTTCTCTCTCATTTCATTCATTTTTTTCGACGTTTTGTTGCCATGTTCAAGACTTGCTTAATGGCTCTGCCCATTGTTATGCCCTAACAAAGAGAGGGTATCATTAGGTTTTCATAAACTTTTTCTACACTTGAATGCCAAGGGTATGTTGGATTCGGTCTGCCTACCATTATTATTGTTATGTCTGTGCAAAGTTTTTGTATAATTTGCCGCGTTTTGTTGATATTTTTGTTCTTTAAAATTATTTTTGTGTATTTATTTAAGGCAGGTCCTCTGTCTTTTTGCCTGTTGGGCCTAAATTTTTTAATTAATTTCCATTGCGCTCTTCATTACATGCTTATTATTATTATTAAAATTATT
The DNA here is from genome assembly GCA_018152965.1 of Scaptomyza pallida. Lineage (NCBI taxonomy): Eukaryota > Metazoa > Arthropoda > Insecta > Diptera > Drosophilidae > Scaptomyza > Scaptomyza pallida. The sequence continues at coordinate 4,275,662 of JAECXP010000130.1, forward strand.
GTGTTGTCTTAACAAATGAATTGTTGTTTAAAGTAGCGACGATTGTTGTTGCCGTTGTTGTTGTTGGTGGCAGTGGTGGCAATTCCGCAAAGTGCACAAAATTGTTTGAAATCTACATATTTATGAATGTTGAAATTATGGGCCACATGTCCGCACATGTCGTCCAATGTGAATTTCCGTTTCCATATCCGTTTCCGCCTTTTGCTCGCGACGACATGAGAAAACTTTTAGCATTTTCTTTTATTTTACTTTGCTTTACTGCGCCTTTCCCTATGCCCTTGCTGGGCTGTCTGCTTTTGAGGGCAGCACACGCCCCTTAAATGAAATTTAAGTTCATTTCTCGTTGTTGCAGCTTTGTTAGTTTTCTGCTTAACCCTTGAACTGCCAGCTATAATTTTTTTTGCAGTCACAGCCACCGCACACACACACATACACACGCAAGGGATAAAGCAACAAGACTCGAAAAAATGCTCATTTGTTTAAGTTGCAGCTGCAAAAGTAAAATAAATATTTATTTTCGCTACCCATGCTGCTCGTTAAGGTCTTCATTTTGCTTTCGTTTCTATTTTTTTTTTTTCTACTAATGAGCTGTTAGTCAAATTCTCTCAAGTTTCAACGCTGCAGCAGAGCAGTTTGATGTGAATTTTATTCATGAATGTAAATAGTTTATCGTATCTACTGCAAAATACAGTCGAACTTTCATAGAACGAATTTCAGTTTGTGTTGTGAATACGTTATATAGAAGATCGACTGTTCCGCGTCAGATAAGCTCTAAAAAATTCCATTGTTGATATTTTGTTTATTGTTGTTATAGAATTTCCACCGTTTTCTGTTGTGCACAGCAGTTGATTTCATTTGGCTTTAGCTAAACTGCATTTACCTGCTGCGGTGCTTTCGATGCACACATATATGTATGCATGTAGAGTATACAAACTGGTTTATTGAGTTACAAAGTGCTTCAACGTTCACCATTCGATAGTTATGAAATTTTTATCATGCATGGGGGACATGTAAAAATCAATAAATATGGCTGAGTGCATGGATTTTTATACACAATTTTAAAGCATTTGACTTTTGCATTCCGTTTGTTAACTTTAAGCGGATTACTAGTGCTTGTAACTATTTTAATTACACGCCGACAAATACTTTTCTAATGAACATAAGTCAACAACAAACAAAAGTCATAAAGTCGTGTACAAGAAGCTTTCACAGTTAAGTTTCTTAAGTTTGTTTTCTAATTCTTAGAATCACCTTGCCTTTGTCTACCAATCACGTTCTATCTTTCTAGTGCACAACATCTCTTAATAAAATGCTAGTGCTTAAGCATTGTTGTATGGGCAGCAACCACAACAGGAACAACAACCAAAAGGGGGGCAGGAAGGCAAAAGAATTTACAGTTGACATTTTTAAGCAGGCACAATACACACACACGAATACGAATACGTTTGCCAGACACTGTATATGGCATAAAAAGCCTTTTGTTGCTGCTGATGTTGCTGTTATTTGCAGCCACTACAATTATGATCACACACACATACATATACTGATATACACATGTGTAAGATGGCGTGTTGTGTGTGTGTGTGTGTGTGTTGAAATGGAGCCCATGTTAAAAGGGTTTGCCACAAGCATAATAAGCATCATGGCTGTTGTTGTTGTTGCTGTTGTGTGACCGTGCCAGCAAAAAGTATGAGCACACACATGCAACGCACCTATACATATATATACCACATACATATACACACTATATAGCGTGTATGTTTCTGTTCTGTTATGTTGCCTGGCTGGGGCTAATTGCGGCAACGCCTTTTTGTCGCACTGTTGTGACATTTCAAACGCCATGAGCCAAGAGCTGAAATGAAAACCATTTGCCCTCCTTCCTCCCTTCCTCCTCTGCCCTTTACACCAGTGTCAATGGCATTTGTTGTTTGTGTGTATTGTGTTGTTTGTTGGTTTTTGTCCCCCTCCCTCTTCTCACAACTCAGTTACTTAGCTGCTTTGTTTGTGTGCCTGCCTCAATGGATATGCTGGACCCAGTTGCCGCTGCTGCTGCTCACTTTTTAGCCACTTTTTATGCAATGCAATTATTCGATGGAATTGTTAAGCCTTACATTTTACGTGTATGAAAATTAATTGTTGGCGCGTGTATAGCTCGCATTTGTAGCCCAATTTTTAAGTAATAAAATAATTAAATTATTATTTATGGCAGGCCAACATGCAGTCCAGCGTCCAGCACGTTGTCCACGTTGTTCTTGCACCCTTGCAGCACGTGCGTCGGGGGCTCCATTTAATGATGATTTGTTGGGCCAAGCCATGCAGACATATGTACGCTGAACTATGACCTTACGTCGCCAACAACCATAAATTCACACCCACAGCGGGTTATCTAGCTATTTTGTGTGCTCCCTTTTCTTTTTTGCTCATTCGCGCTTCTTTATTCTTTCCATCTCTATCGATGCACATCGCTCAGCGTGAGACTTTACAGAAAATTATGTGCAAAAATATTGAAAAATTAATAAAACTTGCAAGTGTGCCCAGAGAAAAGTATATATATGTATATGCTTAAGTTGTCATTCCGATATATACTGTACTCATGAGGTAATCGCATCACATACCGTTCACATAAGTCTTGTTGCAGACACAAACCGCTTGCCTTTTGTGGCTAGCTGCAGCTACTATTTTACTGTGCATCTTTTTGGTGCAGTGGGAAAAGTTGCAAGTGTGCCTGGCTTTGTGCTTGACTTATTGGTCGAAAAGATTGCACCCAAAAGTATATGGTATATATAATATATGATTTCGCTGCCTGACTGCAAATACTCAAAAGCAAAATTTATTTTTTTGGTGCATGATATTTTGGGAGGAACCTTCGCTGTGGTTGCCTCAAAATGCCTTTAATGAATATATTTATTGGGCTATAAAGTTGTTTCCTAACTCTTGAGAAAGTCTGTTTTTTTATTAAAAAGCAACTCGAAAACTTTGTCTAATCAAATATTTTGTGTTGCTTTGGCATTATTGGATGAAATTTGATGCCAACTTTTAAGCACTTTTCTATGTTTCACTTTAAAAATTACGCATACGCCGCATTGTTAATAAATTAAAGCGCCAAAGCGCGCCTGGCTACGAGCCGAAACTACACAAAAAACAAATATTATATAAAAAACCGAAGCAAGGCCTCGCGCTCAAATGTTGAAGTGGCAACAGCTGAGGCATCAACGAACCGTCTGTCGAGCGAGTGTTATGCCGCTGAGTGGCAGCGCCTGCCGGCGACGGCATCTTAATAAATTTCCTACGCAACACTTTGGCGTTATTAATACTTGAGTGAATGGGTCGAAACGGCGAGAGAGAGTCGAGTTGCGAGTTGCGTCAGGGAACACAGCACGCACCTAAAAACCGCTAACCAAGGGGACTGAAGGGGGGTGTATGCGTTGGTTATGGCTATGCCAAAATGGTAGACGATGCTTAATTATACGCCTTTCGCCCGCCAGGGGGCATGCATGTGTGCGTGACAGGACGATGGCAACGAGAGCGCATATTCGGCGATAATTAATTGAGGCAACATTCGCAGCTTCAATGTATTTTGGACTGATATCTTCAGCGGTGCTAGACTAGTTTAAAGTTGTTCCCCCTATTAAATTCGATTACGCAATTAGAGCGGGGTGAGAGGGCGGCGGCACATGTCAACATGTTGAGGCCAAACTATGCTTAATTAAACAAATTCCACACAGAAATCGTTTGCCCCTTTTTGCTCCTTTCTTTCTTTTTTCTTTTCCATTTTGCATGCGCTCCCTCCGTGCAGCGAAATATTAATGAAGCATCGGTTCGGTTCGGTGCGGTTCGGTTTAGTGAAGTAACTTGGAGCCAACATTCCAAACAAGCGCCTTGGCCAATTTTCTAAAACATTCCAGTGCAGGAGATCAATTAAGCTGTGAGTGTCGAGGATTACAATACCCTTGATAAAGTTAAAATACCTATAGATAGGGTATGAAAAGTTTCCCCTAATGATGCTCAAGTCGTGCATAAGCCACATGAACATGCCACTTGGTGTGGCACCTGTAGGCAATGATGCGGCATACTACACATATACAGACCTACAACAATCTATTGTCGTTGCCTGTGTCACAGCAACAACAATAATCCAACCAGTTTGTTGTTCGCCCAGACATGTTAAGTCATTTTGTGGAAAGAGAGAGAGGGGGGAGAGGAGGGAGAGATGAGTAGATGGTTGTATGCCACGCCCTGGTGCTTGTTTATTTGGTTGTTAAATATATATATAACGCTTGGCATTCAAATGGTTAGCCTACGCTATTCCTTCTTCTTCTTTAGGTTCTCTTGTGGCATTAGTTGAAATTAATTTCCTAGACAAGGTACAAATGGTACAAGAAGCTGCCCTGCCCCTGCCACAACTTCTGCTCCTGCCTGGCAACGGTAAATTTAAATGCCAAAACACATTAATTTCCAACTAAAGTCAAGACAGCTGAAAGCTAAGCGCAGCGTAGGCAAACTTTGCCCCGTTTATTGTTTGTACACTTGAAGCACTTTAATCATCATCTTCATTTGCATACTCCTGCAGTTCGGGTTCGTAGACGAGGCCACGAAACTCGCAGAATATCTTAAAGATCAGCTGCTCCTTCTTCTGATAGTAGTCGTCGGCATTGCGATCCAATGCATCTACCTCACCCTTGTAGATCAATAGCTGGCGACGCATACGCACTGTCTCCTCATCGCACACAGAACTGCCTTCCGGATGTGATTCCAAAGTAAGCAGCGACAGAATGAACGACAAGTACAGCTGATAGGGGAATAACTATTGCTTGATTATTTTTATATTTTAAAGCATTTTGCTATGCAAAAACTCACCTCCTTATCCATGGGCAGCTCATGCGTCAGTATATTCTCATCGTGAGCATTCTCCACGGCATATGCAATGTCCATATTTTTCGTTCTCTTGATCTTACGGCTCTGACTGCCAGTTGGCGACTGTTGCCGCTTGCCACAGGCGATTGATATTATATTGCCTCGCTAATGTTTACATTATGAGTTAAGAGTTTTGCGAGTTGGCGATATGTATGGGTGTATGTGTGGGTGAGAGCTTAAGCTAAGCTCTGTGGATTATACTCTGTAATCAAAGAAATAAAAGACAAGAATTATAGTGTGGGTATAAGAAAAGTTTTATTACTTTAAAAAAAAAGTTATTTTGAGTTTGATAATACTTTTTAATGAAGAAATTGCTTGCAAACGAAAGTAAAACCATTTTAAAGACTAAAGGGTATCTTGAAGCGGTTCATTCTTGACTTAGCATTGTCAGTTGTTTATATTTTCAGTTTGGCGACTCACGCCTTTAGATTCGCTTATCAGCAATATTTGAGGCATTGATAAACTTGTAGACGTAATCCAAGCTCAAGAACACCAATTGCCTGATAGCATTTAGTAAACATTTAAGCCAGAAATATAAGAAACGATATTTAGCTTCGCTAATGAAAGTGCAAAAACATTATCCATGCACTTTACTAAGCTTTCCCTCTCGACAACAATAATATGCAGGAAAATAGAAGACAGAAACCACTTAAGAGAAACGTTTAGGAACAGACAGAGAGCGAGAGAGTGCGAGGAGATCGAATGACAAGTAGACAGAATAGACAACAACAAGGGAACACTAAACAGAAGTCGGGGATGTAGGGAGCCGAAACGTGCATAAAAGTCAAGTTGCTGCAGTAAAAAGTAAATAAAATTGACACCCGCACAATAGGGAGAGCGAAACATATAAACTGAAATACGAAAAACTAGATGGAAAAAAACAGTGTAAACAAAACAACAAGCGGCGCTTAGGCAAATAAACATTGCATGAGAGCGAGTCGAGAAGTATAAGAGTGTAACCACAGACGCGCAGCCCAGCAGCACTGTTAGTGTGAAAGAGATGGAGCAGGGGAACAACTGCAATAGCTACAGAATATAATACGATGCGAAGCAATGCGATGCGATGCGATGCGGTGAACTAAAGTGGAACTGCCAGCTGCAAGGCAACAGCAACAGCAGCAGCAACAGCAGCGGCAGCAGGAGAGATGGAAATGAAAATGAAAATGTGCTCGTGCTCGCATTTTTTATGAATTTTACATTTTGTTTATATGTATTTTTATGGAGATTATATGCAGAGAATGTAGAGTTCGCAAGCACTATGCGACCGCAGCAACAGCAACAACAACAGAATGAGGTGGTAAAGAATGAAAGAGTGAGAGAATGCTTTGTGCTCTTTCGTTGTAAGCACGTTGCACACGTGCAACACAGGTTGCATAAAATGGCCGCTTCAAATGTGCTGTGTAATAAAATTTAAGTGCCGGATATTGAAAAGCTCGTCCTGATTCCCCCGCGGCTAATGTTAGAAAATATTAAAAAGGAAAATAAAGAATAAATCTAAAAATAATAATACATATATTTATGTTAGTTTGGAGCTAGAATAGCTTAAGGCTAACTCACGATTCTAATTTCTATAGCAACAAAATTGGAATATGTTGACTTTTGGCTTTGCATATGACAGAAAACATAAAAGCTTTGGCGATAGGATCATTGATTGTGGTAAAGTCCGCGAATGGTTGTCTTTTTCAACAATAATCCATAAACAAAAATATATTTCTTTCCTTTCTTTGTTGCAATGTTCGTTCGCTCTTCGAAGATTCTTTTGTCAAGGCTTGAAAAAAATTTAATTAAGTTTTTAATATGTTTAACAGCCTCATTCACAAGTACAATCAATATAGATCAAGGTAAAATTAATTAAAATAACTATATTGCATTGAGATATGAATATTGCATTCCCAAACACGCTCACAAACACACTCTGATAAACACACACACAAACAGAAGTGTCGTTCATCGAATCACACTTCAAATCGCTAAGCGATGTCACCATTAAACGGCGGTTGCAAATAAATTTAATTAAGCAATCAATGTCTTAATTAAAACGGCAAGTGCTGCCAAACTCAAAGGCGTCTCACACGCCGGAGGCATATCACAACAGCAGGGGAGTGCGGGGCAAAACAGGCAGCAAGGCACATATCAGATGCCAGAGTTCGAGACAGAGACAGAGACAGAGCATGAGTAATGAATTTTGGTGTAGTCATGTAAATAAGCAGATATGCCAGATCGGAGAAATGTTGCGTGGCATACATACTTACGCATAGTAAGAGTGTGTGTGTGTGTGTGTGTATTAGTGCACAGACGATGTTGTCGTCGTCGTCGTCATCGTTGTCGACGTTGTCGTATCGAAAATGAAGGAAATGAAATAAATCAAGACTCATTAAACCGCAAAAGGAGCTTGGGAAAAACCGCAACACGGCAGCTGCCACGCCAATTGTGCGTCGCAATGTCTCTCTCTCTCTGTGTGTGTGAGTGCGTTTAGGTTATGTTAGCAAGCGCCAAAGCAAAGTTGACAGTTGTTGTCAACTTAATCATCGTCAACACCCACCACAGCCCACCCTCCCCTTACTTACTGCATTGACAAATACTTATCTGCAAGGCAGCTCTCGGCAGCTCGAACTTAATTTCTAGCGATAAGCATAACTCGACATATTGCTAGCTCATTATGCGAATTGCTTTCTCTATTGCTCTTTCTCATATGTGTGTGTGTGCGTATGTGTATCTATTATGACAACGCCATTTTGGCGTCAACTTCCGTCTGTTCGGTGTCTTTTGTTGCTGTTGCTGCTGCTGCTGCTTAATAATAGCAAATTACACAAGTAATTAGTCACGCATTTAATTATTATTTATGGGCTTCTATCTTAACATGTTCAAGTGCGTATGTGTGTGTGTGTAAAAGTTTTTCTATTTAGCTTGTGTATTAGTGTGTGTGTGTGTGTGTAGCAGCTTGTAATTATCTAGTTGAACGCTTGTTCGTTCTCTCTCAGCTTTGATAATATATGCATGCGTCAATAGATAAACGTTAATCTCTTTATGGCTTATAAAAATATTACACTCTGTGGGTGTGTGCCTGTGCGTTAGTGTGTGTAGGTGGAACGAATTGACAAGTGCTAAGTGCTTAGTGGGCGGCTGTCTTATTAAGTTAGTCAATTTTCGACATGCTTTGCATTGATTTTTTTTTTGCTACTTTTAACTTTTTTTTAACCTTAAAGAGCCTAAAAAATATATTTAAAGTTAAGAAAAGAGTTCTAAAAAGAGTTTTCTAGTATTATTTGTCATAAAATATACTTTTAACAGTTGAAAACTACTTTTTTTTCAACCATTTTCTACTCTAAATGTTATTCATTTGAGAAAAAATTTGTTGAACTGCAAATTGCTTTGGGGATTGCTATGGTTTTAAAATCGATTGAAATGCGCTGTGTAAGGCATAAATTTTGAAATAGAATTCATGTCATGTTGTGCTGTATGTTGAAATGGCCAACCAATTAATTATATGTGCTGACTATTTTTTTTCATTCTGACAAATTGACAAATTGATGTATGCGAGAATACAGCTAACAGCTGTTGCCAATTAGGTTAAAGTTCGCTTCCGGTTCGTTTCGGTTCGGTTTGGATTGTTGGCCGAAAGCAAAACTGCGTCACGTACTTAAGGCAAAAACTTTCATCGATTAAAAAGTTTTGCGCCCCAAAACGTATTATCAGTTCTCTGTGTAAATATTCAGAGGCGAAGCGCTTTTTCTGTTGGCCTGCGGCGGCGACAGCTGCGTCAAGTTTTCAAAGGGATATTAGATTATTTGTTTGTTGCATAATAATTGGCAAAAGCAGCGGACAAATTGAAATGCCAAAATCGCATGATGTGCCCCAATCCCAATTCCAATCCCAAACTGTGCAAAAAACGAAATCAGCCACAAACATCTTGGCCGAAACTCGAAAGCAAAGCAAAGCAAAGCAAACAACGATTGACGATTTGGCATCTGGAATTGGTATTGGATTCGGATATCCAATGTGGCATCAGAAGGTCGAATCTCAGCCAGATTCGATGGCTGATTGCTTGGCAACGACGATTTGCTTTTACTGCTTCAGTCTTCTGGCTTCGACTCTTGCACATTGTTTATTGGAGCGTGTTGTAATTAGCATAACCTACGAGAGCAAAGAACAAAGAAAGCGAGGGTCCCAGATTAGACGCAATTTGCTTAATGCGTAAAACTTTTAATCACTCATACGCTCCGTGGCGCCCGCAAAGAGCAACAACTTTGAGTCGAGTCCGCATCAGCTAAAACTCACTTTGCTGGCTAAGTTAAATATGTAGTAAACAAAGTGACTTGCGAAATGAAATAAGTGTAAATACGACAAAATAGAACGGGAGGGGAGAAAGCACACACACACACACACATACACCTAAGCATACGCACTTTAAGCGTCAGCTACTACAAATGCTCACTCAAATATGTATGTATGCGCATCTGATTAAACATGAGTGTGTGTTGATGGCCGCATGTCTGTGTGTCTCTCACTTTGTGTGTGTATGGATGTGTGTGTGTGTTATGTTAGTGTGTTTGTCAGCAGTATGTGATGCCTTGGTAATCCCCTTAAGCGACGACTACTACCAAGAGAGAGAGAGAGAGAGAGCGAAAGAAAATTTCTGCCTTGCCTTAATCTTGAGTTTAATTTCTGCTTTGACTTTTGCAGCAGCACACAAACACACACACACACACACACATGGACGCAAATTCAACTTTTAATGCATACTTTCTTAGAGTTTCCTTTTTTCTTTCTTGGAGCACCCTGTATTCAACATATGACTACGAAAGGGCTATGCTATACAGATTCTTTGTAGAGTGATGAATCATTTTTGAAACGTTTCTTGCGGTATCTTTGAGTTGAGCATTATACAAATCTGTAAGCTGTTCGTCGGCGGTTTCTTCTTTCAGTTGGCCAAATACGCGGGCTACAATGTGTTGGCTTTAGGGCGTTAACAGTGCGACAGTGTGTGTAACTGGCGACCTATTTGACTAAACACACACACACACACACATACACTTATGCTCCCCTGCTTATTAACTCTCACTGGCTTGGGTTGGCTGGGCTGAGGTTTGGGCTTGGGTTTAGGTTGAGGTTTGGTTCTGGTTTTGGTTTGAGTTCGCTGTCTGCCTTTCTCGCACATTAGCGAAAGTGAAAGCCTCCATAACGATGGCTCCCAGTTGATTTTAATTTGCTGTGCGTGTCTGTGTCACACTGTGCGCTCTTAAGGCCATACATTTATATTAGTTGCGCGAGATGCAAATGATGAAGATGGCGCTAACAGACGCCATCAAAAAAAATACAAATGGCAGGCCCGGATTTAGCGTATTTGCTGTGTGTTTATCTGTATGCGATTTTGATGCAAATGAGATAAAAATAAAAAGGTATTAAAAATATTTTTGAGCTGCAAAATTTATTACAGTTGAACAAATGTTAATGGGTTTTTGGTTATTAGAAACATTTATTTAATACTATTCAAGCATTAAATCGCATAACAAATAAAAAATCGATGTTTGCCTGAAGAAATGCAGGCAGTAAAAACTCAAACTAATTGAATTCTGCATCTACAAATGTAAAATATGTAAATTGGTTAAATTTGAATTGAGAGCAAAGCATGTGAAACAAGTCCAATTAAATTCGGTTGCAGCTGTTGGCTGCTAAATTTTGCTGCACACATCATAAACATGTTCGCATTAATTGAGATGCAGCTCAACTTTATCATTGAACCATGATGCTGATGCTGTTGCTGTTGCTGATGCTGATGAAGCTATCAAAAGCAGTAGTCGAATATTTAGCCCCCAGAGCCAATGCTGTAAAATGTTCAATATTGCATTTGTGCAAAAGTTTCAATTTAATTTCATTAGCAATATATATGTCCGAAATATTCCGTATTTGGGGTTTTCTAGTATTTCTTTTCTGTTTCTGTTATGTAGTTTTGTGTATGTGTGTGTTTGTGTCTTGAAGAGGACTCTTCAATAGAGAGAGACGCAGTCTGAAATGAAATTTGATATAATCTGGGCAACATTACATGGAAATAAATGAAAGCTGGCAAACATTGATTTGACTGCCGCCCATTGAACCAGGCAACAGCAGGGATTGCAGCTAAGTCGCATTGAGCTGCTTTGGCTCAGACAAACAGACGGACAGACAGACATTTGGCCGGCAGCAACAGCAACAGAAACAGCAGCTTACACATGGATGCATAAATATTTACGACTATTAGTTGAAGCAACTTGAAAGTTTTTCAATTTGCTTTTCGAAACGCATTTGCATATCGATACGCTACCCTTGACAAAAGTACAGCCAAAAAAGAGAGAAAAAAACACGAAATAAATACAATTAAAATAAACTTTACAAAAACGTTTGCACTTTTTTATGCATGCTTAACGAAATTGTTTTAAATATTTTATGTTAAATCTATGTTAGGGACAACAAATAAATACATTTTACTGCATGAATTGAGTCAACAACAAAATGCAAATGAATTCGCCGAGCCCTTGCCTCCTCAATCCACAGCCACAGCTGAGGTTGACTATGGGCCACAAGACTTTGGCAAACTGGCTTGTAAATCAAGACCCTTAAACTAGGCAAACGCAAAAGCGGAAGCTGTTCGTCTTTTGCACGTAGCCCATCATTATGTGAAACCGCTCTCAGACCTCTCTCTTTTTCGCCTGACTGCCTGTCCTTTTGTATCCTGGCCAGCTCACCCCCTCGGCCTTTTTGTGTATGTGTGTGTTTATGTTATTTATTTATTATTTATGTAGCTCAACTAAACGTTTTGCCACAAAAATTATAGCATAATATGTCAAAAAGCAAAAGATGGGCCTTTGCTTTAAATAATAAGAAAGGATAAACGCCCCACGGCACTACAACGACAGCTGTATACCCTAACCAATGTCAAGTCGAAACGATTCGTACATTGATTTTGAATAATATAAATAATTCGTCGTACGTTGCAAGCTTTATGTGCCAGTTATGTGGCTTAGCTTCATTGATATTACGTATACGTAATATGTGTGTGCACGAGACGACTTTGGCAAGAGCAGCACACTGCTGCTAAGCCGCAGCCCAAAAACTCTATAAATTCTAAAGCCGCTATTAGCCAAGACTTAGTAGCTATAGCAAGACTCATAAATTCAGCGCGCTCAGTGGCAACAACAACAGCAACAACAACACACAAAGTGGATTCTACTTCTTTTTTTTTCGCTTTTGTGTTGGCTTCTTCGCTTTTGCCGCTGTTATGAATTTAAATGTGATGAACGACGGCGATGCGATGGCGCCTGACTTTCTCATCGCTCGGTGGAGTCAACAGGCGCTGCTGTGTCCAGTTATACAACATAAAATGGTGGCAAATTGTTATGCAATACACACGACTCGACTTTTTACCTTAAATCATTTGCCGCATCATTTGAAAGAGTGTGAGGGAAAAAGTTCTTTAGAATAGAGCACGCATCCTTTCTGAGCGCGTATTGGAAAAGTTGTGCGCAGTTATAGTAGTAGTAGTTTGCGAATGCAAGTTATGAAACCACTTAGCTGCCAGGCGCTTAAAAGTCCATTGTGAAAGTGCCTAAAGTTGCAAGAAATAAACTAGTCGACGAAGCAGTGTTAAGAAAATTGAAAGAACAACTTATGCAAAAGTCAAGAGCTGGCATTTAAATCATCGACTGTCAGTAGCATAAGATGCATACACACACTAATGCACACCTGGGCAGCTGTTGAAAAACATAAAATGAAATCAAATTTATGTTGTGTATACATTTTTGTATACATATATATTGTATATTGACTTTGGCGCAAAATAATGGCTAGCAATTTGTAGAGCCTACTTTTTGTGCAGACAATGAAATATACTTGCGCAAACACACATGCCCCAAATTGCTGCATGCGTGTGTGTGTGTGTGTGGCCCTAAGCACCATCATCAGTTACAAGTGTGAACAATAAATTGTCATCAGCTTTGAGACGCGCAGACTTTGCTTTTGCTTCTTTTTCGTCTGCTTCTTCAATTTATGGCGGATTTTCAATTTGTATGCCCCGCGACCAATTCACACGCTCAGGGCTGCCTACCCTACCCCACACCAACCTCTATTGACTTTGCTCCTTGACAACGCACATGCTGCCCTATACAAAAAAGTGAGTGAGAAAGAGAGAGACGAAACCATGTGAACCTCACACCTAAGGCCCTTGAGGCAAGGCAACAACCAACCAACAAAAAAAAAAAACACATCATGTAAAGTTTTCTTTGCGTTTTCATTTTCAGTTTTTTTTTCTGCTGTTGTTGTTCGCGTTGTTGCTGACATTTATTGCGCACATTCGTTGCCATTGATTTTTTTATGCGTTTTTGAAGTAGTTCAGTTGGCGACGCTCATAAGTAGGCAACATTATTTTTTTCAATTCCTCTTCATATTATTCGATTTGCGCCAGTTTCATCTATGACTTTTTTCATCTTTTTCTTCCGCACACAGACAGTGATTATCATGTGTGTGTGAGTGTGTGTTCGTGTGTTGTTGTTGTGAAGTGTATTTTAATATGGTGGTTTACGCAGTGCCGGAAACTTAATAAAGTTTGTGTTGTTCTTATATTGGAAGGCAAAACTTTGCGACATTATTGACAGCCAATGTCATTTGAGATTTATGGCAACACTATGAATCTTGCATGACTTTTGAGTGCCATTCAAAATTACGTTTTTACCATATTAAAGTTTCGGCAAATTGCTGCTTGTTGGAAAAACATTAACTTTTTCTTATCTTGACACTTTTAATAACGACAATAAATCGCAAATTTTTATTGGATTTCCAACTGAAAGTTTAATTTAAAACTTTAAAGCATTTTAAAACTTAATTTGCAATAAATGAATTTAAATTGAATAATAAATCTGTAAGTTTTATCTGTAAGTTTCGGTAGCATTAAAAAGTTTTTCAAAACACTAAAGCTCTTTTTGCGAGAGAGTCAATCAGCTATCTTTAACAACTAAACTCAAAACTTCAACACTATGAGCTTTATACGACATGAAAACTTTTCAACAAAGTTAATTTGCCATTAAAAACATATATTGTGTATCTCTAGACAGAGTTGTTTCACAAACATGTCATAAAATTTGTTTAGTTTAGTAAGTTTCTAGTTAGGGCACAAGAGCTTAGTCTATAAATTTATGCATTTATTTTACTTAAACGCTGATAAAGTGTTGTTTTACAATATTCAATGTATAAAAGTGATAAATCTTAACGCCTTTCAACTCTTTCTATAACATTGTTAAATGAATCGAAAGCTGTTGTCGAGCAAAAAAAAAAAAAATGGATAAGAAAAATATATGTATATTTAAAATATTCAAGTTTGTGTTAGATTTGAAGTCAACACATACTGGGGGGCGTGAGTGTGGGCGGGGCGTTGCGATGCAAACACCATGTCAATGAACGCCAAGAATGCCATTAATCTTCTGGTCACATTGAGTTGCACTAAGGGAGCTACAACTACGACTTTATGTATGTATATAGAATACTAGTAGTATATATAGTATGCTGTCATGTAGCGACACTTGCAAACAGCCCTTGGCGCAGTGTTGCTGCAGTTATGCAACCATGTGAAGAAGTTCCAGTTTCAAGTGGCTGCAACACGTGATATTCGAGAAATTGTACGCCTATCACGCAAAACCATCTCTCGACAGTCTATTTGAGTTGGTTTTTAACGCCTTGAGCTATTTGCCTGGCCCATCAACAATTTCTATGGAAACCCAAAGTCTAAAATGTACACAACATATCAGCACTATGCTATTTTGTATGCTGGACCCATATGCTTACATATATGCTCTCTCTGAGGCAGCAGCAGCAGCAGCAGCAGTCAGCGTCAGGTCAACTCCCACTTAGACAAACATATTCGGTTGCAGGCCTTCGGGGCCAGCTGGCTCCTGTTCCTATTGAGGGAACAACAGGCCACAACAACAACAGACAGACGACGCCTTTTGATATGTAAAATAAAATTGTGCACAACGATTTTAATAAATATTCCCCACACGGACCGGACAGACAGACAGACAAGACAGACCCAAGCCAGTGATAACATGAAGCAGTCTAAGGCTGAGGATGAACAGCTTATTGAATTTTTCAGAAGCCTTTTTTTCAGCTCGTCTTGTGTTTTATATTTTATTTTTCTGGGCTTAAGTGCTTAAAGTTATATGCTTTAAAAGTGATGTTAATTTAACCATGAAAAGTCTTTAAGATTGTCAAAGAAATATTTTATCAGTTATATGAAAGAAAGGTTTTCAACAGCTTATAGATTTTTATGTTATGTTTGTCTACTGTGGCATGATTTTCATTATTTTAACTATGATGGTTTATTTTTACAAAAAAGCGCTTTAAGCTTAACAAAAATATGATTCATATAAGCGTTTTGCATTATGCCTCAAAGGGAATATTCGGATGTATATGATTCTATCCGCTTATGTTTGCCAATCTGTAGCAAAGTCGGCTTTATTTTTTGTTCGTCACATCATCTGAATTATGTTACGCAATCATCCACAAAATCATACTGAAAGCAGCTTAATATTCACACCTGCTTCATCTAACCATATTATGAGAGCAGACAAAACGCAGTAAACAGATCGAAGTATCTAATGCCAAGGTCAATTGACGGCTTAGTGACAGACACTCGAATAAAGCCAACCACTTTAGCATTTATACGAATTTTATTTTGCATTTGATGAACCCTTTTGAACATTTGTGTTTGTTTTTTGTTTCATGCGCCTCACTGCAGTGAGAGCAACTTATGATAAATAACTTGCCAGCCAGCCAGAAAGCCGCATGAGAATATTGTGCAACGGTGCAGAAACTTTATAGGCGCATCAAACACAAACAAAAAACAAAAAAATTTACATAAAAAACACGAAAAAACCAAAAACAAAACACAAAAGTCAAAAGGCAACCATAAACCGCAGGAAACGGGCAGCAGCTAACCAGCCAACCAGCTAACCAAAACCAAACCAACCAGTCATTAAGCTCTTTCTATGGCCAC
This sequence comes from Scaptomyza pallida, assembly GCA_018152965.1. Lineage (NCBI taxonomy): Eukaryota > Metazoa > Arthropoda > Insecta > Diptera > Drosophilidae > Scaptomyza > Scaptomyza pallida. The sequence continues at coordinate 4,291,596 of JAECXP010000130.1, forward strand.
GTTATCATCGACAGCGCGGGTGGAAAAAAAAGTCGATCGTTAAATCAAAAAGGCGCATTCGAGTGCCTGCAACATCATTAGTTGCAGTTCATACACACTCAAGCGCAAGTTATGACGCAGATAGAGCTACCCTTAGCCATTCTTTCATCCCCTCACACACACGAACACACACACACACCACATCAGTTGCCCCCCCCTTTAGCGCCTCCTTCAGTTGCTCTCTCACGCGCTCAGTTTTTGTGTGAGGTGTCCAAATTAAATTTGCATCAGTTGCTCGACGAGCATCTAAATGATGCCAAAAAAAATATGAGTGTGCAGCAGCGTGTGTGTGTGTGTGTCTACAGCATAAAGCCAAACAACAACAACAACAGCAAGCACAAGTGCAATACTCACTTTAGCGCTTTTGCATGTTGCGTTTTTTTAGTAAACTTTTTTTTTATTTTCGTATACCTAGCATACAAGTGTTGTGTGGGGTATGCCAAGATCAGCGAAATCGTTTAACCTTCTGACTACTCTGACTAATGGGTATCTTATAGTCGGGTTAAATGCCGTTTTGTGAGTTTTTTTTAAGCACTACGCTACATGTGTGTCCTCTCTCCCGCCATGCACGTGTGTGTGTGTGGTGGGCACTTAAATAATTTAGATTTTTGTGTCTAACATGCACAAGTGCCACAACGGCCTAAAAGATTCAAGTGCAGCAGCTGCTGCAGCTGCCAAAGTGAGTGACCCAGTTAGCTAGCCAGGGCAGAACGGGTCTAAGGTTAACAGAGAAGAGTGGTAAGGGGCGGAGCGGGGCGAATCTAAATTGAGAAGCAGCCGCGTAACGCTGAATTATGAGTGTCGTCAACCTGTGACTGTGAATCTCTAAATGTGAATGTGAATGTCGTGTCGTGTCGTCTGCCAGCAGTCAGAGCTGACATTATGTGCTCTCATTAAAATGTCAAATAAATTCCAAATGCAAAAATATGCAGCTATATAGTAGTAATACAAGAGGATGAACAACAACAACCATGAATGACAAGTGTTGTGCACTTGAAAAGGGGATAATACGAATACGAATAGAATTATTCAAGTCACAGGAACACACAGCATAAGTGTTCTTTGGTTGCACATATACTTTATATATTTATGAAGGCTTGTGAACTTTGAACTTTGTTAAACGGTCAATGAAATGCAATGATTATGCGTTAACGCAGACAGAATAGATTATTGCGAAGTGATTGCATATCAATTTGGGCTTAAATTAAACCTTAGACGTAAGCCAGATACAGTATTTTTGGGCATTAAAATAAGTTGTTCGCTTTTGGCACGTTCTCTATGACACTCATAAACTGTAACTTTTTATCACTTTTGATGGCGAGTTGGCCTGGTTTAATGATGGCATGCCGACCACAAGGTCATTCAAGTGCTCATTTATTTTAATTAAAAACAATTTCCGCGTGTTTAGGTAGCAAGGAAAACATTCGATTGTTGTCGCACAATGCTTTGATATAATTATACAATTATAACGAGCATTTTCCGCGCATTTGTATAAAGTCAAGGCTGGGGGGCCTCTTTTGTCTTTAAAGCCATGTCATTATGCCACACATACACACACATATACTTTAAATATGCGAAAGAAGACACACAAACACATACACACACATGTTCGAGTGTGTACTCATAGTGGGAAGGCGTCATGGATTCTCTATTACTCTTGTTGCTGGGCATTGAGTGGCATTTAATTAATTTGCTCTGAATGCAATGTATATAGCCTTTGTTCTTCGTAGCTGGGGCATTTTCTCGTTAGCTTTAAGTGGTGATATTTACTTTTTTTCTCTTTTCCACTTCACACTGCCTAAGCTGTAAATGAAGTTTTGGCTTGGCTTTTCTATGGACAGACAGACAGACCAGAAAGACAGATAGATAGATGGATTGACACAATGCTGCTGCCAATTCAATCAACAATTGCCGCATTTGCTTATTCAATTCTTGTTGCTTGATTCACAATTTTCTTTTTCAATTTTCAACATTTCATCTCTCTTGAGTTCAGTTCAGTTCAGTTTCTCTTTTTGTGTACTTATATCTTTTTTTTCTTCTTCCTCTTTGCAGCTGCCAACGTCATTGACAACGACTTGTTGCCCTCCATTGCGGCTGTCGATGATGTGTATATCGCCTCTTTGGTCCATGGCCACAGCCTTAACCACAACCACAACGACAACGGGAAAGGCAACAGCAATAGCAATGGCAACCACCACTTGCACCACAACAATGTGGCACAGTTCGACAATGCATTGGATGAGCAGCTGTTGGATGAGCAAGTGGATGAGACAACTTATCCGCCGCCGGTCTTTGACTTTGGCATGCCCAGGAATATAACGGCACGGACAGGACACACGGCAGCCATCAATTGCCGCGTTGAGAACTTGCGCGATAAATCGGTAAGTCAAGTGGTTTGTGGCTGTTGCATGCACTGCTTGTTGTTGCCCCATTGTGGGCGCTTATCTTTAAAATGGTTTTTCCTTTTAGATTTGTGTCCGATTTTCTTTTTCTTTTTATGCACTTTTAACTATCGCCGCGCCGGGGCCAAATATTGACCTTGCCTTCCCGACTAGTCAAGCTGAAAATCAAGTTGCCACCAAAGTCGCCAAAGTTTTCCATTTTTTTGTGTCGCCTTTTTTTTTATCCCAACAACCCATGAAACAGAATGAAAAATAGGGTATAATGGGTTTGTGCAAAAGTATATAAGATAAAAGTTTTGGCAATCCAAAGTCGATTTTTTTTTTTAACAAATTTGTGTGATAAAATCTTGTAAAATCGCGTTTCTAGATTTACATGCAGTATTATTCAAGGGCTCAAGCCAAGAGTTTTGAGGTATTGCATTTGCAAATCGGATAAATTTTGACGAAGTTATGGCAATCATAAGTTCCGTTCCACGCCCAAGTCGATTATCAGTCATTAAAAATTGACATAAAAATCGAGTAAAAATCAATGTTTTTATTTAGTATTTATTTAAATGCAGTATTAATCTAGAGTGTAAAACAAGACTTTTGATGTATTGCATATAAAAATCGGGCTTATTTCGTGAAAGTTATGGCAATCGGAAGTTTTGTCTAACTCCCAAGTCGATTGTCGGTCATAAAAAAATTGACATGAAAATCGACCAAAAATTAAGTTTTTTGTTTAATATTTATTTAAATGCAGTATTAATCTAAAGCGTTAAACAGGACTTTTGATGTATGACATGTGAAAATCGGATGAATTTTAATGAAGTTATGGCAAGCGGAAGTTTTATCCAACTCCCAAGTCGATTATCGGTCATTAAAAATTGACATGAAAATCGACTAAAAATTTCTTTCTTTATTTAGTATATTTAAATGCAGTATTAATCTAGAGCGTAAAACAAGACTTTTGATGTATTACATATGAAAATCTTGCTTATTTTGAAAAAGTTATGGCAATCGAAATTCTGTTTTACTCCCCAGTCATTTTTGGATGGGTTCAGAGTATTTGGTAGTCGGGTTTTCTTGACTAGTCAATTTTTATTCGTTTTTTTCTTTGCCTTGGTTTCTTTTGTTAGTTTGTTCAGCTACTCGTATCGTTTTCCGGTTCCGCTTTCATTGTCCCCAACATCCCATCATCATCATCTCTCATCGCGCATCTTTTGGTCATCTTTTCTTGCTTGAATGACACCCCTCTCCAAAGTGTTGTCCGCTGTCGTTATACTCCCCTTCCTGTTCACTGTGCTTCTTTGTCCGTCCATTGGCATTCGCTACTCTGTAAAGTTTAGTTTCTTCTTTTTTCTTCCGCAGGGTTCCTTTGACTTATTTTTTAATTTTGTTTTGTGTATCTATTGATTACTTCGCTGCTTCATCAACTTTAAAGTTTATTTTACAACATTCTTCTTTATGCCACTGTCCCTTTTTTTATTTTTCTGTGTTTTCTTTCCTTCTTTGTGGCTTCAGAAGGTCGTTGGTAACTTAAGCTTGTCTGCAATTGCTGTGAAAAGTGGGAATATTTATTGTGTTGTTTGCCTTGAATAGAAATAAATGCCAATCAATTCATTCATAACCGAGTTTCTCTTTTCCACTTGGTGGTACAATGAAAAGAGATGCTTATTATTCTTAAAGGTATTTAACATTGAATTGTATAATTGCTTGTACAAATTTGTTTTGTTTTGATGTATTTTCAAAGGTCTAATATACAAAAACCAAAAAAAAAGGTTGCCCGCATACTGATTGGGGTGTTGAACAACAGATTCTTTCAATTTAAAAATATATATTTTAATTATATAATGCAATTTATGCTGAAGACAGCTGGGAACAAAGGTTGTGAACCCTTTGGGAAAAGGTCCTTCGACCAGTCCTTTGTAAAGAAAATATTTTAAGATTCTTTGAAGACTTAATATAAGTTGAATAGCTTTAAAACTTACATAAAATTTAAGTCTAAAGGCCATAAATGAAATCTAAGAAATTTCTAATGAAATTCCAAAAACTTTGAAAGCGAATCCAAGTAACAAAAAAATGTTGTTTTTCGGGGTATTTTCCTCGTAGCAATTGCATCATTTATCTAAACCACTTTTTTCAAGGTCAGCTTGCAGAAAGTTTATCGCTTAACCTCAATGAATTTTCAGCATCTGTTTTTACTACAAGTTCCACTTGCCACTTTCCACTTTGCGCTTTCCGCTTTCCACTTAAGCTGAGCTGTTTCCAAAAAGTGAGCAGAGTCGAGTCTCTTAATCTATCATTGGGATGTTGCTGCTTTGCATACTCGCTGGCTCGCTGGCTTTACCTTTTCGGTGCGACTTCTTTCACCTGGCAGCGCATCTATCCACTTGTCCAAAAACTGTTTCAAAGACAGCCACCCTTTGGCCCTCATCCTCCCATCGCAACATGCTCATCATCAAACATGCCCATTCCCATACAGAACGAGATTTAGTAGCACCTTTTTTCTCTTTCTCCTTCTCTTTCGATTCCTTTTTTTTATGTTTTTGATGAGGGAGGGCGCGTCGTTTCCTTTTGCCACTTTGACACTTTTAGTTTTCGGGCTTCAGTGCTTGCTTGTTTTATTTTTCTTTTTTTTTTCCTTTGGTTGGATTTTTTTTATATCCCCCCTGCTCCTTGTCTCGTCAGTGTTTGGCGCAACGAAAAGTTTTGGTTGCCTGCGGCAGCGGCAGCAGGCTTGCAGATTACTTTTTGGCTGCTTTTGGGCTACAGCCACAATTTTTCGGAGGCTTTGGCAACTTTAAGCTGCTGACATTTTGGGCACGCACTTCATTGCTGCTGCTGCTGATGCCATTCGTCCTGGCTTTGGCTTTTGCTGCAGGTCTCTCGCAAATCGCTCCCGACTACCGTTGATGCTTGCACACGCAGGAGGACGGGACGGCGGCGAGAGTATTTGCAAAAGTTTTCTTTATTTTTTTTGGTAGTTCTTAGTTCATTTTGTCGTTTGGTTTATTAAATTTTCTATCTTTACTTTGCACCGGGTCCCTTTCGCTTGGCTAAAGCAATTTTTGTAAAATTGACTTAAGCGCTCATTGTCCTTTTCACTAACTCTCTTTATGTGTGTGTGTTTTGGTTTTTTTTTGTGTGTGTGTGTGTGTCTATTTGCAGGTATCCTGGATAAGGAAACGCGATTTGCACATTCTGACTGCAGGCATTCTGACCTACACATCGGATGAACGCTTCAAGGTGCGTATACGTAATATACTTATTGTCCCATTCACCCGCCTCTCTCCCTCTTCGTTTGCATGTTCGGCTGCCTTATTAAATGGCCCAAAGGGGGGCATACTGTTGCCATTTGTAAGCCAAGTCAGCTTAATTGCGTATGCATTGTGTTGCCTCCGAGCAAAGCCCAACTTGTATGCAATGATTAAATTTGCCCAAGGACACATTCAAAGCCCTAGGCAGGCAACCAGGCAGGCTGGCTGGCAGACAGGCTTACCTGACCCGAACCCGACCCAACCCAACCCAACCCGATCTCTAGTTGCCTTAACGATTTATCTGTGCATTTTGGTTGCAGGTCGTACGCACCGCCGACTCCAAGGATTGGACATTGCATGTGAAATATGCGCAGCCACGTGACAGCGGCATCTACGAATGCCAGGTGAATACGGAGCCAAAGATTTCGATGGCATTCCGCTTGAATGTCATAGGTGAGTAAGAAGCACAACTCCTCCTCCTCCTACCCCCACAAACCACCATTTTGTAATAAACACCCGTCGTCGTCGTAGTTCTTACTGCATTGTCAACGAGTTGTCGTCGCACACGACTTGCAGGCAGGCAACAACTTTTTGTAACCCAGCCATTTAGCGAGGGTTTGAGGTTCTTTCTCTCTTAAATTGGGCACAAACTTTGCCGAGGGTAAATTGTGGTAAGATGCGGAAGGGGGGGGCAGAGGGTTGTACAACAGAACAAACCAGCACATACGAAACTTTGCATAAAGTTTTTTTTCCCTTCTGCTAGTCATGCGTCATGCGTCATGCTGCGACATTATTACATATTGCAGCGCGTAAATATGTAGAAACATAAGCCAATGCATCTACAAACTGGGAATAAACATACATACATGTTTTTACTTTAACTATTTTGTTTTTCGTCATGATTGAAGCATAAAGTTGAACATTAAATTTAAAGAGAATCTATCTGCGCATAAATATTTTACAAGTTTTTAATGTTTTCACAGATTATTACAAACATTTATTTGAAGAAATGTTATACTAAAATTTAAAATAGATTTTTATTGGTTACTCAATATTCAATGCTTCTGCTTTACGCTCAACTTAATTTATGGAATGTTAACGATTTAATTATGTGCTTGCCAAGTCTTTAATTGAACCCCAATAGCACTTGGTCAGTTTATGGAGCGGACGAATCATCAATTATAGTTTATCCGGTAATCAGTTACGCTGGCATGTTAATGTGGGTCAACGCAATGTATAGTGTACATCAAGTGCTGTCTGTCTGTATATAAAGTATCTATATCTATATAGAACAACTCCAAGAGTATCTTTGTTGCGAGCGGAAGCAATGTGTGTGTGTGTTTGTATGGTGTAGACTTTTCTACACGTTTAGCATGCAAACGCAATTTGCATTTAAATTCAATACTAAATTCATATGCTGGCTGTAATACACACCAGAGCTAACCACAAGCACACAGAGTGAGAGAAAGAGCTGGAGATGAGGGCGTGGTACCCAAGGGCGTTACGTTTGTGTGTGTGTGTTTGTGTGTGGAATCCTTTTTAGGTGTTTTTTGCACGTTTACACAGCGCTGTACGCCCATTGTTTTTGGCATTTTACAAGTTTTCTACAATGGATTTCCGTTGCGTCTCAACTTGAAGTCGTTGTATGTTTGTGTGTACATTTGTGTGTACCTTTGTGTGTGCGTGATAAATTGTTATACAATGGCATGCACGTTCATGTTTCATTCATGCACACATAAAATTGATTTGAAACTTTCTTCTTCGTGTAGTCGACAACTTGCCAATGTTTTTTGTCATCATGTGTGTGTGGACAAACAACACGAAAGTTTTCTGTGTGTGTTATGGTTATTTATTTATTTTGATTTTGACTAAAGTCCATTGGTGAGGAAAAGTTAATTGAAATTATTGAATAGTTTGTCGAGTTGAGCAAGCTCAAAGCACGTCCTCTTGATATTTTTGTTAGCACTGATTGGTTTAGTCAGCTTTTGATTCGTTTTGATTCGTTTTCAATTGAGATTGTGTGTTTTCCCACATGTGTATTCAATCGTTTACTTGACCACTTTTGGCTCACTTGAGAGCCATTCATGTGATTCAATTAGGTAAAAACGTTGAGATCCTTGTGCTGCTGCTCACTTCTTCTTGGAAGTGTTGAGCTGTGTTGTGTGAAATTTGGCGCACATGTCCCAAATGTTCCGAATATCCTGATATGTCGGATTTAGCAGGAAGAGCAACAGCTTGCAGCGTCTGGGGATTTGCAACAACAAATTGCCTCGCTACCAAGCAGGCGGCAGGCAGAGAGACAGACACATAGAAGCCACCTGACTTTATTTATAGCAAACTCTGACAAAATGGCGCAAATCTCATCAACAGCTATAAACTCAAATCAACGCTGTCGCTTCCTGTTGCCCCATTGCTTCCGCTTGCAACGTGCAACGTGCACCAAACTCACTTCAACTGCTGCACAAAAACCATAATCCAAGCGCAGAGACCCTCAGCTTGCAGCCCCGCATTGCTATCATCATATTGTGACGGCGACGGGAAGTCGCCGCAATGCCAAGAAGAGAAATTTATGCAAATGATTTAAAGAAAGGAGAAAAAAAAACTCTTAGCGCAGATTTTTTCGCTTGGTTTCTGGAGTTGGCGGCGTGATAAAATATTCCGTCACCGAGTTTTTCACGCACCCAAACACACACAACATTTCCTGCTTCTCTAACTCGCGAGAAGACCAACCGAAAAAAAAGCGTCGACTGAATGCAAACAAATTATATTTGTAGATTATACAGCGGGGTATACTGCAAACAAACAAACAAAAAACTCAAGGAAAACTCAAAAGCTCGTATAAATGACGCAACAAAGTGACCAAGCTTCCTTTAAGCAAAAACAAAAAGGAGAAACCCCCAAGCATAAATAAGACTTTAAACGCGAAAGAAATTGGGTTATCAATTGAGGTTGAAGAAACAATAGAAGAAAAATTCAAAGTCTTAGGTAGAGTTAATGTGTCTTAACTTTACTTTAATAATTTTATATTATTTGTTAGTATTAAAACATCGCTGAAGTGAGTATAAAATATCAATAAATGTATATTTGTTTTTGTTGTTGTTGCATATAGAGTATCCCCACTACTAAAATCTGGTCCATAAATAGAGCCAAAAACGCTCGAAAGCCACTACACATTCAGGTGGCCATTATGTGAAGAGTCAATTTCAGGGAATTGTTCGTGTCTGGTCTTTGTGTTATCAAAAGCTGGCCATAACTGGCACATAATCATAATAAAAAAAACAAGTGAGAATGCTAACATGGAAAACTCCACGCTACCAAGCGATACCCTTCCAGTCTGACTCGTCGTTAAAGTTACCATTTGTTAGACTCGCACTTAGTGAACTACCCTCTATTAAATTGTCTACAGGGTATAGGAGAAAAACAAAAACTAAATGAAATGGCAAAACTAACACATAAAAATTTGTAACCACAAAGCCTAAAATATTTGGTCGAGGCCTGTTTTGTGCTTTCTGCCTGTGTGTTATGCTGTTGCTGTTGTTGTTTTTGGGGCACTTTCAACGTTGTTGGCAATGCCGTATCATTGACCCATTGTTAAGGGGGCGAGTGAGTAGTGCTGGTGAGTGGGTCGTGGCAGTGGCTGTGGGCCAATGAAGCCGTTGACTGGCACAATTCTTGTTGCTGTCGCGCATTTTACACACATTTTAAGTGTGTTGTTCGCCAGTTGTTATTGTGACTACACACACACATACACATGTATGAGCTGGGGTCAGAAAGCCGCACACATGTGTGTGTGGAGTGCGGATCATGAACGGAACCATTATGTTCATAGCGTTGCGTTGATGGGTTTTGGGCCTGGGTGCGTCGTCGTGGCTTTCTAATATTGGCCATGATTTTGGGGGCGAGATAAGTTTGTTGTTGTTGCTGTTGTAACCAGTTGGCAGTTGGCAGTTAACAGCTGCCGCAGACAGAGACAAATGCGCGGCATATACACTCGCATGAAACAAGCTATTCGTCTACACATACAAACAAACAAACACACATACGCAGAGTAGGCACTGCAAAATTGGTTTAATGTTTTTTCGTGCGTCCAGCGTCCACAATTTGGCCAACAGCAGTAGCAACGGCAGCAACAGCAACAGCAGCCAGTCAACAAAGTCAAATGTTGACGTTGTTAATGATGTGCCGAGGGGTTGAATGGACACAAAATGGACGAAGAACACCGAACAGCGACTAAAGCCGATTTTAGTGCACAGTAAATATAAACACAACCAAATAGCCAGCAGAATGTTGCTGACTTGGCCCAAACACGTTCCTGTGTTTAACTCCACTAAGTTAGTTAGTTAGTTAAGTTAAGAGCCAGTGTGCTCAACTCATTAAGGCCAATTGATAGACACAACAACAACAACTATTGCCAATCGAATTTGTATTTGATTTTACTCAAACTATTTGTATTAACACAAAAGGTGTTATTAACAACACCATAAATAATCGTTGTTAATGATGCGTATATTATTGTCGATGATAATCACATTAAATGGTGCAAACATAATTATAGATTATTTCAATTATTTTAATTAATTTTTGCACGCTTTGTTTGCTTTAAATATTAATGCGTTGAATATATTAAGCAGAAGGGTTTAAAATTATTGATTTAAATGTTTTATAAGAAAGTCGTTCACTTTATGTATTCCCAGTAGGATAAAAAGGGAAAGCATTCTTTACTATTGTGATTTATGAGGATTTTATTCCTAAGCTTAAGGCTTTTTCTGAAAATCGACATTTCCAACTCTGTAGAAGTTTCTAAAAGCATAGCTGAAATCTCCAAATAGCATTGCTAGCTTTTCAAAAATTCTGATGAATTTTAAAAGAATTTTCACAGCTTGAGGACAGGTGCTTGCATGGCATCACGTAGCCTCCAATGGCTATTAAACCAGCTTCAAGCTGCTTATTAACACGTAGCCAACGCACACAGATGCCTGTCTCTCTCTCTGTGTGTGTGTGTGCGTGTTTGTGGTATGCAGGTACATCTTTGATTCATTGAATGTAATTGTGGATGATCTGTTGAATTGTCGCCGTATGGTATGTCATGCCCGGCCTTTGCTGAGGACGAGGGAGGGAGATGTGTGTGCGTTGTTGCCTGCGGTTGGCCACATGCTTAACAACCGTTAGCAGCATGGATAGGGGTTCGGATGGGAAGGGTGTGGATGTGGGTTGGGAGCGCCTACAAGTGCTATTAATCAATTTTGTACACGTTCCATTTGCGATTTGCAGTGACGCCGCCCGATGCCAAAGCGATTATAGCCGGTCCAACGGATTTGTACGTCAAAGTGGGCAGCGTCATAACGCTCACATGCCACGTGAAGCAACCGGCAACGGCGGCTCAGGATATTGGACCAATTTACTGGTATCGCGGCCCCTACATACTCACACCCTTTGTGGCGCACCCAAACGATGCAGCCATCGATTTGCAGCGCATCTCAATGGAATCGACACTAGCCGAGAAGCTGCAAAGCAGGTAAGCAGGGCTTTTCATGTGTGTGTGTGTGTGTGTGCATCACGAAGAATCCAAGTGAAGGTATTCGACTACGCAAGAATAAGCTGAGGGCGTCGATGAGTGTATGTATGTGTGTGTGTGTTGGGCTTTAGGTGCTTGTTAGTTTCCAGCTCAATTGCTGAATGGCATTTCGAACTTTGATCAATGAAGTTGAATTCATGTGGCAAACAGTGATTGGCCCAATGGCAACAGTACACAAGTTGATTGCTTTAAGCTTACTGCTTTCTGCTTTAATGTTGCAGATTACGGATTGCGAATGCACAGCTTCTGGACACTGGCAACTACACGTGCATGCCGACGACAGCTGAGGCGGCCAGCGTTGTGGTCAATGTCATTAACGGTAAGTGGCAGCAGCAACAACCATATCAACAACTCATGCATTCCATCCATCCATCGCTTGCAGATGAGAGTCCTGCGGCCATGCAGAAGAGCGGCGGCAATGGCAGCTGCCTAAGGAGCAGCCTTAACTTTAACCTCGTCCTCGCTTTAGTTGCCAGCGCTGTGGTGCGATGGTTGCGTCTCCTCTTCCCTCTTATCGCCATTGCCATCGCCAGCTTATCCTTAGTGCATATCAACTATGATGTCAGGCAGTCACCACAACAACAACAACAGCCATTGGCATCATGATAATTAAGTGGAAGGCACGCACGAAAAAACTCCTTGTACAGTATATACTAATTATATTGAATAGTTAAACAAAATGATTTCAGTAGCAAACGCGTCAAATATTTATATTGACCAGGCGGCAAATTAATGATAAATGACAAATTAGTGTTAATTTTATGCATAGCGTAATAAAAAACCAAACAAATAATAATAATAATCATAATTATGTATAACAATAATTAACAGAGAAAATAAGTGAAGAGTTCGTGCTAACTTTTAATTAACAAAAATGTAATTTCAAATTGTGTGCGCATTAATTAATGTATATTATCAATTTAATTTAACACTTTGCCCCTCCTCCCTTCGCACCACTCATCACGCTTTCATAGTAAACAAAATAAAGGACTAAGCAACTACATACAAACATACTTATATAATAACAAAATAGCCATAATAAAAATAAATCAATTAATTCAATGTTGATTTGAGCAGCAATTTGCCATGAACAAATGCATTAAATACAGCTACTTAACAATGTAAATAAATTATGGAAACGCATCGACCGAAATTTAATTTACAAAGCTATCATTGCAAACTAATACCAAAAAGTAAACTCTCGTAAATGTCAGCAAAACTAACAAAATAACAACAAACTATCTAAATGTAATATAAGCTAAAAAGTAAATATCTAAAAAACATGATAAGAAACAAGAAGAAAACAAACTCATTAATAACAAATGGAAATGCACACACACATTCAAAGTTTTATAAGTTTTTTTTTTTTTTCAAACTTTAGCAATGAATACCATAAAAATTCGGAACAAAATGTAACTAAATGTCATATAGACAAACAAACACAGTTTACGACTGCAAACTGCAAAATAAAATTCATTTGATTAAAGAAAACTATTTAAATGATATGTTTGTCTTTGAGTTGTTTAAGTGTTTTACTAATATTTGAATGCAGTTCAATAGAGTTTCAACTTACCATGGATCTAACTGGGTTCGTAGCTGCATGTTCAACAGGTTTCAAATTCTAGATTCGCCAGTTTAGCACTGTCTGGCACAAGGCTTACCACACAGACCACATCATCTGTGCAGGACATCCCAGCAGGCCAGTTAGCTTCTATTACAGTTACTCTGGTGAACTTTTGTGGGTTGCAGTTATCATCTAGGGATTGAGTAAGTGAATTCCAAGTCTAAAACGAGCCAAATGCAAAAAAATATAAAATAAAATCATGGTCAACATCGGCTCGTAAACTGTGATATAATACTAATTACAAATTCTTATTTTAGCTTATTTTTTATTTTGTTTGCCAAACAAAGTTTTAAAAACTTGAATTTTTAATTAATTTTTGATGAATTTTTGTGGCTTTTTTCCTGCTAAGACTTGGTTTTAATTAATTTTTAAGGAAATTACTTCAAGAAACGATTCCTCGTACAGTTAAATCTCAGCTTGTCAGCTGAAAATTATGCATTTAACAACTTATGCTGACTAATTGCTTTTGATTTTGCCCGATAGTTTTTTTCAAAATCAATGTGTTTATTGAGTGAAAGTTGTTCAGGCGTCATTTTAATTAAATATTCGCTGTTTGTGTCCATTAATAAGGCGTGCGTGCTGTAATTTGTAATTATTGCGCAGCTTTTGTCGCTTGTGACGTTATACGGCAGGGATTAAGAATGTTTGGCATTGAATTTGGTTTTTGTTTGAGGCTTAAATCGATAAATAGTTAATGTACAACTGCTACACAGGCCTAATTTAATTTCATTTTCATTTCACTTGCGTTCGCTTCAAAAACATCAGCGTTCAAGCTGTAAGCGTGAATGTAAGCGTAAACGAAATCGTTTCAAATTAAGCGCTTCAGATAAACTCAACGACTAGTCATTAATTCGCACACACACACACACACACACATATACACAGTCGCGTTGTGTGGTGGCCCTAAGGGGTCGCAAAGGCGCAAAGTTCTCGCTCGACCGGAGCTGAAATGCTCGCTGATGCTGCTGCTGCTGTGCGGTCAACTTATACGGACTGTTGATGGCGACCTTATCCACTCCGCCTTCCACTCTCTCTCTTTGTTCATTTTCCCCCTTTTTCACTTTGGATGACCGCCAGGACGCGTTAGTGGGCAACAAAGCGCAACGTTGTCTAATTTCTGGCTTGCGCTTCGGCTTGCGGCGCGTATGAGTGATGTGTGTATACTCTTTGTGTGTGTGTGCGAGCGCGTGATTGTGTGTATGGGTGGGTGTGGTGTGATTGTGTGGGCTCGTGTGCGGTCACATAATTACTCGCAGTTGAGTTGTTTAAATGAAATCATAAATTATATGCATACGCGTCAGTGTTTCACTTAATTGTGGGCAAATATTTTACACGCGAGCAATTTAACCGATTGATAAATGTTGCCATTTTTATGGCTAGCTGCAGTTTAGTGACGTTATTTTTTTTTCAACCTTTTTAATTAAACGCTGTTTAGTTGCGTTTAATTTAATAAATTTATGCTTTTTGTGACAGAAATGAGTTTTTCAATTCATATAAAAGCGGCTTTAAATGTTGAAACTAATTTGGCAACACAAAATGGCTAACTAAAGTGCGTGTTTAATTGTCTAAAAGAATGCCACCAGGCTCTATTGTACTCGTTGTTGTGGCCAACTAAAAGTTTGTGGTGTTGGCAATAGAATTAGCTGTCAGCGCATAAAGGTATGCAAAGCTTTTTAGCTTGCGAGCTTGCGAATGATCTATGAAGACGAAACTATGCAAAAGATTCCAAAATGACAGCCAAATAAAGTTGATAGTTAATTAGAGCGTCGTACCGGATACCTTTAGCCAATGTTGCCAGTGTGACCATCATCATCATCAGCGTCGTCGTCGTCACATGCCGTGAGGGTTTGCAATTAAAACTGGAAAATAGTTTCGTGCGCGAGAAGTTTTTACATTTTTGCTATTGAGCGCATGTCGAGCGCCTCAATACTTGCTTAATATTGTATACGACTAACGTTGTCGTTGCCATATTTTGTAAACTGTCGAGCCAGATAAATTGACCCATTAACACAGTGTGGCAAAAGTTGCCCCCGTTGCCCGTTGCCGGGCAGTTTATTTCCATTTGCCAACGCAAAACGCAAACGCAAAATGGCTGCCGTTCTTGTCATCGTTGTCTACCGTTGCCGTTGCTGCTGCTGTTGCTATTATTATGCTTTTTTATTCTCTTGTTGTTGTTGTTATTGTTGCACTTCGCTACTGTTATTGCTGTTGTTTATTTATGCCGCCAACTTGACGCAGCCATTGAAAAATCTCCGCGGGCCAACAACAGACACAACGAAAGAGTCAACTACAAAGTGTGTCGAAGCGAGAGAGTGTGAGTGTGAGAGGGACTGAGTGATGGACAAATGCAGCTGGAGGAGTCAGTGTCCATGGCACCTGGCGTTAAAGTTTTGAGACGTCATCGTCGTCATCGTCGTCATCGCTTCATCGTTAACAACGTTGCCGTTGCCCAGAAAAACCCAAACAGTTATGCAATTTAAATATCAACAACGGTTCGTTTGATGGGCGTGGCAGCATGCCTTTATGCCACTTTAATTGACATACCCTACAATATAATAACCCATTGCCAAATGGGTATTTCAAGTATGTTGCACACAGTGAGAGTCCTTAAAGGATATCTGTTGGTTCAGCTTCTTTTTCATTTGGTGTTTTGCTCAGTTAGTGAGCAGCAAACTAAAATTCATATTGTAATTTGGCCACACAAAACAAAATGCAATGCTGGGGCAGAAACAAAAAAAAGAGCCAGCTCATAAAAAGTTTTTATTATCGCTTTAAAGTTGTGCGCAATTTTGTGCAAAAGTTAATTAAACGCCGCAAGCGGGGCAGCAAAAACAACAACAACAACAATAAGCCAAAAGTGGGGCGTGGGCACAAGGCACTTTTATAAATAAATCTTGAAATGTGTTTTTTGGTTGTTCGTCTTTAGCTTTGGCGCTCAACGAAGCGTGTTGTTAATCAGGAAGCTTGGTTGCCGCTGCCGCTTGTTGTTGCATGCGTGCAAATGGCGCAGATACAAATCACGTATTGTTTAGCTTACACAGGATTAAGTTAACAACAGCTGTTGTATGTGGGTGTGAGACAGGGTGAGGGTGAGGGTGGCATGCTTAACTGCCATAACGAGCCATTAGCCAGAAAGTATGCTATGTAAATTTGCATATCATGTGGCATTCGGATTTAAACTTATTAATATGATAGCCAGAGAGAGAGAGCCCAGCAATTACCAATGCAAATTGCTTGACCCCCATAAGCCACATGTGATGTTGGCCTCATCAAGCATCAAGTATATGACACCATGATGTCGTTACAACCACACTCAAACACACACACACACACACGTATGGCAGGAGTTGTTAGTCGTAATTCTGAAAACCACAACATGGCCGAAAAACGAGACAACTTGAAAAAAGTTGGTTGAACGTTGAACGCATCGAACCGATAAACAGAAAGCAAGAGAGATAGGAGGGGAAAAGAGAGGAGCTTCTGCCTTGTGCCATTTAATCTAATCTGCGTCGAATGAAATAAATTAATACCCAACCCTCATACATACATACATACTATATGCGAAACACTTGTTATTGTTGTTCTTTGTGAGGCTTTGCTTTGTGCTTTGTTGTTGTTGTTGTTGTTGGGACTGTTTAACTTTTACCACTAATTAAGTGCTTACACGAAGATTTCCGCATAAATGGCCGAAAACGGAACGAAGCCGAAACCAAAACCGAAACCCAGAGAATGAGCAAGAAAGAGGAGGAAGAAAGATGTAAAACAAGCAGGCAGGCAAGTTGGTTCGGTATGTGTGTGTGTGTATACGTGTGTGTGTGTTGTCCTGCTGAAGCATTGGCAAAAAGTGTTGGCGTTTAATTATAAATTTACACGTTTGACCAGCAAAAGAGCAAGTTTGCTAAAAAGGATAGACACGTCAGCAGCAAACACTCTGCCACACACACACACACACACACATTTAAGCACACACATGTGCAAAGGCGAACAAAAAAAAAGAAAAGGGTAGGAAGTGTAAAACTTTTTGGTGAAAAAATAAGGTTAAAAGCTTTGAAGGCATTAATAATAAAATGGCTAACAGACTGAATTTATAAAAAAAGGATATATAAGTTACTTTTACAGGGTATTTACGCACCATAGTTACTCGTTAGCTAGCTGGGATGCTTGAAAGGTGCCGTTAGTGGACCCGGGCACGTTTGATGTATACTACTGTTGTTGTTGTTTTGCCTGCTTGCCTGGCATACATAAATAAAGCTATGGGGTCCATTTGCACTCTAGTGGGGGCGTGGGCAAATAAATTTGTTAAAGCCATTCCGCCCAAATAGAAAAAATGAAATATGTTTATGCAAAACACAAAAAACAAAAATTTGTTGCCATTTAATATTCACTTAAATAAAACATTTGACATGCGTGTGAGTGTGTGTGCGTGTGTGTTTGCACCATAATCATTTACTCATCAAAAGTGGGAGGGAGAGGGCGTGTAATGATTTTTGGAAATGTGCTGTTGCAAGCTCATTTAAATCGCCTGGCATTTAAATTAAAACTGAAGCTGGCCAAACAGAATGTGCAGTGTTTGATTTATTTGCGGTAATCAAATGATGGTCAACAACGCCGCCAACAACAACAAAAACAAATAGCAAACAGTTTACAGCACTCAAAGAGTCAACAGCTCAATGTTCAACAACATTCAACATACATTTAAAATGAGCGTCATTCAACAAAATATTTACACACAATTACGTAGGAAGGTGAAAAAACAAAAAAAAAAAAAGCAAACAGAGTTCAAAAGTTCAAGCGTGTTTAATTTGATTAAACATGGCATATTAGCTATAATGCACAGTTTATAGAAAATCGATCAACCAATTTATATATACCTTTTTTTTGGCTAAATTTATTTTTTTCAATGCTTGTGTTGAAGGCCATTTGTGTAGCTGATTTCGGGCTAATTACGCCCACAGTTGCCGAACTAGAACTTTTCTGCATAATGCGCAATCTAGCCGCCAGAGGGCGACAGCAACAAACAGCAATCGCAACAAAAGTCATTAAATGCGCATTGTTTAAAGTTTTACGCTCAATAATTTTCAATCAAAAATAAAAAAAGGATGGAGTAGAGTGTGTGTTTAGGCCAAAACAATGCGCACAATTTGATATGCAGACGCATTGACAAAACGAGAGGGCAAGAGCCGAAGCCAATTATCCTTATGAAATATGCAAGTGACTGTGGCTCATTATGAAATCAACGATAATTGAATTATATAGAAATATTTGTGCGTATGTCCTTTGTTGTTTTGTCAATTGTTAATTATTTACTTTAAGGGTATGCAAGCTTCGGCGAGTGCGCTTTAAAAAGATTATTCATGTGATTGAAACTTTAAAGCAATGTGGAATTGATTTTTTAAGCGCCATCATTTCCGCCGGAAATTGAAAGCTTTCGCACTTGTCACTTATGCTAGTTGTTTGCCCATATCGAACGCAGAAAGGCAAGCAACTTATAGCACCTACTAGAGAGGAAGAGCGTAAGAAATCCGGCTTTAATGTGACTGATGCGGTCGCACTAGTATCTGGCTTTTGTGTGTTAAGGCGTCTGAGGCATTGAGGCATTGATGCATTCACTGCTGTTGCCGCTGCTGCCACTCAGTTTGTCACGCGTTCGCATTGAAAAGTGAAAAATCATGCAGGGCTGCAGTCGTGTCTGTGTATGTGGCGATATGACAAGTAAAGAGATTCGCATGATAAATGACGCATAAAGCGACACAAAGCCAGCAACAAAGGCGACGCAGCAGAAACAAATGTATGCCAGCCAACCAAAGATGAAAGAAAGAAGAAAGCCAAAAACCAAAAGATGAACACCACATCCAAGACCACAATGATGATGATGCTGATGACGCACGTTGTCGCGAATGAAGATTTATGAGCATCCGAAAAAGGCATTCGACATATGCATATACATATATTCTATGCATGGCTTTAGATAGTTTACAACTCATTAAAACTCAGTTCGTTTAGCTGCTAGCTAAACATAATTCCTATAGTTAGTAATGGCATTACTCATACGCCATGTGGCGCTCAAAACTTTGCCTCGTTAAATAGAAAAAAAACACTTAAAACAGCTTTGCGCCTTTAAAGAGTTAAACACATTTTGCTATTACACAAAAAAAATTTAAATCAAACAAAGACGAAAAAAAGGTACAAAAAAAAAACGAAAAAAAGGTCAAAATTATGTAATTGAATTCTTCTGTTGAGGCTTTTTAATTTCTGTGTAAGCAACAACAACAAGCCCCAATGGCCCCTGCTGTGTGACGGCTTAAACTGTGGGAATAGTGATGAAGTGAAAGGATATGGAGCCAAGAGGTAAAGCGAGCCCCATCAGGTGCGTATACTATATATATACGATATATATCCTTTGTGCTGCCCTTTTGTCATTGCTTTAATGGAGTTGTTGAAACGAAATGAGAAGCATTTAGATGAAGGCATAACGAGCTGCTGCTGCACATGGCTAGGCTCATTATCATTGTGGGCGGGGCCAGCTGCCTGATGGGGCATTGTTGTGTAGTCGAGTCGGCAGACATATCATTAGGACAGGTTAGAACTCAAATTGAGGCCGACATTAAATGGGCGATGCCATCTAGTGCTATGCTCTATGCTCGTCAGCTAATTAATAAAAAAAATCGCTAAGCAGAAAAGTGCCGAAAATCAAATGAGTTGAGAGCTTAGCTAATGCTTGGCAAAGCCAATAAAAGTCAAGCTTATACGGCGCACTGGATGCCCTTTGGAATGCTGCTTCTTCTGGGCTAAATGCTCTCAAAATTGCTTCATTAAGGAGCTTAACAACTTTTTAAAACTTAACCAAGAACAAGCAAGAGAGTGAGAGGAAGCTTTAACCCAGAGCACCTGTACCGAAACAAACTTAACTAGAAAATACCCTGAATGAGTACCCAAAGCATGTTGCTCATGGCTACAGGGTATAAAAGGGAGATGGGCAAAAAAAAAAAGTATTCCTCTTGCGATTGTGATGAACTCGAAGCCGTTGCTCGGTTGAGATGGACTGGAGTGCTGCCTTTTGAAAAAGTTACCTTAATCCTTAATTTAATCCGAAATGAATTTCATGCTGAGATTTGACGGTGTACTCTGGCTAGCAGCAGCCCACAGGATGCATAAGCTGCCCAACGGTGGCAATTTTTAAATGAATTAACATTTGGGGATTTTGTATTTATGCCCCGTTCCAAGCACAAAACATCTAATGGATTTGTGCTGTAAGCGCTTCAAGCAAATAGAATTTAATGAAAAAAATGCAAACCAAACACAAAGATCAGAATTCAAAGGTAAATGTTTAGTTCAATAAATTTAAAGTAAAATAAATTGCAATTTTTTCTCCCAACCAAGTACAATTTTTTATATATATATTTTTATTATTTTTGTTTTTTGTTGGTTTCACATTTCACGCAATTGCCTTTCCACATTTATTTATGCATATAGCCTGTCACATTTGCAAGAAAACGAGCAAAAGAAAAAAAAAAACGAAAGTGGAGGCAATTGGCCAACTGCATGGATAGGTCGAAAAGTAACGTTCAGCGCGTTATTAAATAATATAACGGTGCAATTTACGCTCGATTGGATACATCAGCAGCGGAATTTCGAGGCGAACAAACTCCATGGGCGGCCCGAAATTGCAATTTCGCGCTGATGAAGAAAAGCAAAGCCCGCTCGCCTCCCCGCTTAAAGCTCTGTGGATGCAGCTCAAAAAAAAAAAAGAAGGGCCGTTAATGAAAATGTCAAACCAAGAGAAGGGCAAAAAAAAGTAGCTAACAAGCAATCTGATTGCCGATTGGAGAGCAAGGTGTGAAAAACGCAAAATCAATTTTGTGTAAAATATCGCAAAAAAAAAAAAAAAAACACTAAAAACCATTCGCTTAGCATATCGGAATGTATGTAAAACAAGTGCAAATTATTGCAAATAAATATATATCTCTTTTTTTAAATTAATGACAAAAATATATTACAAACAAATATCGGTACTCATTAATAATACCAATGTCATGAGAACTATATAATGAAATCGATATGTGATTGAAGACGACGTGTGAAATTCATTACAGTGATCGATCGGCAGCGATTTCCGAGTACTCCAAAGATTAAATACCACCAAAATGTTGTATTATCGATACTAAAATGCTTGTATTTAATATTTTATATATGCTTGCTTTATTAATTAATTATATTGGTAACGTTCACTCAGATAATTTAAAGGTTAAATACGGATCAAAAGTGGCGTTGAAATCAATGTCGGTCGTAGGTAACATGTTGGTTTGATCACTTAATTGGTCACTGGGGGGTCGTCTGTTGGTGCGTCTGTTGGTGCGTCTGTTGGTGCGTCTGTTGGTGCTGGTGCGCCTGTTGGTGCTGGCGACACAGTTGTTGGCGCTGCTGTTGTTGTTGGCTCAATGGTAGCTCCATTACAAGCGCCATGATTCGCAGCATACGTCGGCACGGCTGCATTATTGGCACAACCTTGACTTTCCTCATTGAAATAATAGCCGTAGGGACATTCATTATTTCCGTCCTGTTGACCCTTGTTGCAATAGTAGTAATCCATGCAGTATTCGCTGGCAGCAGCATTCACAAATGCGGTTGTTGCATACTGGCAACGATTGCAACCTTTGGCTGCGACGGCCTGTTGGCGTCCAATACATGTTTCCTTGACAGTATCAAAGTATTGACCAGAAGGACAGGTCTTGGACACATAAGTCTTGCCGTCGCAGAACGAATAGCTGCCACATGTTACATTACTGGGCAGTGTGTCACCGACATTGCTGCAAGTATCAGGCACTGGTTCTTGTGCAATGCGATCACAATTGCCGTTGACATTGTAGCCGCAGGCACCTTGTGGTGCAACCCAAGCCTGTAATAGAAAGTCGAGCGATTAAGCAGAGTATGAACAATTCATTAAAAGAGCAAACTTACACTAGTTTGGCACTTAGCGGAGGCCAATCTGCCGTCGGGATAGCAATAGTTATATGTCTGGCAGTCAGTTTGCGAACCGAAGAATGTGCCAGGTTTCACCACTTCACAGGGACTAACTAGATTGGGACCACTGAAGTCGGGTATGTCATCGCACTTACCATAGCTGCAACGTTGACTGGTGGCATTAAAGACCATATTGCCGCAAGAGCCTTGACCCTTGGCAACGGAATTGTTGCAATAGACCCACTGGTTGCAGGTACCCACAACTGGCACCCAACACTCTGAGGTTTTGTCCTGGCAAGGATTTTCCAAACCGTAGTAGCAGTCGACGGTAGACGAGGGACTGCACGATTCCGTTTTGAAGTTGTAGGAGTAGCCTTGTTGGCATGAGGTCTTGACGGGTCCATCTTGGGTGCAGAGATAGTAGTAATCACAGGACACAATGCTGCCCAATTTGGTACCATACTTTACGGTGGTACACATGCCGGTTACATTGTAGTTGCCCTCCATTATAACTTGTGCCATCGATCCGCCTACGGCCAGGCACAGGATAGTCGCCAGTAGATACATTCCTGTGAACGCAAAATTCACTTTCTTTAGCTCCGATCCTCAACAGTTGTTGATCATATATCCAAGTAATACTACTTACCAGACATGTTGTTGCTTCTAGCCGGTTAATGGTTAAGAGAACACTGAATGAAACTAAAAACCCGGCGCTCGCTTTTATACCCCATTATCGGGGGCACTTTGATACTGGCATGACGCATGGATCAAGAGACCCTCCCCAAATATTTAGACATTGGGCGTAATTTCACTTAATTCGATTATATGTTTTTGTGCTTGCCAAACCAATTTTAATTAATCTTATCACCCGTTCGCCTTCCGCCCCTGCTGGCAATTCTTTTGGCGCTCACCTCTTAACTGATAAGGCGCAACACGTTGCTTGCAATTGAACAAATGTCAAATGTTTGAGCATATCGCAAAACATCATAAGAAAAGATAATGACAACATTGGCCAAATCTTATTGTACACAATTAATAATATTTGTATTGTTTTGCTTAATCACTACAAGCAACAAACAGCTGCTGCAGCAATTGTTGCAACAGCTGCAATGGCAATTGGTCAACTGGCTCTAAGTGGTTTTGGGCCTGAGTTTAGTTGTTGCCACGCAGTTGCGTTATGCGGAGCACAAAGGCAGGTTGGCTGCTGTTCATAATATTGCCCATTGGCGTTTGGGGCGAGCTGGAGCTGCAACATCAACCGGAAAAGTTGGCCTTGTGTCAGGCCTTGCAGCGCTTGCAGCAGGAACAGTGGGATCCAACGAGTTGCATGCAAATCCTCGAGGATGAGCAATTCATGACTGGTGAGCTGTTAATGGATACACAACGACGCTGCTGGTGGGGCTGGGAACTGTTTGGCCAACGGTGCCGCAAACGTGCTTAGTTATCCCAAATAAATGTTCAAAACTTAAAAAAAAAAAAAAATTCGTGTAAATTTGTGACTTTTTACACACTTGACATAACAAACTGTCAGCATGTTTTGACTTTGTGACTGACGCACAAACTGTCATAAAAGTCAAGTGGCAACATGCGCGGCAACTATAACAGTCTTTGGCTTATTATACATAATTATGCAACATGCCTATGTGGTGGCAAGAGCATGAGAGTTGAAGTTTGATGCTGCCAGTTAACCCTAATCAGTCTTTGACAATGTCGTTGCGTATACGCAACGTTCATGCAAATTTTGTGTGTGTGTCTTGCCAAAAAGGGCAACACTGGCCCAGCAGCTAGCAGCAGCAGCAGCGGAAAAATCAGTAGAGAATAAAGCATAAGGGAGGACAAAACAACGAACGCCATTTGCTGTTTATCAAACTTCCCGTATGCGAGAAATTGTTCAACAAAAGTCAATCAACATCCGGCGCCATTTTACGTGCTCCTCTTCATTTTGTTTGTGGGCGCGCTATGCTGTAGAGCTTGTGTTGTAGGCTGGGCATTGTGGTGTTGGTGTTGGTGATGGTGGTTGTTCCATCATTGTTTCCTTTCATGTTTCTAGCATGCTTCTTCACTTGAGCCATCAACACTTGAGCCATCGCCGTCAATCACTTGCCGCAACAACAACAAATGTTTGACTGTGGTTGGTTCGACACATGTTCAAGCCGAGAAAAAGCACTTCTCAATTCACAAACAAAAGAAAAATCAATTATAGCATAAAACAGAATGCAAACCAGAGTATAGGGTAGTCGGATACGGTCAACTGCAGTGTCTGCATTGCTTAAATTTATTGTTTAATCAAGGAAAGTAACAATTCAAGCTGTTGCAATACGTCATAGAGAATATCTTCGATCCAATGTTGTTTGTCAACTGAGAAAATTGCGAATATTTCCCAATTATCCCCAAGCCAATTAATTTGAAAGTTCTTTGTTGCTTCGACAAACAGGTAGCACTTGCAATTGCAGTCAGCAAATGAATTCTAGTGGAAAACCAACGCAGTATTCGAAATTAAATCTAACGCAGCCGCATACCAAATGTTCGTTGTTGGACAAAAAAGCTCAAAACCCAAAAACCAAATGCAACCAAAAAACAACAAATGCGGCCAACTAACTGGTTTAAGGGTAAGTTGAGCCAAAAAACTTTTCAAACAGGCAGCACAGACATGAGGAAAAACACACACACAAACACAGCGAGAGACAAAAATGTGGGGCGCATTTCACTGCCGATTGCCCAAAACAAAGTAGTGTGGCATAGGAGCAGTTGCAGTTGCAGGTGCAGGTGTGCTGACAGTTTAGCAAGCAAAAAGAGAAAGAACGAGGGAGACACGTGCGACACACAAAACATTTGATGCAACATTATCTGCAGTGACATCCGTTTTTTGGCTGGCGGGCAAAGTTTATGCAGCGAGCAAAAGCAAATCCCTCGTTTTCAGCATGCAGCATTCAGTTGCAGCGCTGCAGCTTGAATTCCACACATTTTGGCTCGCCTCTGTCTGTCTGCCTGCCTGCCCGCCTGACCGACCGCCGCCTCGCTATGCCCGATCCTAACGAAGCAGAACGGTGAACAGTTACGCAAAATTGCCAACGACTGCGCATTGTTACGCGCCACGTGGCCCCACAAAGTTGCATGCCCCATGCCTCGGCTGCAGGCATCCATCTCACAAAAGTTTTATTGGCCAAAGTGCAGTCGTTGGCAAATGCTTCTTCTGCTGCTGCCGCTGCTGCTGCTGCTTAAAACTTGACCCACTAAAGTTGCCAGCTATTAGAAAAACTTTGGCAATAAGCATGCGAAAGATAGCTCAGAACTCAACATCGCCAATCGGCAATCGCCTTTGCTCTTAAGAGCTGCCTTCGTGTTACCCAAAGTGCTTGGAAAGTGTCAACAACATTTAGGGCTGCTTCGATCGATTCACTTTAATTGAATTATCAACTTCAGTTAATTATGTGTGTGTCTCAAGCAAATTATTTATTAATAAAAATGTTTTATTAATATCTTCCTATTAGGCAGTTATGTTATCTACCTGGCGATAAGTTAGCGTAGAATTAGACAGGCATTGATAAAGTAGCCGGGGTTATACCGAAATTTGAATCTATCCATTAAATTTAAACGATTCGTCATGCAATTTAAAATTGTACTTTAAACTCCATACGAAACCAATTAAGAATTGAAGTACGTTTTGCCAATGGAATATTTCATTTTCAATTTTCAAATCTTTTGCTTTGGAAAAGAAGCAAATATTTTGCTAGCATAATCATTTGTTTTTTCCCCTAAAACAGCTGGCAAAAAGGGAACAAAGAGAACGTACGTGAGATTTTCCAGTCATTGCCCACAAAAATTGAATTCGTGCAGCTTATCAAGCAAATATTCACGTATATTTGTGCTTATGCAAATATGACCTGACTTTATGTGTCTAAAGGGGCTTTCTTTAATATCTTCAATTGATGTTTAACTTTACCTTGTTGTTGGAAGAAATAGATTTTAGAATAACTTAGCAGGTTTTGATTTACTTTTAAGTTTCTTGTTCCAATCTTTTGTCATTCGATCTCAGTTATAGGTTTTTATTTTTCACATTCACATTTGTAAATTTACTGTTCAACATATGAAAATTCAATGACACAAATTTTTTAAAGGACTTAACACAAATATTTAAAAGTTTTGACAAAAAATGGCGTAAGTAATACACAAAACTACATTTGTACACAAACTGTAACGTTGTTGAACTAGGGAGGCGGATTACAAGCCGGGTCAGGAGCCTTTACCAGAACAGGATGATCGCAAATTATTTTGCAAATTTCACTACAAGGGTGTCCTACTCGTACTCATACCCATTCTATTTGGTCCCCTTTGGCTTGGTCATGAAGTGCTCGTAAGTTGTTTGATTAAATCCGATAATACGCAAGATAATCTGAAAATAATTGATATATTGAATAGGCATACCGTATGTTGTATCTCACAATTTGTGTGTACTTGTACTATGTATTCAATGTCATGTCCCAAGGAGCGACGGCATTTCTCTTCATCGTATTTATGCCCGTTTGTGGCATAACGGTAGGTTTGTTATACTTTGTCTATAAGAAATTAATGTTAATTTGCAATTTGTTTGCAGGCCTCGAAAGCAGCATGCATAGCCCAATATACGAATTTAATATTCGCATTATATGGCTCCTTCTTTATGGGCATTATGATGGACGTGTCAAAGCTTAGCGAGCGTTTGGCCATGCCTCTCATAGGCTGTTGTGGCACCAATCTTCGGAAGTATGTTCGTTTGTCAAGTGTGGTTATGATTCTTTAACAGTTTTTCTTTCCCACAGGCTTCAATTCATGCTCATGATGCTGACCGCTCTGACTTCGTTCTTTATTAGCGATACATTTATGGCGGCATTTTGGATGAAGATTGCACAAGCGGTGATTACAGAGTATGCCAATGCCGGTGCACTAGTCGCAGTCTCTGAAGAGGAGACCTATGAGCATCAAGCGTAAGTATCGCCGTTTATGCAATCGATCTTTCAATTTAATACTTCTTTAATAGAAAGCCGTATCCTTCGCGTCCTGTTGTTGGCATTTATCTATCCGTTGCTTATGGTGGCACTCTGGGAGCCATGATTTCACCATTCCAGAA
Organism: Scaptomyza pallida; assembly: GCA_018152965.1. Classification (NCBI taxonomy): domain Eukaryota; kingdom Metazoa; phylum Arthropoda; class Insecta; order Diptera; family Drosophilidae; genus Scaptomyza; species Scaptomyza pallida. The sequence goes on from JAECXP010000130.1 coordinate 4,318,543, forward strand.
TCCCAATGGTGTTATCTACACTACCTTCAAGACGTTTACACACGTGAAGCCCGGCTATCTGATTATTTTGTTTATTGTTCCCTGTATTTTGGGTCTGATTGTGACGGCACTGTGGATTAACATCATATTTCTGGGATTGTTCGGTGGCAGTGTCTGGGAGGAAATCCGGACAGCTTATGATGCCAAGGATGCCACAAAGCAGGCTATGGTCGATAAGAAGGCTGCGATGGGTCCATGGAATGCCCATGCCGTTCTTGTTCTCATTATGATCATTATCACATGCATCCTGTTGTTTACACGCAGCCCATTAATGTGGATGGGCTGGGATGATGTGATCAAGAAGACCAATAATGGCACCTCTGTGGTCATCATTTGCATGTGTCTCTTCTACTTTGGTGTGCCAGCCAACTATTTCTTCTGTCGCTATTACGTCTGCCGGCAGCCGGAGAAGGAGGGCACAGCGCCGTCTCTGGTCGGCTGGAAGGTCGCTAACATAAATACGCCCTGGGCACATCTCTTCATGATGAGCGCCGGCTATGGCTTTCTCACTGGTTACAAAGATTCCAAGCTCCTGCAGCTGGTCAGCGATGGCATTGTCCGCATGAAATTGGGCAAATTGGGCTGCTTCATGATTGGCTCACTTCTAGGCACATTGATCACGAACATGGCACCAGCCACAGGTGCTGCCACAATAACTCTAGACACCATGATAAGTACGGTAAGTAAACAATATCACTTTTACTAAGCTGGAAATGTTAATGTTCTCCATAGGGCAAATCATTGGGAACTGGAGCTGGCTCGGTTGCTCTACCATATGCAGTGGCACTGCACAATCAATTTCTGCTTCCCATGAGCACCTCAAGCAACACCATCGTTTCCGGTTGGGGCAATGTCCGGCCATTTCAGTTTGTGAGTAATCATTTATACTATTTATAATTGTGTTTATTATTGAGCTATTGTTTTTCGTTACCACAGTTACTGGGAGGCATTGTGCCTACTCTATTCATGTTTCTATTCCTAGTTGGATTCACAGAGCTGCTGGGCAATTTTGCGTTTAGAGGATACCTAGATAAGTGATCAGGAAAAAAAAACGAAATCTGTGTTGTAAAGCAAAATCATTATTAACGTATGTGGCAATACTGGCAACAGCAGGAAGCTGAGCACACCTCAAGCTAGAGCAGGACCAACAGTTGAATTCGATTCATGAGTGACTTGACGTCAAAAAGAAGAAAGAGAGATTTTATGTATTGATTCTAGTAAATATCTTGGTTTATATTGTTTAGAACATTGGTACAAACTGCATTTCTAAGATTAAAAGCAGTATTATTATACCTTTGAGGTATTTCATATAAAATCGGAAATATTTTTCTGGTTATAAATTTTTAGGATAAAAATCGAGTAAAAATCGCGTTTCTAGATTTTATTGCAACTTTATTCTAGAGCTCAAACCAAGACTTTTGTGGTATTACATTTGAAAATTGGGTGAGTTTTGACGAAGTTATGGCAATCGGTAGTTTTGACAAACTCCAAAGTAGATTTTTGATCACAAATTTTTTGGATAAAAATCTTGTAAAAATTGCTTTTCTAGATTTAAATGCAGTTATATTCTAGAGCTCAATACAAGACTTTTGAAGTATAACATTTAAAAATCGAGTATAAAGTGACGAAGTTATGGTAATCGAAAGTTTTTAATCTTTTGCCAAGTCGATTTTTGGTCACAAAATTTTGACATGAAAAATCTTGTAAAAAACTCGATTCTAGATTTAAATGCAGTTTTATTTAAGAGCTCAATATAAGTTTTTTGAGGTATTGCATATGAAAATCGGATCAGATTTGCCGAAGTTATGGCATTCGAAAGTTTTGCCTAACTCTTCAAGTTGATTTTAGGCCACAAATTTTCAAGATGAAAATCGAGTAAAAAACGCGTTTCTAGGTTTTAATGCAGTTTTATTTAAGAGCTCAATACAAGACTTCTGAGGTATAACATTTAAAAATCGGTTAAGTTTTGACGAAGTTATGTTAATAGAAAGTTTTGAAACTGTTGCCAAGTCGAATTTTGGTCACAACATTTTTTGGGTTATATGCAGGGTGTCTCCTAGTCGCTATTCATCGAATAGCGAATTTTTATGTATTTTGGTTTTTGTGTGTCTGTCAAAATAGCGCAGTGCGCAGCTTGCAGCGTGTCGAGCAAAAACAGTCGTAAAATTGAGCAAATCCTAACGAGACCCACGGAGACTGACACACAGAGGGAAACAGCGGGGCAGAGCGAGAGGGACAGATAGACAGATAGACAAACCCTAGTGGCTGAGTCTGAGAATGCAGCCAAAAGCTAAATTTAACCGACATACACATACACAAAAATATATGTGTTTGTGTGTTTTTGTAGCTGTGGCACAGGTGTGTGGCATGTGGCCTTAACACAGCTTGGCCCCGAAATCTCGTTGACTTGGTCACAAAATTCATTGTGGTACGCTGTAAAAGCCAAATGAAGTGGAAATCTGCAACAATTGAAAGCCAGTAAAATGTTAATCAGCCAGGGAGAGGAAGGGAGTAAGGTGAGTTTCGGACAGTTGGGGACTTTCATTAAAGCCATTTGGGGGCTCACACGGTACGCTTTTAACCAAATTACACTGTTTCGCATTTAGGGAAATCCCTCTCCGCCCCCTCGCAATGGGGACATTCGCACCTAGTAATTCGCATTGTTGTTGTAAATCCAAGCATTGCCCACGAAAGTGTTCACACTAAATAATTCATTTGTTAATTTAGACATGCCCATACTCCCATCTCTCTCTGTGTGTGTGTGTACTTTTGGCTTTATGTCGCCGCTAGACATACTGGCCAAAAACATACCAGCAGCTAACAAAGTTGGCCCTGACGACCCAACCAACGACCCCTGCCTGCCGGCCGGCCGGACGGACTAGCTGCCAGCCTGAACTGTTTGTGCCATTTGTGGGCACATTTATATTCAAGCTATTCAATTATTAAATTCGTCGCGCAGCACTTCATGAATATTCATGGCGCTCACAACAATCGAAAATTTGCCTTTTAATTGTTTTGTTTTAGGGCATTGTTCATGTTTTTTTGGTCATATTTTTCCTGCCTGCAGCTAACGGTCAACAGGTCATCCAACAAATATGACAATATTTAGTTGAATTGCATTGCCAATTGGAGTTCTATTTTATTGATGAATATTAGAAAAGGTATCATTAAAATTTGTCCATTTCGTTAAAAACTGAAAAAGAATTTTCTTAAATATTTATTTTTTCGATTTTTGACGCTAACAAAATTTAAAATTAATCTATATTTCCTTTTTGTAAATGAAATTCAATCAACAAAAATGTTTTGTAGCGCTTTAATATTATTTAAAATTACTTCAAGCATCATTAGGCTATGGCCTCGCCTGTCTGTCGCACACATTTAAATTTCTAATGTAATCATAATAAGCTTCAAGAGTTTTCTTACGAATTTTCAAATTAACCTGCTAAGACGCTTCCTCCATAAGCAGTGGCGCATTTTTCATCATCTCTGTGACGCTTTAAACAACAAAAAGGCGAGCAAATGAGAAAAGAGAGAGAAGAACGGAAAAAAATCAATTCACCCACCAATTGTCAATTTAATTCTATTTTGCCCTCTAGTCATGCAGCTTCCCCAAAATAAAGGGAATATATATGTATGTATGTACATAAGTAACTAAGTATATTTAAATGTTATGCACACCCTAAGCTGATTTTCCACGCTGACAAATGCCCCAGAAAGAAAAAAATAAAATGAAACAAAATGCCGCACAGCTTTCCTGCTTCAGTTTTCAGCTTTAGTCCTAGCTCTGAAGCTCATTATCCCTTTTGACATCTGCGCAGATTTCGCACAGTCAAATTGACAAAATTTGTACAGGTATTTTACATTCAACACACACAGGAGTATTTGTGTGTGTGTGCCTTAGCATGAAATTTAATTTGTGGCATGCCATTAAACGGGCAAGGCTTAGAGCCACCGCCATTGCTGCCGGCTTCTAGCTTAGATCTAGCTTAAAACTGTCCCTTTTAGACTTGCTGGCTGCAAAATCATTTGCAAACAATTAATTCAGCTGCCGTACAACGAAATGCACTTCACAGCGCGTACTTCATGCGCCCCAGTTGAGTTATTTCAGTCAGTCAAAGTGTGTGTGTGTTCCAACATAAAAGGTGCCATTCAAAAAAGACACATGTTGTGTGTTACCATGGCTCCAGCATGTCACAGCTCTATTAAATGTACTAATGACTGACAGACAGCCAAAGCCGAGTTGGGAACCATCAAACGACACGTCGCTCATTTAATAGGTAAACTAGATACATCTAAACGAGAAACGAGATTTACGAAAAGTCACATCAACTCTTCAAATAAACAAGAAACAAATGAAACAGTTTGTGACAAAAATCAAATGCGCTTAAATAATTAAGAAAAACAATGATGCCAAATGGTTAAAGTCAGAAAGTAAAGTAAAAGCATTTTATGCGTTTCGCACATTGCATGCTTTAAATGTAATGCTCAACAGCAAGGGTATGTCAATTGCGTATCACAATATTGCGTATACGCAGCATATAAATAAATCATTTTGTATGCCTTTATCCTCACGCGCTCTCTGTATCGCAGGACAACTGCCGAGTTGCGACTTTCTTGCCGGGGTTTTATAATTAAAAGTGATTCGCTTTTTTTCTTCTTTTTTGCAATTATTTTTATTGCTTTGTGTGTCTGTCTGTTTGCGCAATATTAAATGTACACAATGCTCGCAGTGACTGCGCCTCATTTGTCAATGCGTCGTATGCGTAATAACGTAATGTGTATTTTTGGAAATTCCCCACATTAACCACATGAGGTGGATGCGGCGCTCTCGCTTTAAAGGCGTCTAAGCCGCGGCTCACAGCAAGCGTATGCTCGATAAGCCATTTAGCCAGCTAATTGATTTGTTTGCCAGCTAGAAGTATGGCGCAGGACTAGGCTGGAGCTGGGCTGACTGATTGCATGGCTGCTGACACATTGGGGTCTCCCTGGGAAACTGGAGCAGCAGCAGCAGCAGCATCGCGTCAGCAACAAGAATTCGTTAGCAGCAGTGAGAAGAGCTAACAGTTATTCACAGGCCACACACAATGCAAATGCCAGTGCATGGCAGACGACAGGCTGACAGGCGCACAACTTTTGCCTGCTGAATGCATTCCAAAGCGAAGCAGGCAGAAGGAGAGAGAGAGACAGAGGGGTAGTTACAGTGCAGTGCAATAAGTAAGCATCCTGTCAAAATATTCACGCCAGCAACTAAGCAAATGACTGTCCATTGTCTGTTACTTTTGCCGGCCTCTTAACTATGCATGCAACACACGATGAATACGAATACGAAAAACGAATACATACGAATATATGAATACAACTACAACTTGCCTAAGTATGACAAATCTCTTGTCTTCAACGCCATTTTGTGACGACGCTTCTTCTATTTTTATATGCTCGTTTTCTATACTATGCTATTCCATTTTGTTTTCTTTTTTGTTGTCTTCGCGTTCATTGTTTGGCTAGCTTGGACTGGCCCTGAGGACTTTAAGATAACAAAAATGTCTTTGGCTGAAATAACAAAAGCAACAGCACCAGCACCAACAGCAACAACTACAACAATTCAAATAAGGAAGCCAGACCGACTTGTGACATGTGAGAAAATGTTGCCCAGCAGGCATAGATGGCACATTTACCATCGCTACAACAACAGTATAAGCAGTTTCTTCCGTTACTCAATACTAAACTAAGGTATTTCATTTTACCTGTTCTGAAAAAAAGGAGAGCAATAAGGTGTATATGCGTTCTTTAACAATAAAGGAAACAAGTTATATTAATCGAATCTCTTTGCAGGGTATTCCTCTATCTAACAACATGTGTTTACTTTACTTCAACCCAGCTTCACTTGTTTTCTTTTTGCCCATAAATAAATATCGTTTATGTGCAGCTTTTGAGGTATACACATATGCGAATAGCTCAGGTTAAGTCTGAGAATGAAGCAGCTGCTCTTGTATTCAATTTGCGATCGATGGCCAGATATTAAATATTAAATGTATATAGAAGAAAAAATGTTGTCAATATTGGTCGCAAATCAATGTCGGGGATAATCGCATAAGTGTCAGCATTAATTCAATTCATAATGCCCAATAACAATAACAATGTTGATAATGTCAGATGTCTGACATTTGTCAGCGTTTAACAACACTGGCACGAGAAAAAAAAAATAACAGAATATGCAAATGCGAGGATATAAACAAAATGGCCAAAGCCAAACGGAAATGTAAAAATAACGCGTAATAATAAAAAACTAATAAAATTAAAGCGATTTAATCGCTTTGTAAACGTGCATATAAAAATGACCATGATGTCCGCCCGATTGCACACAATTATAACAAATTTAAGCAATTTATTTTCCAAATATTTAAAAATCACAATGAAAAATACCCTTACCGAAAGTGTATCACAATTGTTTTTAATGGCACTTGAATCCCTTTTTAACACCATGAAAATATTTTGTTCAATGTAATTTTATCAATTGCATTAAGTTTTTCATGATAGCACAGTATTTGCGTATTTTTCTATTTATTTTTAATTTTTTTTTTGTTTGTTAGTGAAATGTGACCCGAATCAAACGCAAAATTCATTTGCCATTCACAGTTTGAAGCACAGCCGGAAATCAGGCAGCCGTGACGCCATCTTTCAAAATGGCCGTTTGCCGTTGCTGCTGCTGCTGATGATGTTTTTTTCATCCGTGTCGTGCTGCTGTATTTGCTGTTTGGCTATTTTGTGTCTGCCTCTGGTGATTAGCTGTCACGAATTGTGGCGAAAAACAAAAATGAATTATTACAGCACCGCGCACCAAATGTTGACATAGATTCAAATTATTTGTAACAAACTCAACGAACTGTGGCGACGACGACGCAGTCTCCTCCTTCTTTCTCAAGCGTCGCTGATTTGATTAGCTGGGAAATACTTTGAGAGGGGGGACAAAAGAGTTTCATCTTAAATTGCTGTTCTTCAATATTTATTATAGCAATTGAATGAACAACAACAATGATGACGACAACGACATCATCAAAACCCTGAGAACTGAGGAACTGTGCAAATAATTTGTGCAATTAATAAAGTTTTGTGTGGCGGTGGCAACTACAACAATTGCTTGTAGCTCATTTAGCACTGAAGGCCACTTCAAATGCTCTTGGCCATAATTTATGGACCGAACCTCAGTGTGACTAGGCCAATGCTATTGTCATCAATTCAACCCGGTTCATGTTCAGCCTTACTCACATAATTACAGGGGCAAACCCGTATCGAGTAATATTCCTTTTTTTGTCCCTTTCTGTTGTTGTTGTGTTGCTTAGCATATTGGCATGAAGGAACCAAGGAATATAATGAACAATATGGGCTCGGTTGTGTATGCTTTGTGCTTTGTACTATTTGCCATGTTTGGTTTTCATACGATTGCTGTTTGGTCCTTGACTCCTTGACTCCTGCCTCTTATTGTGCACCATTGAATCATAATCGAGATTGGCCCCCCATTCGCCCGATTAGTTTCCATACCATTGGATCAAGGCTATGGCTTTGTTTATGTTGACTTTAATTCGGGTAATTTTTGTTAATTCTTTTTTTCCTCTCTCTCTTCTCTCTCCCTCAGTCCAAACAAGTTTGCTCGTTAAACAAAGACTACAAAAAATAAAGGAAAATAAGAAAGGAAGAAGCTTGTGTCAAGTAAAACCCCAACAGCTTAGCTGCATCCGAGTATCTCATGCTGTCCGTCCACTTGTGGCATTAATTTTTGCTGTGTAAGCAGATAAATTGCAAAATGCTTCACAGATGCTGAAAGTCATTGGCATTAAAATGGATACCGTCGTGTCGTTTGCTCAAAACTCAACTTTCCAGTCAACAGTCAACATACCGTTAGTAACGACGCTCCTGTCTATCAAAGCAAATTCAAACAGTTCATAATAAATTGTGAGCACTCACTCGCTCTCCTTAAGCTTCGTAAATATTTTGCAAACTTATGCTGCTTAATATTCATGCCATTGAGGGGGAATGAAAAAAACAGAAAAACAGAATTTTTCCTTTGACACCAAAACAGGACTCGAAATCGGTTTAGTTGCATCAAAGCTATAGAAGTCTTTTGTTCAGGGGAGAAAAGCTTTTTGAGTTCCTCCCATCATCTCATATCATATGGATAGATTTTTGATTGTATCCAAAAGTCAAGGTACGCTTTCCGGCTAACTAACATAAACGCTTTGTCATTAGCTTTTGAGCTGTTTTGAAGTCCATTGGCCGCCGCAAGGTGTTGTCAGATTATCATCAAATATTCATAATTGTTGGCTTGCAGCTATTTAGTGGCCGACGGTGCGTATAAGTAATATTGGCAGCGTTGACAAAGGAGCCGTCACTCCCGAAGTAAGTAGTTGGCTAATTATGTCTAATTGCTGCAAGTGCCCCAAGCGCCACAGCAACACATTAACTAATTCGCTTTCTCGCCTCAGCGTTAACCATGCGTGGAATTCTAAGCCCGAAGCTGCTGTCATAGGGGTTGAGGGTGGATAGTGAGGGGAAAGGGATTTTAAATTGAAGGACACGTGTGCGTATGCGTGTTGGACTGTGGGCTGACGTGGGGTTGTTGAGGTGTCTAAGTGGGATTTGAAAATTCATTCACTTCCACACATAAAAAAAAATATAAAAACAAACACAAAAAGTTTGATACAACATGAAACCCTTACTGCCCCACAGTTCAAATATTCCCAGTTATGAACAATGCGTGTTACGATTGTGGATGCAGCGTGTGATGCCATTGTGTATATTGTTCAGTTACCTGGCAAATGCTTTGCAGTCTGTGCTGCATCTGCGTATGGAGGCGCGGCGAATCGTGTTCGATGCAGAGTGGATTGGTATTATATACAAGCTGTGCGATCTAACCATAGTTCTTTGCGGCAGCAAACTCATTGTAAGCGGTCGAAAAAATCTAGTTGGAGTTGGCTTGTTGCTGTGGCAACGCATGTTGCAACGTCTCGTGCTTGGCATATGGAGTTTTGACCAGATGCTGAGTGATTTTGTAGATGTTGGCTGCTTGTTGCTGTTGCTCGTCGAGCAATTGAATCGAACAGAGAAATGGCAGCAGAAAAAACACAGTTTGCTCTTGCTTTCACGCCTTTGTTTGAGCTGTTTGCTTTTGCTGTGGTATCGCGAGGCACAAAGCGTAAGTTGTTATTGTTGCAAAGTTTAAGATATTCGCTTCAAATTGTTTTTCTCTAGGTTATTAACGATTGGTTTGCCATCTTTTGCTGGTTATGGATTGTGTTTGGATTCTGCTGCAAGTCGGTTTCGTATCTGATCATTTGTGCCATTCTTTTTCGTACCTGCACGCTGCTAAATTGGAACTATATGTTTGGCTGGCACGATGCGACTGTAAGTGTGTGGCTAATGAGTTCGCTTGTGGGTCGATTGGGTGGCTTTTTATTGCTGGGCCGTTACGGCGCTGGCAAATGGTCCCTGGATGCTAGATGGGCCAAATAGCCTTCTGCTGGCACTTCATCAAATACAACAGCAACAACTGAAGCTGGATTAAGATATAAAAGTCATTAAGCATTACGAGCCAAAGTCGCTTTTTTTTTGCTCTTTCCACACAGACAAAGATTTACATACAACTCGCAATGTATAAATACTACTTGGGCTGTTTGTTTTTATTTGTATTGTGTCTTGTGCCTATCTGCAACATTTACTAGTTGTAAACAGCAGCACCTGGCGCCTCATCATCATCATCATCGTCATCGGCATCATGATGTTGCGGAGCACTTGAACGGCCTTTGATTCGGTGTCTGCCTTTTCGTATTGCGTAAATTATTGAAAAGTCTCGAGAAGCGAGGAGCACTCGTCGCTTAAGCGGATTAACCATTCAACGCGGCAGCACTCTTCACTTTCTTTCACTTTCTTTACGGGCTTTTTTGTTGTGTGTGTTTCTTCATCTTGAGCTTAAATGAAAGCAGAAGGTGATGACGACAGCTTGCCGGGCAGGAACTGTGTGGGCAATGTGGCGTGTTATATGCAACAGAATGAGGCACGGCCACGATGTGGTGGGGGCAAAGAGTTAAAAGGCACACATACCGAGTCGTTAATGAGTTTTTGGTACCAGGCGTGGCATTCAGCATGCATTTAACAACCGCAGTGCAGCGAACGGGAAACAAGAAGAAGAAAGGAGCAACAGTAGTGACCCGACGACCTTCGCTCTTGACTTAAAACCCATTTGCATAAGCGACATCGTCTCTGTCCTCGTCGTCGCCATGTTGCAAGGGGAATCCGGTCGCTTGGTGCTGCTGTTGTTGTTTATCCAACTGACAGGGCTTGTAAGCTTGTCTGCAGTGCAGTGCTGTTGCGTTGCGTTGCCTTAATTAAAAATCGGCAGCGATTTATTGACCCACCGTTAAATGCAATTGACAGTGCAATAAACAAATAACGCAAGCCCCAAAAACAAAAAATCCACTTGACGTTGTGCGAAAGTTAAAGTTTTCGATTAAGTAAATGCTTGCTCCAAAACATTCAGCTAGTGTCATTGGCACTTTTGACAACATAATCAAGAGTAGAAATTCCTGTCATTCCTAGGAGGAATGTGATGCAGCACACAACTGGATGGCCGAGCAAATGCTCAAGGATGAAAGAAGAAGAACTTGTCATAAAAGTGCAGCCATGTAATTTTCTAAATGAAAACAGATAGAGAAAGACGGAGAGGGCTGCCAAAAAAAATATATTGTACATAAGAAAATGTATTAAAGTGCAGGACACCGCAAAACAACACTGCAAGCAATAACAAAACAAAAAGAAAAGTGGACACAAAAAAACATTATACATATAAAAGAGAATGACAAACGGTTTTGCTCGACAAGAAATATGCAAATGTAAATCTCAGTCGGCGGCGGCGGTAGGTTGGCTTAAAGGAATGCAAAGTGTTATGTTAAGGCAGCGCGTATAGGGCGTATGAGCAACAACAACATTGCGTATACGTATGCAAATGTGTTTAATTAAAATGGGTGCACAACAAATGCATAAGGGAAGAGAGAGAGAGAACATTTGCATAAGTAAAGTAAACTAAATACTCGCTGAATAGCGGCAGTGCCACAAGACAATGTAACCTTTCACACACACACGTACACCCACCCACTTACACACACACTCATAAAATAACTGTGCATAGTTGTGTCTCTATAGACTGAGCCCTCCATCCCCTGGATAGGTATTTAAATCTATTTACCTGCCTCTGCTTCGACTGCGGCTGCTACTGCTGCAGATAAGAGTAATCAAATAGTCGTAAAGTTCGAGTGTGTGTGCTGTGTGTGAGTATAATTAATTTGGCAAAGCCAAAGAAAACAAACCACAAGAATTGAAATTGAGAGCTGACGAAAGTTTTGGCAAAAGCATCAAGTTACAAACTATGACTCATATGTAGAATATTTGCTCAAAAAGGCCGCAGCTGCTCTGTGTAGTTTGTCTTAGGAAACTTGGCTCAAAGATATGTGAGATGCGAGCTGTAGTTATGCAATCGGAGCTTATGTGTTTTATTTGATTTGATTCAAAGTGACAATTTTTCTTGTTGTTTTGCATAATCCGTATGAAATGAAAGTGAATTCAATTTCCAGACAACTTCAAGTGTACTTTGGCCAACTAGTATTATATATATTCGAATTTAGTTGAAGGAACTTCTTGCTGAGCGAGAGAAAGAGCTTTTTGTTTAATCCATGCGATTTGGTTTGCATGCATGCGGCTTTTGGCTTAAAGAACTTCTGACTTGAGCATTTAAATTCAACTTCAAGGCTAACACACACACACATGCATATGCACACACGTACCAAGTTGAAATGAAATGAAATGGAATTCATTTGGGACACGCCGCAGCGAAAGCGTCGCATTACGTAAAAGCGCTTTTACGGCTACACACACACACAAACATACACTCTCAAGCAGTAACCAGATCTCGTCAGAATGCGAGTGCTTGAATATCTAGACAATACTCGGCTCTCTTGAACTGGCTAACAGGTTGAAAGCAATAGACAATAAAGCTTAGACCCAAAGTCTCTCTCTCTCACTCTCTGGAACTCCTGTTTATTGCATATATATATATAGATTTTATTCATTTTATTTTTTGGTTTCTGTTGGTGGTCTGGCAGCATTTGCCAATAAACTCAAATGCCAGCTTACTTTTGCGGCTTGACATTAAATGGCTTTTCACTCAGAGAATTTTCCAAAAATTACAAAAACGAAAAACCAAAACTTGAAGATATCCTGTATCAAACTCAATATGTTCAACATGCCCTTCTCACACTTGTTTAAGCGGTATACTTTAATATAAATCACATTAAGAAATCAGCTTTTTGCAGCCATTCAACATTCAATAATAATAATAATGCCAGTATGTTTCGGTTATAAAAATGTCATATAAACGTTTTCCACTGACTTTTGACTTTTGCTTATGTTTCTTTTATTTTCTATAATTTTTTTCTGAATTTGTTTTCATAGGCGCCAAAATGTCAGCGACACGTTTACTAACACTGTGGCAATTTATCAAAAAAAATTGTATATATATAAATATATGCATATATGTGTGGCATATGTATATAAATCCAGCGCTTGTTACGCTGCCTCCATTCGTGGCAGCACCACAGCGCCACGTCGCCTTTTGTTTATGCCGCGCTGTCAGCGTTCGTTTAATTCAACATTAGCGCCTAGCGGCAGGACAAGAGAAACTGTATTTGCTGTACGTTTGTTTGTTTTTTTTTTGTGTGTGCTTCCTTTTTGGGTGTCGCATGTGTGTGTGTGTGTTTGGAAATGCTACTGTTGCCGCCGTCTATATACGCTTTTGTATGCCCCATGGCCGTTTTCATTTTCACACGCTTTTATTCTCGCTGCTTTTTTTCTTGTTCTCTCTGGTTTTTTTGCGCTCGCTTTTTAAATTGTCAAACTGTCAAATAAATTACACCAAAAAAAAAAAAAAAATACGTTGCCCAGCAAAACCTTTTGTATCGCATGAATAAAATACACACACACACACGCGCTTGTTTACAATACATATTAAAATATAATATGCCTAGTCTCTTGTGGCCTGTTTTGATTGTTGAGGCTTACCACAGAGAACACTGTTTATGTTGATGTTTATATTTGTTTGTGTGCGCTGTGTGTGTGTCTGTGTTTCTTGCGCGATGAAAGCTGTCAGCCGCATGTCCAAGTAAGTTTTTTGTGTGTGTGCAGTTGGCAACCCTGCCAGCCTACACTAATTAAATGTCTTGGTTGAACTCTTTGAGTTTTTCACTTCATCAAATTGCTTATTTTGTTGTTGATTGAAATTTAGTGTCAAGCAAAATGTTAAACAATTTCAAATTTATTGCCTTCTATTGTAGAAGGCAAATTGCATAAACTTGCGTTTGAAACTTGAGCAGCTATCTACCCAAGTGCTTATTTTATGCGTGGTTACAAAAGAAACAAACACTACACACACACACCCACACATACACGAAGAGACTTACACACTTACAAGCGCGCAGACATGCATACAAAGAGAGCGTCGCAGCAATAAAGTCTTTGGCCAAAAAGTCAAGCGGATTTTGGCTTTGGCAAAGTTTGTCTATGGCAAAAGCCGCTTAGCCTAGTTAAATAAAAGTGCTACAAGAGCTCACCACACGCACACACAAACACACACACATACACTAGGAAAGCATAAGTCATACATATTCATTCATGGAGAAGAGATTTTAAAGCATTGCACTCTTTCACATTTTTTTAAGGCACTTTAAGCCACAAAGTGTTTACGTCTCAAGGTGATTTGGCTATTATTAAATGTTTTAAGGAAAGCTTTAAGCCACATACAAACAAACAAGCATACGTATAAGCCATAAGTTTACAGTTTACATTTTACAGTTTTTTTTTCTTGCTTCCCCCAAAAGGTGCGCGGCTGTTGTTTATTTATGGCAGCTGCTACGCGTCTTGGCCAAGTTTGTGTTTGTGTGTGTGTTGCAGGTTTTTTTCTTGTGTTTTAACAAGACATTTAAATATTTAAAAAGGCCTCAAAACCTATGCGGCACCCAGCCATAAATATGCAATGAGTTTTGGGGCGCTAACGCTGACAGGCTGTGCCGCTTGCCTCCCTTTCCCCTCGCCGCCTTCACGCACAACTCAATCCAGGCAACAGTTTTCAATCAGTGAATTTTGATGACTTTTTAACTAATGCCCAGCAAAAAAAAAAAATACAAATATATTTTGTATATAGGAGAGCAACGTTTCGAGTTGAGGCTAAATGTGCAGGTTAATTAGCAACAGCTGTGTAATTTTGTTGCCTTTTCTTTTAAGGCATCGTTAAAGTGTGCAGAAAATGTAACAATTTCAAACCCGATAAAGTTTAAATTTGATCAATTATTATTTAAGGTGAAATATGCAAACGATATAAACTGGACTTTAAAAATGAAAAATCACTCAAAAGTTTCGATGGCATGGTGGCAATTGCCCAGTGATTTCTGTGGCATCCATACATCATACTGTCTATATGTATATGTGTTTGACATCCGGCATCCGGCATAAAACTTCTCATCTACGAGAGTCGTAAAAAGTTTAACAGTGTTCTTAAAGCTTCAAGCCAAAAGCGAAGTTTGGGCACCGTTTGCCCTCTCTTTGCCCCCTCTACCAGCTCTACAAAAAATAAAAAAAAGTTTCAAATTGTTACACGGCAAATGACACGCGCTGTTGTCATCTCTTTTCACATCTTTTTATTTTTATTTCTGGGTTTGGGCCCCGCTCATGGCTGGTGTGTCTGTGTGTGTTAATCTGTTGAAATTTGCGTTTTAATAGAAGTATGTGTGTCTGTGTGTGTGTATTTTTAGAGGGCAACTTTTGTCAAGAGGCCTCGCTGCGCTGTATATAAAAATGCTTATTGCTTTTAAGTACGTGATTTTGCTTTTGGAATTTTATACGCATTTTCATTCACTTTCTCTCTCCCTCCCCCCCTTCTCTCTCTTTTGCTCTTTATCAGCGTATGTTGTGTGTGTGTGTCTGTGGCAGATGCATTAAACGTATTGCTTTTTACGATTGACATATGGACAGGAAACGTGAATATAATTTAATTAATATAATGGACAGCAGCAAAACGATGCCCGAGGCGTGAAAAACCATCAAAAAAACGAACGACAGAAAGAAAACTACCCATATGGTTTATTTAAAGCCCACAAAGGCACAAATGAACTGAAAAACAGACTATTAAAAGTACTAAATACTTATGTATGTGTATTTGTGGTTAGTATGGAATATTTCAATGGAAGCAAAACAGCTTTGCTCGCAATTTTTCTTTCATGTTTCAATTTTCGTGTGTGTGACTTATGGCATTAACAGCATAAGAAGAAGAACGACAAAAACAAATTGTGGTTTGTATTAAAAAAAAATATATATGAAAAAATCATAAATTTTGCTTTTCAATATTAAAATCGTAATGCTATTAGAGTATTATTTATTTGTGTCCTTACAATAGTATTTACGACATTGCTGCTGCTGTCATTCATTAGCTTTCTACTTCTTCTTCATGTTTTTGACAAGATGCTGTCTGAGCTTCATTTCCTCAAGCCAAAATGCAAATAGTATGCTCAACTGAAATCTATTTGCCCATCCGACTAGTCAGTTAGTCAGTTAGTGAAAAGCCAAAGAAACAAAAGAACAAGAAAAATAAACTTTTGATTCAGTTTTTCTTTTATAAACTGTTGCTGTTGTTGTTGCTGTTGCTGTTGTGGCGAAATTGAGCGCAACAAAGTTGACATAGTAGTAACTGGCAAATGAACACAGAGCGAGAGAATGAAAGAAAGAAATTTGCATGCAGTCAGGTCTAATGGACAAATAAGCTGAAGGAATCATTCAATTGTGAAAATGGAAATTTGCAGATTTTTGTGATAAATACGAAAACGAATAACGTATACGAATGCCACAGAGATAGAGAGAGGCACAATGTAACAAACTGCATATTCAATTTACTGACTACCATATTTATTCATTTCATTGTTGCTCCTGATGCCAGTGGTTAGGGAGGCGGGGCGGGGGACGGGGTGTAAGTAAGGTAGCTTAGGCACAACAAGATAAAGCTATCCAACCAATATACAACATCATAAAAGAGACGACGACGATGAGCAAGCAGGAAACTTTGCCAAAAAGCAGCAGCAGCAGCAGGAGGAAAAAAAAACGTTTTAAATTTCATTTGCTGATAATGCGCCTCCACTCAAAATTCATTTCACAACTTTGTCACAAAAGTTTTGGCACAAAATGTAACAACTTTACCACACACACACACACACATATACAAACACACTTAGTGACAAATATATTGAAGCATATACCTTATGACTTGTTGAAGATGTCGAGCGGTAAAAGCTGATTTGCAGCACTCGTAACTGCCAAGTGAAGTGGCACAAGCAAAATATACTGAATACAGGAGCACGGAACAGGAGTCCTGGCACACACACAAACACACCCATACATAACTCATCATCAAGCGCAATTTGTGTTTAACAATCGTTGGTAATCTTTATTGGATGTCGAGCTCTTTGCCGCTTCTTAGCAGCATTTGAGTGCGTGTGTGTGGCACCTAAGACATTCGCAGCGGCAGCACTAAAGTTATCTACGTCAAGAGTGTCAGGACAAAAGGACATGCATAAACACACACACACATATAGAGTAGTGTATCTTGTGACATATGCAAAGCCTTGCACTTCGGACCCTACCACAGCCCCCACCGCTTCGCCATCTTCTCCTGTATCTTGTTGAAGATTTTTCTAAAGTGACAACGAAAGTGTAATTGAGTGCCACACACATACATATACAATTCAAATGCTTGCCACACACACAAACACACTCAAAGAAAATTGCCATAGCTGAGTTCGTAACGTGTGTCCATTCCTCTATGCTTACTTCCGTTTCGCTCCGTTCCGTTTCGTTTCATTTCGTCTTGTTCCCGGCGTTGCATTTCACAGCTTGGCCTGCCCATGGCATTATGAGTTGTTCTATTTGATTTTTCATTTCCGCTTTCACTCCAGTTGCACCATACTAGACGACGGGGTGCAAGGGGGCACGGCAACATGTGCATTGTGTTGGATTTGTTGCCTCTAGGCAGCAGCAGCAACCAAAGGACTCTGCCTCATAGTTGGACAGGTTGCACATGACAAGCGCAAAAGTTTTCAAGTGCTGCAACAGTTGTGGCAAGTGGATAGTGGGGGAGGAATAAAGGGTAATCGAGCACGACAGCATTTGCCATTCAGTTGAGTTAAGGCCTCACTCTCTCTCTTCTTCCTACTCTACTGTTTTTGGGAGAAGAGAAACGGGTTTTAATTAAAATGCTTCGCATACTTTAAGGCGCGCCGCCTTCCTTCAGAGCTTCCATGCACGAGGAGCAGTTTACGACGACGTCAAGGCAATCGACCTCAAAGGGAAAAGCCAGCCAACCTTTTTTTTTTTGTTCAACATATTGATTAACAGCTTGTATAACAGGCAGCTTAATGGCGGCGAGGCGGCAAGGCTGCGGGGGCAGAGTGCACGCTGCTCGGACGGCTCATACAGAATACAAAAGTTGAGTTTTAATAATTTTATTGTTCATGTGTGTGAGTTTGTGTGTGTGTATGAACAGAAAGACGGCTCGAAAGTTGGTTAAAAGTTTCTTTTGTTTGTGAATTATTAAATTAATATGCATATTGAATGCAAACGAGTTAATTTGTTTGTGTGTGTGTGTGTGTGTGCTTGTGTGTATAAACAATGAACCATAAAGCTGTCATTATGCCGTTTATATAGCTGGCAATCGGAATGCAGCTCATAGCGATGTTGGTTAATAGTTCAGTTAAAGCTGCGTGAGGTCTTGTTTTGGCCTATGATGATTGGATTTAAAAATATTTTAAAAAAATCTTTAAATTCCTTTTTAAGAACTTAAATGCTTTGTTATTCCATTTGGTTTTGGATTTATTTGTTTTAAGGTGCTGCATGAAATAAGCTGTGAGCTACTACTGTACATGTTCAAAGTTGACAGCTTAATTAGTACGCACCAAAGCATACAAATATCGGCTTACTATACATACATAAATCCCATACACACACACAGACATGTTCACCGATAATATACTAATTGATTTCGGGCATTTGTGGCTGATTCATATATCGTTCGTATTTACGTATGTATTTAATTCGAACAACGCATATTTTAACTGTGACACCGAATAATGGTCATGATTTTGAGGTTTTGATTTGGCATTTGGCAAATGTAATGAGCTGACCGCCAAAAACTGACAAATTTGATGCGTGTTATTAGTTTATGGCATAAATAAGTAGGAGAGAGAGTGCAATGGGGGGGATTAAGGTATGCACGAGGTCGTTGAGTGTTTGCATTATGCAACCAATGCAACCATGAACATCAACAATAACAACAACAAAAAGCATCAACAAATAAGCTAAAATGTTTGTTAGGTAAGCGATAAAGCACGACTAGAAGATACTACGTAACTCTGTCTAAAGTAAATGTTCATTAAAACTTGCCTAAAGTCTCTTAAGTGCCCGTTAAGTATACCACATGCATGCCAATATACCTTTTTTATGTTTGGGACAACGTTAACGTAAATATGGGATACAAAAACAAATAGTTAAAAGCAAACGACAACAATAACTTAGTTTGGCTAAAAGCCTTGTGCAAACGCTAATTGAGTTTACTATGCTGATGCTGGGGGATAACTGGATACTGGATACAGCTGGATGATAGTTGGACTACTGGCCAGGCTCAAAATTGATGCGCCTAAGCCCCGGCACATGGCACTTCTACTGTGCGGGCAACGAAAAATGCAAAAACTGCTGACGAACTTGTCACGCGCAATCAGCGTGTGCGGTAAGTGCTCCAACCACGCCCACACCCACACCCTCCACATAGCCCTTTTCAAAGCTTATTCCATGAATTATGGAACAGTCTGTTTTTGGTGCCTATGCACATTGAATGCATGCAGTTTCAAGGTCCTTTCACTTGTCATCCTTAATGAAATTCGCCCATTTCGGTTTTAGTGGATTAGTTGACAGTTGTCACAAACGATTCCTGTGAACTGTTGGCAAAGTGTGTGCATTTTTAATTAAACAGCATTGAAGAGCAGAAAGTTGGGCAAACCAAGGATCTAGGATCGATTGCAAGTTGGTATTATTACAGCGATTTTATTAACAACCACTAATTAAATTTACCACAAGTGTTTAATGAGAACTTAATCAAATAGTTATAAATTAACAATTAGCCGTGTTAATCAAATTCAATTGTTTAACCACAATGCACTATCGAATGGACGGCAAGCGGAAGTGATTCACCTGCAAATTGCCTTCATCTCTGAAGCTAAAAATTAAAATTAATTAATGGCAACTGGGTTTTTTTTCGAGTCATCGTTTTCTATAGTACAAGCCACCAATTGGTTAGCCTTTTAATTGATTTTCAAAACGCCGAATGCATTAAATCAACATGTTCTACACACACACACATATGTATGTTGACAGAGGCACGTCGTTGACAACAGTTGCACGGTTTGTATACATTCGATGCCTCCGTCATGCCTCCAATTACTGAGAAAAACGATGTGGCAAAACGCGACCAACGCTGCAAGCTAACAATGTTTGCTTTACGAGATGCTCTGCAATCGTTTGAAGACTATAAAACAGAGAGGAGACATAGACAGAAAGAAAAAACTAGGCTCGGAAAAACCCCACATCTTTTCCCTCTTTAGATTTTATTATCTTTAATCGATTTTGGGTTATCGATGTCTATCCATGCTCAGTTACAAACTGACCAATAAGTCGGTCATCCCATTCGTATGTGTGTACAGGGTATTTACATACTAAATATGGCAGCGATGGCAACGTTGAATGAAACCATTTTGTAACCAATGCAAAAATATCAAATGCTCTCGTATTTGCATGCTCAACTTTTATTTTTCTTTATTTCATGCCCCATGCTTGTTTTTCTATTTCTTTTTTTCCATCTGTTTCCTATACGTCCTTTGAAATTGTCATTCCCATTGATGAGGGTCACAGTGTGTGTGTGTGTGTGTGTGTACGTTTGTGATTGCTTGCTTATGTGTATGTTAAATTCCACATGGTCTGAATATTTGTCAAACAAATTGGTTAGATATTAATGTACATATGCACAAATACATGCATACACACCCACAAAGCGATTGAGCATAAATGTTGTATATTTTATTTTGATTTTTTTTCTGCTTCTCCTTTTAATTTTGCTAATTTTCACACACAGGGGGAAAGGGAGGCCAGTGCCACACGCACTCACCACACCGCACCGCATGCAACATGTGTGTGTTTGCTATTTGAATTCGAATTACTCTGTTTATAGATTGTAATGCGCTTTAAATTGAATTTGCATACACACAGAGAGCGAGGCAGAGGCAAATGTGCAGGTAAAGCGGCAAAATCGAATCGATTTAAGTACTCGAAAATGCATGCGTAGACAGACTTTTGTGCACCACTGTTCGTGTGGTTTTAGCTAAATGCCCTATTGAGAGCTGGAATATACAATACTATTCTTTAATTGATATTTGAATTTATTGCATAAGTGAAGATTAACTTATGTCTGTCTGCGTCTTAATTCAATTTAAGTATGAGCTGCATATTGGAGTAATAATAATAATAAATTAAACATTCGCACTCAGACATTGATATTTGCAAACAGCATAAATAAATGAAGGACATGTTAAGCAGCTTTTCACATGTGGCAGGAAGTAAAGCTGGCAAAGCAATAAATATATAATAAACATGTCAGCTATTTCTGTCATCGATATGTAATCAAGCTTAAGCTTAAGAATATAGTTTGTTTGGCATTAGAAGCTTATGCATAAAGTTACTTTTGTGACAAATTTAAACAACTGTGAGGAAAGATTAGACTAATGGAAAAATGCTAGACAATCGAAAGGTTACGTTTATAATTAAAAAATCTATGTAACTGTTAACATAATTTTCCTGATGCTTTCCTGCTTTGTATAGTCAGAATAACAGGGCGAGAGAGAAAGAGAGTGAGAGAGGGGGTTGGGTGCGTGCAATTAAAACTACTTTTGCACTCAGGCGAACTAACGACTTTATTATCCAACAACCAGCGTCACAGTTCCGTCCGTCCATTCATCGTCGTCGTGAGCAAATATAGAGAAAGTGTGTTAGAGAGAGTGAGAGAGAAAGAGAGAGAGCATTGTAATGCTTGTTAAGGCATTATAGTAGTATACCTGCTTGGCCGTAATGATGATGTGCCGTATGCTTTGGGTTTTAACTTTCGCCCGTCAAGTGCAAATACGCATCATAAAAACCCCACGCAGCACTCATACGCCTTGTGGTACAGCAGCAAAGAAAGCAAAAGGATAGAAGTAGAAAGTTGCACGTGTGGCAAAGTGTACGTGCGTGTGTGTGTGTATGTGTATATATTTTTAATTATGCGGGCACAAGAGCCGTGAAAACTAGCCGTGAATTTTGAAGAGCTTCCGCAGCAGCAGCAGCAACTAAGTTATTAAAAACAACTCGACAACGGCTGCTGCCTCTGCCGCTGCAGCTGTTGTTGTTGCTGAGTGTGTAAATATTTGGCGAACAAAGCGAATGCGAATACGAATTTTAAGCAATGCTTGTACAGAGAGAGAAAAAGAGAGGCCAACAATGGGTGACCTAATCTCTGGCTGACCATCTTTTGATGGTCGAGTTGCTCAGGCAAATTGCCAGAGCGATTTGCATGGTGATAGGCAGCAGGCAGTGGGCAGCGGTTGAATTCAAGGTTTTTTCTTTCTTTGCGGTGCCCCACCCCGCGGCGACTGTTGCTTTACACTAGTATTATATTACACAAAAAAAAACAAGAATGGAAATCTACAACAGAAATATACAAGAACAAAAAAATGAAAAGAAGAACAAAATGATAGCCAGGAATACGAGTTGTAATGCCTTGTAAAGAGCCACAAATCCTTTTTGTAATCCGGCTTTGTGCCATGCCGATGATGATGATAACCTAAAAGTGTGCAAAGCCGTTGAAGCAACAAAAAACAAAAAATGTTTGTGAACTAGTCGTAAGCGACAACTACATGAAACAAGGCCGACAACGCGCTCAATGGATATTAGAAAATTGCTTAATTTTCGCAGCGGGGAACACAAGAAATAAACCTGAAGAACAGTTGGAGATCCAAATAAGAAAAAAGAAAAAACAGAAATCATTATATGGCCCATTTGTTTTGCGCCTCGTCAAGAGCAGCTTATTACATTCTGATTATTTTTAGCATGCGTGCAGCTCAACAATAAGCAGAAGAGTATACTCAAAGCAAAGATACCCTAAATGTTCTTCATCTACAACTTTTTATGTTCACAGGGTAAGGACACAGCAAAACAAGTAAGAAGGCTCTAGTCGAGAAATCCCGACTAGGACATACCCTTAACCCGATAGGTAATGCTTACAGTAACTTGTGTGTATTTACCCAGTGACCAATATAACCAAACTTCAAACTGCGATATCTCTGGTGTTTCTTAACCGATTTTAATCAAATTTTTTAAATGTTCATTATTTTATCCATAGTTTCAAACCTTATTTTCAGAATTTTGAAATTCATTATTTTGTTGTTATCGATCACATGTGTATATCGAAAACCAGAAGTGTTATCGAAAATTTAAAACAAACTTGATCTGCCTATGGTATAGGAGAGCTTAAGTTTCAAGTTTGAAGTCTCTATCTCTTATAGTCTCTGAGATCGGCGCGTTCATACAGACAGACGGACAGACAGACAGACGGACAGACGGACGGACGGACAGACAGACATGGCTAGATCGACTCGGCTGTTGATGCTGATCAAGAATATATATACTTTATGGGGTCGGAGATGCTTCCTTCTGTCTGTTACATACATTTGCACAAAACCATTATACCCTTATTTACCCATTTTATGGGTTAAGGGTATAAAAAGGTACATTATGAACAGACTCTTCCCCTAGAGTTGATGTCCAGTGGCTCGTTGTAAACAAATTCATAAATATACACACAAGGTTGTGTTCTGAGCCTAAAGAATGCTCAATGCTTGTATTTCGCATAATTTTTTCATTTCATTCTCTGTGTGTGTGTGTGTGTGTGTGTGTGCGTGAGTATTCTGCTCGTTTGGCCTGCTTTGTCCATAATGAGATATCTCCATTTCTCTTTTGTTTCATTAAATTCTGTATATTTTTTTTTTGCAAACTCAACGTTTCGTCGTATTTCTTATTGTTGTGTATGTTTGTGTGTGTATTTGAGCTGTTTTTGCATTCGACAAATGCCGTTGGGAAATTCGTGCAGCACAAAAAATCTTAGGGCTCAAACAGCAATGATGGCCCCCGTCAACGTGGCCTTATTAATTAGAACACGCGCCCAGCGTTTCTTTTATTCTTTCATTTTTTCTTCCCTTCTTTACCAGATCTGTGCTAAGTGCATCACACTTTCCCTTCGCATCCTTCACACAGCAAAACAGTTTTAGGTAATTTAAATTCATTGCAATTTTCGGACGCTTCGAGCGTCATTTGCATATGAATGACAACAGCCGAAAGTAGGACAGAAAAGAAGAAGGGGAATGATATTTAATAACAAGAGTGCCAAAGTCTTGTTTGCTTATTAATTAATGTGGATTCCGTTGGTTACAGCATGCTCAAAGGTATATATTATCTGTTAAGCAGCTCAACCTAAAGTTATCAATATAATGAAATAAAATAAAGATTACTTTTAGGATAAAGCTGCTTCACTTGCAGCAGCTGTCTCCGCATTGACTTTCATGATGTCCTTATCGATGACCGCCTTTTGCTTTTGCAAGTCGACATCCAAAAAGAGTTTGCGCTCATAAAAGTTGGCCAACTTGTGTATGGTGCCGCTTAGATGTTGCTGTATAGTATCCATGAGTTCTTCATCTTCACCGCTAGATATCGGTTGACCGTTGAGGCAACGCTGGAAATCAAGTTCGGCTTGCGCTTCGGCCAGGCTGTTCTCAATGTTATCTTGGTGCTTGCGCATTGCACTAATCTCATCCTCCAGTTGGGTTTTCTCGCGCTTCAGCGTCTCATAATTGTAAATCTTCATCTTGAGCTCTTGGGTGAGCATGGCGCCCGGGTTCAATTGACGGGCAAACGTTAATGGCAAAGAGAACATGGCGGCGCGAGGCGTTCTCTTAGTTAAATATGTTAAAAATATATATATGTATGTATGTAAATTTTGTTTTGTAAATCTTTTGTTGCTTGTTTCAGCAGCTGTAAATATTGTGATATGAGCAACTGTTTTTCAGCATTTCTTTTCATAGCACAAGCCTGCTGTCTGTATATTGTAGTATATGAAGCTGCAAGAAATACTCCGACAACAGCTTAAATCTTCATTAATGGTACACCGTGCGAATGCGAATGTGAACGAGAACTCGAATGCGAATGACATTAAAGCCGCAGCAATCTCATTTCCGCACATAGTATACAAAAACATACAGAAGGAGTGCGCGGCGGAGGAAGAGATGTTGCAAAATTAAATTGCGTATACGCACTGTTGTCGTTGCGGTAGCTGCATCGTGTGTGTGTGCGTGTTGACTGTATCGTTAAGTGCATAAATTGAATAATGCGCAGCATCTGCCGTGTCAACTCTGGGTCCGATAGAGTTGCCCGATCGCCCGATGTTTGCACTTTAAATTTATTGAATTTCCTCCGGTTTCTGCTGTTTTTGGCGTACAGCAAACAGGAAGGCGAGCTCGCATAAACCATTATTTTATTACTTTATCTATATCAGCTGGTCGACAGTTGAAAAATACTCGCAAATTTACGTATTGAGTGTTAAGTAGTACAATATAGATTGAGATAGTTTTCTTTTTGTTGTCGTTGCGATCGTCGCTTGTGTCTCTGGGTTTTGCGGTCCAGCAGCATTTAATCAAAGTTATTTGAATGCATTCAAGCGAAATGCAAATGAAATGCATTTAGCAAAGTTGTTGCAACTTGTGGCAATATGCTGCTGCTGCTTACATTTACATTCATCCCTGCTGGATTTGTAGTAAAACGAAAACTTTTATTGACATTGGACATTGTGAAGTAAATACCGCAGCGAGAAAGAAGCAAAGCTAGCCAGCATGCATTGCGTATACGCAATATAAGTATTTGTTGTTACTTAGTGTGGTTTTGGTATGTGGTGCAAGACAAAGATTCTTCATACTACTATTTGCTTGCCCCACAGACTTGCTTGCATTTTCTATACATATTCTCTATGCATACAAACAAACCCAACATTGGCTTCGCTTTAATTAATTAAATTGTATTGGCTCCAAAACTCATTCTCCTCCCTTCGCTGACGAGTGACTGACTGACTGACCATGATAGCCCAGCAGTAGCCAGCCAGACTGTTGCCAAACATTTGCCACTTGGCTGTATTAACAGGCAGCTCAGACAATTGCAAATGCAAATTATTTGGCCAATCGCCCATCCAGTCAGTCAGTTAGTCAGTCATTCGGTCAGTCAGTTAGTGACAAGCAACTTCTGACAGACCCACACCATACAATTGTATATAAATATATATATACTGTAGCTGTCCAGTGCTCAGTGAGCTGAAAGTCACGCACTTCTATATATATGTATGTGTATATCCATTGGGTGCGATTGCTTTCTTTTTGACAACTTTGGCCTGATTGTCCTCTCACACTGACTCAATGGGCAATTTGAATGTCTGAGCCAATCAGTACGAAACGATGCATCGTTATGGAAATTTCTTTAACTTTAAAGTTGGGGTAAAATATAAACATAACCTTCTTCAACAAGCAGCCAAAACAAGAGAAAACAAAAGAAATTTAAGCAAGTAGGTAAGTAACAAGTAATCGAGACATCCCGACTGGGGGATACCCAAAAACATTGTCAAAACTTATCCGGTTATTGATCGCAATAACTCAAAAGTCTTGGTTTGAGCTCTAGAATAATACTGCAGTTAAAGCGACAAGCACTTCCTTAGCTTGTTGACAGTAATTGCCGGCGCATGAATTGAATTAGAATTGAGTTAAATTTGACATTGAGTGAAAAATTGGTAAATGCAATCATTCAATTATTTCTGATTATTAAGCACTTAAGACACAAACACTCGATTCGGCTCATCAATAACAATTGCAGGACACAGCACACAGCTTCAACTAATTTTGTACAAGCACTCAAAAAATATTGAGTAAGACACAAAAATTTTGAAGGTCGGCACTGAGTTGCTGCCGCCATTTTTTGCCAGCACCCTTTTGATTATGATAAATGGTCGCTCTGCAAGCATATTTCACAATGTGCTGAAAAATAGAATGAAGCGATAATGAGGTGTTATTAATATCAGCTTGCGACTTATTTAGTGACAAACAATGGACAAGCGGCTGAGCGGCCGACCGACCGAGCGAGCGAAATTATGCAAAGTTGTTGTCAGGACATTGATGACGAGTCGGCGGAAAGTATCTATAGTACAATTTTATGGCCGTGAAAAGAGGCTTAACCCGTTTTGGCTGGGTCTTAAAGAAAAACATAAAAAATAAGCTGGCACTGGGCGCTCTTCAAAGTGTCAAGAAAACAAATGACGGTCAATTTCTTGTGTTTGTTTTGCATTCTTTATTCTCTTTTTTTTCGATACTCTCGCAAAGGGTATTATAAACTTGTTATGTAAGCGCATTAAGTACTTATGATAGCGTATTGCATTTTCGGCTTTTTTTCAATAGCTTTTCAATGTTCTTTATCTTCGCATTTTTTTTTTTTGGTCTAAACCCAAAAGTATCTGTTAGCCATATACAGTGAATAATACTGCTGGCCAAGTTTTGGCAAGTGTTAAACTTTTCGCATACGCAACGTTGCCTCGGCGTCTGCTGCCTCTGCCATTTTCCCATGTCGGTTGGGGCCCTTAAGGACGCAGCGAAGCTTGAGGCGAATATATATCCCACTACGACAGGTTGGTAACTCGAGAACATAAAAGGGATTTGGGGCGTAGTCGTCGTCGTCGACGTCGTTGTCGAAGGCACAAAAGAATAAAATTAAGCTTATTAAAACGAAAGGCAAGTATTAGATTTAGATGCCGGCTCATCATAAAAAATACTGTATGCCATTTAAGAGGCAAATATATATTTTTAAAAAACCAAAGCGCCCAAAAAAAAAAAATTGTGGCCGTTGCTGCTGCTAAGGTTGCCAAGCAGCAAAGTTTTACATTTTCATTTTCAGCTTGTTTTTTTATTAATATTTTCCTTCTGGCAGATCTAATGACAAAAATCAATATACATAGATAATGGGCTTCTGGCTTTTTTGGCAGCGTTTTACTAAATAATCTTTAGCTCTCTCTTTCTCTTTCCTTTTAGTTGTACGCGTGTGTAATCTGCTTAGTGTCATTTAATTGCAGGCAGCAGGGGAACTTTAATTAGCTAATCAACAATTTATGCATCATTAATTATGTTAAGAGGCTTCTGTAATTTCTTGTTTAAGACACCCAAAAATGATGTTGATATGTATTCAATCTGGCACAATTATTGGCACGTGCCTGGTCGAAGGGAAGTTTAAATGAAAATTTAAATATTTTTTCGATTATTATTTTCGACTCACAACACACATATTTTTGAAGTGTGTGCAACTGAGTGAAACTATAGCATTTTATTCAACAAAGAGATGCTTGAGTGGAAAATGTGTGTGTGGCTAGAAAATTTCTAAATTAATTAAACGCCCTGTCAATTTGTAGGCCAACACACACAATTTTCTATTGCACAAAATGTTGCTGTTGTTTTGTTGGGCTGCTGGGCTGCTCGCTTTGGCTTTCAATTTGCCTGCCAAGCACAAAAATGGCAAAAAACCTGGCATAGAAGCTGACGCAAAAATGGCAATAAAATATGGTCAGTGTGATAAGGCCGATAAGGAAACTATGCCACACACACAGCAGCAGCAACAAAAGCGGGTGGCATAAAAAAACAGCACACAACAACCGTCACATAAATCAAAACAAATTGCAAAGAAATGTGCACAATACAAAAAGCAAACAAAAAAAATGGAAGAGATGAACAAAATGGCAACTAAAATTTGTATTAAAATAGAGATGCGGTGACAATAAAGATGCTGCAACAACACAGCTTCTGTCTTTTCACTCTCTCTCGGCAAGCGCGACACTGAATCGATGAATGGGAATGGCATCTACTCTTCATCATCAAATGTTGAATGCAAGGCGTGGTTCAACGACACGCAGCCGAATGAATCAAAGCAATTGGAATTGGTTGCTAGACGGACAGCTCGTTGCCCATAATGTTGCTCAATCATGTAAAACATGGGCAATTAGCAGCAGCAGCGACAGCAGCTGAAGCAGCGAGCACAACGCAGAAGGGCTTCAAAGATAATGCATTGCGACCAGCTGGGGAGTTGTAGAAATGTATGAATGGGGATGGCCGATGAAGAAGTAGAACATTCTATATAGTGGACGACAGACAGTGGGGACAGTCAATTCGCAGACATTTCCATTTGGCTTTTACAGGCATATTGAATTTCACTTTGGTAATTTACGTAATTGCGCAACAGCATTATGCGCCACGAGAGAGAAGTGTGGCGCACACAGCGGGCCACATACATAATTGCAATTATTATTAGTTGTTGCTTGTTGTAGTAGTTGACGTTGCTGTTGCTGTTGTTGGCGTGTGAATGGCTGCAAGCCACGCTTCAAAGCGTATGTGCGTATGTGTAGGTGCCATGGCATATAATTGCAAATGCAGACAATCAAGATGACAGTTAGACAAGCGTAATATAAGCTACAGTTGTTAGTGTAAGATATGAGATAATGAATTGAAGCACAGAAGTAGAAATGCTACAACTTAGCTACTATGTATATCCATACAAAACGTTAAGCCGACGAGTTGGTTAACTTTATCTGTTCAAAATGCAGCCTTAGTTCATATTAAGTAATATAAGTTCATTGATAACATTTCTCAGAAAACCCAAAAAAGAACAAGACAGTTCCGTTTAAGAACACATCAACTACACGGATCTCAATTAAGGTTCTTAAGAATTTTATATATTGATAAGCTGTTGCTCTTTCTCAGAACAAGATACAACCTTGATATTGAGGCAGTGACGTGACTAACTACCAGAAAAGAAAAATACCCTAATAATTGATAAGATACAATAAAATTGTGCGTTAATGCCAAGCAACAAAAAGAAACACGTTTATTTATCTGAAGACTTTGTCTATTGAAAGTTTCTTAATGGACAGATAAGATAAAGCAACCAACAATTGTTATGTTTTTATTGATTAATAACAATAGCAAAAGAAACAAATCAATAGTTAATCGTGTATTTATGTTGCACTGAAAGAAAAATATTTATGTTTAAGTTGTTATGCGCTATGCGATATGTGGAGATAATCTGATTTATGTGCACATATTTGCTTAAAACCATCATAACTTTAAGTAGCCAGTACTTATGCTATACCTCCCCCTCAAACCCTCACCACACTCACACACCTCTCACACACATACAACGTTGTCAAGAGAGAAAGGGAGCAAAACAAATCGGTGCCATCAGTTCTCGGTGCGAATGTTTAAAGAAGCGTTTTAAAATTCAGCCAGCGCAAAACGTAAGCAACTTGGGTTGTTGCCGTTGTAGTTGTTGTTGTTCGTCCTTTCCTTGTTCTTGTAATTGTTGTCGTAGCATTTGTTGTTGCTGGTTGGCATGTCTGTATATTATTTCATACGCACGCTGCTTAAGCATGGCAATAAATTTTGCGTACATTTTCATATGCGTCGTCAACAAATGCGCCAAAAAAACAGAACAGAAACGAACCGAACGGAACAGAGAACGCAAAACGCACGCAGGACCTCAATGGTGGCCCACACCCTCGCCCTCTACACCCCTCAGAACACGCGCCGCTGCGGTTACACAGGCAATGAAGCATACTTGGGTTGGGAGGGGGGAATGATACTGAAGACTTGGCCAACAGTTTGCCCTACATTTCCGCACCTCCTTTCAGCTGTTGTGCTTTGTTTTGGTATGCTTCATGGCGTGTGTGTGTTGGGTGTGTGTGTGTGGTGACTGGGTTTTTTTGTAATTTTCAATTTAAGCGCTCAACATGTTGCATGCCACATGCGTCTGGTTGCGATTTTGCGACCCAAAACCATTTAGTGACAAATTAAGTGCGCTCGTATACGTGTTAATTTTCAAATGTGGTAAGGAAATTATGTACGTTAGATATAAAACAGAAAGGGAGAGAGGGCCAAGAGCTTAGCGCAATTTATTAAACACTTTGTTGCCCAGTTTATGGCCAATGCCAAATGCTCAATGATCGAGTGCCTTCAAAGAATTTATGAGCCCAACAATCGCGCTTGCGACTCTCTCTCTTTAAGTGTCGCGTTTTATGCGACAATAAGAAAAGCATTTTGTGCCGCTTTACTCGGACTCGGACATTGTTGTTGTTGCCAATGACAATGTGGCAAATATGTGTGAGAGCGTTGCCGCATGCGAGAGTGCATTATAGCTTAATTTTTATGCGACGTGTTCATAACTTTTATGTGCAAAAGGTGCAAAAGGTGCAATCAACACTCCGGTTAAACCATTTAAAACAGCTCATCAAATATTACACGTAATTGGCCACTTGCAACCGGATATGCTTGCCTCTCACTCCTGACGGAGGGCCTTCTTCATTAGGCAGCTGTCACAAGTAGTTGGCGGTTTTGTGTGTGTGTGTGTGTGCAACCGAAAATAGTTACGTTAACAGCTGTTGCAGCCATTTACGACCACAAATTGCATTTCATTCTCGGGCCACAATGCCTCACGTAGAATCTCGTTGTGCAACCCAAAACGACAAATATCAAACCAAAGTCACCATTAAAAGCACAATTCTTGAGGCAAAGTGTTCCGAAAAACAAAATCAACTAAACTTTTGGGAATGAACTAAAAAGATCTAGAGATTCCAAAGGAAAGCCTGACAATCTTAACCCCTTTGCAGTATTATAGAGTATCTAATTGGGCGAAATTAATACGAAATTGATTTATGGAACATTTTGTTTTATTTTTTTGCAAGTACAAATGAGAAATGCAAACAAATGTGAAATTGTTATACATGTGTAAATGGTCACTGGGCGACAGGAAAAGAGTGAGAGACAAAGAGAGTCAAAAGATAGACGGAGACAGAGAGTGGTCTAAAATATCTTGGCCACAATGGCCAAAAGGACATGTTTCACTTTCGCAGTCACAGACTGTAACATAAATATGCAGTAGTAGTGTCCAGTGTCTATATATATACATATATGTATGTATGTTTACATATATTCGTACAATATGTATATCCGTACTTA
This sequence comes from Scaptomyza pallida, assembly GCA_018152965.1. NCBI lineage: Eukaryota > Metazoa > Arthropoda > Insecta > Diptera > Drosophilidae > Scaptomyza > Scaptomyza pallida. The sequence continues at coordinate 4,349,877 of JAECXP010000130.1, forward strand.
TGTATTTGTTAGTGAAATCCAAAACTATATATGTATTATGCTGCTAGCAGGCAGCTTTGCTCTCTGTTGCTCTAACCCAAGCGTTGAAACTTGAAACGTTGCACTTGGCGTTGAGCAAACAGCTCAGCTGTTGGCCAAAACCAAAAAAGAGGTAGAGGACTGAGGAAGGAGTTAGTTGATACTGGCGGCGATTCAGCTCAGCTCAGTTCAGTCGAGTCAAGACAGACAAAGGCATACTAACAATTGGGTTCAGAGTCAACTGACCGTCCGAGAGTCCGAGTTTGGACTAAGTCACGTCACGAACGTCAGAAGGATGCTCATTGTTTGCAGACGTAAGTAAATGTACATAAAATTTATTTCAGCTCATGTGCTTGGGACGGGAACGGGGAGAGACAAGACCATGGAAATATATGCAGATGTGACCAGTTTTCTTCTTGACTTTGCCCTTTTTGTTTCGCAATAAACATATATATGGAGGGAACGCCAAAGCAACAACCATAATACAAACGACAAACGAGGCATCATTTCACCCATATACATATATAGTTTCGTATGTACTTAGACTGACTCCTCAATCAATCGAAAATCGAAGCAAATGCAGCGCATTTGCCAAATTCAATTTGTGTCTGACTCAGAATCTTCATCTTGTTGTAATACAAGAAAGCTTTAAAGCATCGCATACTCGTTTATGCGCAATATTGATATTGTGCAGCTGCATAAAGCAAGATTGATAAGCAGCTTTCAAGAAAAAACAAAAAGAAAAGAAATGCTGCATGTTAAAGTTTTGAGGGCAGGAAAAATATTGAGAAAATTCTGGTGAAAAGACAACAAACATGTAATCCAAGAATTGCTTTATGGCACAAATACAGATTTAAAGTTTTACTCTACGTTGTAAAATATAAAAAATATTTACTTACCCCCACATGTGCTGCAAGTTTATCCCTTGAAATTGTTGTTTTGTTGTAGCTGTAAGAAATGACGAAAACTTTGATTTCAGATTACTTCAATACATATCATTATAATATCTATGCGGCAGACATGTCGTATGCGCAATATTACTTAGTAGCTACTCCTGCTTAACCTATGTAAATTTTCTAGAGAGAGGGTGCTGGGGCGTCTCTCACAAGAAAAAAAAAACTAAAAGTAATAAAAAATGCTAATTTTATGTTATTGTTGCTGATTCCCTCACTTTGACATTGTCCGCTCTTGTGCTTTGTGCTTGTGCTTGTTTCATTGTTATTTTCTTATTTTCTTTTCTTTTGGTGTTTTGTTGTTTTTTCTCGTTTGCTTGCCTTTAAATTGTCGCCGTCATCATTTGATGTCGTCGTCGATGTTGACGTTGTCTTTCGGCCCTGCTTTTATCTTTGGCACAAAACAGGAAATGATTTATGCAAAATGGCCGACGCGCAACTAATTTAAACTTGCCGCAGACACACACACACACACGCGCACACACACACGCGCACACACACACATGAGTAGTTCGGTTGAACACGCCCCGAGTTAAGGGACTCGCTGAATTTTGCAACGTTTTTGCCTTGTTCTTGGCTTCTTTTTGGCCAGTCATTTGAGCTCATATCCTTTGGCTTATTGAAACTTCCGTCGCCGGATATTGAACGCCTTATATATGCATGGGTCGACTCGAACGCGCCCTCTTTCTCTCTATTTGAGCTTAAAGCACATGGCTCTGGGGCATTCTTAATACCCTGGGGCGCACACATCAACTAATTGCCTAATTGTTGTTTAATAAAAAAAATCAAAATCGCATTACTTTCTCCGAGCAAAGGCAATACAAAAAACACGAAATAAGAAGGCAATCAAATTGATTGTATTTGATGGCTTGCTGTGTTACCTCGCCTTGCCCCCTTACACAAACAAAGCTTCAGGCATGAGCCATAAATCTTCAGCGCACTTGGATGTGCCACCTCATAGCCCACAATCCTCCACCACCTACATACGCTGCCAGCTGCAATCGCCTGAGTGTCCTGCGAATGTCCAAAACTGCACTGCACAAATAATAGAACGAATAGCAAAGAAAAGAAATGCCAGGCAGGCGGAATGCCGAACCAAGTATGAGCCGGAAGTAGGAAGCCCGAGAAGCAGCGACATATTTATGCCCTATCCCAATGCCCCAAGACAACACTTTCTAACAGATTACCGCATTGGGTGCGCGCTCTGCCAACGAAACTTTCGAAACGAATCAATTTTCGCAAAACTTTCAATGTCGAATTGCTTGAAAGAGTTTTTAAATGGGATTACCTCGAATCATATCTGTGAGAAACATTTTAAACTAACTTGAAATGGTCATAATATACTCTATTCTAATCTCTGGAACGTAGTCAATGCAACTAAGTGAAGTACCAAGGCATCTTTGTGCTCAGGTTTTCGCCCTCTCTCTGTCCAACCCACTTCCTGTTGGGGCATTTTGCTTGGTTGGCTCTCGTTGTTGGGTGCATTAAAAATAAACGACTGTGGCCAGCGCTCAATTTGGAATGAAATTGGCGCAAATACCAAAAATTTATACAATGGCAAATGCAGCATCACACAAAAAAAAAGCAGCAGAAAAACACGGAAAAAAAAGAAGGCAAAGCAAAAAAAAAGAAGAGGAAATAAAATGAAAAGGAAAACACACACACAAAAAAAAGCAGAGCAGAGCACAAATTGAAAAGCCATACAAATCAAATTGCGTGTGTGTGTGTAAGTGTGTGTGTGTGGTGGCGAGTTTATTTAAGCATGTGTATGTGTGTGTTTGTGTGCTTTTGTGGGTTATATAATTTATAAGCGGCCATCAGGAGTGCTCATTATGTGGCACAAAATAAGTAAGTGGCACTCGTTTATACACAAAGTAAACAACGTGCAAAAATGCCTGACAATGTACGCAACCCAGTCTCCCCTCCACCCTCTTCACCCTTCGTGTGTGTGGGAAAATGCATAAAAGTGACCAGCACGCAGTGGCCATAAATGAGCCTTGAAGCACTACCATATCTCTCACTTTCTCATATGGCACTTAAGTTTGTTGCCCAAGCTCAATTTTATATGGCACATTCACAGTCGTCCCCCGCCCCTGCCCAGCCCCTTCCACCCTTATGTCTTTTGTCTTTGGTTCGATAATGCAATCAATTTGCCTGCCCCGTTTGTTATCTCAATTGCTGCAACACAAGGCCAAAAGCACCAAGCATAAAGCGTTCCCAATAATTCTTCTTGCGCTCGTAAGACATTTTACAAGGCGGAAAGAAAACAATTTGCAGCTTTGGCATGCCATAATGGATCGTATTTTAGGGGCTGCTGGTGTCAATTACGAACAAGAAACACTCAAAAATACTTTAAGGAAAGCAAAAGTTGTCGATATCTAAAATCTAACCTAAATTTGCAATCGAAAATCAGTTGTGATAAAAATTTCAATTTGATGGGAAAACGCTTTCTGGGTGCCAACAGTTTTTTTGCGCGTGGCCAAAGAACAACTAAGCCAAGAAAGCAAAGTCAAATATATGTATATGTATGTATGTGCGTGCGCATGTATGTGTGTGTTTATCGTTTGGATATCGATTTGCAGCCTTGCGCCAAACAGCCAAAAGGAATTGGCATTCTACAAATAGCCAAAAGCATCGCTGCATAAATTATTGCCAATGCCGAGTGGAAGTTAATAGACTTTTCGCTTCTGCTAATGCAAATAAAACACAGCGCCTGGCTCTCTCTCTCGTTGCTGGAGGTCATTGCGAAATCAAAGAAGCAAAAACTCAAAGAATTTCGCGTAAAATTTAATTACTGGCAGTGAGCTTGAGACCAGACCTACCCAGAGCTTCCACAGCGGAACTGCATCAAAAGATGCAGTCGACAGACAGACAGGACTTTTTCTTCAAGGATGCCCTGAACTGAGTGCTCAGTTTTTGGTTTGTTTATGCATATTTCAGCACATTAACAGCTGCACAATGTTGCACAGCTGCAGCAGATGCGCAAACATAGACGTTCGTTCGTTGCCTTAATGACCCCTTTTGCCGTGGCACGCCCTTTAACCTTTTTCTAAAGGAACTTCAAGAAGCACAAGTCGTTTGCATATTCATTGGTCAGTCTACATTGCGGATCGTTACCCATTCCTCGAATCTACTTCTCTCTCTTTTTTGAGCGTAAATATTCCAAGTACTTTAAACAATTCATTAATTTGCATTACAAGAGTTGTACTACAGTTGAAAATGCACAAACAACAATGGAAACTCAACTGCAGAAAGTCAAATAAATAAAGGGAGAAAATAGAGGAAGCTCAAGAGAATAATTTTGTTGGGGCAAAACTCTAATTTGCAATAAGACGCGTTAAAAATCCAAACACTAGGAAAAAGAAATCCCATTTGGAACCCAATATTGATATTGATTACACACACACAAACACACACACACACACATGGACACACACAGTTGCAATCTCATGCAATCATTTTAAGCAATTTCCTTTTGCATTTTGCATAAAAGTGGGCAGTCTTTTGGGTGCCATCTGTGTGTGGGTAGAACAATTTGCAGCTGAGCTGAAAAGTATGGTACGAATTTTTTTGATTTATATATATAGTATGGTATATGTATATATAGAGATTGATGCAGAGGTGTTTTAGCACATCAGCACACAAATTAAGCTGAAAATAGCAACAACAACAGCAACAAGCAGTGAAAATGGAAACTCATGATGGCCATCATTTCAAGCTAAATGCTTTGCCCATTGCCCGGTAATTGCCAACAGGAACGAACGAACAACAACAACATCAGCAACAGCAGCATGGCAGCAAGCACAACAAAATGCCTTTGCTTTCTGCTGTATTCGGTTCTGTGTTCAGTTCATTTCAGTTCTGTACAATTTTCCATTTGCAATGTTTAATGGAAAAATCAAGCCATCAGTTTTTCAGCTACTATCCATAGTGCTTATGTTTTCCCAGCTGCCCAACAGTGCTGCTGCCGCTGCTGCCCCCACTCCCCTAGCTCTACCTACCATGCAACGTTGCTGTCTCTGCTAATTGCAACAACAATTGCAATGGACTAACTGAATCTGAAAGCAAAAACTAGGCCATAGCCGAACATGCTGCCTGCTGCCTGCTGCCAGCCGCCCCCGGCGTGGAATAACAAGCAGGGTGCAAATTTTACAAATTATAATCGTCATTTGTCATGATGCTTCTCAGCAGCAACCAAGCAAGCAGGCAAGGACTCTGAGCTGAGCTGAGCTGTGCTGTGTGCCTGGTCCGGACAGGACAGGACAAGACAGGGCAGGCCTTCACCCACATTGCAATTTTTATTGACACATTGAAATGACAAGGGACACACAGATAGAGAGAGAGAGGGGGGAGGGGATGAGCAGCACCAGTGAGGAATGTTGATGATGAGATGAGACTAAGAAAACTGAATTAGCAATTCACTTGAGCTGCTGCTGCTGCTGGCCTCAATCTCCTCGAGCACGCTCAGGCACGTCGCCGGCAACGTACTCCAAACAGTTCCAAGCCCGGTCGGCATTTCTGCAGCGTATCGAACAGCATGCCGCCAAATGCATCGCGCATTGTCATGCTTAGATCCTCAATATGTCCAATATCACAGTACTCCATCAGCTCCTCGCTCCTCAGCAGACGCTCACAATCTGTGCCAGCTATCTGCAGCGGGTCATATCTGTAGACGGAAATGCAGAGACGCACTTGCTGGCGTTGCAGCAGCATTGGAATCATTGCTCTCCAGTTAACATGCGACAGATCCAAGTCATCGCCAAAGTACGTCAGAAACTCTTGCTCTGCGGCATTCACTAGTTGTAGTTGTAGCATGCCCCCAAGACAGCAGCTTAGTAGTATCAACAGCTTGTAGCACAAATGCAGCATGGCCCAAAACTTATTATACAGCAATTAAAATCGCGTTTGTACGTATCGAAGCTTCAATATATACTGTGAATTCACTCAGACAAGAACGTGACTTTATGCTGCCAAAGAATCAAGTCGTCTGTCTGTCTGGCTTGCTGACGTGTAAGCAAATAACTTGAACTTGCGTTAGTTTCGCTATTTTGTTTTGAATATTATTCATAAACGTAAACATAGAGCATGCAGTCTTCGTATTTGTGACGTTAACAGTTTTTGGTGGCTTAATTAAGAATAATTAGTTTTTGGCCAGCTAAAATGCAATTTAATGTCAGTGTTGTGGATACTGTTTCAAGAGTTTTTTTTTGGTTGATATCTCAAAATGCGTTTGCTGCATTGCGAATGTTTAATGTTTTAACTTGGTTTCAACCATTTCTAGCTGCCAGACGAGCTACGTGACTTTGCAACGGTTTCAAATGTAGCACGTGGCAAGCATCGCAGCAGCGCCAACATGACAAACTTTTTACTATTTGCCTAATGCTGACGCTCAATTTGCCAGCGACGTCAATATAACTATTTTTTTTATTTTTGTTAAGCTTAAAGCTCGAATGATTGCAATTAAATTGGTTTATACAAAACCAATAGAAGTAACTAATTTAATAATATTGACTTGCAGCTAGATTTGATCAAATATTAAACTAGTTAAAAAATATAAAAAAAAAATATTGCAGTCAATTATGCATTTATTTTTGGATATTTACATTCATAATTAATTTATGCAATTCAAAATAAATGTAAAAAAATTGCAATGGCGAGTAGACTGCTAGATATACCCTGTTATGTATGAAAGAAGCGTTTTGTTTATGGTTTATTGGTCAAGAGGTATCTTCTAGTTGAGCTTGAAATGATACACTATTTTTTTTTTTTGCAAACGCCAGCAACAGCTGCGCGATTTTTTAACCATAAATCCTTGGCAAAAAGTCAAACTAATAAATGTCGAAAGGGACATGCAGGGACAGACGCATTACACAACTAATTGGACTTGTAGCTTGGGATGCGGCTGGGACCAGGATATGGCTGCAGCTGTTGCCAGCCAACACCCCAAAAATTGGGGTGAAACGTGTTCAACCAAATCACAGAATTCAAATAATAATAATAAAAAATAAAGAGATGAGCAAAAAAAGAATGGGATATGTAAAAAGGCAACGAACATTTAAATTATAATCTCTTTTTTTCTTTGTAATAATAAAATGAAAAAAGCTGCAAAATTTTTGCACCGAAATAGTGCGGTTAGGATGGGGTCACTGGAGCGATACCGTGCATTCCCTTTCACACACACACACACATACAGAGAAAGAGAAAGAAAATGGCGCAGCGGCCATTTGCCGCTGGCCGGAAACAAATTACAGCAAACAATTTAAAAAATGTTTGCAAACAAACAAGAGCCACAGCAACAACGACGAACAGGAACAACAAAAAGCCAAGCAGGCAGACGGAAATGTTATCTAGGCAATGGAAGCGACAGAAGGACAGGCGAACGAACGGACGGGCGGACGAACGGACTTGCGAACGGACAAACAAGCAGCGCCCAAGATAAAAGTTTCCATTCAGTGCCAGAGACGATGTCCTGCTGTTAGTTTCTTGCTTCCACATCCACTCCCACTTCATTCGTGATATCCGTTCGCTGTTGTTGTTGCGGTGCGGTGCGCTGCTGCTTTTAACCTTTTTCGTTTCACTTAGTTAAGCAAAAAATGAAAATTTTTATTGCCAAAATGCATAAATGAATAGAAAATAGTTACACGAAAACCCCACAAACCAGTCAGGACAGTCGAGTCTAGACACTAACAAACACACAGCAGAACCCAACCAGAACCCAAACCAAAAATCTGTACCTGCAACAAAGTTTACTTTTTGCGCTTTGTGTTTTGTTAGTTTGCCGTGTGAACTTTGCAACGAGCGTTGCGAGCCACACCTTTGCCATAAATGTATACCTCAGCACTAAATCTGAACTCGTCTAATAACTTTCCGACTGCCTGCTTCCATGCTTACTTGTTTGTTTTATTATAATTTTGCAATACCCTTGGACGGGTTGTAACAGCTTTTGAATATGTTTAGCATTGAATCTCTATTCCTAGCAAATATTTGAACACAGCATCTGCTGTATGATTATAATAATGATTATAATACTCGTTTAAGGACAAAAAATGGCATAAGTTAAAACATTTTATGTTATTTTGTACCGAAAATTGAGTAAACATCGCGTTTCTATATTTAAATGCAGTATTATTTAAGAGCTCAAACCAAGACTTTTGATGTATTGCATATGAAAATCGGGCTAGTTTTGAGGAAGTAATGGCAATCGGAAGTTCTGTTCTACTCCCAAGTCGATTATAATCGACCAATTGGTCACAGAAATATGACATAAAATTGGGTAAAAATAAAGTTTCTAGATTTAAATGCAGTATTTAAATACAGCTCAATACAAGACTTTTGATATATTGCATATGAAAATCGGGTGAATTTTGACGAATTAATGTTAATCTAAAGTTTTCAAACTGTTGCCGAGTCCATTTTTGGTCACAAAAATTTGACATGAAAATCGACTAAAAATTAAGTTTTTTTATTTTGCATTTATTTAAATGCAGTATCAACCTAGAGCGCAAAACAAGACTTTCGATGTATTACACTTGAAAATCGTGCTAGTTTTGACGAAGTTATGGCAATGGGAAGTTTTGTACAACTTTGCAAGTAGGGTGTTTTATAGTCGGAGTGTCTCAACTTTGTTGTTGTATAAGTTTTAATGACCGGCAATGATTTAGACATTACTTGATATGAGGAAGTAGCAGCTCCAATCAGTCTACTTGCCACTTGCTACTCCTGTATTGCCACACATGTGTAACTTTTCTTCTAGCATTTCAATTAACAAATAATAAACAAGTTGGCAACAAAAAAAGCGCCTGAAAGCACCAAAAAAGAGAGGGAGAAAAAGTTGTTTAGAAAGCAAATCAGAAAGTCATCAGACTGCCAAAAAGTATTCAGGCCCATTTGCATTTTGGCCCAATGAAGAGTTTAGGCCCCTAAGGGCGAAATCTTTCTCTACTACTCTGACACACACACACATAGTGTGCACACACTTTAAAAGTAATTTATCCTTCTATACTTGTTCTTCTTTGGCTTTTTGTCTATTTTTTGTGCAATTGTCCAGGACTCAGGACTCAACATGCAATTTGCATAAAACTTGCATGTGCCTCGCAGTTCCGTTCACTTTGTTGCCCCAACTGCAACAGAAACTGCAGCAACAGCCAGTTGTTGTTGCTGTTGTTGTTGTTGTTAATTGCATCGCCTGCTTACGGGTAAGTTCCCAATAATGCGGAAAGCATGTAGCCCAGCCGGGAGAATTTCTTTTGTGCACATCAATCTCTAATGACTTTCCTTTGTTCTATCCCTGAAAAAAATGGGGCTGAGGGTTAGGAAACTAAATGTGTCAATTTGAGAACTTACTTAGCCAAAGTGCAAGCCAAGTTAGCGTGTAAATATGCTTAACGCTTCACATTAAGGATAAGCAGCTGCACTTAAGCCAAAACTTTTATTGAACCACCAAAACCCATCACTTTATCACGGAGAGCAGGAAGTTAAGCGAGAAAGAAAGGATATTGATTAATACAAAATAAAAGCGAAAGTAGCACAATATGGCGCTTTGTAGCGTTAGAAATATGCCAATTAACTTGTTTCTTCTTTTTCTCAAATCATAATTACCTTGGAAATGGTGACATTATGCGCTTGCCTTGCTTTTCCTTTGTGTGTTGCATTGCATTCACTTTCTGTTTCATTGGATTATCTTTTGCTCTGCTGCCTGTTTTCTATATAACATATACATTAATTAACGTTCCAATGCACACTCAGTGCGCACTCAATCATAACAAATTGTGCAAATTCAATACTCAAGACAGTTCGAACTCTTCTTTATACCGAATACGATGAAGTTGTTATACCCTTTAGATCATTTTGATAGTTAATTGTGTGTTGTTCTTAGAAGACACTACTGAAATCCCCTCTACGTTGCAAACAAACCATCTGTGATTGTGTAGAGATGCGGTTGCATCCACTTTGCATCGTCTAACCTCACTCAGTATCCAGGTTGTTTTGAATGGGGTTCTTGCAATCTCAGTGCAGCATTGAGACCACAGAGATTCGATTGCCTGGCCAATGTGCTACTGAGTACTGAGAGCCTGCCACAATTGCTGTGCCTTCTGCCACTTGGGGGCTTCTTCGTGTTCATCAATATGCCCCTGCCTCAATGTAAGGGTATCTACACACACACAAATTGAACGCACGATTTGCACTTGCAACTAAAGCTAAATAACTCAATATAGGCGCGCATGTGAACACTTGAAGGACTTTAAGCTAACACACACACACACACACTCGCACACACACACAAGTGCACAGCTGCATGTTGAGATTTGTTTGTGTTGCGCGTGAATGAGCCAATGAGTGATTGGAAAACTGTGAATGATTGAAGGCTTTGTCTGAGTGTAATTTAATTAAACAAATCAAAGCACTGCTACCCCGATAAAAATATATACATATATGTGTGTGTATAGATAGGAGGGGGAATATCAAATAAATGTATATATTTTCTGCTGTTAATTGAAAATGTGTTCAACGAACGCGAACAAATGAGATGGGGAGGGAGAAAAAGCGATCTGTTCAACATTTATTGCCTTAAATAATTAACAGACATTCGACTTAAACGATTTAAATGCGTTTAGTTTAAAGCAGTTTAAAGCTTAAATATTTCGACTTTATTGGGTTGAAGGTTTAACTAAGTTATCGATAAATTTCGATACAAGTAATGCAGGATATCTCATCTTCGTTCCCTTTTACAAACTTCAACACGCTTAACACTGTTTTTTTATGGTTGTTTTGCAATTGTGATTGTGTGAACGCTCGTGTAAAGGCTTTTTGTATTTAATTTATTTGCAAATGTGTACAGAAAACATATTGTTGCCAGCATTTTTGGCGCAGCGCCATGCATAAAGTCAAATATATTAAATCTCTGCCTCCCCCTTTTTCCTAATACGTTTTTTTTAACGCTTTTTGCTCTTAATAGAATGTTTTGTGTTTTGTGTTTATGCAAAATAAATTATAAAACACGTGCGTGCATTTAATTCTAATAACCAATGGGGTTCTACAAATAATTATCATATATTTTATGGCATTTTTATGATAATTGAAAGTGCGTTCTTTTTTATCTTATGATTTATTTAGTGGCATTAACACATTTGTTTTAAGCCAAATGCCAATGCATACAATATTTATTGCCGATTTTAATTCCCATTGCTTAACAAGTTGGATTTCATATGTATATTCGATATCTCTGTACAACTTAATAACCTTATCACTAAGCTAAGGTATTTAAAAATGTTTAAAAATGGCAATAAATTAAACAAAAATATTTAAATGCCAATTAAAAGTATTTTAAGAATTTGATATTTAAGTGTTGTAATAAGATATTTCTTAGCTTTGGAATTAGTTCTCATTTTTATGATTAGTTCTAAGCATAAATGGAATTTACAAACTAAATTGTTTTATTGAAATAAATAACTTCATTTACATTTTGTGCATTGTTTTGAACTGTAAAAAAGAGAGATATCCTTAATCGCTGCAATTAAAATGCATGAAAAACGAGAAAACCGCAAAAATGCAAAATACAAAATGCGAAAATTGCATTTTCATGCAATTATTGTTGCTTATGTTAAGCGAAACCCTTTAAAGCCGAGTGTTAAAATATTAAATGCCATTTGCAAACAACATTTTATGCAAGCTAATGGCCATCACATTCCAAAATGGCGCTGCATCCGGTGACAAAATGGCGAATGCATTGGACAGCGGACAGCCGTGACCTTGTTCAAAAACACACTACACAGGCACAATAATAAATGGTCCTTCTTTTTCTTCTTCGATGCGCCTTCGCTTCTTAGTTTTCTGCCAGCAACACATGCTGAGAGCAGCCAAACAGTATTTCAAAGAAAATCCCAAACAGCAACAACAGCACCAGACGAGTCAGAACATTTAGTAAACAAGTTATAAGGCTCTCGTTAAGAAATCTCGACTAGGATATACCCTTAACCCCATACGTAATGAGTAAAACGTAAAACGATATAATTGCAAAACTGAAAAAATTAAAAAAAACAAGAGAAACGCGTTTTGTGCGCGTTTAAAAACGCGCCAAAGTAGCCTGCTTGAAAAATTAATGCTGGCTGGTATATAAATATGTATACTGGTGGGAAGCCATGAGGATGGTTCAAGGTTTGACGCGTTTTAAACGCGTTTTAGATCCCGCGTGTGTTTTAGCTTTAGCGTTTTGGTTTCCCTTCGTCAACCAACCGACAAAATGGCCAAATATCAATCACAATTGAGTCGTAGACGAACAGACATGGCTAGATCGACTGGGCTGTTGATGCTGATCAAGAATATATATACTTTATAGGGTCGAAGATGCTTCCTTCTGTCTGTTACATACATACAAAACCATTATACTCTTCTTACCCATTTAGGGGTATAAGAAACGCTTAAAACAGTTTGTAACAAAAATCAGTTAAACAACCATATAACGAGACTTAAGGGAACAAAATTATCCCTTGGCTTATAAGTTTGTAATAGAGTAGTTTAAACGTTTAAGCACTTCCACTTGTTTGAACTCCCCTTAACAGGTGCATGGTGTAGTGTATTAATGTGAAATTGGCTTAAATTGACAGCTTAAATTTCATGTTGCTGCGCTTTTGATGCCCAAACAACAAAAAAGAACAAAAATGTTATAAAAACAAAAATTGAGAAAAAAAAAAATAGCAAAAGCAAAGCAGTAATGTGCGCTAAACTTTCTCTCCCTCTTTTGACATTCCTGAGCTGCAAAAACTTTGCAAACAACATGCTCAAAAAAAGTAAAAAAAAAAAAAACAAGTAAGAAGGCGATGGCAAAAACTATTTGCGACTTATCGCTGAACAGAGAAAAGAAAGAAAAAAATTGGGCCATTGAATAAATATCAAAAGCAAATGGCCATAAATATTTTTGATCGGCTTTTCATTTCTATACAGATATAAAATAAAAAATGTTTCTTTCACAACACACACACATTTGTTTTATGATTGTTTTGCGTGCGGCTTTGGCGCAACAAAAATACTTATATATTTTTTTTAGAAAGATGCGAGAGACACACGTTAAAATCATTTATGCCGCTTTAAAAGCCACAAATGTTTGGTGGGGGAGGAGGAGCCATGGACACCCGGTGTGGGTTTGGCAAAAGGGATTTGCACGGTTGTATAGACAGATAGCTGAAAAGTGCGAGTGAACACAATAACGTATACGCAGCGTATACGTTTTACGACGATAGAAAACGCGACTTCGCAGCTTTACGATGCCCGCATCATTTGATTTTATTGCAAATGGGCCGAAGAGCGGCTCGCAAGTGTCAAAAAAACCACAGCGAAATGAAGCAAAAATAATAAAAATAAAAAAAGGGCTAAAGCTAGGCATGTCGAAAATTGCATACTCTTGCAGAGGTTGAAGCTATGCTATGAAACATTTCCTGCCATACGCAACCAAGAAATGATAAAAGCCCATGAGAAAAAGTCAAGTCAGACAAGTTTTTGTTGCTGGGAGTTGGGAAAGGTATCCCTGTCCTTGAGCCAGTTTTGTTTGCCTTTTGTTTGTGATTAATGCGATGATGATTCCGACGACAAGACAACGCCGTGAATGCAACGAAGCAACGATGCGCAGCACGTCAAATGCAAATAACCGGCGGCCTGAATCATAATCAAATCGAAATGGCAACAGCATCAAAGTTGACGACAACGGAAACTGCAGCACTGAAACAAAACACAGCCCAAGGGTTTCCAGTGCGTGCGTCTCTCTGCGAGAGTGTGTGTGTATGTGTGTGTGTGTGCCAAGGCCAGACAAATCAATTAAATTATGGCATTTGTATGCAGCTGCTGCTGTTGCTGCACACTACTTTGGGTACACAGGTGCTCTGTATCTCTACTTCGTTTCGTTTTTCTGGGTATGTTAAGCTTCAAAAATATTTTCATGTTTTTCCGGCTTTATTGACATTTTCTATTTGCCGCCGGACTAAAAAGAAAGACAGGGAAAGAGAGACACTAGCAGACAGACAGGGACAAAGCATAGACATACCAGCACTTCGACAGGTTATTTTTCCAGGAATTTCTCGCTTTCGCAACAACAAAATTGTCCATTCTTTAGCATGACACATAAGAATACGGTAAAAATGTATGTACATACATACGTTTGTATGTATGTGTTAAGTCTGCTGTTGAAAAAAAAAGAGAAAAGTGAAATGTGTTTCTCGCACTTTCAGCATTTGCTCGAACTGTAGTTAGTTGGATAAATAAACAAGCTTTAAGTTAATCATGTTAAATAGACAAACAGAAACTTACTTAAACTATTGCGGCTTAGTTTTTTTTTCAGCAAATGTCGAGCTTCGGCGGACACACATGCATACATACATACACATATGTATGAACAGGTGTAATTGGCAGCTTTTAGTTATCACGTTTACATTTTATATTCTACACACGGCACACACAACACTATGATCGATCTAATTAGCTTATATGTTTTGCTTTTTAAAACGAACCGCACTTGATCAATTTATTTAATTATTTATAGTTATTAATAATTTTAGCAAACTAGAAAACTAAACTTTTTCACTTTTACATATTACGGTACTTGTCGTATGCCGACAGCGATGAACTTAATTCACGATCGATAGTCACGCAATTTACGAAAATAATGCCGCTAAATGTATATCGTACTATCGGTAAGAAACTAGGGCTACCTTACAGAAGCGATTAGGGTGACCGTATTTTGCACAAACTATATAAAAGTACGTCATAAACAGCATTGTGTTCACAACCATTTCATACAAATTAATATTTTATAGTCAAAATACAAAATATAGTTAGTTAAATATTATTGGTGCACTTCTCTACATGCTTTAAAATCACGCGCCAACTTGTGCAACGAACAGCTGTTTGTAAAACAGCCCTGTTTCTGTCTCGCAACTGCGCCAAAAATTGTCTTATTTGTTGTTGAAATAAATGTGCAGCGTTCATCATTATTAGCTGAAAATACTTTAATATTTGGCATTAAAATGTCAGTTTGCACATCAGCCGAGATTGCAGAAAAACGTCGCATTGCGCTTGCCAAGCTGCAAGCAAAGAATACGCAAAAAGCGTCAACAAATTCAGAAACAAAACCAGCAACAAGTGTCGCGAGGCCTGCATCCAATTTTTACAAATCCCCGCCACCTGCCATAAGCACCAACAACAACAATAACAATAACAAAAGCTCTGCCTTTTTAAATGCACTCAAAGCCATAAAGTCAACAAGTGCCCGCGAATTGGGCCGACAATCGGCTCATCCCTATCAGCGTCCAAATGGTGCTCACAAACCAACGCTCGGTTTGAGTCCGGAAAAGAAGGAGCAGCCGTCGGGAGGAACGCTAGCTCCCGTGTTTGTTAAAACCATTACCTGCCGCATATATATGATAAGCGCACAACGCTTTGCCATCGAACCCTCAGGCTATCATGAGAAACTCATCGAGGTGTTCAAGAATATTCCCACCAGATCCTACGATAGCCAGACGCGCATATGGAATTTTGATCTCAAGGATTACCAGCTGGTGCAGCAACATGTTGGCGCACTCAAGCCACATGTTGTTGTTGGCACCATACCAAAGAAAATCATGAATCTGTGCCAGCAGCCACCAAAGCCTCTCGAGCGTAGCGTCTTGGCCTCCATTGCACCAACTCTAGCCGAAAAACTAATGCCCTTCCAGGAGGAGGGAGTCTGGTAAGTAGGGATACTAACTATACTCACAAAGATTGTAAACTTCTTCTTTCCCTTTGCAGCTTTGCCATCGCCCAACTGGGACGCGTGATGATCTGTGATGAAATGGGATTGGGCAAAACGTATCAGGCTCTTGCCGTGGCCGATTACTTCAAGGACGATTGGCCACTGCTGGTGTGTACGACGGCCAGCACTCGTGATGCCTGGGCACGCCACATAGCCGAACTGTTGCCCTACGTTCCCGTTCACTGTGTCCAGGTGCTGGCCAACAATCAGTATTTGCATGATGCCAAAGTCCTTATTACCAGCTATAATATGATGGAACGATATATGGACAAGCTGCTGCAGCGTAAGTTTGGCTTTGTTATCTTTGATGAATCGCATACGCTCAAAAATGGCAAAGCCAAATGCACTGCAGTGGCAAAACGTCTGGCGGATCAGGCCAAGCGTGTGATCCTTTTATCTGGGACACCAGCATTATCGCGTCCTTTGGAACTCTTTACTCAGCTGCAGCTGGTGGACAGTCGCTTTATGAATTTCATGGAGTTTACTTCGCGCTATTGTGATGGCAAGCAATCGCAATTTGGCTGGGATGCCAATGGGCAATCGAATTTGGAAGAGCTTAAGGTCATCCTCCTACACAAGTACATGTTGCGTCGCACTAAGGCTGAGGTCTTACCCCAGCTAGCCCAAAAGAATCGGTATGTTGGTCAGAGTTTATCTGGATTTGTATATATAATGTTATTCTTTTACAGTGAAACCGTTGTGCTGGATCCAGCGCTGGTCTGGACAAATGATGATGCCAAGAGCACGTGCAATGAGCTCAGCAATGCACTACAGAATGCCAAGGGTAAATCTCGAGAGGAGGTGCTACTACGCTTCTATGCGCGCACAGCCGAAGTCAAAACGAAAGCAGTCTGGTAAGGATTTCTCAAAAAACTAATAAGTTATTCCCCTCTAAAAGGTTTCTCATTCCTTTTAGTGCCTATTTAAAGACTTTGGTCAAGGAGCCCATAAAGTTTATTATCTTTGCACATCATCGCGTGATGATGGATGCGATAAGCGATTGTTTGCATGATCTCAAGGTGCAGTACATACGCATAGATGGTCGAACGGTCAGCGATGTCCGCGCCGATCTTGTTGATACATTCCAAAAGAAAGCAAGTTGCAAGGCGGCGGTTTTATCGTTAAAGGCCTGCAACTCGGGCATCACACTAACTGCAGCAGAGATGATTATATTCGCTGAACTCGATTGGAATCCAAGCGTATGTCCGAATAGTATATTGCTTTTTATTTATTAAACATTTGTCTGTTGCAGACGCTGGCACAAGCGGAGAGTCGAGCACATCGAATTGGCCAAACAAAGCCTGTTATCTGTCGTTATCTGATGGCTAATCAAACTGCGGATGATACCATATGGAATATGTTAAAGAACAAACAGGAAGTCCTTAGTAAAGTTGGCATCTTTGCTGAAAATCTGCAGCATGCCACACACACAGCAGCGCCAACAACGGTAAATGGAGTTACACTACATACTTTACAGGGCATAAGTATTTTGACAACTTTAAAGTGATATCTTTTAATAATTAATATAGTGTTTGGTATCAATGGAAAGGTCATTTAATTTCCGTTTGAATGATACAATACTCTTATTAACCCATAAAGAACCCATTGAAAGTTTTCAATTCTTGCAAAGGTCTATTTTCAAAACTTTTTTCCCCGGTTTTGATGCAAAAAGTAACTTTAAACAATTCAAATAGTGACCGAAAAAAAAATTTGTTCAATAATCTCTTCGCATGTATTTTTTTTATGATTTTTTGAAAATGGCAAAAATTACAATTTTTTTCTATTCATGAAAAATGGTCATTTTTGCAATTTTCAAAAAATCATAAAAAAATAAATGCGAAGAGATTTTTGATTTTTTTTTCAGTCACTATTAGAATTGTTTAAAGTAACTTTTTGCATCAAAACATTTATTATTTAAGTAGAAGGAACAAATTTCTAAAATAGACTTTTACAAGAATGGAAAACTTTTAATGAATACCTAATGGGTTAAGAGAAGTATTGTATCATTCAAACGGAAATTAAATGACCCTTCCATTGATACTAAACACTTTATTAAGTAAGGTTTAGTTATGAGAAGATATTAATTAAAAGTTGTCAAAATACTTATGCCCTGTTGTCTATAAGTTGATAATAATATTTATCTTTTCTCTTTACAGTCCCATAAAATTGAACAATACTTTTCACCAGCCAAGGCAACAGCAGGCAAAATGGAGCAGTATTTCTCACCAAGCAATAAGGATAAGCCAAGTGTTTCGGATGTGGATAGTGCGCAGGATATAGCTGCATTTTTCAATGAAGATGATGATGATGAGGCTTTTAAGGATTTAGATTTTTGATATTGTTTGCTAGTTTTCACTTTTTATGTTATTATACTAATAAAAATCCTAAATGTCTTAAGATAAGATTAAGTGTCCATTGCGCATGCGCCGCAACAAAGGCGGCCTTATTAACTCTAACTTTGTTTAATGCCTTGGCAACTAACTAACTAAAAACGAAAACAATAGTCAAGACAACATTTTGAATTGACTCAAAACTAAAAGAGGAAACAAAAAAAAAACATCAACAATTAGGAATGGAAAGCTCAGTGGGCTATAATACGCAGGATCCAGATGGCGAGGAGGAGGGTATACTCGATGATGACAATGGAATCTCCTTTCTGCACGACATTATTAGTTTGGAGTAAGTGCATCCAAATAATCTATATGTATATAATAATAATAATAATGAATTTTTTTGCAGACATTCCTTTGGCTACGATTGCAAGCGATTGTTTAATCTGGTGATGGTGGATCAGGATACACTGGTTTTTGTTTCGGGCAATTTTCTGCACTACTTCAGCATTAAGAAGCGTGAGGTTACCTTTCGGGAGACGGTCTTTGGCTGCGGTGTGGGCTTCATTACGGTACGTAATCAAGAAACAAGAGGAAAGTGATATTATTTAAAAATTTTTTTTTAGAAAAACGAACGACCCGAGTATCAAAACCTATTCACTGTCGGCGAGAATGGACCACAGCCAACGATTTTTATTTATGAGTATCCATCGCATGATGTGCGCATTAAGCTACTGAATGCCGCCAAGAGTTGCTTCACAGCGGGATCGTATAATTCGAGCGGGGAACTGTTTGCCTCGCAGGCCGGCTATCCGGATTTCATCATCACGATCTGGCGCTGGCAGCAGGCGGAAGTGGTGCTGCGAGCAAAGTCTTTTCAGAGCAACATACTCTTTGTGCACTTCTCCGAACACAATCCCATACTCCTATGCTCCTCGGGCCTAAGTCACATCAAGTTCTGGAAGATGGCGAATACGTTTACGGGCTTGAAGCTCAAAGGCGATTTGGGACGCTTTGGCAAAACGGATTTCAGTGACATCTCTGCGATGTATATGCTGCCCGATGAGAATGTCATCTCCGGCTGTGACTGGGGCAATATGCTGCTCTGGGAGGCGGGCTTGATCAAGTTCGAGGTATGCCGCAAGGGACGCAAACCCTGTCATCTGAAGCCCATAACGCGCATTACCATGAAGAATGGCGAGGTGACCACCGTCGGCATGGATGGCTATGTGCGCGTCTGGTTTTGGGAGACAGTGGATCTGGCCGATCCGCCCGAGGACGATCTCTTTGTGGAAATCGATCCCATTTACGAGTTTAAAATATCCGATGTGGAGCTGCGCGCCATGCAAAAGATTAAACCCTTTGATGAGACCGATTTTGGCTACTATGCTCAGGATGGTGGCGGTGGGATTTGGTTTTGTGACATCAATACCTCGGATGTGCCACGTCCGCCTAAGCAGTTGTACTCGTGTGTGGGCGGACGTGTGTTGGCTGCCCAAATGTCCCCGGTTTCATCACATTTTCTGGCCCTGTCCGAGTCGGGGAAGATCTTTGTCTATGATTACGAGCAGCGCAAGCTGCTCATGGAGAAGCAGTTCATAGCGAATGGTGTGGACATCATCTGGCTGGATTCACAGATCTCTCACTTTGGCACCGAACTCGTTGCGGGCTTTGAGGATGGTATACTCCGGCTGCTATTCCTTGATCTTAGTAATCCCTCAAAGGCTTCACTGCATCTGGTGGAGGCCTACAAGGCACACACATCGCCCATCACCGCCATAACCGTGAATCGTCAGAGTAACCTTCTCATCAGTGGCTCCGCGGACAAGAGCATGTTCATCTATCGCCTGAGTAATGATACAGATAAACTGGTTCAACTGCATCCACTGGGATTTGTCGAGTTCAAGGCCGTACCCAATTGTTTCCATTGGCATTTGGAGCTGCCTACGATTCTCCTGATTGGCTGCAAGAGTGGCGAGGTCTATGAGTACAATGTACGGCCCGATGTGCCTCAGGCAGAGACCTACCTCTCCTACAACATTACGGATCCAGCACGAATGCGTAGCACTCGCTTCGTTTCGGTGAAGAGTCGCATCCGACGTGACCTGAAGCGGGAGCGTACCAAGAAGCGCAAGGAGAAAAAGAAGGAACGTAAAGAGCGCGAAATTGAGAAATTGAAGAAAGCGAATCCCGGACTACAGATCGATATGGAGAGCGCTCTGGCCGACTCGGAACCCGATGAGGAGGAGGAACCCCTTCACATACCCAGCGTTCCCAATCGCATTATCTGGCTACGCTATACGGAACGCAATACTATCTGGGTCTCCATGGCTGGCTACGATGCCGGCTACGTCTACGAGCTGGACTTTGAGAGTCCTGAACCCAAGATATGCACCCTGATAGCCGATGCCGATGACATTGAGATTCATTCCTACTACATTGTGTAAGTTCGAAGACGATATATCTAGTAATCCAGATATATCTCCCTTCTTTCGCAGTGATGAATACATATTGTTTGGCCTGATGAACGGAAATCTGCGCATTAATCGTCTCAATCCTGAGGACTTTACAGATCTGGCGGAATATCGCATTTATCCAATGCACGATGCCATTAAGGGCATCATGCCTGCCATCATTAGCAGCTACAATGGTGAGCACTTGGTCACGATTGGCTTCGATGGCAATATCTTTCTGTACAAGTGGAACGGACCAAAGTACGTGATCAATGCCCAGAAGCAGCGTCTGTCCCCTATGCCTAGCCGGAAAGATTGTGAGGATATATTGGATCCGGAGACGCCATCGATGGAACAGGAAAAGATCAATGCGGAGCTGAAGCGACAGCAGGAAGCAGCCGAGGCTCACGATCGCGATGTTCTAGCCAAGATCGGAGCACTGCAGAGTGTCTACTTTGAGATTATCAAGCGCAATGAGGAGCTACCGCCGGGTCTTCGTGTACACGACAAGGATCTGCTGCTCGATCAGCGCATCGTGCAACAAGTACGCGACGAACTGCAGGCCGAACTCGACGATGTGCGTGAGGATCTTGCTTATGATCTGGAGTTTGCTCAAGTTGGTCACTCCAAGCTCTACAATCACTTTCTCAAAAAACTGGATCATGTGCCATTTACCGTTACGCCGTTATGGTAAGTCGGAAGTTTTTATTCTTGAAAGGAGTTTTTAGAGTTCGAATTTGTAGCGCCAATATTGATTCCTTGTCCACGTTTCGCTTGGAGTCACTTGGTGAGGAATTTGAGCAAATCAAACGGGATATTGAGGAACGTCTCAAGATGGAACAGGATATGCGGTAAGTGTTCGTCTGAAACACCAAAGCAATTCGAACTCAATATCTTTCATCATTTTACAAAAAAACACAAGCAGCAGAGCGAGCGATGAGCTTGTTCCCGACAAGCCGGAAGTGTAAGAGATTCAACTGAAAAGCACTTGTCTTCCTCTCTCTTACTTCCCCAACTCCCTTTCACTTTTGAGTTCCTTTTAAAACTTAATCCTTTACATCTCCCTAGTCTCACCGAAGTAGTTGCCTCGGATGATAAGGATTCCATTGGTGGTCCGCCACTGGAAACTTTTTTCTTCGGTCGAGATTCAATTAAAGAACTTTTTTCCTCTATCGCACTTCCTCATCTCCCTTAACTAAATTTCACTTTCAAGATCCTATTACTAAACCCCTTAACATCTCCTTAGTCTCACGGAAGTCGTTGCCTCGGATGACAAAGAGGATTCCATTGGTGGTCCGCCACCGGAAACATTCTTCTTCGGCCGAGATCCGACCTGCGTTACACCCAAGTTCAGCAGGAAGATGATGCGTCTCCTGACACGCTATCGCAAGAGGCAGCTGTATGAGGTCAGGCGAATCTTTGACTGGGAGAAGCTGGAACGCCAGAAGCCCGATCCGAATCGCAATCATCCCGATGACGATGCACAGATTGCACTGGCAATGCGAAACTTGGGAGACTACAAACTGAAAATAGGCAGTGACTACGAGCCAAAGACGTCAGAGACCCTTACCGCCAAATACATTGAAATTGTAGAGTGTCGGGAAAGGTACTTTAATATGCTGGACACATACAATCAGAAGGTGATGATGATGCGAGATCGCAAGAAGGAGCTAATGGACTTCATTGAGGAGAAGCGTCAACGACTGCTGCGTCTGCATGAATTCCTGCCCGAATCGAATCGCATAGAGATGCGGGAGATAAAACCCATCAATATGGAAGAGGAGTATCCCGAACTGAATCTAACCGAGCATTTTAGGCCCGGCTGTGGTGTCAATGTCGATGACATACTGTATCTGGAGTACAGTGTCGAGGATATACTGGCCGCGCGGAGATCTGTACAAACCCTCAGCCACATTAGCATGTACGAGATGGAAGCCCAAGCTAGTCCCGATCTCAACGAACTGATCAACTTCAAGAGTCTTCAGATTTCCAAGATACACAGATCGTTGCCCGAGGACGAAATGAAGCAATATGTGAGTAGCCTGCCCTCAAACAGTGATCCTGCCTACTATGAAAAGGACGAGGATGGTGATTCTCCCATGATCCAAGAGGTTCGCCATCGCTGGCTACGCCTCCTCGTCGTCGAGCAGGTCTATATCCTGCATGAGATGGATGAGGAAATACGTCTTTTCGACTTGGAACTGGAGAATATACAGCGTCAACGCTTTCAAGTCAAAATGGATGCAGAATTCCTTGCCTCCTATCTAATCACACTCGACCAGGAGCTGTACATACTGCGCGACAGCGAGGAGATCGAAACACAGCTGCTCTTCAATGCAAAGCAAGCAATGGGCATTCGCAACGAGATGCAGGTCGTGATCAATGCCACCAATCGGCAGCTGGAGGAGCTCCGAAAATCCATTGAACGACTCAACGAGCAGATAGCCGGATTACAGCAGAGCTTCATGACCTCGGTGAAGGGACACAAGTTCTATGACTTCCTACGTCGCATCTTTAAGAAAAAGTGGCGGCCCCCAAAGCGTATACGTGCCGAAGACGATGACTTCTCGTCCTCCTCCTCCGAGTCATCGTCCAGTGATGATGAGGAAGCCGATGCCCAGAGCGTGGACTCCCTAGACATGACCACCATTCGCCTTGACGAGGATACCTGTCCCGTCGGCCTGGATCACGCCCTCTACGAATGGGCTTTCACTATGCGATCCGAGCGTCACGAGCTCGAGCGTACCGTAGCCGATAGTCTGCGCGATGTGGAACGCAAGCGTCGACAGATTGCCGAAATGCAGACCAAGATGAAGTTCAACGAGGAAGTCTATCAGCGTGAAAAGAACAAGCTGCTCGAATTTCGGGTAAGAACCCTTAAGACCTTCTGTATAATATTTATTTTTCATCATTCTGATTTTTAGCGCACCAGGCAAGGGGAAATAAATAAGGTGCAGATAAGTACGGTACTGCGCATGGATCAATTGCAGCATTTCCGTGAGGGTGAGGATTATCGTGATGTCTCCAATGCCATACTGTTCGATGCAGATGTCTTGGTCGAGCTACGCCGGCGTGCCGATAAGTTGCAGGAGGAAACCCAGGCCACAAGGCGTTGGCATCGCATCAATTTTATTCATTTGCGTCGCATGAATCGCGACATCAAGTTCATGCGCTTCGAGATCACACGACTCGAGGAGGAGATCCGGCAGGCCATGATGAAACGCTTTGGCCTCGTCATCAATCTCGATGAACTGGAGGAGGAGGTCCTCCGACGCTATATCTTTGATCTAGAGTCCACGGCAGAGGAGGAGTTGCGTGCCCTCGAGAAGGAGCTAAAGGAGCGGCAGATTGAGCTATCGCGCTGCGAGGAGGAGCTGGTGCAGGAGACGCAAAACAATACGGAGAAGGTGAACATTCAGACAGTGCTGAGGGAGCAGAAGAATGTCCTAGACGTTATACTCGATGTCCAGGAGCGCAACTACACCAAGTGGGCAAATCCGCAAGTGCTCAACCTAAGCTACGACAACGAGAAACTAATGGGTGTCGATAAGCAGCTCCTACAGCAGATTGAGGTGAGTTAAAGATATCCATTTAATACAGCGATGGGCATCCCTTTGCACACGTTACTTAGACTACTCAATCCGTTATTTGGCTACAACAACAGCTTTTGAAAATTTAAAAATAGGTTGTTTTGATGAAGTAGAAGTAGATTTTGAAAAACTAATGAATTTCTCTAAGTGTATAATTTTTTTTTTTCGTAGGAAGGCACAACAAAACCGTTTTTATACCCTTAACCCATAAAATGGGTAAATAAGGGTATAATGGTTTTGTGCAAATGTATGTAACAGACAGAAGTAAGCATCTCCGACCCTATAAAGTATATATATTCTTGATCAGCATCAACAGCCGAGTCGATCTAGCCATGTCCGTCTGTCTGTCTGTCTGTCCGTCTGTATAAACGCGCCGATCTCAGAGACTATAGGAGCTAGAAACTTCAAACTTGAAACTTAAGCTCTCCTATACCATGAGAAGATCAAGTTTGTTTTAAATTTTCGATAACACTTCTGGTTTCCGATATACACATGTGATCGATAACAAAAAATTCTTGAACTTCAAAATTGTAAAAACGAGGCTTAAAACTATTGGTAAAATAATGAACATTTGAAAAAATTTGATTAAAATCTTATAAGAAATACCGGAGATATCGCAGTTTGAAATTTGGTCTTTTTGGTCATGTTGGTCACTGAAAGAATACACACAAATGACTGTACGCGTTACGTATGGGGTTAAGGGTATGTCCTAGTCGGGAGCTCGACTAGAGCCTTCTTACTTGTTTTTTTTTGTGGTGACGAACAGAGTAATAAAGATAAAGAGAAAAGTAAATGTTGTTGTAGTGCTCACAATTGCAAATTCTGTGCCCATCGCTGATTTAATATATATTTATATGAGATTGTCTTTATTAGTGCCTGGAGCGGGAGATCTGTACGCTGCGATTGAAGGCCAAACCGCTGCAGATCAATGAGTTGGATGCAAGACATCCGCCAGGTGTCAGCAGCACCGAACTCGTGCCCCTGGACAGAGAGAGAGGAGAGGGAGAGAGCGAAGTGTGTCCGGCCATACTGAATGTGGATGCGTACATGCTGCCGCCCATGCCCGATGACTTCATCATGGATCGCGTGCACACCATAGTCCAGAAGAGCTTCAATCATTTGCTGGGACGCCACACAACCCCGGAGAATGTGCGCAAGTTTGCCCAAAGATCTTCGCTGTACTTGTGCCAGGCAGCATATAGTTTCCAGGGCAGATACACCGAGCGCATAGCCGAGTGCATCACGGAGCATCTGGAGAGTATTGTGCCCAAGAAGTACTTGATACACATCAGTGCCGAGGAGTTGCGCAAGCTCTTCAATGATGTGGTCGCCGTCTTCGACTACGAACGCAGCGATGTGAATACGGAAGATCTGGTCTCGGGGATCTTTGAGCATGCCAAGGAATCGCTGTGTGCCCATGGCATCTGTGAGGTTGTCAATCGTACCCAGTACATTGTTATGCACATGTTCAAGGAGCTAGTGGAGGTGTTGCCTCTGGAGGAGTTTCAGGCTGACGAAACTCTACGCATCATTGTCGATGTGCTGGAGCGTGAACCCATGGCCGATCCACGTGCCATCAATGTGGAGGATCTTATTACGAGCACACTGAAACATGCACAGGAGAACCTTCTCGATGGCATCACTGCTGTGCCCATCCGCCAGCTGGGCAACAATATCCAGAAGGAGCTCCTCAAGCGTCGCCAGTACAAGCCACCCAATTGTCAATCTCCACTCGCCGTTCGCATTGCCAGCAAGAAGACGAGTCCCAAAACTGGATTACCTTTTTAGTTATACATACAAAAGAATTTTAACATTTTGTGTTTCACAACAATTTTTAGAGACAAAAAAGTCGTACATATTATTTATCGTGTAAAGCTTGAGAGAATGCATATATATCTGGAATAAACTTTTACTCTAATCGACGCTTGACGGTATTAATCCTAAAACTGGATTACCTTTTTAGTTATATACATACAAGAATTTCAATATTTTACAAAAAAACATTTTGTTTCACAACAATTTTTAAAGACAAAAAAGTCGAACATATTATTTATCGTGTAAAGAGAATGCATATATATATATATATCTTTATCTGGAATAAACTTTTACTCTAATCGACGCTTGACGGTATTAATTTTTAAGGGCAGCAATTCAAGCATCTCGCGAACGACTCCTATCTCGCCATGCAGCGTCTTGGAGGCTTCTTTGTGCTCCTCGCAGGAATCGTTGAAGCGTTTGTAGTACAACATACACTGATTCAGTTGCTCCAGCTGCTGCTGCGGATGGGCGCTTATCAGTTTGTAGTAGAGTCGGCCAATATGAAAGTGAGCATAGAGCATGGTGCGCACCTCCTCCTCGTCCATATTCGAGCGCCATTGCTCACTGCCGGGTGAGACCAAATACGATTTAACATAGCTCTCAAAATGCTTGATGGCCTTCATGCAGCTCTGGTTGACCTTTTTGACTTCATCGGGAGTCGGTGACGGCTGCAGTTTCATGGCATCGAGACGCACATCGAGGATGGCGGCATGAGCAGTGCCTGCGACGTACCAGCACTCGCGGCAGATCTTTAAATAAAAGCCAGAGTCAAGGAGGTCCAGGAGATCCTCAAGGTATTTGGCGCGACGCTTTTGCATTTTGGCTTGATTCTCGGGATTCTCCTCGAAGAAGGCAATGTGTTCGTAGGCCTCGGCATAGTCCTGCATGATCTTGGCATACTCTGTGGCCTCTGTCTCCGCCTTGTAGTAATCCTTGGCCACATCCAGCCACTCGTTGACGAAATGGAATACCAGCTTGGCATCATCGAAGGTCAGACAATAATCGCAGCTGATGCGACTCTCACAGGCAGTGAGATCCAGGTCCAGGAAGCGGTAATCCTCGTCGGTGAGGTTTAGCTGCTTGGTGGCCTGGGCAAGACGCTGTGCCTCAGCCTCCTGCTCCTCGTCGTCATCGCGCAGCAGTCGTTCTTTGGAGGATTGCATTAGATGCAGTCCGTATTTGGCCCAGCAACGGGCCACATCCGCATAGCGATGCTTGAAGGTTTCCGTGACATCTGCACGCTGCTGTTCGCTCATGTCCGGTTTCAGCATCTTCTCCTCGTGCTCTGCCATTATGATTGTGGCTGCAGCCAGATGATGACGTGCCTCCTTGAAGCGTTCCTGGCCAATATAGTACTGGGAGAGAGTGGCTGTGTTGAGAGCAAAGTCAATAGCATCGTAGGATTTGTATTGCAGCTGGCGATGAAGTGTGCGATGGCAACATTGAGCTGATTTCTCTGGTTCGCCGAGATGACCATACATCTGGGCCAGGTAGAAGCAGCAGAGCGTATACAGAGTCTCTAGCTCCTTGCTGCCTTCGGCTGGCGCTTCTTCTTCAGGTGGATTAAATAGATCGAGCATAGTCAATGCTGTTTGTCCACTAGCTTGAAACTCCTCGTAGCTTTTGTCGGCCAGCAGGAGCAGCTCCATGGCGCGTTTATACTCCTGCCTGGAGGCAAGCACAATGCTGAGCTCATTGATGGCCCCTACATAGGGTATAACGCCCTGTGGACACTGTTTGTGGGGTTCAATGAGCTCCAGGCAGCGGTTCAGCAGCTTCTCGCCCTCGGATGACTCCTCGGTGTAGATGTAAATGCGGCCCAGGTCGCGGCATGTGAAGGCAAGCATTGACTTGTAGCATAGCTCCTCATTGCCACCATCATCTTCGCTGGCTTTTATTGATATAAGCTGATCGTCTAGCAGTTTTTTCAAAACTAAAAGCACATCGCGCGCTTTGTAGTGGGATCGATACGGATCGGTTGGCGGATCCGTGCGGCTTTCGTGATCGACAATCTGGGTGGCCTTCTCGTACAGCTCCTTGTAGTCGCTGAGCACTTCTTTTGATAAAGCCATGTTGTTTGTTTTAATAATTATTACTTTTTGTTGAATTTTGTTTAGTTTTGATTCATATTTTTATAGTCTTTCATTTATTTGTGCATTCTAGTTGCGACGGCCGGTCGATAATTTGTCAGCTGTTTCGATACTTATTTATTTATTGTTTAGTGTCGATAGCTTAGGAACTGCTCAACACTAACATCGCGATATTTCTTTACTTCACACCAGTGCTGCCAGAATGTCCGAAGCAAAAATTGCTAGACTTGATATAAAAAAATTGCTAAAAATTTATCATTTATTTATTTTTTTGCAAAAAGCCTCTTATAATTCCCAACTGGTTCTAGCTTAATGGAAGGTACCTTAAGACTTCCCATTGCTATTTGTCTCAGTTGTGCTATTAGTGTTAGTGTTTAATCTCACTCAATATGTGACTCACTCCAAACTTCTTTCTCGGAATCTGTTTCTCTCTCTTTCTCTCTCTCTCTCACACTCACACTCTCACTCAGAATATCTCTATTTCTCTCACTCAAAATCTTTCACCCACGGAATCTCTTTCTCACTCAGAAGCTCTTTTTCTCTCATTCAGAATCTTTCTCTCGCTCAGAATCTTTCTCTCTCTCACTCTCAAAACCTGATCAACCCAAAATCAAATCAATACCGATATCAAATATGGCGGCAAGCACAGAAATATAAGCAAAAACCGCTGCTCGGTATTATCTCTACCTATGCGCTCTCGTCAGGTTTGTAAATGGGTGAGTAAAAATAAGTTGGTAGCTCTGTATTCGTCTCTTGTGGTTTACATTCTCGTTGCTTCACACCCAAACACCATTTAACATATGTTAAATGGTTTTTGTTAGTATTCAGTATAAAACAAACAACAAACAGACCAACATCATAATATTTTGAAAACAATGGCTTCCGATGGAGAGGATATGGCAATAACACCCGCTGAGAGTGAAAACTCTGCAGCTGAAACAGAAACTGAGCCAGAGGATTTGCATTCGTCGGACGAAGATTCAGACGCCGAGAGCATTGAGGTCGAAGTTGTGCCAGTTTCACCAGAAGAAGCTGAAGTGGGGGAGCTGCTTAAACAGCTGGAGGATTATACGCCTACATTGCCGGACGCACTAACGATTCGAATTTTAAATAGCGTATGTAACCAGCTGTTTGTATTTTATAACTTATGACTCAAAGCATTCTTGTATAAATATTTCAGTCTGGCCTTGCATCTGTGGATCCGCGAATTGTGCGCATTATTTCTGTGTCTGCACAGAAGTTTATCTCGGACATTGCGAATGATGCATTGCAGCACTGCAAAACACGTACAACAAACATTCAGCACTCCAGTGGACACAGCTCTAACAAGGTAAACGCATTTCGACAAAATGCAAATGTGTTAAATATTAATTAATATGCGTTGCAGGACAAAAAGAATCCAAAAGATCGAAAGTACACGTTGGCCATGGAGGATTTATTGCCAGCCTTGGCAGATCATGGCATAACAATGCGAAAGCCGCAATATTTTGTTTAGAATTAAGATCACAATTATAAAAAAGTTAACAAAGTGCAAATAAAAGTATATGAGTAGCAGTTACTTGTTTTTATGCACATGAAGCAGTTACCAGCTATCGGTTACAGTCAAGTGGCAATCCTATTCACGGTATCGAAATCTAACAAGTTGATATCGCGCCTATCGATGGCAACAGCTGTTCAGTAGAAAGAAGCAGCACAAGATGGGAGTGTTTTCGTTTCGAGTGATATTTTATTTTTTATTCTTTACGCGCTAAATACTTGCAATTTATTGTTAAATATACTTTAAAACGTGTTGCGGTCGCTGTGCGCACTAAATGCATATGACGGCAATCGTGTTACATCAATGAAAGCAAATGAAAACAGCTAACGAAAAATTGAGACAACGACGACCTCCAATACAAAGTGGGAAAAATCGAACTTTGTGCGCGTGTGTTTGTGTATATGTGTGTGTGTAATAAGTATCATTTAAAGAAAATAGAAAATCAAATGTGCTCAGCTGCAATATGCATTGATTTTCAATAATTGCAAAATGATACGCAGCAACAATCGATAATCGCAATAAACGACCACAAAACCAAAGAAGCCCCACTCCACTAAAAGCGGAACATCACAAAAAATGGAAGTGGAAGAAACGAGCGACAATGGATTCCCGCTTGGGTTTCCGGAAGTTGGCACCTGGAATCGCACACACAATGTGCCGCTGGAGAACATGAAAATCGATGCACCAATGGTAAATACACACACACACAGCTACGCACATATTTATGCATGTCTGAACATGTCTGTATGTATGCATGTGTGTGGACATATGTGCAATTGAATTTGGTATGCGAAGTGAATCAGCCGAGGACAGACAGGCTTTATCATCGAACAAAAAACCGTTGAACAACGAACGGCGAACGGCGAATAATCTCGCTGCTGCCGCGTTAATAGTAGTCGCCACAATTCTGCGTCTTATCAATCATTTGTGATTTGGTCATTGACACAAACACACACAGACTTCGTTTACACTATCAAACAAAGTAATTGAAAAACGATTTTCGAACACTTTCAAAACATGAGAAATTAAATTTTTGGTTATGACAGGAAGGGCAGGAGCAATTTAAATTTGTATTTAAAGCATCGGGGCAGCCTTTGTTTTACTTTTTTAATCTTATATTATTGAGAATAAAAGTTTCAAAATTGATTTTAACATTCATCTGCGTTTTCGCGATTTCTTGACCTGTGGAAATATATATAAAACCTTAGCTGCATTTCACTCCCAAATACATAAAGTCGACTCCAAAATTTTGGTCATTTTAACACACACAACATGCAAACATTTAAGATCATCTTACGTTGCCTGAGCGACTGCACAATAATGCAGAAGCCAGCACATCGCTTGGCCAGCAGCAGCAGCAGTCTACCCAATTTTATAATGGTCGATCCGGATGAGCAGGAGAATATGGAGCATGATGATAATGATGATGACCACCACACGCCACATCCCTCATATCCCATACTGGAAAATCGCTGCTCAGATCTATTCTATATGCCGCAGGGTGTTGGTCCTGCCTATCAGGACCTCTTTACCACTGCCGATCAATTTGATATGAGCAAATACCAGAACTCTGTCGGCTGGCGGGGTGTTAAGCCCATCCAGGCTCAAGTTGTGCGCTGTCCCAAGCTCCTATTACCCTACATGAAGCGTCACTTCTCCATACCCAGCTCCAAGTTGCGTGATTCCTCCAATTTCAGCATATTCAATCTCTACTTTGACTGCAATGTCAACTGTGCCATCAAATCTTTTGTGCTGATTGCCTCACAGTATTCCGTGGAGTTCATGGCGGAGGGCTATTGGTCGGACTTTGTTAATCCGTTTACGGGTCGCGCCTACTTTCATCCAGCTGCCGAGCGCAATGATTCGAATCCGGGTGCAGGCTTCCTCGGACATAATATGCTTTTCCGCAATGTCAATGGCTGCACCATCATCAAGGAGGACAAAAAATGCACATTCTCCGGCGCCATATTCAGTGATGTGCCCGTCGATCACTTTGACTAAACGAATATCTTTTAGACACATTTTTTTAGTCTTTCAATCATCAAACTCTGTTGCTTTGTCTTCTCTGGAGTTTAGTTTCTAATTTGTGTCCAATAAATCAAAAGTCGCGGCTGTCTTTTTTAGTAAAAACCTATATGTTTGTATTAAAGAAGCTTTACTGTATTGCGATTACGATTATTATACGGGTATTATAATAAACCTAATGCAACCTTCTCAGTTTCTAAAATGTGTTGCAAATAACAACATGGTATTCTTAATATTAGGAGATCAAATTTCTATATTACTAAACTCTAAGGAATTTTTGTTGTGTATTCTTTTAAATTTAGTCACAGTTCACTTTTGTTAATTAAACTTCATTTCTCATTAACAAAAATCCAAATTCGTGACTCATAAAAGAAAAAAACTTCATGACTAATGAGCAACAATAACAATGAAACACATTTTGTTAGAACCTTAAAAGAAAAGTATTATTTTTAATACGATACTGAAGATCTTTAACCTCGTATTTGCTTTATAGATATGGCTGCTGTGCTCGCTCTTGACAACCATCACGTGGGTGACCTACAACAACTTTTACAACTCTCGCGTGATTGGAATGCTGATCACAAAGATTGCGAATCGTTGGTTCATCAAGGGCGCCTACTTCAAGATCGGCTCTGTGGCCATGAATCCCTTGGCTGGCAAGATAATGTTTCGCGATTTCGTCTACATTACCTACGATTACACGATGCGAGTGCAGGACGGCTACTTTATATTCCGCTGGTGGCGTTCCTATGTGCCCAAGGATGTCTCGGAGGGTAAGTAAACATTCTCGTTACATAAAGGAAGGAAGGAATCTTATAATAATGTATTTTCCTTGCAGATCTCTCCCATTCGGATACACGATTGTCGGTGCAGCTGAATGGTTATGAACTGCATATATATAATCGTTCGGATCTGTACGATACGCTAGAGAAGACGTTCGGGCTGGAGCCATCGCTGCTGATACCCAACGATGCGGCAAGCCATGAGGAGCGGAACAAGCTCAAGGAACACAATATGAATTTAGAAAATGCGCGACAGAGCAAACATGTGAATAAAGTTAAGAACTCGGAAGCAATGCAGGCAACAACATGGCGGGATCTGATACCAGTCATCAAGATTGATATAAGCTCGGGTCGCTTTGTCTTTGGCAATCGCTTGACGCCGACAACGCTCTCAATATCAATGGAGGAGGCGCATTGTACGTACAGCACGAAGCCAGCAGTGTGTCGCCTGGATCACTTTATGCACTTTGTCAAGGCGAAAGTGGAGAATGCCAAGGTGCTGTTCTGTCCCAGTCCCAAGTATACGGGCCTGATTGATGAGCCGCCGCGATATATGGGGGAGGGATTTGTGGTCATGATGTCCAATCAAATGGATTTGTATTTCTATATGGATGAGCCGGGCGTTGTGCCCGAGGAACCTGTCCAGATAGTCCTAGCCAATGGCGATGTGGTGGAGCCTTCCCCACCTGTTTGGGGCATTAATGCTCACTGCCTGAAGGGCACGGACTTTAGCTACGGGCCCTGGGCGGACAGACAGCGTGATCATCTGTACAGATACTTTTATCCATCCGACTGGAAGGAGGCGGAAGTAACACCTATGCCACAGCCAGGAGAGCTGCGCACCTATCAATCGTTCGATGTGACGCTATGCGTCCTCAATGAGGCCACCATTGATATACTCTTCTCCAAGGAGAAGGAAACGAATGCCATGCACATAACAGTAGGTCCCGCCTCCTACGTGGAGGTGACGATACCCTGGGTAACGCTCGCCGACGGCTACACGTCCAAGATCCAAGGTCAGCTGTTCCATGTGGAGGCCACCACCTCGCTGCAATACCGCAGCCTGGCCGAGTTCGAATCGCTGGAGTACAAGGTGCGCATCCATTATCCAACCAAATGGAATGCGCCGCAGGATTGGAACATCTCCCTGGCGGGCTGCAAGACAACGGCGTTCATTGTGTACAAGCACAAGTGCTTCTTCCAGGACTTAATCGAAGACTGGGCCAATAAGGCGCGACCCGACATACTCAGCTTTGTGCCATACACGTGCAATTTCAATATAAGATTAAACGATTTCGAGATCCTAATGCTGTGCAACGAGTACAACTGGATCGACTGCAGCAGTGCGAATCAGGAGAACAATCATTTGGGCTTTTGCGGCGACGTCTTTGAGATGAGCTTCGCTTTGCCCTTTGATGATTTCCTGCCCAAGACTGTGACGCTCAAGTTTTGGATTCATGGCGAAGGCCTCGACTTGAGCTTGTACGTGCCGGAGGTGTCCTCGGTGCGTCCCATTGTGCTAGCCATAGACGAGAATGCAAGACTGTTGACCCGCGAGGGCAAGCTAATCCGACGACCTGAACTCTATACCAAGAAGTGGCGTAAGATCTGTCAGCGCAGCGCTGGTTGGATCGATTGCTGGGCCGTGCCCATTCTGGCACTATCCATACAGTATGTTTATCATCCGGTGCCTCCTCTAGGACCTGATCCTCAGGCTGATATTACCACGCCAGAGAAGGAAGAGATTCTCCTGAGTCCCATGCGCATACCAAAGGTACGCAAATCTCCAGTGAGCAGCAGCTGGCAGCAAACGGAGCAGCAAAAATTCGATCCGGGCACCCTGGCTGCAGATCATGTGACCGTGGAGCTGGAAATTGGAAGCTCCGTCCTTATGGCCTATGGGAATGTGTTGCGCAATTTCATTAACCTCAAGGAGAACATATTTGGGGAGGATCAAAACTTTACGGACATGGAGCAGTCGAATGTAAGCCTCAAGGAACCGGGCGCCCCAACAAATCCCAAGGATCAGCTGCTGGCCAAGGAGAAGGAGCTGGCCAACAAATCCATATCAGAGACAGCTGCGCCCGAAGAGAAACGCAAACCCTTCGATCCACGCCTCTATCGCCCCCTGGAGGTCATGGTCTCCGTCATCGTGCACGACATTCAGGCGCATGTCATGAAGAACTGCAATCCCGATGACCCGCCCTGCCCCGTGGTGCTCATAGAACGCTTTGGCTTCGAGATGAACAAACGCTACCACGAGACCACGCTCCAAGTGCTTGTCAGTCCTGCCTATTTGCTCACTGCGGATTCACTGCAGCGTCAGCAACGGGATCAGCACATCCAGCAGGGCCATCTGCTGCTGTCGGCGGTGCAGGTGCGTGGTCATGCCATGTTCAGCAATGAAGGTTGTGCTTTGGATGAGGATACGCTCGAGTACTCCTGGCTGGTGGAGGTGCAGCTGGGCAAGCTCACGGGCAAACTTACATTGCCACAGCTGGTGAATGTAGTCACGGGATTGGAGACGCTTATACTTCTGGCCATTGATCCGGAGAACTGCCTCAAGTCACCGAAAACGGTACGCAACTGTCACCATGGAGTGCCCAGCAATCTGTGTCCGCACACCAAGGAGGAGAACAAGTACAAGTGCCCCTCATCCGAGGACATTAAGTATAAGATGACGCGCGTCTCTGTCGATGCCGTCGATGTCTACCTAATCGAGAGCGGCACGGCCTTGCATGCCTGGATCTCACCCATCCGCTTGGCCAACTGTAATCTGCATGGGCAGCGAGTCAAGTCGGGCATCTCTGGACTGTTGCCCTCCATCCTCTTGCGCCTCTTCATGCTGCATGCCGGCAGTGCACCCAATAGCTCCTATAACACCAACACCACGGGCAGCAATCGTTCGGGTAAGCTGCGTCGCGCTGACCAGGAATCCCTCAAGTCGCAGGATGTGCCCAGTAGCTCGCACTTTGGTGCCCACAAGGCTAGCAAACGCAGCTCCAATTCCTTTTCCCAGCAGCGTCGTGACTCACGCGAGGAAACGGCTCGCACTAAACTACGTGATACGTTTGTGGATTCGCATGCTTCCAAACGTACGCCCGAAACGGTGGAACTCTGCGAGCATTGGGTGGAGGTGGGCTGCACTTCCTTAGGTCCCATTCTGCTGGAAGGTGCCTCTGCTCTGCCCATACCAGATCACGAGCTGCATCTCGTTCAGCACAAGTATGCATTATACTATAAATCTTTTTTTCTTTTATTAATTTTTTTTATTATTTTTTAGCTTTTTGCGCGAACATGATGCAAAGTTTAAGCGTCTTTGGTTCCTTTGGTCTAACAATGGCAGCGCCCTTAGCTCGGGCTCGGAGACTTCACGTTGCGGCTGCATTGGGGGTTGTGTCTTCTTTGGCAGCAATCGGAATGGTCAAAAGTTCTTCAAGCCCACAGCGCAGGATGTCCATGACAATTACAATATTGCACGCTACTTGTGAGTATTTTATATTTTAATGAATATTCTTATCCCCATTAACTTCTCTTCTTTTTAGCATCATCAACAACAACAAAGACTTTGGCTTTGGCGAAAGCATATTGCATCAGGGTCAGTTGGTCTTCCATACACCGCCCTATAGCCTGCACTGTGTCTCGCTCTACGACTCGGCCGATTTCAATGGCAAGGGCAAGCTCTATCGTCCGGCTGTGGAGTTGCGCAATGGCAGTCTGAAGAAGTCGGAGCTGTGTGCGCTGCCAGATGGCGCCAAGTTTAAGATTGGATGCGGTGCCGTCGAGAAACCACACAAGTCGCGTGAGAGTATTGGCTCGCCGAATACCCTAGAGCGACGCAGCAAGCGATATACGTGCACAAGGCAGACTTCGGTGGAGGTGCCATATGCGCGACTGCTGGACAGTCCATCCAAGAAGCTACAAATACAGCAAGATTCTATAGAGGGTGCCAGCATACCTAGACGTGGCTCGGATTCGCATAGATTGCGTGTATCGCCGCCAAAGACAAGCATCTCCGACTCAAGACTGACCGGCGAAGTGGCCTTGGATGATGAACACGAGGTGAGTATTGAATTGAAATGAAGTTTAAGTTAGTTTTTCATATGTGTCTTGTTTTTGGATAGATGCCCGATGAGATGTCGCATTCGGCGCCGCATTCACATCCGCTGGAATTTGAGATCGCTGACATTGCGCTGCATGCATGCGGGGATCAGTTGCCGCGCGAGGTACAGCGCACAATATCGCTGACCTCGGAGAATCCCTCCGAGATGTTCTTCTCAGCCGAGGAGGATATCTCGAATGTGATGTCGCAGCGCGGTTCCATGAAGCAGCGCAACGGCAATGGTTCAATCATTCTATCCTCGGGCCGTAAACGTTTCTCCTCCGACTTAAGGTAAGTTTTCTTGGTTTCTTGGCTCATCCATATGCTAAGCTCCCAATCTCTTACAGCATTGGTGTACAGAACGAGAATGGCAGTCACACTCTGCCCACGTATCGCAGCGATTTGGAAATTCATGCACCCGAAAGCAACAAAACTCTGCCCAAAAGGCCACAGAGCACCACCGAACTGGTAAAAAGATTCAATTCAAAATGTGAAAATTATTTCTCAAGAATATCTTAATGTTAGGTCTTTACGTATATTACTTATAACACCTAAGCTTTACTGCTTTCAAAGCTTAGTTAATTTTTTCACTTTCACCCAACGAGAATAAGACTGAAATTTACAGTTCTTGGCTAAGAGCTGCTTTATGTAATGCATGTTTCTTTAAGTATCTATAAGATCTCTATCTCTCTTTTCTCTCTCTTTAATACCATAACTATAATCTACGCTATTTAAATACAAAACTCCTCACCTCAATTCTATTCCTCATCCACAAAACCAAAAATAAAAACTAAACGTTAACAAATAAAAATATAAATACCGTAAAAATAAAACTCATCCAGAATGAAGACGCGAGACGCATTCACGGTCTTGCCACACCAATAAGAAAATTAACAAATATCTCATCACGACCCGAGTATCGACATTTTGTTCACGACGTGAGTAGTTCTTAGCAAAAGCAAAACCAATCTAAAAAGAAACCTAAACTAACACGTAGCGCAATTCAAATTAAATTTTTACAACTTTAGATATTCATAATGATATCTTTGCAGATAGTTCTGCATGTCTTCGAAATTCTGCATGTTAGTTGAAGCAAGTCTTAAGCTTAATGATTTCTAGTTTAGTTTTAAGAGCACATTTTAATTAACACACACATTATTTGTGCTTGCGCCAAAATATATTTTGTTGTAGCTGTTGATTTGGTAATTCAATATCCGATTTCTAACTCGTTTTCTTTACATTTCTTAGGCGGATTCACGTGGCTCGAGCTCGGGCACACCATCGCTGTCATCGAATTCGTTCATCTCGGCAATGTCATCGCAAGAGGATGTGGCGCTGGTCAATTTGCATCAACAGGTCAATCGACCCATAATCGATTCACCGCTTCTCATGGCCAGCTACTTGAATCATTTGTCGCAGGTCAAGTGTTTCAATTGGAATGGCTGCTCATTCCCACTCGGACCAGATGTCTTCTCCACACCGCTCTTCCATGAGAACGAGGATGGTGGCTTGACGTACATTGGCAGCAAGATGTTGCCACACTTTGATCTGTACGCATGCTGGCGTGAGATTAAAGTGGTGCCACGCTATGAGAACACCACTGGCAGCAACAGCTCAGCTACGTTTATAGGCGGTCCAAAGTCGCATCCCTGGGATCCAAGTGTGCTGCTTAAAGAGGAGGAATCCGACAAGACCACAAACGGTTTCGACGATGGCGAATTCATGAGCCTCCAGGCAGAGGGTGGTGCTGCCTGCACCTCAGTTGTGGCTCGACTAAAAGGACAACTGAATGTATTCCTAACGCCGCTCTTACTGGAGGGTTTGCAAAGGTCAGTCTAGATTATTTTCCGCTTTAAAATTTATTTATAAAATATATATAATCACGCACACATCACATAAAGTATATATAACAAACGGAACAATTATGAAAAACTTAACTTGCGTTTGACGCGCAAATGCGAACGTTTCGCCTGTCGGATGGCTATGTTGCTCTGGCTACCCTGGTCACGTGGAAACGAGTCCATTAGCTTCTTGATGTAGCTTTCATCCACAATCTGCAAGTTTTGATGGATTAT
Source organism: Scaptomyza pallida (assembly GCA_018152965.1). NCBI lineage: Eukaryota > Metazoa > Arthropoda > Insecta > Diptera > Drosophilidae > Scaptomyza > Scaptomyza pallida. Next base: position 4,388,426 of record JAECXP010000130.1, read on the forward strand.
ATATCTTCATCATCTTCATAGAAGCACTTACCTCGGGTTCATCATCGGTTTTTTTGCTGTCGCGCTTGATGCGTTTGGAGTCTAGCTGATTTTGATTGGGATTATCATAGTTAAGCATCTCACTCTGTTCTTTATCCGAGCGCAACAGCTGCTCACCCGACTCGTTCTCGCTTTGGATGCTGCCATCGCCGGTTTTAATCACATAGCGAACCGGTTCGCGCGCATTGTTTGCAATAAAACTGCAAAATTGAACGATAACAGGAACATGTGGATTGTATTGTGGTGTGTGTGTGTGGATTGTATTGTGGCTTGTGTATATTTTTTAAGCGGCCAACCTGTCGCCTTCATTGGCTGCCATATCATTAGCCAGGGGCTGTGACTCGCCTGCTTCGAAATCATCGGCAGCTGCTTGTGCCACATTCTGTTGCATGTCTTCATCTAAAGCTGATCTCTCCAGCTCTTCAGCCTGCTCCTCGCGTGAAAGCTGACGACGCTCCTGAACATTTTGCTGTGACTGTGCCTGTGCCTGTTCCTCATACTCAGCCATGCCTCGCTCTTCGGCCCAGGAGTTGGCATTGTCATTGGATAACTTGCTGTATTCACGATTGAACACATCTGGTGCAGCATCATTCTTGCCATTCCAGTTGTTCAGCTTCGAAAGCGATTCATCGCGATGAGCCTCGTCAGCCAATTGCTCCAGACTCTCCATGCCAGCTGGCACCTGATCGACGGCTATTTCCGAGAAGTCGTTCATGCTGGGCCTTTGCTTGTATCTCTGCTGATTACGCTGCAGACACATGGTGTCCTCGGGATCGCATTCCTCGGCCTCCTCGTATTTGTGTTTGGAGCCATACTTGTTGGTATCGACATGTATGTCTAGGAAACCGTCCATGGACTTGCACGCGGTTGTGGCACATCTTCGTGTGGTGCTGCAATGCTTTGTGGAGGGTCGCTTTTTGCATTTTGGCTGCTCGGTGCACTCAGCTTCCTCTTCGTCGTGGCACGTATCTTCGTAGGACTGCTTATTAGAGTTGAGTGCAGGCTCCAATTCTTCGTCGGCAGACTCCATCTCCTCATAGTGCTGTGGTTTCTTAGCCGCCTGTCTATGGTGTCCCCTGAGGCTTGCTTTGGAAACAGAATGTTAAGAATAAATCAAATTGTCTTTGATTATCAAAATACCCTCCAAGTCAAATGGCCCATTGTTAGCATCATCCAACAGCTTATTCAAAGTATTCAAATCGTCTAGTGAGAGTCCATTGAGGGTAGACTCTACTTCAGCATCGCTTAAGCCATTCGTCAGATCAGGGAATTCGGCTGCATTCTGTCCAGAATTCGCTTGTGACTGCTGTTGGAGTAATAAACTTGGCTTTAATGTGGGCTTACTTACCATTGGGTTTACTTACCACCGGATAGGCCGCCAGAAAGGGCAGCAAGGTCAATAGAAAGCAAATACGCAGTAGAAGCATTTTTTTTTTTGGAAAATTGCGGCACTTGAATTTGTAATTTACTTTTGTCTAATTGTACGTTGCTTAACGTATGTTAAACTCTTGACTAGCTTACTTAGATATAGGTTAAAGCATATGAAAAGCAAAGGAAATGTGATGTCGAGAAAAGGTTTCCACTAACTCAACTTTGTTTGTCTTTATTTATAGAATGGTGGAGGCGGCTGTGCCCACAATTCAATCGATGCATCTGCTATCGGTTGTTAACTTCATACACGCCTCGTGCATAGCCAAAGTGAAGAATGATAATATTCTGAAGCGGGATCAAAGTCTTAGCTACTGGTCTCAGGTGCACTCCAATTCCAAGCGTTCGACGACTGAGCGGCATTTACAGGGACCTGGCGATTCGTTCTTGAGCGATGTCTACGAGGAGAGTATATCGACAAAGACGCAGGGATTGATTGTGCTGCCCAAAGTAAGCATCACCATGCTGCAGTCTTCCATTGTGGAGGAGATTATATCCGTGGCAGCACTGGATAATGTGCAGGTAAGTAAAACTATCATATCTTCTTGGTTATATGTTTAATTATAATTGTTTATTGTAGGATCTCAGTTGCGTATCGTTGCTTACCTTCTATATGGAGGGCATTTCGACAAAGTTTCATCTGGGCAAGACCACACGTGCCTCCATGCACAATGTCTACATTCAGCAGACAGTTCAATCTGGCAGCAGTCACAAGAAAGGTGGCATTATGAAGGGAACTCGTGCACTCCTGGCACATCTCTCGTCGCAGACGCGACCAGACAACGTGCAAGGCGAACCGATACTCATCGAGACGTCGGAGAAGCAGCTGGAAGAACTTGTTATCACGCTCGATATTGGACGTGCACATGCGCAGCTGCGTCGTCTGAAAACCGAAGGCCAGTCGTGTGCACCAGAGACACCTATAATTGTGACTGCCATTCCAGAGCACAAGAGTAAAGTGCTGTTCGAGTGCCTTAAGATGCCAGAGAGCACCGGTATCGAGAGCATTGGCTACATTATGTTCGAGTGCGGCCTGGAAGGTGTGGGCGTCAAGATTGTGAAGCGTTCGCACTTTGAAAAGTCGGAGAACAGCAAGGAAGAGCTGGCTGAAATGACGGGTGGTGCAGAGGGTGTGTCAGCTGCTGGTGGTGCCTTCAATCTCACGGAGTTGGTGGCATCGTCTGGCAATGCAGGCAGTGAAGCGCCAGCAACAACTGGAGATGTAAGCGGGGCGACCTCTAAAGCGGAGGCAGCTTGGCGTTTGATAACCAAAAAGCCACCTACACCGAAAACACCAAAGGAGAAGTTTCAGAACGCCTTGGACAATATCATTGTCAGCGAGACGACGCCCAAACAGCCGACAGATGAGGATGTGGAGAAGGGAACCAATGCCGCCAACACATCACAGAATGCAGGCACACAAAAGCCAACGGGCACAGCTGCTGGCAATGCGGCCAAAGATGGTTATGACAAGGCTCTCTCGAATGTCAAAGGCACCGATAAAACCTCTTCCTGCGTCATTGAACTCAAATCAGTTTGGTTCAACTTTGCCGCACCGCCATGTGTGCCTATTACACGCAAGATTGATTTGACGCGCCTCGATTGGAATCTGTTGAGTACGGCATCGCCTGCAATAACTGCCTGGATGAATCCCAGCAATCGTCTGGCCATGAAAATTGTCTCCCTAATGAAGGTGCTGCATACGCGTCAAACAGCTGTCGCTGCCTGCCTCATGGCCGATGCCATGGAGAACGAAAAAATACAGCGCAATCCCAAGATAAAGAAGGTCAGTTTTTGGATTAATCTGTATCTCAGTTACTTAATGTGTTCCTTATTTATAGAGTCGCTATGCCAATAACTATACGTTGCTGTCGAAGACACTGCAAGAGGATCCCAGTTGTCAGCTATGCTACATCATGCAAAAACTAGTGCTAGACGAAGGAGTGCAGCGCATCGAACAGATCTTCAAGCATGGTGAGGTGCCGCACTTGAATACGCTGCGACAGGTTAGCACATAGAATAATTTATCTAAAACTTTATTCAAAAAATATCTTCTTTTCGTAAAGGGCATCATTGTCTTGAGTCGTCAGTGGAAGAACACCTTGTACAATCCGATACTGTTTGAGCATCAGTATAAGAATAAATTGGCGCGACCGATCAATGTGACATTCTCGTTCCCGCAAAACGAGGAGGAGTGCGAGGCGGATGAGTGTGAAGGTGATGTTGAAATGGGCGCCTATGCTGGCGTCGGCGAGAATCCGGAAGAGAGTGAGAATGCTTTATTACTTGGGCAAACACAGCATCATCGAACTCACATTGGTATTCCTTTGATTAACTCAGCTGCTCAACTGCAAAAACTTCACGTCCTCAACTCGATGGCGTGCGGCAATGCAGTCAACTCCTTTTTGTTATATAACTAATGATATATATGTGTATATCTCTATATAGAACTAGAAGTTTGATTTTATCGCACGTATCTGTTGTTAGATTTTCTGTATGTTACAAGAAATGCCATTTGAATATCTTAGTATTTAATTTCAAAGGCAATTCTTGTTTAGCTTTTAATGTTTCCTCTTTTTACTTCTGATGCTCTTCCTTTTTGATTTTTTCTCACATCTTTCCTGTACAAATGCTTTAAGTGTTCATGACTTCATTTTGTTTGATGCTTTGCGTTTGCATTATGTATTCAAATATTCAATGTTGTTCAACTTTACCTTCTGGCTATTCTTTCCTATCAAATTCAGGCTCTCAACAAGCAGTGCAGTGTGCTAAATAATTAACTTACTAATTTTGATAATTATTTTGCGCACTGCACTCGACAAAATTTAAATTTTATTCTCGAACTCAATTCGAGTGCAAAATTCTAATATAAAACTTTCAATATGTGCCATTACTCAATTGTTTAAACTTTCTACATATAGATAATACACAATATGGCGGAATGTCCGATGCCCATGAGACGGCACACCATGGACCTGCATCCCAGAGATCCGTATCGACATCGCCCAATATACACCATACGCGTCGTGGGTAAGTTTTGAAGCCGATCTCTTTGTTGCCGTGTGCTTATGCATGTTTTTTGTATATTAATGCCATTGCCTGTGGATGTATTTTTATTTTCATACCCGTTCTCTCTCTCGCTCTCCGTTTCAACCATCCATTACATAATGAACGTCTTGCTTGCGCTTCCAAAATGTAACGCTAATCAGTCTGAGCAAAGTGCACAGCAAAGCATCGAATTTTTCACATGGCAATTCGTCTCGTTCCAGTATACAAATGCTGCCAATCATATCGAATCTGGTCGAGAAACAGGTGCCAGAGTTTGGTAAGTAATGCCATAAAAAACCCAATTAAACAGATCTTTAACATTTGTATATTTCCCACACAGAGTATGGCGCATTGCAGGAGGGTTCGTTGAGCTCGACGAATTCGGTTAATAAATTTTGGCTGGGTGCTGAGAATCACAAAGAGGATTTGTACTTCTGGATGGCCAAGCATCAGGACAATAACAAGAAGAAGGAACATGCTGCCGAAAAGGAGCATGTACGCCCGGTGCCGCCCAAGCTGCCGGGTCAGACACATACACGCCGCGACATTATGCAGGACTCCATCAAGCTGCTGGATGCACATCTGATCTTTGAGCCACTGCTCACCTGCCTTGGCGTCATGCCACAGCAAATGATCAACAAGTTCTCCAATGCAGACATCTCTTCACTAGAGAATTTCGGCACGAATCTGTCTTTGATTGGCACCTTTGATTCCATACGCGTGGACATTGTGGTCAGCGAGGCAGGCGACAAGAAAAACAACACAAACACAAAGCCGGCCAGCAAACTGAATAAGAAATCAAATGGTGCACGTGCCAGCATCATGATGGACACGCCTTTGTTTGTGTGCGAGCGCGTTGGCGTTGAGCTGGAAGTCTTAAAGATGTCCGATGGCATGGTGGATCAGGCACGACAGAATGTCATCTATATGTCGCGACGTCAGCTCAAGAAACACACAAGCACTGTGATCAACTTTAGCTTGAATGTACGCTTCATATCACAGCAGGTCAATATGCCACTGCTGCGACTGCTGCATCAAATATGCAACATGTATCAGAATGTCAAGGATGCCCAAAACGAATTTCACGAGCATCCCGAGCTCAGCAAGAAGAGTCAAACGAAAGATGAATGTAGTTTGGGTAAGTTGATATTCCGTTTTAGAAGCGATTTTAACTAAAAATTTCTTTTGCAGCTTCGGAGCCAACAGATTTGCTGCCATTCACATCAGTTGCGGAACGTTTTGCTGCCCATGGCGAAAGTTTCTCGGATGAACGCTACGACAAGTTTAACGAAACAATGCCAATGCCATCATCGCGAGGTCGTGGCGGTCTGGCCCCTATAATACAGTTGACGCCTTCGCCGAATGCCAAGAATCGGCCGCAGAGCTTTGCACAGAAGCTGCGATCCACGGGCAAATCGGTTAAGGGCAAGTTGGGCTACACCAATCTGAACGAGTCGAGCTCGTCACCCTTGCGAGATAGTCCCACAATGTCACTGCACGAGCATCACATCCTAAAGCTAACAACGGAGTCGAAGGCATCGCTAAATGGCGGCTGTGCCACAAGCGTAAGCGGAGATTACAACAATACGTTGACCAAATCAGGCATTGCAGCATTGCCGCCAATGCTGGAGACGCCAAATTGTTGGAAGACGATCTACCATCTGCTAGAACTCTATGGCACCATGCCTGAGACCAAGACTGTGGTGCAACGCAGCTCTCTAAACGAACACAAAAAGCCAGCGGCAACATTTGTCAGCACCAATGACGATGATGATGTGACGAATGCTCCAACGCCGTTGCCTCAGCATCGCGATATGCAACTGCTCGATGGTGTGCCACAGGAGAGAACGCGTCTGATTGTCTTTGGTGTGGCCAAGATACACAAGACTCGTCTGCTGGCCACATTATCGGGATTGAAGCTGGAGTCGGAAATCACAACGCTTAACAGCACGGCAACATGGCGCAAAAAGGCACGCCCTGTGTCCCTGGAATGCTCACTCACTGGCCAAGTGGGACGCGCAATGATTGTGCTGCTCGAGGGCGTGGCACCCAGTCAGCAGTAAGTGACGCTTGGCTCATACTTTTTGATTCTGATCACTAAAGAAATGTTATTTTACAGAACCGTCGTTAAGGTGACCGTGGGAAAGAGTCAAACGCTCTACTCAAGCTTGTCCAAACGTGGCAAGGATAAGAACAGTGGACTGTTGTCGATTGGACCAGTTAATATTGATATACCACAACATCCAGTAGCTCTTCACGGCATGATGACGCGCAGCTCTAAGCAATTGTCTTCCACGCTGCAAGAGTTGCGAGTGAAACGGAATTCGGGTCGTTCCACCCTGCGTTCACATACTGCTGAGGAGCCCGAGTCACCCTTCCATGCACGCAACTCGGGCGGCGCCAACAGTGGCATTGGCAATGCCAGTGAAATGCGTGAACGCACGGTCTCCGGTGGTGGAGCACAGCAACAGCCACAGCTGGCAGCAAGGAGAGCAGCACGTTTAGCCCAATCCAAGCCAGCTGCCGCACATCAGAATGGTTTGCTGCAGCCTCTGGTGATGCAGTTTAATGTGCTGCTGCAGAGTCTGTCGATTAATGCTGCTTTGTTACCCTCACTGCAAGCCCAATATCGCATGAATCATGTCAGCTCCATGGGCGTCACTGGAGCGAGAGCCAAATTCGTCATCGATCTGCCCACACATACACTCAGCTTTAATACCAAGTTACAGGTGAGTTGTAGTTAACAACTTTATTGCAATATATTACTAACTCTCCCCTTTTTAGAATGAAATGAATTTGCCATCGGAGGCGTGCATTGGTTTGCCGCCAGTGCATGTTTTGGCGGAATATATACCAGACAATAGACAGGAGCATACGGAGAGCATTGAGGGCATTGTGCTGCGTCAAGGTGGCTATGTGAATGCCAGTGCCGAGATTGGTGAATTCGAGCGCTGCCTCACGACAGATCTGCTCAATCATTTGGTCTTCGTACAGAAGGTGTTTATGCGCGAGATCAACGAGGTGCTGCAAAAAGTATATGGTGGCGAGAAGCCTGTGCCGCTCTGGACAGAGGATAGTGGAGACAATGCCAGTGTGCAAGAGTCCACATTGAAGCGCATCCTTTTCTCCATAAACATATCAATGAAACGTATTCAGCTGACGGCCACCACACCCTGCTCCTCAGCAGTTCGCTTCGAAACTGGCACCCTGGAGCTGCAGCTGTCGAATCGTGTCAAGAATTTGGGCGATATGAGCAATCGCAAGTTGTTCTTCAAGGCGCACATTGACTTCAATCTGTCGCTGGGTCAGATCATACGCAATGTGATCTTTGACGAGGCCGAGCCCGAGTTCCAGCAATATGCCTTCTTCCATACGACCATCGGTCTGCGTAACGCCTTCCAGGATGAGCTGCTCAACGAAGACAAGGAGCTCATATTGCTGACGCTTAAGCGTCCCCTGGTCTACGTCCAGCCGATAGCCGTGGACAAGGCCATATTGGTCTGGCTGAACTACAAGAATGCCTACGAGTATTGGGCCGAGAAGCGTGCCAATCTGTGCTATGATCACACACCCAATACCACCCAGCAGGTGTTTGATCGTGTCGCCTTTGGCCAAATAGCCAGCTCCAATCTATCGACGCTATTCCTTCAGCTAACCGTTGAGGATATGGGCATCTGTTTGCCCCTCAAGCAAGTCAATACAGTGGTAAGAAAATGTTGAACTTTTGATTATAAATATTTTAAATACAACCTTTAAATTCCTTTCAGTCCTATGGCACTCGTTCGTATCAGGACTTTGATGCCAAGGGAGCTGTAGTCATTACACTGGAGAACACGATAATCTCGGCGTGTAATTCGGGCTCGTTGGTATCGAAGGGCAAGTTCCAAGGCTTATGCTTGAGATTTGCCGATGACTTCGAAACGAATCTGGATGACTGGAAGCCGAGCTGTGTTGAACCCATCATGAATGTATGCGTCGTCTCCGAAGGCACCTTTGAGGTCTGCTCCCGCACCACGGCAGCCAAGAAGGGTGAGAATGCCAAGTGGCTGCTCAACGTCAAGTGGCAAATGGAGGGCGTCGATATACATTTGGATGTGAATATTGGCAAGCAGTTGTCGTCGCTGGGACACACGCTCACCATGCTTACCGGCTTCGAGGAGGACGAAACCCAAATGGAGTCGCCCGACAGCGATGAGGGTGATCAAAGCAGCCGGGAGACATATGTGCGACGTCGCGGCGAGTTTGACAATCTGCCAGCATTTGTCTTCGATCCCACGATAGACTCCAAGAAGCGTTCGTTCATGATGGAAAAGGAGATGGCCGAACAGCTAAAGATTATCAACGATCTGCGCACCCTAGGTGCCTCCCACAACACGGTGGCACATGAGGAGCGACGTTTGCAAGAGCTTCAAGCCATTTGCTACAAATACTTCCGACGCGATATGATACAAAAGTGGAAACGACCGTCACTACGACGCTCCCTCAAGAACTACAGTCGTTCGCATTCGTATATAGGCACCGGAGGAGTTGTGCTGCCCGGTGTGCCCGGCGTGAATCTGGCTGCACGCGAGCTGCCCCTGGACAATGGCAGTCATAGCTATGCAGGGCGACGTCTGGACACAATCGCCTCCAACGATGAGATCTCCAGCCTACAAAGCACACCCGCCTCCTGTCACTCCCGCAGTGCATCCCTGAAAACGGGCGTCAGTCGGGTCACCTTCACAGATGCCATGCGGCAGACATCGCTGCCCAATGCGGATACAGACACAGAGACAGCCGACAATGAGCTGGACTGGCGTCAGGATTGCACGCCCAGTGAAATGGATGTGGATGGCATCTCGGTGGAGATGCGACGCAAGCATGCCTATGCTCACGCCCAGAAACAGCAACCGGAGCCAAATATTGATTTCGAACTGGATGTCAAGGTGTTGGTCAACTCGGGCAAATGTGTGCTCCATACCAAGGATAACCATACGGGCGAGGAGTCCGCTGCAGCTGCAGCTGCTGTCAACGTGAAGACGCACAAGCGGGAGCGCAGCATTGGCAATGATTGGGGTAGTCCCACACCCTCACGCCGGCAGCGAGATAAAAGCAAGCTCCGATTTAATGCTAGTGCGCATAATGCTCTTCTCGCCGATCTCACCATCTTTCACATACCCGGCCTGGATGTCAAGCTGCATTATCAGTCACGTACTCTGCCCGAACTGGGCGCAGACACAGTGCCATCGACTCCAGCTGCTGCGGCAGCTGCGGCTCATGGGCGTCGCTTGGGCAACAAGCGGGCAACGTTGAGCGCCTGGATGACATTGCAGAGCATACCCGAGGAGACAATCATTTCGCCGCACATCTTGGAGTTCCTGGAGCAAACACTGGAACCCATACCGACCCGGCAACAGGCGAACAGTATTCCTGTCACGCCATCGCATACGACAGCTGTTAATCTGGATATATTGCCAGCGAATTATGCAACTTATGCCTCGTTCCCCGTGGATGTCATTGTCTATTTCCATATGCAGCCATCCACATTTCGATTCAGCTGTCTGCCTGTCTCTCGCGTTGAATGCATGCTCCAACTGCCCAGCCTGGACATTGTGTTCAGCTCCAAGCGCAGCAGTGATGAGGAACAGCAGCAGCAACAATCTCATTCATCACAATCGCATGCGGATCAGCAGTTGCCAACGGGTGGACTTAGTGTTACGGGCTGCCTGGCCGACTTCAATGTGTACATCTTTCATCCGTATGGAGGCAAGAAGACCTCCAAGGAGACACAGTTCTCGCCCTTAAGTGACAGCGAGCGCAAGGATTCGCTCAGCATCAATGTGGAGTTTGTCAAGTTCCACATTACACGCTGTCGCAAGGTCTACATTGAACCGTTGCCCAGCTCCAAGCGTGCTCTGGATCAGTCCCGGGCTGTCATACGCTTCTCCACAATTGTGGACATTGGCAGCGCCAGCTTCAAGTACGATATGCGTCGCCTCACCGAGATTTTAGCTTTTCCCAAGGCCTGGTACCGTCGTCGCATTGTGCGTCGTCTCTTCCTGGGCGATCTTAGTGTTCATCAACAGCAGCAACAGCAGCAGCAGGCGGGCGCTGAAACTCCTACAGGCTGTGCACCGGCGACGCCTACTCCCAGCGAGGGTCGCTCCAAGGAGAAACTGCGTCTGGACTTTGATGGCCAGCAGCAGCAATCTCATCAGCAGCTGGGACATTTTGGCGCAGTACGCAAATTGAAATCCTTAGGGAAATCCTCAAGCGCCGAATCCTCGGGCACGCCCCCATCAGAGAAGAACCAAATAACTGCCTGGGAAACGCTGGTAATCTTCGCTGTGAACTTCACCAAACTCAATGTCCAGATGAACATTGGCAATGTGTGCGGCAATGTAGTCTGGCTGACCAAGGATTTCCGCTCCGATGGGCGTCTGTCCATAGGCAGCACAGGCTACAAAAATATGTATGCTGGCATCTACTTGGGTGGTTCAGCTCTAGATGCCAAGGGCGGCATTGTGGGCGGCAGCTTTGAGGTCAACAAGATCAACAAGCGCTTCCACATCAAGGAGGAGTCCGGCATGGAGCCGTATCATACGCTCGGCTTGAGCTTCATGGCGCTGGAACTGCGTCTGGACTATATGGGCACATCGGTGTTGATGACACGCATCAGCACCTTTGCGGCCGCCATGAAGGATGAGTGGAGAACGGCCTCACAAGCAGCTGCATGTGGCAAGGATCAGCCGCGTGCTCTGATCTTTATACACGGTGATCTAAGCTGGGATCAGCTGCAGATCATGATATCCAAGTCGACGACAGCCGATATCATGAAAATGTACTTCAAACTGGAAGAGTTCTTCACACAGCAATTCAAATCCTCCAAGCGCGTCTTCTCCAGCCTCGAACCACGTCTGCAGGATCGTTCGGCCAGCATCAGGCGTCGCCAGCAGCACAAGAAGAAACCCAATGGCGAATTGCCTCAAGCAGCAGCTGCCGGAGCCAACACTTGTGGTGTGGACAATACAGATGCACGTCATCATCGCCACTGGCAGAAACCCCTAGCTCAGGCTGTGGGTTTGGTGGTGCCATCGCTGGTCACACGTCTTCCCCGCCATGGCAACGTTTTAGGCGGCACTGTTGAGCTGCGTGGTCAGAACATTTCTCTCGCTTGCTTCCACGGCATCAACTTCAAGTCCAAGGCTTGGGCTTTGTTTAGTCTTAAATCGCCTTCGATAAACTTTGCCACGGAAGCGCGTCAGCTGGAGGATACTAGTGAGGTGCTTGTGACACAGACTTTGACATCCAGTCTGGGACAAACCACTGAGGGACAACAGCAGCAGAATCACTCCATGGCCATCGTAAGTCGCATCACGCGCAACATTATCTTCCCGCCACAATTCAAGACATTGAATGAGTGGTTCCATTATGCGTTTGCCAACAGCGAGATCGATGGTGAGTCTATATACTTTTCTGGCTTTTATCAATAACTAATCTTTCACCTCTTTCACAGCTGTTGATCGCTTCCCTATGCTGGAGTGCGAACGTGAAATTGCCTCCAATTCGATTGAGCGTACGCGCGCCTCGGGCAGCAGCAGCGCTGCCAAATCGCAGGAGCACAATCATAATCGTGAGGTGATCTTTGCATTGCCCAGTCTTCAGTTGCACTTCAAGACCGAGCACAAGCAGGGACCAACCACACCAGAACCTACGGGTAACAAGAAGATTAATAAAATTTATTTTTTTAGCACTAATTTTTATTGCTTTTTAGAAACGAAACCTGAAGTTTTGTGCAGCTTTATGACAGATTTCGATGATCATATCTTTGTCACCGTCGATGCGGATGCTTTCTTCTTTCTGCATGATCTAATCACGTCCTATGTCACCGAAAAGGAGAAAGTGGTGCGTATTTCAACGATAAACAAAACTAAAATTAACTAACGATTCTCGTGCCTTTTTTTTATAGCTTGGAGCTCAGTCGGCCCGAGCCGCCTCACCGAATCTGTCGCAGAAGACCAATCTCAAGCCCTATTTAACGGATGAGATACTAAAGGAGAAGAAGGGCACTTCCAATACGAACTTGACGGTGCAGCAGGGCCAGCATTTGAGCGGTAGCAAAAGCAGCCTGGATCCACTGCAGGGCAGTCATACGAATCTAGCAAACACTACGACAAACAATACGACAGCAAACTCAACGACAATGTCAAACACAGCGTCAGCAACGGAAACGACAACAACTACAACTGCTGCAACAACATCAACATCAGCGACAACAACGACAACAGCAACGAACACGACAACAGGCGATGTCAAAGATGGCAGTGCACAGACCAAGCTTGGTGCCGATGCGAATGGCCAATTGCCAAGCTTTGATATTGAGTCGTTTGTAAGGGACTGGCGTCACTTTGACTGCCAGACATGGCATCTGGAGCCTACGGTGCGCTTGTTGTCCTGGGCCGGCAAGTCCATTGAGCCATATGGCGTTGATTATATACTCAATAAGCTAGGCTTTAGCCATGCACGCACCACCATACCCAAGTGGCTGCAGCGTGGTTTCATGGATCCACTGGACAAGGTGGAGGCGTTGATGATGCTGCAGCTATTGCTAATGGTGCGCGAGAATAAATCAGAACCGGGACATGCCAAGCAGCCGAATCATCGACCAGCACCCAATTAGACTTGGCACTGAGACTAGTATCAAACATGACAAGATGTCTCTCTATTAATAAGCTTTAATCAGCAAATTCAGCATTGTATAGCGAACCCTATAGGCCCATATTGTAATACTTGTAATATTTGTAATTCTGTGTGATTATTGTGTAATTTATGTATACCGAGTTCTTGTTTACTCGTTATATTATTATTATTATTATATTATTAATTAATAACTAGCCAATTTTTTGGGCAGCTTTGTTAATGTGTAAATTTATGTTTGCTCGCGTTTTCTTCTTCTACCCGTTTATAAGTGCTATGCGTAATTTTTGCTCAATTTTAGCGCTTTGTAATTTATCATTATATAAATATTTTGTTTTTAAAGTGATTGTGCAAGCATGAGCAGAGCCAATATTTTAACTATAAGTAGCTCTAATTAAAATATATATATGTATACACTTTACTTTACCATATATTCTAAAAAAACGAAAACTGTGTAAGTTTCTAAATAGGCAATAAAGTCAACTTTTAAAAGTGCATACTTACAACATAACTTTCTCATCTCTCTCTCTCGTTTCTGGATAACTCTTAAAAAGCTATTAAAAATGAGAAATTGTCCTTAAAACTAATCAGTTGCCAGGGCATGTTATTAAAATTTGTGATATTGATATTTTGACATTTTTGGTATGGCAGAGTTTTCCTTTTCCACATAAATATTTGACTTTTTTTTTATAGTAATTATTGTGCCGAGTTGAAATGAAAGTTGAGCTACTTTATTTTCGCTTAAGTGAAGACAAGTTTGAATAATTTTTTGTATAGTTTGTTGGCCATAATATTTGGAAGGCATTTGGCTTGGCAAAGACTTTTTGACTTGCTTTTTGCTAAGAGGCAAAAATTCTCGGTTAATTTTTGCTTGACTTTGCATTCAGCTCTACAGAGTTTCCTTACCCTGCCGACTGTCGTCTCCTTGGCTTGCTTGAGTAAACTTTGCATCCGCCTGCGTGTATCCGTTTTTTGTTTTGCGTTTTGTGCCGCTGCTTGAGCAGAGCGCAAATGTTATTTCTTCCTTTTTTCGTTTTTTTTTTTTTTGTCTACTTTGCTTTTTTAGCCTTTCAACATTATTTTTGCTTGGGTTTTTTCTGTTCTGTCACAGTTCTTTATTTTGTGCGCGCCTGTGTCTTTGTAAACATTTCATTTTCATCAAGGTTGCGTTTTTAATTATTTTTCCTTTCTCTCTCTCTCTGTGTGTTCATTCCGCCTTTTTGTGCTCCATCTTTTAGCATACTATTAGGTTCGGCCTGTTTCTACATCATTTTGTGCAGCCAGCATTCACATCTCGGCTAACTGAAGAAAGAAAGAAAGCGAGAAAAAAGTCATTCTAAGAGGAGCTCTCGCCCATTTGATGAGCTTTTCACGCACTGTAGGCTGCGGGTCTGATAGGCGTTGCACGCTGGTGCGGTCTGGGAGTAGGGTGTCACCCCTCGGGCAGGGTCGCGTCGCACACATACACACACAAAAGGCCATGAATGTGAGTGGTTTACTTTGGAGATTAGTTTATCTAAAGTTAATGAGGGTTAAAACTAATAGGCGAATGGCTTAATTTTTAATTATGAGACTTGGTTTCTCCCTTTCAGTCCTTGTGTTCTGTTTTTTCCCTTTACATTTTTGTGGTTTGTTTGGTTTTTTGTTCGTTCATTCGTTTTGCGTCTTGATGTTGTGGCATTTAATTTTTGTCATTTTGGCACAGAGCCACAGGCAAGATGCGGGGCTTAGAAAATGGCATTTTAAAAGCAAACAAACGCCAAATAAAGAGATTGCCATTGTCTATTTTTTCGTTGTCGTTCTTAAATTTCGTTGTAAAAACAGGATCACTTCAATCGTAAACTTAATGCAGCAGTTAAGCTTTTTCAACGAATTCCTGAGCTTTTAATGTGTGTGCTACAAATAGTTTTCAAAGTTTAATTGGCTCGTTAAGCTATTTCAAAATAGTTGTTCCTAAGTATTTTCTCTCTCTCTCTCTCTTTTCGAAAGCTTAACTTTTCAAATTAAGTATACGCATCGCATAACATCATCAATTTGATTTTTGAGCAAAATAAAAATATTTGATGGCCCAAAGCATGTAATTTTCACTTGACATTTGATGCAAACACTCAAACTGGCTCACGGCCAAAACAATATATTCTTTATAAAAAAAAAATGTTTACAGAGTTTTATTAGTTTTTACTGTGAATTGGCTGGCGGCAAAGTTTAACAAGAACTGCTCACATTACTAACGCTTGTTGTCTGGCCAACACACATGCTGAAACATTTTTCAATTAAATGTGCAAAAAACTTTACAATTTATTGAGACGCAGTTTACACTTACATAAAACAATTTTTGCCATTTTTTTTTTGGTTTTGTTTACAGTTTTTTTTTGATATATGAGTCTTGAGGCTGTCATAACAATTGCTACTCTACACATAAATTGCAGAAGGCGTCATTAGAAACTGCTTGCTTGGAATTGAGCTTTATTTATGTGTGTATGTGGTCCTAAGCCGTAAGGCAATCAGACACACCCTGTGCCCATCTCTAGTCAGTCCGTCAGACATAACTAAATTTATGCAGGCAGCCCCCTCGAGCCTCGAGCTGAGCGCTAAATTATTTTTTAATTTCCCTGGGTTTGAGAAGGCCTAAGAAAACTTTTCTCTTTTGGTTTCTTTGGACAGCAACATAATAATCAAGTCAATAAAAAAGCCATAAAAAACCGAAAATATCGCAAAAAGGCCAACCATGTCCAAGTCTATTTGTCTATCTGCCTCTGTTTGTGTGTGTGTTGTGGCCATTGTGGCATACACTCCCCACACAACATACACACACAAAGGACATGCCATAGACAAATATCAGACAAGACAAGACAAGAACAAGAACAAGACAAGGGCAATATACGCACAACTTGTAGAACGATAAAGCAGGCAATAAAAACCACTGAGCATAATAAAAATTACATTTTATTTTATATCTTGTGTGTTTGCTGTTGTTGTTGCTGTTGTTGTTGCAACATTTTTAAATACATCGTCGAAAGGCGCACGCACATCAACAGGCTAAAGATATCGTTGGTGTTTGTTGTGTCCCTTAGATTGCGTGGGCTGCCAAAGGACATCAACAACAAGTTGAAAATGAACATTGACGACAATGCCGCATACTTTGAATAATGTGACCAAGAGCAAAGTAATGACTCCCCCGTGTGCCAAGAGTGACCAAGTCTACTACGATTACAATTTGTGGACATTTAACTGTTTCTAATAATTATGCAAATGTGTGTCACTGGAGGCAGCATCATCCCATTCTTAAAGACGGAATAAAAGGCACTCAACGGCTCCCATTTGCACTCTCAACTGGGAATTGTCGTTTTTAATGACTTCATTTGATTTTTAATGGCTTTGACAGCAGATAAAAATTGACCAAAAATTAATATAAATGACATTAGATTTAATGCGTTGTATTAAAGTCGGCCATTAAGGCTGGCATAGTCTTCAAAAATAATTGCACACTTTGGCATCGCGAAAGCGGATGTCGCCCAACCATGCAAATTAAGTGAAAAATTACAAGGCACAAAGAAATAATTACATACTTTGTATGCACTTCGTTTGGGTGTTAGTATGCGTTCGCTAGTGTGTGTGCGGAGGTCACATACAATGCCAGTTGCGCTTGCATAATTATAAAATTACTTGCCGCCAAGTGGCAAACAACGCGCACTTCCTTAGTTCATTGTTTTGTGATTCGCACTCACACACACAAAAGTATGCTTTATAAACGAGCAAAGAAATCTAGAAATATTCTTTTATTCATATAGTAAAATTTACTAAGTACTTGGGCAAAGGTTCCTGTTCCTCTTTCTTTCTTTGACTTTTAAATGGACAGGAAAACATTTCTTAGCGACATTTAAAGCAAGCTTTAAGCCATAATTATATTTAAATTCTATCTGTTGAGACCCCAACACCATTGAGCTTGGAGCTTTGAGCGCTGATGCATTGCATGTTTATGGCCTTTAAGTAGTTACACTTCCCTGTTTTTTCAGCAGGGGTGTCGTTACGTGTGAAGTTCATTAACAGTCGTCAGGCGATCACCTGCATTGCATCATTTTTCAATGGCCGACATCCTGCTGTGCTCTGCTCACCAACTCTGCCTGACAGGGGTTCGGGTTGAGTGGGATTGCTTTTATGGGCTGCTACTTGGCCTCTCCGACAATAGCAAATGCCGGCGGCTGGATTTTCTTATTCGACTGCAGCGAGCCATAAAATTATTATGCAAATACTGGCAAGGAAAGGTCGGCAGGGGGGAGGGGGAGGAAGGTGTGTGCACATTAGACGCACATGCCGTTAATATGCAAATGCATGGGGCGCATTCAAAAATGAGAAAAGAAAAAAAAACTTAACCAGCCTTTTGCTTTCTTTCTTCCTTTCCGAGTTAAAGCCTGGCAGTGGGGAGGCTTCTGGCGTCCATTCACTCTTTTGATGTAAGGGATGGACAACGGAAAGGGGAGAGCACAATAGAAAATACTTCAACTCACACTATTGGGCGGCACTACAAGCATGTAGCATAGTTTGTAAGACTAATGAGCAAGCATTTCCAAGTGCCGACGGATTAGACGGTAGGACAAAAGGGTTAGAGTAGTCATTAGGAGATGTTGCAGTGTGCGGGTCAAGAGAAAAACGACTATAAACCATTTTAGTAGGGGAATTGATCTATTAAAGCCTATTTTGTTATAGCCTACAGCTTACCTGGCCTATAGTTAAAACAAAAAACCCATTAAAAACTTGATATTAAAAGTTTTATTATTATGATTTTCATAAATGCATTTCGACGACTTCGCCTCAGATTGAATAATTACGCTGGGGATAAATTAAATTTTTGGCGAAATTTCTTGAACAGAGGCCCCGGAGGGAAAAAAGGTCGCACAACAACTAAACTAAGCTGGAGAACGGCCGCGTGGCAATGGGAAACCGCCAGCCATGAATAAATTTTTGGCAGCTCGGTTATCAGTCAAGTTAAGATATACGTACATAAAGTATAAGCCAGTTAGCTGTTCCCCTGCCTTTAAAATACTTAAGCCAAAAGGAGCTTGTAATCTTAATTATATATTACAAAGTGTTGTGGCTTCATCGGCTATGGTGGTTGGGTGGGTGGTGGAGTGGTTGAGTGGTGCGATTTGTGTTTTGTCGTGAAAAGTAAGCAGGAAATGAATGAATTTTTCAGTAGCATAATCCGGCAATGTGCCAATGCGTTGCCACGCCCCCCCTCAACACCACCCACAGTCTCAACCACCGCCGTCACTCTCTCCTCACCCTCCTTGGCACTTGTCATAAAATATTGTCTGGTAAGAAAAGAAAAACTTTTCAATGCTCTTTGGCCCCCAACAATGAAGACGAACAACCGCACACACACACACAGCTACTGCCTGTCAGGGTATACACCCCCCCACTCCTCTTGGCCTTGTGGAAGACCCTGTTAGTGTAAGACATTGAAGTGTATAAGAATAAGTGTTGGGATTAGGCGCTTGACTTGAAAATTTTATAAAACAAAATTTTTGCATAAGCTCTGGCGATGGTACTCCACGGGGGGCCCTCCTTCCTATCTGCGCTCCCTCGCTGCGGTTGCTACAGCTCTAAGCGCGTTAGCTGCTCCAAGGATTTAATGGAAAATCTTCGCGTCCTTGCGCGAAACGGCAAACGGCAACGGGGTAAATCACGCATTTAATTCCAAAACATTTAACAGTTTTTTGGCTCTTATCTAATATTTTACAAACCATTTATATGATGATTAGCGCAAAGTGACTGCAGCATTCGCTTTAGCCAACACCGAAAAAAGAAACAAGACGAAGTCAAAATGTGAATAAAGTTGGAGAAGAAGGAGAAAAAAAGAAAAAAATGGCTGCGTAAAGTGAAAAATGGTAAATACTTTGAGTTTTGGCTTATGCGACGGCCACTTGAAATGAGTTTTTATATTTTGATTTTTTATTAATTTAGCTTAGTCTGCGCAGACAGATCGTAACGTCAAATGGACACTTGAGATTTGTTTAAGGAAAACGTTCTAAAAGTTATAAGATCTTCTTTAAAGCCCTCCCAGGGTGTTTTTCCGTTCAAGCGTTTCACTCTTGGTTTTAGTTTCAATTTGTGTGACGCATTAATCAGCATTCGATTTGAATCTCATTATCAGAGCTACACCATCAGTTCCACCCACTGTTTGCAACCACAAGCAATAAATTTGAGCATCAAATGTTGAGCGAATTTTTTGTGTTTGTAATTAAAACGCGCCTAATGCAATAAATTTGTGCCCCGCCGCTTGTACGAGTATTGTTGCCTCATGTATAAATAATTTAAGTTCATTATCAAGCCCAATGTGCAATGGACTCGGCTAAATAAACATGATTCAACAACAACAACAACAAAAGCAGCAACTAATTAAACCGATTGCCAAAAGCAAATGACTTTTGTGGGTTGCCGTTACTCCAGATTGCTAACGATAAAAATTATAGACTAGTTGAAAGTGCGGTCCACCTCATGCTGCCGTCATTTAGATGCTTAACTGTTTGAAATCCCTAAAAAAAACACCAACACAATAGGATTAAAGTTGTGTACGACTAGCAGATACCCTAAACACTTTTCCACCGCTTCATTATATCCGATTCGAATGAAAAAAACGTAAACATTTAAGTCCCATTTCCATTTGTATTTTCCTGCTTTTTTCTGGATTGTGGAGCCTACATTTTGGGGCTTGCTTTGAGCCGCTTGATGGCGGCTAACAATGGCAGAGCGGGAGACCCTCAAGCAATGGGTTAAATCGCTTGTAATTACGCTACATAAATTTTAAATAAGTATCCGTTTCTTTTCGCTGCTTCTTTTTTGCGTCCCTCCTTCTGCTGCTGTTAATTGTGCTGTGCGACTTTGACTGCCAGCTTTTGCGGTTGTTCACTTCAAGCACAATGCCAATTTCGAGCTTCATGTACTTTGTGTTTGTCGTTTCTGACTGACCTTTTACATTTTTTATGCATGAGCTTGCTGTGTTGTGTGTGTGTGTGTATTTGTGTGTGCTTCGGCTTACATGCTAATTGTAGCCGGAAAATCCTGTTTATTGTGTGCGCATCAAACTTTTAGTGTTGGTAAGCGGCTTAGTATTCAAATTGAATGTAATACATTTTGGCTAAATTGCATGCGAGCAGGTCTTAACGTTCCAAATCCTTGGATTCCAAACTGACTTAAGCTGCCATTTAACCAAACCCAACAGTAGGGACAATAAAATTGCGAAAGGGTTGCGCATGTTTATTGTTGAGAGGGTCAACGTTTAGGGGTAACTGTGTCCTAGGCAATAACATCTTGGAACTAATATGTTACAGCTTATCTGCTGCTAATGCTCAACATTATTGTTCTAGAACATAAGGCTTAATGCAGTTGATTATGATCTGACTAAAGCTTTTCCACTTGCAATTAGGCAAAGTCTACAAATTTTTATGCCAAAATGTTTGGCTGACAGTTGACATGCAATTCAGCGTAGACAAATGACAGCTTCTTTTTTTCTTTCGGCTGCCAGCTTACTTAATTTTCTTAATAAATTCACCTGTTCCCGGTTTTTTGAGGCGTACGTTGTGTGCCTGTTTGTATGCTGCGTGGGGATAAGCCCTCCTGCCCAATAAAAATGCTTTAAATAATCACATTAAGCATAACGCCCACTTTTACACACACCCACACACTCGCATCAATTTCATGCCTTGAACAACAAGCGAATAAAAGGGAATGCCATCGAAAGGCATTAAAAATTGTTACGTATACGCCAAGTGGGCGGTTACCGTGCGCAGTGCTTGGCACAAAAGCGGATATTGATAAATTCACGGCAATCAATAAAAAGTGATAAATGACAATTGCGTGTAAGCAAAAGTACAACAAATAAATAAAATAAGGAATACAAAAAAAAAAAAATGCCCGAATGCGAATCACAAATAAGTAAACTGTGTGTAAGGGCATAAATTTAAAACTTAACGATTGCCCTTTTTTTTTTGTTGTTGTCGTTCACCCATCCAACTCTCCAACTAGCAGTCCCTTAGGGCTGTCAGGCGTTAATTGCAATTGCTTGTAGTACGAGCAGTGCTTGACAATCAGTCGGATGGCAGAGTCGAGCAGGGGCTAGGGGGCGTATGAATTGCTACTAATTGCTTTCTAATATCAATTTCTCAAATGAATTCGTTTGAATGCTTTGAGTTTTGCTTGTAGGCCTCTCACAATGCACACAACAAACAAGCTTCCTTTTGCTTTCCCGCCGACTGCACATTGAAAAAATAACCCAAAAAAAAAGAAAGTTCTCTTTTTGAATACCCTTTCGGAAAATGTTGTCAATTGATTGTTTGTTCGACAACAATAATCTAAAGTGCATCAGTTCGTCGAGAATCGCAAGAAATGCAGAAAAGTTATTCTTTTTCGTTATGTCATATTGTTAACCATTGTTTGTCTCTTGGTTGACTGCACCAGGGAATTGAAGACAGGCAGCAAAACTGCAACTTGAAATATCTCCAGATATTTTCTTGTGTTATTTCTCGGTCTGTCTGCACACACACACACACACGTACACGTACTGTTGACACACAAAAACCAGTTGCTGTTATCAAATTGTTAACTGAAATAGGAAATCTTAGTTATGCATTTGCTCCACATTCCTTTCCTAGTTGTTGTTCGCATTGTTATTTGTGTGTTTGTGTTTGGCATCATTACACGCGTTTGTTAGCTGTGATATGCCTTTTGTCCAGCTGGGTTTTTGTCGCTTTTGTTGTCCTTTGTCTTCTTCTGAAATGGTCAATAAAATTGCTGCGCTGGTCGGCAGTCAAGCGAAAAATGCTTTCCACATGGGACAAGGGGACAAGGCAGCCCACATATATGACAGGCAATCACAGTTAACAAAACAGTCAACGAAAAATACTAAAGTGCAACAACAACAACAGACACAAACATAGTTGCAGTCATGAAGCGCTGTTCAAATTAAAAAAGTATTCCAAAAGCGTTTGCTCATTCATTCCAACAATAGAAGGCTGGTCGGGTTGACGGGTTGGTGAATCAACCAATTAAGGAACATATATGTATATCTGCATGTTGTATGCCATTACATGTTATTATTTGATTTTTCGATTTTATGTTCTTTATGTTCTGTGTGGGAGATCAGAAGTTCGATTTCATTATTGCAGCTTTGGGTATTTGAGTATTGTTTTGACTAAAGGCGTGGCTGTATGAATTTTCACAAACAGAAAATACAACGAATTAGTTTGTTTTCATAGAAACATTGTCAGCCAAGTGTTTGATAATGAAGACATGAATAAGGAAGAGAAAAAGTAAAAGGAGAAAGACTTGACTTGGGTAAAAAAGTGTCACTGTGCGCTGCACACACATTTACCGCGACTGTTGTGGTTGTAGATCCTTGTTGGCAGCCATTTTGGCCAGCCTCGTTGCCCAGGAAAAAAAAAAAAAAAAAAACCAAAGGACACTTGAGCTTCGAAACGCGCGATAACCGCAAAAGTGCAGACACACACACAGATACATAGGCGGGGCATGCGTGCGTGTGAGCGCAACTTTACACAGTTTGTTTTGTGCACTGCCTGCTGCATAGTGTACACTATGCTCTGTACACTGTCTGTTCCCTTAACACGCTGCGCTGCATCCCCTGGGCATAACGTCTTTTGACACGTTTAATGGACTGCGCCTGCTCCTCGACTCCACTCTCGAAGAGAAGGAGGCGACTCTTGTTGCGGACGCATTGCGGCCTGCAGCTGGTGTGGTGTGGTCCAGGCAGGTAACCTAGCCTCGTCACACACTTTGATTTTGCATTCCCTTTTTGGTTTTGTGTTCACTTTCTGTATTTTTAATGCTTTATACCAGTATTTTTCATGCTTTGCTTTACTTTGCACTTGTGATTACTTAGCGGCTGCTTACGCGACCACACAGAATGACAAAACAGTTTCGGACCACAGTGCAAACTGATCGTATTTTTCAACTCTTTAAATAGTTATTGCTGATATTTAAGATGTCTTCTGAGCTGGCTTTCGGCATTATGCACTTTGCCGAGCTTTGTTTTGGCAGCGAGTTTTTCTTTTGGCTTTATTGCAGCTCGCAAGATGAGAATGGCATGACAATGAGCCAAGTGGCAGCAGTTTTGGCAGCACACATGTGCAGCCGCGACAACAACAACATGATGAGAACGACAGGAAATTGTCAACAATAGCAAAACCGCGTTTTCTGTGGGTAATTGTGACATTGGCGTTGGGCGTTATTTGGCATTGATGCACGAACGAGCTGCCACGTACTCAAACATGTGTGTGTGTGTGTTCTCATTTCCATAACGTCTTAAAGTTCACAATGCAAGCGATAAGAGTTGGTTGGAAATCAATTTGAACTCCAGCTTTGGCAAAGTGATTTATGAGCTTTTTGTCAAATCTTTCATTTCATTTTGCCATTATCAAATCAATATTTGCTATCTACAAAAAGAGCTTCCTTTCTCTCTCTCTTTCTCTTTGCACATATCAGTAGAGACGCCCCCAAATGCACTTCACTGATTTAGTGTTTGCGACATTTCCTGCTTCCCTTTTTGTTGGCTTCCGTTCGTTGTTCACTTGTTCTGTTGCTGCTGCTGCTGTTGCTACTGCTGGTGGCAACCGCCACCGACGTTGCCACCAGTGTCATCATGTCGGGGCACTTCAAAGCGCCATAATATCATCGTCTGACCGCGCGCGTTCATTGTCGTGTTCACTTTTCACACTTTCACTGCAGCAAACAGTGGCAAACAGCAACAGCAGCAGCAGCAACAAAAAGTGTCCAATGCTGCCCACATGCTGACCATGCCACACTTTGCTGCGGCCTTTTCGGTTATCCTTTGGCTATTACGGCGTAATTGACACTTGCTCCAGTTAGTCAACACTTCGCTTTATTATTGTTCCTTGGACATGTTGTTATTCGACTCTCTATCTCTCTTCTCTCTAACAGTTGCTGAGTGCAGTGAAATTTATGGGATTTTATTCGGGATTTGAAAAATATATATATAAATTCTTATTTTATCCGTATATCAATACATTTTGATCTTTAAAAATATCTCAGACTTTACATGAAGTGTATCGAACTTAAACATTTATGGTTATGGTAAGCAAGGAGTTGGCTTAACTGCAACGCTTAGGAAGCTGCTACAAAGGTAAAAGGAACGAACCAACCTGAAAACCGTATCAATTACTTATCGAATCGAGCAAAACCCAAAAGGACTTTGACTGTGTGCGTGTGTGTGTGTGTGTTTCAAACTATCTGCAGCTGCATAAGCAAACATAAATGAAATGTCAATGTAAACAACACGCAGAAAAATGAATTTTTAATACAAAAAACAGGAAAAAACGGAAAAAGTGAGGAGGATTGTGTCCAGAGGAATGCTTGCGCTCTCTTTCTCTGTGTGCTGTAGCATACATCAAGGCGCTTGAGTATTACAGCAAAAGAAGACGAAAAGAAGAAAATGCTGTTTGCAGCATTGCAAATGCATAAACACACAGTTTGATATTATTCCAGTGCCAGCTGTGCACATTGAATACATCTCCCCACTGCTGCTGCTGCTGCTGCTGCCACATGACGTAACATTAAAAAAGGACAACACGTTGACAACACGTCACAGGGAACGAGGCATGTGACAGCGCGACAGCCCATTGACAGGCAACTACAACAACAACAACATACGATACGATACATGCGGCAGCTCGTCGAGCATCTCATCATTTCGGCAGCGACTTGTGCAGGGTATCTGCACGTCGTCTGTCACAGCGTGTTCGTGATCAACGTACGGCATTAAATATTCAAAATATTGTAAACGTTGAATGCAGCGGCGAAACGGCTGTGTGTGTGTACGTTCTCTCTCTCTCTCTTGAATGCAGCATTCGATGTGCATAATTTCCACTTCGATTTGTTCAATGCAAAATGTCACATGCTGTACGCCTTGCCCGTTCCTACCTTCCCCTCTCTCTCTCAATCCATGCTGCTGCTCTTTCGACTCACGACTGTGAATTATTTATACGTTGTGTTCTGTTTGCTCAGCAAATTTAACAGCTTATTAATAATGCATTTTTTTTTTATTCCTGCTGACTTGCTACACTTTACAATTTTGCGGGGTTACCAACAGCTGGCAAATGTTTTCAACCATGCCTCTTAGTGCAACATATACTCGTATATATTTTTGGTATTTATTTTTGGCAAACATTGTCTGCTGTCATTGATTATTATAGTAGCTTTATTGCTCCAAAATCTCAACTGTCAATAATTTTTCGTGATTATCCGAATTACATTCTGTCTGCAATGTATTTGCCTGTCTGTCTATCTATCTATCTGTTTGTCTGTCTGGCTCTAGCATGTCTCGTCTGGCTCAGCACAAATTTACAAATTTCAACAATAAGTCAGCACAAAATTATTATGTTTGGTGTCGGGGCAATCTATTTATATATAAAACATAAAGTTGCCAACAAAACATAAAACGCCATGCAACACAACGTATTAATTTGCATTTGAAGGAACCCAAAAATACATAAAATATAGAAAATCCCTAACAAATTTTAGCTCCTATGGTTATGATCATGTATAAGCTGCATTAACGATTGAGCGTTAAGTGTTGGCAACCACTGTGAATCAGCTGCTTCGCCCTCAGCTTTTTTTTGGTCTAAAACGTTGCGCCACAAATAACCATAACTCACTGAGCTTGCTTCCCCCTGCGCATCTAACTGTCTACCGTCTGCAGTCTGCCGTTGTCTGCTTTGCGCGCTCTTTTGATTGACAGGCAACAGCCAAAAGTGGCGGCCAAAAAAAACTGCCAAGTGTTGTGCTTTTTATACCCTGAACCCATAAAATGGGTTGCTTTGTTGAAAGATATGTAACAGACAGAAAGGAGATATAGCCATGTCCTGTTTAGAGATTGTGAAGTAAAAATAAAGTATCTAGATTTAACTGGAGTATTAATGAAGAGCTCAATACAAGTCTTTTGATGTATTGCATATGAAAATCGGTCCAATTTTGAGGAAGTTATGGCGATCGGAAGTTTCGTTCCACGCCCAAGTCGGTTATCGGTCATAAAAAATTGACATGAAAATCGACTAAAAATTAAGTTTTTTATTTAGTTTTTATTTAAAAGCAGTATTAATCTAGGGCGTAAAAGAAGACTTTTGATGTATTGCATATGGAAATCGGGCCAATTTTGAGGAAGTTATGGCAATCGGAAGTTCCGTCCCACGCCCAAGTCGGTTATCGGTCATAAAAAATTGACATGAAAATCGACTAAAAATTAAGTTTATTTGTTTAGTATTTATTGAAATGCAGTATTTATCTAGAGCGTAAAACAAGACTTTTTGTGTATTGCATATGAAAATCGGGATTAATTTGATGGAGTTATGGCAATTGGAAGTTTCGTTCCACGCCCATGTTGGTTATCGATAAAAAAAAATTGACATGAAAATCGAGTACAAATTACTTTTTTTATTTAGTATTTATTTAATTGCAGTATTAACCTAGGGCGTAAAACAAGACTTTTGATGTATTACATATGAAAATCGGATGATTTTGATGGAGTTATGGTAATCGGAAGTTTCGTTCCACGCCCAAGTCGGTTATCGGTCATAAAAATTTGGCATAAGAATCGAGTAAAAATAAAGTTTATAGATTTAAATGCAGCATTGATTAAGAGCTCAAACCAAGACTTTTGATGTATTACACATTAAAATCGGTTAAGTTTTGATGAAGTTATGGCAATCGAAAGTTTTGAACAACTGCCAAGTGGATTTGTTATCACACATTTTTGTAATAGGTTCATGGTATCTTCTAGTCGGGATTCTTATTATTATTATTTTTTTGTGGAATTGCAGTTTAAAAACATGGGCTTTTCTTATTTTCAATTTGGCAGTGATTTGTTTTTTTTTTCTTCTTGCAGCCGGGTAATTGAAGTGTAAGTACTTTTGTGTTACGAGTTGTAAAATTTGTGTGTAGCTCACGAAGCAGTGGATCACGCCCCCTCGTGGCCCGTTTGAAAGCAATTGTCTGGCGTTAGGCAAATGTGGAAAAGTGTGCACTGTGCACGGTGTGCGCAAACAGTAAATAAAGTTTAAAATTCAATTACAAGGCAATGGCTCACAAGTTGATTGCCACATTGCCGCACTGATAAAACTGTAAAACTGACAAACTGGCAAACAGACAGAGAGAAACTGATGAACTGATGGCTAACAGACTAACTGACTGCCTGAGTGTGATTGACTGGATGTGGATGGCTTGGCAAAGCAAATCATAGAGCCTGCAACCGACTGGGATTGCCTTTTGTCATGCTGCAAAATCAAATCCTTTATTGCTGCTGCTGCTGCTGCTGCTTCTGCTTGCTGTTGGATCAATTAACGTTGAATACGTGTGTGTGTGCAAAAGGCAAGACCGCAAAAGCCACATACGCACACACACACATACATACATACGCACTTGTGTAGAGGCTGGCGAGTGGTGCACAACCACTGACAACCACTCAACTGCTGCAGTTTTTCGGTTAACAATTTTGTATGAATGTATGTTTGTTTGTATGTGTGTGTGTGTGAGTGTTGACAGTGCAATTGGAATGTGCAGCATTCGGACGCTGCTGCCCAAGCGAATCGTTTTGCGGTAAAACGTTAATTTTCCGCCGAGCACTTGTCAACACAGGCAGCAACAACAACGGCAGCAGTAGCGGCCGAGAGCATCGCGGTTTATTGTTCCAATACTAGTTGCAAAATGAAAATTGAACATTTTTGTTGCAAAAAATTCATGCGATACACAAACAACAACAACACAATGCGAATATAATAACAAATAAATGACAAAAACAACAACATTGGTTACTTTCCCACTGGTTACTATTGCATCAAAGCAAACCAAAATACATACATACAAACATGCATTCCATATACTATATACATGATGTCAGGGTATATTTCATTTCATTGCAAAACTGGCAAAAATTTGCTTTAGACGCAAAACTCGAAGTGTTTGCTTACATCAAGCACTTTGGTAAATATCAATTAAAACTGATTTACCCCCAGCTTTCCTCTCTCTCTCTCTCTCTTTCTGTGCAGCTCTTCGTTAATCCAAATTCAACATTGAATTGGGGTAAAAACCGAATTTTTGTGGCATTGCCTTTGCCCAGGTAAGTTGTTACAAATCGAGTTTTGGTTTTGGTCTATTGCCTGCAATAGTTTGGCCAAAAGCAGTTAGCAGCTCAAGTGGCTCTCCCTTTGGCAGTTAATTAATTTTGCAAGCGGCTTTGCATACAACGTATAATTCATACAAACACATTAAGCATACGCCCCCTTGCGCTTGTAGAGCGTGTGCTTGACTAGAGGGTGCTAGTAAATTAAAAGCGAACAATAGAAACTTATGACTTGAATAAAAATAAATATTTAAAATTGTTTATATATATATTTTATTTTATGACTTTAATATACCATTAAGAAAAACGATTTTGTTGAATGGACTAATTTATTTGAGGCAAGTGCTGTTGACTGAATGGCAACAATAACACTCCAAATAGCAAAAAAAATGAGAAACAAAGGCAAAGAAATAAAATACAAAATAAAAACAGTTTCCACACTTTGCACTTTCTACATATTGTGTATACGTAAAGCTTGTTGTGTGTTCACTCCATTGTTGTAGTTGTTGTTGTTGTTGTAGTTATAGTCGTTATTGTTATTGTGGCGCACCTGAAATTTCACGATTGCAGCGGTTTTATGTGATTGCGCAATATGCGGGCCAACAGCGAGCAACATGCGGCATAGTCAAGAGCCAACAACAAAGTAAGCAATACATACACAAATATATATATATAGAGTATTTTGGCCAAATAACTATGTCTGTTGTGTTGTTTTGTATGTTGGCTAGCTGAACAAAAAAAAAAGAAAGTAAAGAGAATGCAATGGCAACGTATTTATTTTTGCTAGTTGTCGGCCAGCAGAAAAGTATGCTACGATTTTATACTTGGCTGCTTGCCTTTCCCTCGTCGAGGTACGTACGAGGTAGGTGTGATCGGACAGCCGGCTGCCTGCTTGGTTTGGGCCGATGGCAATGCATTGATAAGACTATGGCAGTCCATTATGCAGCTCACTTGGCATGGCCCACAAACAAAAAAAGAACACAAAATGTTGTATTGAAACTGATAAAAGCGAATAGTGTGTCGAATGGTTTTTCGGTTATTCTTTGGGGCCCCAATGTTAAAGTTGTGTTTAATTTTCTGCAGCAAATGTGAAACTAAATGCCTCAAATCTAAACAGAAGATACTTTTAAAGTCACAATCACAAACACAACACATTCAATTAAGTGGAAACTTTGCATGAAAAAGTCGCATTAATTGGCAATGACAGGCAAAATGCCAAATCAAAAGCTTTGGTTCGTTGAATTTCGCTGATTTTGCCATTTGTATACACATTTTGAGACTTATGCACAATAAAATTGGCCTCCAAAAAATCATTTTCAAACAATTTGCATTGCGTTGCATTATGGAAAAATATATAAGTATATAATTCTGTGTGGTTTTTGCCAAAAATAACATATTTCTCGCTTTTAATATCGAACATTCAATGCTCTATGATTAGTGTTAAGCCCAACTATAGCTTTAATCTATGCTTCTGTATGTTTGCCTAAACGATTTTTAGCGTTTGCAAGCTGTAAAATAATATTCAAATACGTTTCAACAGAACTATAAGCAATATCGTAATACTCCTCCCGTGTTAGGGTATTAAATTCACCAAACGCAATTGAAATTGAATGCGTTTAGTGAAATGCACACAAGGGTCAAAATCAATAATTGTAATAATCGTAATAGTAATAATAATATGTGTGGCTCTGTGTGTATGTGCTTGTAATATTTAGCAATTAAAATGCAATAGCCACAAAGTGCAAAGCTATTTTCGCCGTTTTTCCCCACATTTTGTGCACATTTCTATTTGCAACCTAATGTTGCAAGCGTGTTTAATGCACGACAACCAAAAATACCAAGGGACATAATTGATGCATTAGCTGTATTATGTATTATTGCAGTTCTTAATGTTCACCCCAACCACCCCACTTCCATAATTCCCTAACCAAAAAAATATATATGTTGCAATGTCAACTGTCGCGTTGCATTCATAAATCAAATGAGCTGAAATGCGTTTTCAATGTTTTTGTGCTTTCGCATGTTCATTATGATTATTTGATATTTCTCTCTCGGTGTGTGGGTGGCTAAGGGGGTGGCCAAATTGCAGCCAACGAGCGCTTAGCTGACAAAATATTCATAATGCGGCTTACATGTCGTATGCGTGATGTGTTATTCTTTTTGTGTGGTGCGTGTGGTGCACTTTTGCCAGCTTAACGCTGCTTTTTGGCTTCTGATGCAAACACATTAGCTCTCGTCCCCTTAACCAATACTACACAAAAGCAAATTGACAGTAGTTGAAATGAATTTTCGCTGTTTGGCAATTTAGTCGATAATCCATTGACTGATTACCAGGTAAATGTAGCTCATAGTGAGCTTTCGATATATATTTATAGATTTATAACGAAAATCTGTGGAAATAAAATAATGTCATTAAGCTGATTAACTTTGCTTTCAGCTTAAGTTGAATATTTGGCAACAATATTAATTCCTCATTTGTGAGTTTCATTCTTTCATTCTAAGGATTCGAACTCGAATGAAATGTCAAGGACGACTTTTAGACGGTTATTTTTTTGTGGGTTTCGCTTGAGCGGAATAATGCTAAATAATTTAATCAACTCAAGGAATATGCGGCGGCAGCGTTTGAATGTTTTGTGAGCCTTTTGGTTTGGCTGCTCGTTGTTGTGGCGAAAATCAATTTTAATCAATTTTCGCTCTTGTGCCACGCCCAAGTGCTTGCAAATAATTGATTTGGGTGCCATTAGAGGCGCAAATCGCAGACAATCAATTTGCGTGATGGTGAAAACGGTGCGAGTAGTGCATGGGTGGGGGAATAAGGAGTGAGTTTATTGCTTACAGGCACAAACAAATTAAGGACAATTATTTCAATTAACCAAATGCAAATAAATCGAAACGGCGTTAAGCAAACAAACAAAAGTACACAAAAACCAAACAGCAAATGCTTTCTCTTACTTTTCTTTTCTTTTTTTTTTTGGCTGGAGATCTGCTCAAGCCGTACTTTCCTTGCACCGAGGGGGAGGCAGAGAGGGTGGCAGCTGTTTGTGCCTGTTGAATTTGCAAATAATTTACCAGTGGAGTTTGTTTAGGTTTTAAT
Organism: Scaptomyza pallida; assembly: GCA_018152965.1. Classification (NCBI taxonomy): domain Eukaryota; kingdom Metazoa; phylum Arthropoda; class Insecta; order Diptera; family Drosophilidae; genus Scaptomyza; species Scaptomyza pallida. The sequence goes on from JAECXP010000130.1 coordinate 4,419,856, forward strand.
TAATAATGAATCGAGAAACTCATTACGCGGCAGCAAACAAACGCAACAGCAACAGCAGGTAGCTAAAAGGGGGTTGGGTGGTGTAGGGTGGTAGCATCACCAACAATACACTCATGCTAATCACAATGATGGCCCGCACAATGCCAAATGCGACACGATGAGTGTCTGTGTCAGTGTGTGTGTGCGGACCGGGTTACCGGGACAACAAACTTGCCTAATGAACCTGTTGAGGTTACTTTCCGCCTCCTCTTATTCCCTTTCGATTCATTCATGTTCCGCTAGATCAACAGGCAAATAAACTGGCCAAGATGTTTACTACACAGTGAGTGTATGAGTGTGTGTGTGTGTGTGTGTGGTTTATTACGCTGCTCTTGGCAATTATATTTGTTACCCAATTAGCGTAAAATTGTGTTTATTGGCAGACAAGAATTGCGGCGCACGTAAAGCAAGCATTGAATTACATAATGAAGTTGTAGTTGTACTCTTCTTCCCCCGGACAATGTGTGTATCTACTAGTTGGCCTAAACTAATTTGCTAAAAACACACACACATGCACGCCAGGCCTATGGGCGTTGTTGTTGTTACTAAGCTGCCATAACTTCTTAGCTTCTTCCAGGGCGGACAATGGACTCATTTCTTGTTGTTGTTTTCGTAGGTGTTATGGCTAATGCTTTGGATAAAATATGTAATTAAGTATGCTTGCTCTCTTTGGCTATAAATCGTTTCTGTGGCTAGCTTGGCGAGTACTTTATGTACTCACTGTTTGCCCAGACTTAAGCTATATGCAATGTGCAGAGTTCATTGGCTTAACAAATATTATATATTAACACAAAAAAAAAGGCTTTTCATACGAACAATCAAAATGAGCTGCTTAATTAAGCGCCAACAATTGGAGCTAATTATTTGGCCGACAAACGCTTAAAGCCCATTTAAAGATAGAGATAACTCTTTAGCTTAAAGTGGGTCGGCCGCGTTCTATGGCGTCTTTGTCTTTGTTTGCAGTTAAATGGTTTGGAATTAATTAAAAGTTGCTATGGGAATTAAATACACTGGGCATTAGACGTTTGTGAACGCTTTGCCAGAGCGCTAATTGAATACGCCTTAAATAATATCAAAGAATAAAATATCAAAGCTCTACAATACTTGCCATTAGATAAACTACTTTAATATACAAGTGTAAGGATTCGTTTTACTCTTACTCTACTCCTTATTTAACTGTGAGTTATGTGCTTACGATTTGTGCTCGGCCAGACAAGACGTTAACTTCTAATGGGGACTGTTGCTATGTATTTAGTAGACGGCAACGGCTGTATTCAAAGGCATGCATGATTTATATGTGCTTATTTATGTTGCCATTGCTAGGGGAACTTTTCAACCCCTGGCACTTCCTTCTTCTTTCTTGTTGGTGGCAACGCATAGGCGTTGCTTTGTCTTTGCTAACCAGACAATTATTTATTAGCTTCGGTTGCGGCTGCGATTCTTGCAGCTTCCCTTCACTTGACATGTGTGTCTCGTTCTCTCTGCTTGTTTGTTGTTTTTGTTATCCTGGCTGCTTAAGACAGCTTAGGACAGCAGGTCAGACTGAGTAGACGAAGCGCTGTTGAAAAATTCATTTTCATGTTTTTGTAGCTTAAGTAATTTTTCATAAACATGCCATCAGGCAGCCGTATGTGGCATGCGGCATAGCTTGTTGCGCACTTACTTCCCCCCCGCGCCCCAACGACCAAAATTTAATTTCAGCTACTTATGCATACTGGCAGCAGCAACATGTAAGCTGCTTAGCTGACGACCATATGCCGACGTTACTTGAGTTCACATCAATCATACGCCATGTGAGCGGCTCTTGCTGCTTGTTTCGTATTTAAAATGTCAATTACTTGGTCCAGTTGAAGGCCAGAAAGAAAGAGAAAGAAATGGAGAGAGAGTGAGAGAGGAGATGTCCAATCGTTGGCCGTCTCAATTAAGCCAACATTCGTTACAGTCGCTTTGAGTTTTTTGAACTGCTTTTGTTGTTGACCATAAAATAGCTTTAATGGCGCTCGTTTCAGATTCCGTCTCCGCCTTATGAGTGTGTGTGTGTGTGTGCTGCCATTTAACTCTTACACTCATTTATCATCCTTTGAAAGCCAGCAGCATTCACATAACTCTCCAACTGGAAATGTATTGGTTTTCAGTGTTTTCGCTTTAGCAAAAGTTGAGTATCGTTTATTTTTCAACATTTTCATTGCACATTCGATATATATTTCGCGTTTTATTGCTCTTTCTTACTGCCTTCTCTCAGCTCAAGTTGTAATCAGTCGGCCATATGGCCACTTAAAATGATGTGAGCCTCGGCAAATTGACATATTTTTAAAGGGACTGTGTATTAATTGCGCATACGTTGTGTGTGACATGTTTGCCTAGCCATCTTAAGCATATATATATTCCTGCTTGCTGTTGACACGTTGCCATTGCATAACTTACATCCTTCAAACAACTCGCATACAGCATTCGTTTATGCTCTTTTCATACGAAAAAGCAAAAGGGTATCGTCTATTGGGGTCAATTCATTGGGCATAACAAACCGCTTTGAGCGTATTCAAGTGAATATACCAAAAGAGTTTGTATTCTTTGATTATTGTAGAGTATTTAAAGTTCGTGCTTGCTTGTGGAAGTACATTTGAATTTCCATTCCTGCATCATCATGCAAATATATTGAAATATTTGCAATGCGTGCTATACTATAAGCGCATAAGAAAGGCAAAAATTTGTTTAGAAATACATGCACGTAAGTGCATAGAAGAAATATATATCTTTATATTCATTGAGGGTAAATATAAGGAGTTTCGATGATGTGTTTAGAGTATGGTTCTGGCTGTAGGGTATTCGATAGTCAGGCCTGCTCAAAGCCATCCTAAGAATATAGTTGAGGATATGCAGCAGCAGCAGCTGTATTCATCGAGTTGCATATCAAAAGCACTGGCTAAAATGCATCTTGCTTTTGTGCCACACTTCCGTTTCCGTTGACTGACAGAGTATGTGTGCGTTTGTAAGAGGAAGTGGAAGAAGGGTTGTGTTAAGGGTATGGTAAGATAGTGTCAAACACAATGCTTGCTTAACACTTCTTGTTGCTGATTGCAATGCCTTGTTGTTTGGCCAACACATTTCTCATGCACTCGGTATTGCATTTGAATATTTCATAATTTAAATAAACAAGAAACGTAGCATTTTTTGCCAAATGCCACTTGCGAAATGCAACTTGGATTAAAAATGAACCGCCCACAAATGCGGCGAACGTGTCTTTGCCATAAATTGCTGCAAATTGAGTTTGTCTTTCAATTAGGCAAATAGATTTTCCGAGTTTAGTTTTCTAGCCAGAGAGAGAGAGACAGAGACACAAGATCCACTAATTTGTATTTTATCTATCTCACACATTTTCTGCACTTTCTGCAGCACTTTTGTACGAGCTTAGTTTTCACCATTTTGTTTGCAAACAGCTTAGACAAGTTTGTTATCTCTCCTGTGTTCGCTTGCTTTTCAGTTAGTTAGCCGCATAAATTATTTTATTATTTTTCTCATCACGCACATGGCAATATTAATAATGTTTGTGTTTGTCGCATTTTTTTGTATTATTAATTCGGCTGCTTTTAAGCGGCTTATTGGCAATTTGCCAAGCTTATCATAATCGATATGCATAATATTGTAAATTAGTTAGACTCACGATTTACATTCCAAATCAATGCATCTGCATAATTACTGATCTATTTGCCACATCATGTTGATCCCCTTTTAATATATACCCTAACAGCCGTTTATTTTAATTTCAATTTGATTTTATCATCACATTTATATACAGAAGAGTGTCTAGTAGTCGCAATGTGTGCATGATAATTAATAAATATTTTGTTTTTATTAATATTATGTGTAAGCTTTTGTTGGAGCCTTTTTGTTTGTACTGTTGTCGTACTTGCAACTGCCACTTGCCGCGTTATTCGCTTGATAAACGATGTGACAATTTAAATCTATTGGGGAGAGCGGCATGATTAATTGGCCCCAGCCTGCCAGGCAGTGCGTCCGTCCGTCCTGCTACTGACAAACATCCAGCAAAACGAATATATCAAAAACAACTACATTGAAAACGATGCAACACTTTTGTGTGGCACTGTCAATACGGTATTAAAATACATATCGAACAAACACAAAACATGTAGCTTTTGTTGTTTTTCTGTGCATGTTTTTCACAAAAACAGAACTATTCAACTATGAGAGTTCTTTATTTATTTAAAATAAATGTTAGTGGGTTCACGTATAAAGGGTTTTAAATATTTTATTTATTTAATCGGCAGCCAAACACGAAATAAACTGAACAATGTGCAAGATTTTCGAGACTAGTTGTCATATTTTAATGATTGAAATTATAGTTTTATTTGTTTATCTAATCTCCTATTCGACCCCCGTGCTAGCAAATAATTTAATTAATAAACATTATCTCTGGTCAAATTGTGTATGGTGGTGAACCAAGAAGATTAGGGATGCCGCATAAACCAAATGAATCATAATCATGAATTATTTAAATAATCTTCTGGCTATTGCGCGTTTGTTAATAGCATAATGCAACTATACTCAATAAGATAAGTATACATTTCGAAGATAAATAATATTTATATTTTTTTTTATCATTTCAAGTGCAAAACTGTCATTAAACTATTCAGATAACAAATCATTTCCGTTTGGTTGTTAACTATTCGAAGGTGGTTTATTCTTGCCTCCGGTTTAAAAGTCTCGTGATATTTCGGACATAGCAACGAGCGAAGAGATAAATATATTTTATCTTGTTACTTCCCGTCACGACACGCGTGTGTGGGAATTTAATTTGGACTTTACTCGTTGCTTTAATTATAATTAAATTTGCAAAATTCCTAATGCAATCTCTTTGAATTTATTAAAATATTGATTAGACAACACGCGTAGCCCCCAACTGATAGGCAAACTCAGGGGATATAAAAACGATCACGAATTGTGGATCTTCATCATTCAAAAAAGTGTTTTCTTGGATAACAGTATGCCGTTCAAGCCAGAGATTAGCTACAACCCGGACCAGCGCGTATGGAGTGGACACTATGAGGCTCCATACTTTTCACCCGAGCTGTCCATTGGCGAAATCATATTCACTGAAATGAAACGTCATCCACAGTTGATAGCTCAGGTAAGCTAAACGCTTTAAGACATGCTTAAGTTTTTATTATATTGTTTTCTTTTGCCAGATCTCTGCTTCGGAAGACACCATTTTGACGCGTGAGGAGCTGTTTTTGAATTCGCAACGTGTTGCAAGCTATCTGCGTAGTCTGGATCTGAATCAAACAGATATTGTTGGCATCATAGCTAGGAACACAACTCATCTATCTGCTGTCGCTTATGGCTGTCTCTTCAATGGCATCGCATTCCACAACCTTAACACAAACTATGGCGAAAACACCATTGAGAAGCTTTTTGACATTACAAAGCCAAAGGTCATCTTCTGCGATGGCGAAGATTATGAGAAAGTGAAGGCTGGCACGGCGAAGTTGGATGTGAAGATCGTTACAATGCGTAATCATAAGGAGGGTGCATTAAGTATTTTGGACGTTCTTGCCACGCCCATTGAGAAGGACTTTAGACCGGTTCACCCGGAACGTGGCATTGATCAAACTTTGGCCATTCTCTGCTCGTCGGGTACCACAGGCATACCCAAGGCGGTGACCATTCCCAGTACCCACAAGTTCTTTACGACAGCAAAGTAAGCAAACACAATATGAACGATTGCAATCAAAATCTTACATTATTTTCCTTTCAGCTACTTAACCACTGCAGATGTTGCCTATTGCCACAGCACCATGGATTGGGTAACAGGTTTGACTACAGTCATTACCACTGCAGTTCACAGCACATTGCGCATCATATCTGCCGAGATGTTTGACCCTTCACTCATGCTGCGTTTGATTGAGAAGCACAAGATCACCTGGATTCTGATAGCTCCATCCCACATGGCCATGATGTTGAACTCGCCCGAGATTGACAAATGCAAGATTGACAGCTTGAAGCATTGCTTGTATGGTGGCATGTGCTGTTCTCTGGAGGTCCAGGAACGCTTCCGCAAGCGCCTCAACGATGGTGTGCTACAGTTTGCCTTCGGTTTCTCTGAGCTGGGCTCCACAAATGCCACGCTGAACAAGCATTTCGATGAGAAGCCCAATTCTGTTGGTCGCATTCTACCCGGCTTAAAGATGAAGATCATCAATGAGCAAGGCGAAGCGTTGAAGCCCAATGAAACTGGTGAGCTTTGCATCCATGCTGGCCACTACTGGGATGGCTACTACAGGGATCCCGAGGAATCGCGCTGCATGCAAGACAAGCAGGGCTGGCTGCATACTGGCGACTCTGGCTATGTGGATAACGATGGCTTCCTCTACATCTCTGGCCGCATTAAGGACATGCTCAAGTATCAGGGCATCATGTATTATCCCAGCGACATCGAAAGTATCATTGCCAAGATGCCGGGCGTTGCCGAGGTCTGTGTCTTTGGCATAGATCATGCGGTTAACTGGGAGGAGGCAGCTGCCTGCGTTGTGCCCAAGCGTGGTGCTCAAATCACTGCCGAGGAGGTCATCAAGTATGTGGAGAAGAATGTAGATTCCAAGTTCCTGCAGTTATATGCCGGTTGCCTCATCGTCAACGACATCAAGCGTAGTCCCAATGGCAAAACGAATCGACAGGCCACCAAGGCGTACTTTGTGGAGCAGATGAATAAGAGTAAATAGATTTGTTTTAGATATATATGTATTATTTTGTTATTATGTTTGTTTTTTCACCATTGTGAACTATTTTTGTTATTGTTGAGATAATATACAAATCTCGAAATATCCCAATTTACTAATGGTATTTGATTAAAAGGCTTCCGCATTGGGTTTGATAAGTATTATCTGCGGTTAAATTCGATAAGCGTTGCCGACCTTCAAGATAGTGACGTAGTTACTGATAGGAAAAGGTTTTCTGTGAATTCAGCTGGGTTTTCTAGGAAATGTTGAGCTCATACCATAAAAGGGTTAAACGTCGATTCGCCTCAAGCCAAACTAACTTGCCTTTGTGATTATTTGAATAGTATAAGATATGCCATAATGATAATGCCCAGGCACGTTTTATAGCATTCGGTAGGGGAGCCCAGAAATTAATTGCAACTATAGTTTGGCTGTGTCTTGTGGCTTGTCTTGCCCTTCTCATTCATGTATGTATGTGTGTGGTTATTGCAGTTGTACTCATAGTTTGTATGTATATATGGTGGGGTAAAAAACTTTGCAAGCCGCTTATCTTTCTCCCACTGAAGTGAAGTTCAACAAGCCCGCAAGTGTGTGGCATTAAAAAGTTTGGGAAAATTTACGCAAAACGTTCGTTATGATGCGACTTAATTGTTAGCTGTTAAGATTTAACACGCACACTCAACAAACATGGCCAGGAAAACACAAAACACAAGCGACAGAGAGACAATTTGCCAAACATAACACAAGCAACAGCAGCTTGGGGAGACGAAAAAGAAACTCAAAAATTCTATATGTTTTTAATATAAAACATATGCAAAGTTTGTTGTTATTGTCGCTGTTGCTAAACTTTTTAACTAGTCACATTCCAAGTTTATTAATTGTATATTTTAAGCATTATTATTTGCCTAAAGCATTTAGCATATCTATTTGTTGTGGGCAAACCCTATAAATGTAAAAAAATTTACACTTTTTTAAGCTCTTCGTATGAATAATATTTGCGTAAACTATAAAAAGAGGAGAGAAACTACATGCCTTAAGCCATAAGAAAAACAATACACATTTTTGTGCACTGTCAACGGGTTTTAAGTTGCGCTGTTTAAGAATACATATTCCAGCTGCACTTAACTATAAAGTAGTGTAGCTAGGGCAAATAATATTTAAAACAAACATGCTGAGCGGACAACCAAAGATATACACAACGAGGCAATAAAATACGCTGAAAGCGAAAGAAGCACAAAAAACACGCTATAAAAAGCAGCGAAAAATTATATATGTATTAGCTGGAAAATATGCACAGCAGGTGCCGCGAGCTGTCTGACTGTCTTTATCTATGCATGTGTGTATGTGTGAGCTCGCGAGGTGCATCCGCTTTTTGGTCGAGTAGCCGCAGCACTCAGCGAGAGCGAGAGCAAGAGAGAGAGCTGCCCTCACATTAATGTTGTCCAAGTGCTATACTAAATTATGTATGTGTGAGTGTGTATATAATCATATAAACTAAATATATGTATGTGTGTGCGCGCTTGTCTATGCGCAAATAGTTTTTCAAAGTGCTAGAGCAAAGCTGTTGTTGTTGGCTGTGTTGGTTTACTTGGCGTAGACACCACCTGTAATTATGTTGAAAGTAAAATGCTTGTAAAATATTAACTGCTGCATGCCACATGCTGTAAGCCATTTACACGCATGTGTCTGTATGTCTGTGTGTGTGTGAAAATTTAATATTTAAAATGAATTTTGTGCTGTTGTTGTTGCAACATTTAACTAACAACGATTTGCCATGGCCGCTGTAACAAATTTGCCTTCGTTCGTTCATTGAAAAAACACACACACACACACACTATCTCTCTCTCCTTCTGTGTCTCATTCGCTCTCTTTCTACTGCACTTTTCATTTAGCCAGTTGCCCAACTGGTTTTGCTAATAGAAATAAAAACAAAACTGCACACAAACTAAGCCAAGCTAAATGCTCAAAGGCTTCAACTACTCTCTACCTGCCTCCCATATCCCCCCCCCACTAACCCTTGCGTTTACATCAGCTTCTGTGCTGTGTTGCCGGCAATGAAAACAAAAAGCGATTTGCAAGTTTTCTATTGCGCATAAAAGTATGCTATGGAATATTTTTTCCCATGACGTTTTACTCAACATTCTAGGTTTTTCTTTTTCTCTCACTCGTTTTCCATATACATCTCGTCTGCCATTTTTTTTTTTTTTTGTGGTGCAGTTGGGCTGTATTTTTTTTGCTGCTGTTGTTTTTATTTTTTTTTTGCTTTTCATAAAACCAAACTATTAAGCCAAGTGTTAAACTCATTTAGCGCGGATTTATGCGCCCGAGTGCCCCATACAAGATGGTTTGCTGCCAGAGCTGTGCGTGTGTGTGTGTGTGTGTTTGGGAGTTAGAGGAAGGGTATTAGGGGTCATGCATATATGGTCACGACTGTATGTGAGTGTGTGTGTGTGTTTGCGTCTGCTTTGTGAACGTTCCGCTTTCTTTTATGCGTTTTTAATAAGCCTTTTTGCAGCTCTTGTCGTTGTTGCTTTGTGCCTTCGCCTGCTTTATGCCATTTTTTTTTCTGCTTCTCACATGCTTCCATTTTTTCGCTTTTTCTATTAACAGCTATGTTTTTTGATTGCTGTGCACTGCAGTTTTTAGCTATGAACTTGAATCGCACAAAAAAATAACGTCGAAGGCTATCCTTTTGTATTGAGTGCAAGTGATTATAAATTTAGCTAAGCCCTGGCCTAATTCTAAGCCATTGTGCTCGTGTCAACACAAGCCAAGCTTATAATATTTTACGCTATATAAATGTTATTGATTGACAACGTTTTAAATTTTATCAATTTACATATATAATATTTGATTGCTACAAGCTTGCAATTTATGAATAGATAGTAAAAACGAGCTGTCAATGCACTTTCTGAAATATGCAATTGCAAAACAATACAAAATTCATTAAGCTCAATATATATGTATATCTAGCAAATGGTAAAAGTCATTATTTGCTTGATGTCGTTACCTGATATTGTCGTATTAATTTTTGATATGTTATCTGATTTATTGGAATATTTTTGTCAGCCAGCACACACACTCTTACACATGTGTCTGTGCAAATTGACATGGCTTCCTGTCGTTGTTGACTTAACAAGTGAAATAATAGAGTTGTTGTTAGTGTTATTGTACTGTGTTTTTGGAAATTTGGCAGTTTTGCCAACACGATACTCGTATTTTTTGCATAAACTCTCAAGTGTAAAAGTCCATCAGTCTGAGACGAACTAAACCTATGACAACCGCAGCCCAGGCCATTTATATAGTATAGACAGACAGCTCTTGTGAGCCTTTTCAGCCTTGGTAGTCGTCAGTGAAGTGTGTAAGGAAAAGTGCCAATCAAAGTTAATTGAAAATTCATTGAATGCTGTATATTTAAGTAAGACAACGACATACGTATGTATCTTGTTGTTTGCAGTTTGGCTTACAATGTAAACATTTTTGATCATGACATACATAAATAGCCCTTACACAGGATACAGAATGGCATAAATTAGTACAGATTGCCACAAAATTTGCATCTATTAAAGCAAAAAAAAAGAGTCTAATTTATTTGATTGTTCATTCACGAATTTAAATAAGCTTTAAACTTGCTAGCATATAGAAAATAATATTAAAATAATAAAATATACAAAGTTTTCATATTGTGTCATTAATACTTGCACGTTACGTGCTACGTAATGTTGTTTGTTACGTGTTACGAAGCTATCAATAGCAAGTGCACATTACGACACAATTTTGGCACACAATGTTGTTGTTGGGGTTAAGAGGTTTCCTCTCCTTGTACAGTGTACAAATCTGTAAAAATGTTTTTTTTATTTGCCATTTCCTTGTGCACAGCACAGCAAATTGAACTGCAAATAGTGTAAGTGTGGCCGAGTGCTTCGAAGTGTTGCAGAGCACTGCTGTAAAGTAGTCGAAGGAGTAGGCGCTGTTTGTGACGTGCAGGATGCGGGAGGGCGGGAAGTTGCGACTCCCATCCAAGCCAATGTCATTTGCATTGAGCACGAGCTTGAGCTTGGCTACATTTACTGTTTGCGGCAATGTAGCCGCTAAAAGTGTTTACCTTTTACTTAAGAAATTACACTTGGGCAAACAGAATTTGCGTGCGCGCGCTGTGTGTGCGGTGTGATGATGCCAAATACGAAGTCCGAGGAATCAAACGCAACATCCGGCGGAAAGTACTGTAAAGTGCGGAGAAATACGAGAAAAGAAGCTTGCCCAAGTTTCTGCTCTCCCTTGTCGTCGTTTCTTTCGACTTTTCTGCCTACAAAATTGAAAAGTTTTCGCTTTGCTTTCGGATTATTTGGTTTTGTTTGAAGTGCGCGCCGAATTCGACCATCCGACTGTCTGTGTGGGTGTGTGTATATTAAATGTTGACTTTTGTACGCTAATAGCAAAAAGCGGACTCCAAGTCAGGGCCATTGTGGTTCAGGAGCAAAAAGTTCACAAAGTTCGGACTGTAGATAATTTGTGGACTCTTAAAGTTTTTAATAAGGGGTCAATGATTTACATTTGGCCAAGCAAATTGTGAAAATGCTTTTGCGGTCGAAATCGTTCACCGAATGCAATTTGCAGATTGTCGGTTAAGGTCCCAGTTGAAAGTCTTCATAGAAAATCTTTCTCAAATATTTGTCTTAAGTCTCTTTTGACCTTATTAAAGTTGCCTTTTCTTTGGGTCTAATCCATTGCTTATCATTAAAGCATTGGGCAAAAGCACATTAAAGTTAAGCCGCCCAAGGGACTCATTTTGTCAACTGGTGAGCACATAAACGGGGCCAACAGCAACTGTTGGCCTATTGATTGGCCAATGGATAGATGCATGGCCCGAAAAAATAAATACACTCGTGAATGGCCAACACTCTCTCAATATTTATGACCATTTTAACCGCAAACAATTGAAGCTTAAAAGCCAAACAATGAAATTTAGAACTTCCAATTAGAAGCTCACTCAGCCCAACAGCAACAACAACAGAGTACTATAATAAAAAATGTTTATGGCAAAACACAAAAGGCGTGTCGTGTTCAAGTGGCAAGCAGCAGCAACAACGACAACAATAACAAGCTCGTAAATTTTGTTTACCTGCAATGCCTGAAACCAATAAGTGGCCTTTAAGGCCCACCCCCCCCTCCCACAAAAAAAAGGCTCAATAAAGAGGTAGTTAAAAGCGGCCAGAAAAACGCAAAGTCAAAGGACCCCCAACAACAACGACAACAACAGCTGATTGAGATCTAAAACCATTCGACAACTGCGTGTCTACCACATGCATTGTGTGTGGCCGCAAATAGTTGAGGTTAGGTTTTCTTTATTTTTTTGGGGCCGCACAATTGGAGTTGGTCAAAGCGAACAACATCAGACGGCGGCAAAATCCATAGCCATTACATTCAAATCAGACAGAGCAGTTAGTTAGTATCCATTGTGTCCAAAGCACTATTACTTGATTTGACCAGAATCAGAGCCATGGCAACAATAACAACTCCAGCGACAGCGACAGCAAAACCAAAACAGCAGCGTTTCACTTTGAACATGGATATACCCTGTAAAGGTGAAATGAGGTTAGATAGTAATATGTACACATCGACATCAAGTATACGTATACGTTATATTCAAAGTGGTATAATAACTTGAGGTCTTAAAATATGTATAATGCTTTTAACCACACTTGCATCTGAACAGGGTATGCACACATGCAAACACATAGTGAGATGTATACATGGACATCAAGTATACGTAGAGTGGGCTCAGTTTGAGCTTCAACTCTTTCTGTTTGTTGGCTGACGTCGAGCCGAGGCTATAGCCAACATTTTATTGATGCACTCGAGAAGCATGAGCTCGTGGCTGGCTCTGCGCTTGAGTCCATGGCTCAGACTACAACAAAAAATGTCACAATTGTTCAATGTTGTGCTGTGTGTTAATGTGTTCGTTCATTCGTCCACCCGTTCACTTGTTCGTTTGTGCATTTTACCCAAAAATCAAGTTGAATTTTTCGGTTATTTTTGCATGAACGCTGGACGAACAGACAGACAGACAGACAGAGGCAGACCATTCGATCCGCTCGAGCGGCACACAGTTCAATTATAAACTGCCAGCAATGTTGTTGTTGCTGTTGTTGCTCATGTTGTTTGCCTTTGGTTGGTTGTCTCTGCTGCTGCTTTCGGCATCAGTGCATTGTTTGGCAAACAAGTTTGCTTAAAACGTTCTTAAAGAGACTTCCCCGCCTCCCGTTTAAGTACGCTTAAAGCGAAATGAAGTTTCCTCAAAGCGCTACACAAAATGTTGCACTCGGATATATAGAAAAACGCAATGCAAGCAAACCCATTGGCAACCGGAAATGCAAATTGTCCCAAGCGCGCATGTTGTTACAAATGCAACATGGCGTTGCCAGACGCTCTAACTAACCATGCAGTCGCAACGATAATGCACAACTGGAATATACTCTGTAGCCTTTCTAAACTCTATTCAAATCGTTCTTTACGATATAGGATATCTGTGATATTTGCATTTGGCATTCTTTTCGCTGGCAGCGTTTGAAAATTAGATGCTGCATCGAGCTAGTTGACAACCCAAAAGGCTTCACACTAGTCAGCATACAGAGGATTCGTTTTGCTTTTTACTGCGTGCTTTTATTCTTAAGACATTTTATATATTTGTGCATTAAGAAACAAATTGTGAGCTAAGCTTGCAAGGTTTGTGGATGAATTTTAAAACGAAGATAATAAAAAAGAATAAGACAAACTCGCAAGTTGGCTATAACTTATGAAGACTGCCAACAATGTTGTGAAACGGTTTTCTTATTAAACAAAAAAAAAAAATGTGTGTTTGTCGAAACTTTCTTAACATTTAGGTCAGGGTCTTCATTCTACTTCAAGAAAAAGTGCGTTGCGTAATTGCATGCTAAATATTTGAACCACTCATTTGCAATTTCTCGTTGCAAATTGACGTCAGCTGTGTGCTTTAAGGATGCGTCTGCAGAGGCAAGTTATTATTTTTCTTTTGGCTACTGCTGCTGCTGTCTTGAGTCATTTTTTTTTTGGGGGGACAGACATGGCAGCAACAGCTATGGCAACATGGGTTAGTTAATGAAACCCGCGCTATAGTTGCATGTATTTTTCTTAGAAATATTTTCTTTTGCTTGGCCATTTGGGCAGACTCTGCAATTATTTTGTTGTGGCTGCTCGCCAAAAGTGGACAGTAATTATAAGGCCATTAGCAAAGCTTTACAAGGGAGAGACGCATGGTTATTGTGTAAATGCATTAAGCGTAATGTTAAACAGAAATTAAACAAGTGGCTGGCGCAGCAATTGCCACTCGAATTTGTTGCTGCTGCTGCTGCAATGGGCTGAAAGTGGCCCCAAAAGGACTGAAACTGAGTTTCGAAACCAAGTGATAAATGGCAAATTGTTGTGTTGTGTGTGGCGAAAGTTTGGGGTTAAAGTGTTGCCAAACGCATAAGGATTGGCTTAAATGAACATGTGCTAAAAAGTTAAGCAACAAAACGATCTTCTTCCCTTGCATTATGTTCTTATTAGTTTTATGGGTATTAAAACCCACAAAAAGTTGCCAAATTTTGGTTCATTGTTATCAGCATAAATGTAGTTTTTGCATCTTTATTATCAAAACTCATCCGAGCTGTAAGCTCAAGGTCATGTTTTAGCTTTATGCCGCCACAATAGAGCATTAAATTTCATGTGGCATTAAAAACCCGAATATGCAAATTAGCCTAGAGAAAAGCCAAATAGCTTCATCTTCACTGTAAGAACAGGAATCACTCCGATTACACACAGAGAGAGATAGAGGGAGAAACAGTTTGCTTTGGTTGCCCAGAACGACCCATTGGCAGATAAACTTACAGCAAAACCGCCATCTTAATTGCCGCATTAAGCAAATAACGAGTTGTACATACCCATTATATCTATGTATGTACCGCTGCGTAATTGTCATCAAATTTCGTCAAGTGTTTGCTGTGAGCAGCGCATAAAAATAAATATATACATAAGGGTTCAAGAAAGTGAGTAAGGGGTTAAACTACCTGAGTTGCCAACTTCTTATCTGGGCTTAAGTTTTGCGGTTTCAATTAAAATGAAAAAAACTTTAGATTAAATGCCTGGGTATGTAAAACATAACGAAATATTGGTTAACATTTTCTTTGTTTTGTTGTCTAATTAAACGAAACGCGTTTCCTTGTCGTAAACGCAAAAGCTATCAAAGCCAACAACGTGAAAAGAAGAAGAAAACTTAAACTTGACTTGGTTTTTAATGTAAAAAAAGTTCGTGTGTGTGTGTAATAAATATGAAGAACAACGTTGCCAAGTTGCCAAGACAGAGAGCAAGAAAGGGAGAGAGAGACAGGCGATCTGTGTATATTGCGGGCTGCCTGGTTTCCGTTTCCGTTGCCGTTTCCGTTTGTGCATCCGTTGACTATGACAGCAATATAGAAAAAATACCAAGAAGAAACAAACAACAAAAGCAAAAAAAGTGCAGTGCCAAAGTTTGTTTTATTGCTTGAAATCGGACGCTTTTGCTTTCTCTGTGTAAAAGATGTTGCTGCTGCTGTTGTGTCTGTATTGCTGCTGCTGTGTTAGTCAATTGCAATTGCATTTGGATCGTTGATTTGTGCTGTGTGTGTGTGTGTGCATGCAAATGGCCAAGTCAACCTTAAATATCAATCAAAATTTCGTCGCAGAGCCAACTTTAAGTCCATGTGCTTTAATAGTTATACGACGTTGCTGACATGAGGCTGGCTGGTCTGGCTAGCTGGCATTGTGTGGTTACTGGTAACTGGTTCCTAGTTGATTTATGCAGCAGCATCAGGACGCAAAGAATAACAGAGTCGAGTGCATGGCAAACACTTGGCCCGCCAGACTCTTGGCTTTTTGTATAATTTTTCACATAGGCAGGAGGCACACAGCGACTCAGGCGGCACAAATGCATAAAAAAAAGTACGCCAGACAGCTGAGCATAAAATATTGTTGTTATATGAAAAGCAGTCAGTGCCCTAGCAACTTCAACTTCGACTCCGACTCCTTATGCAGGCATAAAGGAGAATGCAGCTGCTCTCTCGATGCTGTTGCTGCTGTTGGGCAGTGTCTGGCGCGTCGCTTTGTGTGGCCATTGAATGCATGAAAAATGAACTGGGCGCCCAAAAAAAAAAATGTGCTTGGCAAGTGTCGCTGGCAGTCTTAGTTAGGCTGCGTTTTGCGCAGTCATTGCACAGCAGAAGTTACGTATACGCAGCGTTTGCCCAAGTGGCTGTAAATGTTTGATAAGAGCTCGCTCTCCCCACCGCACCACACTAACTATTGATGGTGCAAGTTGCGTTTCTTAAGTGGTTGCATAATGCAATATAATAGCCAACGACTTGTGATTGTGAAATGTTTGCATAGCGAAAAAATTCTAAATTGAAAAAATGTATTTGTTGAGCCTTAAACTTGGTCTTTAAATCAGTTGCTGTGAAAATAGTTATGCCCACACACACACACACACATGTGGAAATAGTCGCAGCATAATTCAATTTGCGTGCTGCGCTTTGTTTACGTTGGATTACAGATCCGACCATAATAATCGTGACGAAAAAGCAGCTCAAGCATGGAATTTAATATACTCGACTGCGGGCGGGGTGCTAAACACAGGTAACGTGGCAGGTGGGAGGTGATGCCGCAACCTGCGCCAAATTGACACGCGCCACTATTTAAGGCCGTCGCAATGAGCTCATTGTTATGGTGGCGCCTCCAAATGAGCGGCATAACTCAATAAAAGCCATTGTTGACGCGCGCGCAGCCCAGGACACACGATGCCAAAGGGATGAAGGGGGATGACGAGATGCCTGATGAAATGAACGGATGGTTGCTTGATATCCAGGCAACCGTGCACATATTAAATAAGCAATATAAACACTGTTGGGTTTGGCTGAAAAGCTAACCGGCTGATTGGGTGGCGTCGTCGTCGTTGACGTCGTTGTCGTGGTCGTAACTTGCAACTGGGTGGCAATGGTGGTTTGCCGCAACATAAATTACGGCCAACGCTTGGCTGCCTCATCATTCAAGCGACGCAACGCAACTCGCAACGCAACTCATCAAATAGTTTGTAGCGCCGTTTCTTTCTTATTAGCTACGCGCCAACAGCAACGGCATAATTTTCAAGCCAACAAATTTGCATACACACAAATACGCATATGTGGGCTTGGCATTTAAAATAAGCTGTGTCTGGGTGAGGGGAGGGGAGGGATGTGACGTCTGGCGTCTAATTGAAACTATGCGGCTGCCTAAATTGAAGACAATTAGAGCCAAAGTCTTGACAAAGTTTCCAGTAAAATCTTGATTGCGCGAAGCATGCAGATTTTTTGAATTTACATTTTATTCTTAGTTAGTGTGTGTGTGTGTGTGTGTGTGTGTGTGTGTGTGTTAGATTAGCTGTTCAAGTCTAAATCGAGCTGAAGCTAAACTAAAGTCTTTTAAACTTTGATCAGTTGATTTTATCATCAAATTAAGTAATCTTTTCAAGGTGAAATTCTTAACACTAGCCAAGCTAATTTTCCACAAAATGGTCTCTTATTCAAATCACGCACACACACATACTCAGGCAGTCGGTAATGGCGTTCTGAACATGCATAAGCTGGCTCAAAAACACGCATATTTTCTTGCTTGCCTTTGGTTTTGGTTTAGGTTGGGTGCTTGCATCCCTTCTGCTTAGATCTCAGTTGTATCAAGGACTGGCACATTCGAAGGACATTAGCATAAAAGCGTTACTAATACACACACACACACATGCATACAGGTATATGGCAACAGCTTCAGCTAACAAGAAACACTTAATGAAGCAATTTTTAGCAGCAAGTTGCAGCAGCAACAGCAGCTGCATAAAAAGCAACAACTCAACATACTGCCAAAGCCGAAAAGCTTGCTCCACCTTCGCTCTCTTGCGTGTGTGTTTGCTTGTGCAAAAGTGTGTACAGGTGACTTAATCAACATGCAACTCATTCTATTTTCCCTCATATGTGTAGGTGTGTGTCTGTGTGTTTGTGTGTGCATATGGTGTACCTTGTTTGCCTAGGAGCGGGGAATGTCCGGGGTCATGTCGCCTGCGTTGTACTTGCCTTTCTCTGTGTGCAGGTATTTAGCAAAAGCTTCTTCAGCAGCAGCAACACGCACACACACATACACACACATACATGCATAAGACACTAAATTGTGTTGAAATCAACAATGAGCCCAAAACAGCAGCAGCAGCAACAGCAACAGCCCCTCTTCCCTCCATTGCTGGCACAAGACAAAGACACCAATACGTGCTCAGCCGGGGCTCAGTTGGGCAAATGCATACAAATGGCTGGCAGATGCATCTCTTCCTGGTGCTGTACTCTGGCCTAAGCCAGATCCGAGGACATTGGAGTGTGGAGTGTGGGTTTCAAGGCAGTGATGCGAAATTATGCACATTGACAATATGGCATATATGCCATGGAATGGATACTTTGGGTTGGGGCTTGCGAGACAACAAAGTTCTTGTATTGATGCAGCTAGTTGACACCACATCTGCAGCAGGCGGCGTCGTCTGTTGATGCCAACTGGCCTCAAGCGGTTACCCATTGTGCGAAATATATCATCATCAGAGAGAGTGTGGGGCTTGGCTTAATTAAAGCAACAACCGGAAACAAGTTAGCCACATTTGTGATTTGAAAGTGATCCATTTAAAGAGTACAGAAAAAAGATATTCAATTGGGACTTAAAGTGATAAGCACTTACAGTAAAAACAAATGTTAAGATATTGCTTCATATTTTATCTGTGAGGTATATAAATCTAGCTGCTAATGCAATTTGTACAGCTGTCCAGACGAAGCTCTGATTTGAGTAGAATAGGTGCTGCCAAATGGAGAGTCCAAACAGAAAGGTCCATTACATGGCATATTAAAAGAGTCATGCAACAACAACAACGACAACAATAGCACTTACAGTGTGGCAAATGACAGTCACATGCCGTGCATCAGTTTGGGGCATACACACTATATGTATGTTTATGCAACACTTTGACCATTAGGTAGCAAAAAGTTTAACAATGTCGCAAGTCAACCTGCTGAACCTTAACAGTTTTCAGTGTTCTCAATGAATGAATGTGTATACGAGTGTGTGTGTCTGTGTCAGAGCAACGCCACAGGTCATAAATTCAATTTGGCTAACAAACATACACACACAGAGACACATACACGCATACGCATATTTATGCAAAACATCTCCAGCTGTAGGATGTCGACCAACTGCAGCCAACTGTGCAGACTTTTTTCTTGGACAGGGCAATTTTTCACGTTTTCACAAAACTACATACTACACATATTTTTGTTGTTCTTCTTTCGTTTTTGTGTCTCGCTTTTAAATGTATTTTTTTGAGGGCCAAAAATCAGATGCAAACGCAGCCGTAAACTAATTAAGATGATTAAAATCTTGTGTGGCTTTTGTTTTATATCCTTCGCCTCAGGCATATTCCCTTAAAATTGGCAATAAAAAATCTGACTGCCTGAATTGGTCTAAATGTATATGTATGTGTGCGTTTATGTGTATATGAAATGCAGTTTGTAAATTTGATATGGGATTTAATTTATTTTAGGTTTGTTTGCTCGGATTGCCGTCGGGCTTGTTGGCAAATAGAATCTGTAAAAATCTATAACAACAACGACAACAAGTTTGCCTCGTATATATATAGAAAACTTAAATAATATAAAAAGGCAGCAACAGCAAACAAATATCCGATTAAATTATGCTCAAAGTCAAAAGCGCAGACAAAATGGCCAGCCAAAAATGTAGGAAGCACTTTTCGGTGTACTGCACCCAAATAAGAAAAGTTTAGCAGAGACACACACACACACACATATATATATATGCAGTCTTTTCTCTCTCTGTTGCTCTCGCTTGCCAGCAAAATAAATCAAATAATTCAATTTTAAGCTAAACTTATTTTCGTATTAAAAATGAAAATCAAATAGAAGATAAAAAAGGATCAAGCTGTGCTCGTTCTCGCAACCAGCTACCTCCCCCCTTACCCCCGCTGCATAGCCTGCTCTGTGACAGTGGGCGTGGCAGTGGCAGCAACCATGCCAACGCATAAAACTGCAACCGCATGCCATGTGTGTATGTGTATGGGTGTGTGTGTGTGTGAAAGTCATATCCTTTTGCAATTTCGTTGTTGCTGGCCACTAACCTCACTCATATCGCATTGTGCTTGCATGTATGTGTGTGTGTGCTCTGCCTCCCCTCTCTCTTTACCACTCTTCATAGCACAATAAAATTGTTTGTCGTTTGTACGTTGAGCAAAATGCTCTCGCTGCTTGCCTTAGATTTATATATGCCCAGTGTTACAAGGGGGCAGCCAGTAGAGAGAGCTGAGGTTCAGCTAAAAGTAGTTTACTTTAGCTGTAAATTGCATGAAAGTTAAGCAGTTTCAGTGTCCAGCTTAGCTAATACCGCGCTCGGTTGCACAAATAGTGCCACAAACATTTTTGAGTGCACTCGTCAGGGAGGGAGGGGTGACGAAATGGAAGGCGATTGGTCAACGCTTAGACAAAATCAATTAATTGTTGCAACAAAGTTAACCACAGCCTGTCAATCTCCCATGCTTGGCATTATGGTTTTTTGTATCAATTGATGTTTTATTACGTATACGCAGCAGGTTGCCTTGAAAATGCAATTCAGCAAGGTCTGCTATAAAATGTTGTTAATGGTTTTTGCACGCTGTCTGCTCTTGGCTGTAAATAACATATATTTGTACATATATATAATAAATAATAATATGTGCATAATCAACGGCAAGCAATGTGTGAGTGAAAGCAGCCAACGGAAATAACATTTTTCATAATCGAAAACGTGACTGTAATTTTGAGCTATAGCTACAATAGGCCTGCAGAGATGTTCTTAAAACCGTAAGCCATAGTATTTCCCAACTTTTAAGGCCTTGTTGCTTAGTATTAGTAGAAATCGTTTTTGGGAACATTTTTGAAGTTGGTTTTTTGCCTATTGTCTGAATGAAATTGCGATTTTCTTTTCTATTTTTATGATTGGCATGTGTTAATAAATTTTCAAGGCTCTCTCGGCTTGGCACGTTGTTCCTTTTCCATACTTCACCCGCAATGCGTGTATGCTGACACGTGTTTTGGAGTGTTTTGGCCAACACATAGATACATGTGTGTTTGTGTTTGTGGTATGATGATGGCTACAAATTAACTCTCACACTAATTTTGTGGTTCAATGAGCAGAGGCCCACAACATTGCGACACGCATAGCATAGCGTGAGGATTTACTTAACCCTAGGTGCCAACAGCCTAAAAGTCCCTAAAACCAAATGTCAAAAGGTTGTCAGACAAGTGAGAATAGATGAAAGTCAAACAACAAACCTTTACCAATATTTTAATGCCTTGTTAAGCGCACAAAAAAAATTCCTGCCATATATTAAGCTTTCTATGTCCAACTAATCAACTTTAAATGCCTTTTGGCCAAATCCAATTCCTTGACAATAAATAAAATAAAATAAATTCAAATGAAAAACTGTTTTTATTTTGCGGATACATTTATCAAATGCGATCACTTCATGGCGAACTTCATGGCAAATTAACTTAAAATGTTTTTTGCATACGCGCAAAGCATTTTTGATGACATCAACAAAACTTCCAAATATATATTTTTTTTTTCTTTTTGGGATTTGAATATAAAAGCAAAAGCCAAAGCGTGCAAAATACGTCCGCAGATATATTTTCATTTATGCGTTTATATGTACATTTCGATACGCATTCATCAAACATTGACAATTTTATCTGTGTGAATGCGAGTGGCAATTCTGGCCAAGTTATCCTGTCCACAGGCAATCCCGCCCCTTCCACACCTTCGCCATTCATATCCCTATGACCAAACGACCATTGGGCAGCTCGACAAAAAATAAAAAACGGTAAATTTATGCCATTTGCCATGGTGGGTGGGCGGAAATGCGTGTTTAGCAAATGTTTTAAATTGTATAACGAGAATTTATGACGGACAGCAGCAGCAGCAACAGCAGCGTTTTTTGGGTTTTGGGTGAAGGTAAAAATTGCATGTTAAAATTCGTTTAATATTTTTATATTTTATTTTTCCACTTTCTGTTTCTTGTTTTTTATATTTCTGTTGCGGGGTGCCTAACAAACATACAAACACACATACATATAGAAATGACAGGCGTGCGTTGAGCTGGCACATAAATTGTCATTTATTTGGGGCAGCCTGTGGGCGTCTATTTGTGCAGGCAGCATTTCAATGAGCAAATGCAAATAAATTAAAAATACACGCAAATAGACAAGAGAGAGAGTGAGGGCACAAAAATATTGATGCTCTTTGCGCTTCTGTTTCTGTGTGTTTTGTTTTCGTTTATTTTTTATTTTATTTTTTTCCCATTTTATGTCTACATTTGGTGAACGTGACGAAATGTGCTTCTTATATTTTTTGGGGCAGCACTTGAAAAATATGCGAAACGTTCTATAAATTAGATGGCATTCATTCCATTTTGGCCCACCAAACGGGCTAATGGGTCGTATACGCAACACACATACCCGCACACGTGAAGAGCTGAAAAATTAATAGGAAACTCAGCGACTCGACTTAAATTAAAGACGCTGTGGTTTCTGCGGCCAAGCTGGCTGGCTGGCTGATGGTGTGATAGTAGTGTGGTGGTTGTGGTTCAATGTGTGTGTGTGTGTGTGTTTGCTATGGCATACGCGGCGGCTGATGAATGTGTGCAAACCGCTTAATTATTCATTGAGGGCAATGCATTGGAATGCCCAAGTAGTAGTAATATGCCGCTCGGCCACAAGCTTACAAATAGCGGCACAAACTGTACTGTAAACCCTGCAATTGTGGTGGTGCGGCGCTGTGTGCCGCCGAATGCTTCACATTAATCAGTGGTGCACATTGATTAGAGCGCTCGACTGTAATAAATGCCATCCGCACACATTCGTACAATGGAAACAAACAATCATAACCCATGAAGATGTGCACAAACAATGACTAGACTTCGCCAAGACATGAAGGGGGAGGGTGGTTTGAGGGAGAGGGAGAAAACTTTCTACGACGGATGTGTGTCGCTTCTGTGCGAGTGTCGCATTGTTTGTCTGATGAGCAAATCCCGCGAGGCATCTAATGTTATTTTTATGGCAATTTTATGTTTGCCCGCACTCCCCCACACACACACTCCCCACAACAACAACAACAACAACGATAAAGTGAAGTAATAAGTCCTGCATGTCCTGTGTGCCTGTGAGTCAGTGTGTGTGTGTGTTTGTGGGGTCCATATGCATTTACACATCATAAAGCCAACGATAATTGCAGTGAAAAAAAATAGAAAATTCTTGCATTGTTACTCTGTCGCTCTGCGTATGCTCGGGGGATGTCCGCCCCCCTCTTTGAGAGTCCTGTGTGTCAAGTAATAATATGTCTGTAATCATTAGACGCCAGCGTGCAATGACTCCAACAACAAACACACACACATTCGTAAATAGGCTACAGTAATCATCACCCGGACATGCACACAGACTGCACATTTAGTTGAAGGCGACAAAAGTGAAGAAAACGTTTTGTTTTGTGAGTACAGCTACAAATGTTACGACTTTTTTGGACATTTTTGTCGCCTGTTCCACAAACAAAACTGAGTATGCGTATGTGTGCTCTGTGTGTGCGTGCTATTCCCTTGTAATTTTTTTTCCTTCTTTCCGTTTTTGTTTTTCGTTACAATGCTTAACATGAACAAAATGCGAGCGTGCTCTGACTGCGTTTCGTTTTGCGAACCCAATGACCGACTTCTTTGTTGAGAGGGTGTTGCTTTGTGAATTGTGTGTATGTGTGTGTGCATGTGTGGGGTAAAAAGAGTTTATGACTGCGTGGCTGCCGACTGCCAACACTTTCAATTGTTTTGCAACTAGTATGAGTTGAACAGAATAAAGAATTTTTCGGTTATCAAAACTATAGCATACTTTTAAGTGCTGCGCATATTTTAATATTTAAATTAAAGTAAAATGCATGACTATTAAGCAGAAAACCGTTTTGAATAAAGCCATAAAAATGTCAAAAGACTTGAGCTTGATGTTGTTCGGTTATCTGTTGATCAGACACACACACACACACACACATAGACAATTAAACAAGCAGTCAGTTTATGTTGAGCACAATTTGTAATCAAATGAAACATTTAAATTATTTTGTAGGCTGCAACAGCAGCAGCAACAGCAGCATCAGCAGCAGCCAGTTGCAAAATTGAAGCAAAAACATAAAGAAAAGTAATTTGTATGCAAAATAGTAGATGTGAAGACTGCTGTCTGAGGGGCAAGAGCACAAGGGGTATGTCACACTACTACCATTTGCCATTTGCCAGTTACCAGCTAGCTTACACATTTACATGCTAAATAGCTGCAACTGACTAAATCCGTTGATGATGACGACGACGAAGGACCTCACTCAGACAGTCTGTGGGCGACATGGACGAGCCCATTGTCTGATCTACCCAAAATAAGGCAAGAGTACAAATTTGATTTTGAAATGCCAGTTCTTGGTCTCATTCTGTTGTTTGTCTGTGTATTTGTGTGTGTGTGTGTGTCTTGTCTCAGCTCTTCTCACTTGGGCTTGTAATTGAAACGTTAAATAATGAAGCCTGTGGAGCGTAAGAGATTCAATCAGTTCATGAATACAGCATACAGACGCCAATTAGTTCGAATTGCGTAGATTTAAACGAATTTTAGCTGCTCCAGCAACTGACAAAAGGACTCAACTCAGCGCTGAGCACTCGGCACTGAGCAGGACACGTTCATATTATTACCTACGAGCAGCAGCAGCTTCTTCTTACGTACAAAATTCGATAATCAAATTTATGCAATTTGCAAACAACTTGAAACAAAACAGAGACACACTCAAGTGCGATGTGCGTAACGAAAAAGTTGACGCAATCAATTTCAGTTCATTTGCCACCCTTTTTATTCTCCTTCCTTCTTTCTTCTCATACACTCTATATCCCATCTCTCTCGTGCTTTCTTTCTTTCTTTTTCAGCAGTTGCCTTCTCTGTCTTTTGTGGCAAAAATTAGCGTGCATTGCAACCTGCCAAGAGTAAAGTTTTTCGCTTAAGTAAAAGTGCAAATTCTTCTTAACTCTCTACATTTCACTGCCTATCTCTTCTTTGCTCTCTTTCTCTGACTATCTTCTGTCTTTCTCTCTTCCTGTTTGCCGCACACAAATTGCGCACAAATTAGCTTCAAGTTGAGGCGCGTCTCAGCGTTATGACTGTCAATGAGCCAACGCTGGGCAACTGCTGCCTGCTGCCTGCCTCAACTTCAAATTGCTTCTGGCATGTGCAACAACAACAACAACAATGACAACACCAGCAGTAACAGCAACCTCTGTTAGTGGGCCAGTTTGGCCCAAGTTTCAATTCAGTCTGAAACAGTGTGCGGCAGTCAGCAGTTTTTCTCTTTTACGTCTGGCCTAATGATCCGCTGCCTGAAGCTCATGCTGTTCTTAGTTATTGGTGTGAGTGATTGCTTTTTGCTGTTGTTATTGTGCATATCAATGAAAATGATGTTGATGCAAGTGAGAGTTTGAAAGAATGTCGTATTAGCTTGTTTTATAGATATGTGAAACAGTTAAGCTGTTGGAGTTTGAATATCTTTATAATTATTTGAAAAATTTTAATGCTTGTTCATGCATTAAGCTAAGTTAAAAATTTCCCACTATTGTTTTCAAATTTAACAGCTAACTGCATAAAGCTGCAGCACAAAATGGAATTGAAACATTGGAGAGAGAGAGAGAGCATTTCCTACTCCCACCATTTTCCACCACGAACTACACTTCGTGTGGCTCTCGCGCTCGCTCTTTCGTTGTGTTGTGGTGTGCTTTCAAAACCTCAGACAATGCGAATTGAGTTTGTGCGAGCGTATTTCCTTTTTGGCCAAAATGGCTCGGCTGTTTCTTATCCTGATATCCGGTCGTTGGCAGCATGGCGTCATTCGGCCGCGTTTGCTGTGCTCGATTGTGTCGTGCGTGTTTGTGAGCCAAGTGAAAACCAGGTAATGAGGAGAGCAAAGCTTTTAGTCTTGGTCGGTTATTGGTGCTGTGTGGTTGAGACGACGACAAGCGCTGCGAGGCCGACAAGGAAAAGCGACGATTGCGACAAACTAACGACAACGAAAACCTCAACGAACACCAACAACATGTGCGTGCACAAGTGTGTGTGTGCGTGTGTGTGAGTGCGTGAATTAGCAGTGAAAAGCTACAAAATTATGAATACGAGTATGTGACGAGGCTAAAACCAAACAAGCAAACATAACAGCAGCAACAACACGTTGCTCAACGACTGGATTGCAACACAGAAACATTTATTCCGTTTCGAGTTTCACATTCAAAGGGAGTGTGTGTGTGTGTGAGTGTGTGTACTCGTCGTGTGTGTATTTGTGTTCGTTTGACAAATTAAAATGCATAAATTATGAATGAAAGTACCGTTACGTGCGTGTCAACTAATAATTTGTTATTATTATAATGCACGCGGCCAACGCTCGAAATACTTCGCACCCCGTCTAACTTCAACTCTAACTTAAGCGCCAGACTAGGCCAACAAAGTCTTAGCTCTGTGCTTCCTCTTTCTGTCACTCCCCCTCCAAACAACAAAAAATATGCCAATTGCCGGCAGCAGCAACAACAACAACGACAAACACCAACAATAACAAAAGCAGCTCAAAGCTGCCTTTTCATTGCCAACATCGTCAACTTCCTGGCCACAAAAGCATATTAAAGCCCAGAGGCGGGCAAGAAGAGCACAACAACAACAAGAAAGTGAGTATTACAGTGAGTCGCACAATTTAAGCCATATTTCCCAAGGGTAGGGCGAGGGAGGCAGGCTTCGAGGCAGGGTGGTGGATGGTGCACCATTTTTGTAATGGACTGCACACAGAATATTTCAGTTGAACTTTTACACGCGCCTCAGGTGTCAACATAAATTATAATAATTATGAAATTCTAGCTATAAAACGGCCGAAAAAAATGGCATGGCCCATTTATCTACCTCGAATTGAGCTATTTTATGGGTCTAATTTAGAAATCGGTAGCAGCCGCATATAACTAGATATATAATTGGCTATTATTTTGGGAAATTGAGTTTGCCCCGGAAATGCTTTTGTGTTTTCGCATATTTTGAATAAATGCTGCCTAAAGACTTGATTGAAAATCTGTTGTAACCTTTGGCTGCACAGATTTGTTGTGGCTTCCACCTGAGAACCTAATTAAAATATGGATAAAAATAAATTTGCATAACATTTTAGCTTGTTGGCATTAATTCCTAGAATTCAATATAAAGTTAGAGCGTGGTCGACCATAGAATGCTCTAAAGAAAGCATTTTCTAGGTATTCATAGCTTGTGAAATATATATGAAAAATATTTGACACACATTAAACATCGATTGAAGTTGAAATTTAAAGCGAGCATTTGGCCATGGTCGTAAAAATAAATGGCCAGGTCTCAAAACAACGTCAGTCAGTCGAACATTGCTTCATTTATCTGAGCTTGGCCTACATAACAGCACGCATTTAGAATCTCTTTCTCTCCCTCCCCCTGTGTGCGTATGAAAATGTTTTGTGCCATTGAACACGGCAATTGAAATATCAGTTCCTCCATCTCTCTCCCTCTCTATGTTAGATATTTTTCCATTTTTTGGTTTGACAGTCTTAAAGCACAAACATTTTGAATGCATAAGGTGCGCTACTCAAGGGGGCGTATGCGTAATTTAATTTCATTAGGTAAAGCTGTGCCAAAGATGTGTTCAGAGCCACCAAGCTGAACTGGTAGCCAAGACAGCAGCAGCAGCCACATGTGTGAGTGACCTTTAAGAGGCGGTGTCCTTCATTCAAAGTCCCCAGCTATCGTCGCTGATGGTGGTGGTTGTGGTGATGGTGGTGCCTTGGTTATTTGCATATTTAACAAGGCGACGCCATTCTAGCCACATAATTAATTATGCAAAAGGCTGAGGCAAAAACACAACTTGGCTATGTAAATGCTCCAAAGTCTTCTAGTTATTTACTCATATACGTATATACTGAGAGTGGGGGAGCATTATGTATACGTTGTGTGGTCCAAACGAACTAGTTTGCATAAGCCACTCAATTGTTGGCTGGCATGTGCGTGAATCTCGCTTTTAAATAGCTGACAACAAGGTGCTAAAATTATTCATAGCTTCTAATTACCAAACATGATTTTCATTTCACAACTTTATCCAATCTCTGTCTCTCTGTCGGTCTGTCTGTTGTTTTCTTATGTTGGTTTAATTGATTTTATGTAAATTAATTTTGAGACAATACAAGGGCAAATCTCACAGCTGTTGTCATAGTTTTATGCCTTAAAGCATTTCGCATTCGCATTCGAAGATTATTAATTTATGCACTTATTTATGTGTCTGTCATTCGGTTCTTGAGCAGCTTAATTGAGTTTATTGCATAGCACTCGAATTAGTTCGACCACCTTACTACAAATACTTGGCAGATAGTCAGTTTGCATTTAGGTTTTGCCGTCTTCATTTAATTGTAAGCATCATTTGATCAAGATATTAATTGCTATTGAACGTATTGTTTTAATTATAAATGATGCTTTTGTCTCAATATATTTATACATAGATAAACATAAACAGAGTATTAAATAATTGTATTTTAGGGTAAAAAGCTAAGCCTTAATACATTCTGAGCTCATTACAAAGTAATCTTCAAAAGCAAACTCATCCTATATCATATCTTCAATATATTCTTTGCAGTTGTGGATACGTATTTGTTTAGTCGTTTTGCTGATGTTTCAATTAATTTGTGCACACGTTAACCGAGCGAAGGCAGAAGTATGAGATAGAAGACGAACGAATAAAGAAGACAAACTGTAATGGAAAATGGAAATGGAAGCAAAGACAAACGCGAGCAAATAGACAAACAAACAAATTGCTGAACAAACACTGGGCAGGACGCATGTAAATGTGTATAACTGTGAATACTTTTCTCCATCACTGTATATGTGTGTTTGTGTGTGCAACAGTGAAGGTGTGTGTGTGTGTAGCGCATAATAAGAAGCGCAAATAACACGAAGCGCATGGAATATAAAAATAAATAGCAAACGACAAAACGCAGGCCACAACTACTAAAAGCACCAAACACAACGAATAGAAGAACACGAAGAAGGAGAAGGAGCAGCAGATCCTGGCGGGTGACGCTTTCCCTGGTTGGCGGTCAAGGGAAATTTATTGCATTGCGCAAATGAGACAACAACAACAACAACAACGGCAAACGACGCCAAACTAAAACGCAAAGCAAACAGCAGTAAAAGCAGTCAAAGTAGAAGAAGACCAGGAACTATAACGGAGAAAGAAAAAAACACGCTGCGTGCTCCGAAATTGTAGCAAAAGAAAAATAAAACCCGACAAAATTCCGCAACAAATTGAAAAATTTAAGTTTTACCAGCGCCAACCGACGACAACCGACGCAAAAAGAAAAACTTGGCCAAGAAAAAGCGCCAAAAGTGTTACAAACAGCCACCAAAACGAGAACGAAAGAGAGAGCGAGAGAGAGTGAAAGAGAACTCACATTAATGCAACAAAATGGGTGCAACTTTGAATAGACGACGACGTGGCCGTTGCCTGCAACTGAGCTGCTGCCCCGCCAGCGCCACTTCATGCAGCACAACAACATCCTTCACATCGTTTACATCCTTGCACAGCCTGCTGCCACTGCCGCTGCTGCTGCTGCTGCTCACTCTGACAACCCTGGCAACTCTGCCCAACAGCGGTGAGTAGTAGTTTACGATCAGGGTTGGGTGTTCGGGGGGAATGGACACCGAGAATGTTTATTTAATTTATTAGCAACTTTGGCGAACGACGAACGAACGAACGAGACCCACAAAAATTGGCCAAGAAGTTTTGCGTTGCTGTCGACCCCCACTTCACCCTGTTCCATTTGGGTTTGGGGCGTGCAAATATTTTAGCCAACAATATTAGTTTGCCAGACCATACTGCCAGCCACATTTTTGGCGCCCCTTAAAGAGGCATGTGCTATATGCTCTGTGTTTGTGTGTGTGTGTGGCACATCGAAAGTCTGATACTTTTGCTTACGAGTACTTAATCGATTTAAGGCCGTGTCGAGTTCTTCGCGCTGCCAAAGAACTTTGACAGTTGACAAAGTCAACGCTAAAGCCAACGCCATTGCAAACGCCGCAATGCTATAACACTGTTGCAGACTCAAAAGCCTTTCGGAATCCAATGGAGCCAGGCCAAAGTGCTTAAATCTGTGCAGACATTGGCAAACGATAAACTTTGTGGCATGTTTTTAACCCTCTTCACGACCTTCGTTTGACGCATTAATCTGAACTTTGCTTTACTTATTTTTAATTAAGTTCATCAAACTACTTGCGAATATATATAAACAAAATTAACTGGAATCTCAACGCTGCACCGTCTTTATTTAGATACTTGGATATTAATATAAAGTTCTAAGCAAGAACAGAGAAAAATTTCCAGCTTAAAACACAAATAGAATTGCAAATATAAAGTAAAAGTTTCTTAGAATCTCATAAAAAAACCATTTATGTGGCGTATACGTTATATGTATTCTTAGTATCTTCTAGTTTATGTTGATTTTGTTAATTAAATAGTTTTTTTTTGGTACAAAAATATTTAATTAAAAACGTGAAACTTTTTATTCCATCATTAATAATTTTTATACCCTTAACCCATAAAATGGGTAAATAAGGGTATAATGGTTTTGTGCAAATGTATGTAACAGACAGAAGGAAACATCTCCGACCCCATAAAGTATATATATTCTTGATCAGCA
The DNA here is from genome assembly GCA_018152965.1 of Scaptomyza pallida. NCBI lineage: Eukaryota > Metazoa > Arthropoda > Insecta > Diptera > Drosophilidae > Scaptomyza > Scaptomyza pallida. The sequence continues at coordinate 4,450,504 of JAECXP010000130.1, forward strand.
TCAACAGCCGAGTCGATCTAGCCATGTCTGTCTGTCCGTCTGTCTGTCTGTCCGTCTGTCTGTATGAACGCGCCGATCTCAGAGACTATAAGAGCTAGAGACATCAAATTTGAAACTTAAGCTCTCCTATACCATGAGAAGATCAAGTTTGTTTTGAATTTTCGATAACACTTCTGGTTTCCGATATACACATGTGATCGATAACAAAAAAATCTTCAATTTCAAAATTGTGAAAATGAGGTTTGAAACTACGGATAAAATAATGAACATTTAAAAAAATTTGGTCAAAATCGGTTAAGAAACACCGGAGATATCGCAGTTTGAAGTTTGGTCATATTGGTCACTGATTTAATACACATAAGTAACTGTAAGCGTTAAGTATCGGGTTAAGGGTATGTCCTAGTCGGGATTTCTCGACTAGAACCTCTTACTTGTTTTTATATATGATGGAGCGAAAAAAGTTGTCAAGGCGTATGTTAACCATTAGAGAAGGCACTGAAATAGTTTTTATTTTTCTATCCCGAGAGGCAAGAAGCACATAATAATAACTGACAAATACAATTTCGTCTAGACAGGCTAAAAAAAAAAGCAAAAAAATATGATTATTAACGAACGGAGAGAGTGAGAGAAGGAGCGTTGTTTGGCCACTTAATTGACTCGGAAAGCGCGTCCACTGAATTATAGATAAAAATCTTACTTAGTGTTATTATTAGGTCACGTACGCAACATGTTGGTAGCAGGAAACAAAAAAGCAGCAGAAATAGGAAAAATACCAGAGTGTTCGTAGAAAAGTGAGCAACAATAAATGAAATTAAGCAAACGTGGCGTTGCGCACACACTCTCTCTTTCTCTGAAATGTAATCAAACAGAAGGCCAAAGAAGGAAAGCACATACTTATTTATTGGCAGAGTAGTACATGAAACTAATGTTAACCGACACGCAGCTGCCAGCTAATAAAAAAGTATGCTTTGGGGGCTGTATCAAGTCAGAGCTGATTGAAATATATTGAGGCAAGGAAGGAGAGATGTTGGCTTTAATCAATTACAGCAAGCATTTAAGCAAATTAATGAGTGCAACATCTCTTCAAATACTTTGTGTGTGTTTCTGTGGTTTTAAATACATATCATTTTCAAGTATGCAACAATAATTTACATGTTGCCACAGGTGTATGACAGGTGTGTAATTAATCAACGATGCCAGCATTGATGTTTTCAATTTAATTGAATTAATCGATTTCATATTTTGGTTTTGTTATTGTTATCATTATTACAATATAACGAAATGAGCTGAGGTCGACAGGCAGGCAGCGTCGGCTTGTGTTGCTGCAAGGCAATTTACAAGTCAAAATGAATTTTAATTATATTATTACAACTGTTCGTAGCCGATTTAATTGATATTCTAATTAAAGAAAATATGTATTTGGCCCCAGATATATTATTTGACAATTACAATTGCGTTGATTTATTTTCTATCTAATTTGTTGCTTGATTTAGCAATTTCTGTCGAACTTGTTATATTAATTATGGGGAAATAATCTCGATGAATTCTAAAAATGCGGTTTTCTGTTGAATTTCAAACATAAACTCTTAATCAAAACGACAAAAACATAGTTTTGTTTTAGCAAAGTTTGTTGTTGCAATTAATTCGCTGGCTTTTCCATTACTATGAACAGGCATCAAATCGATGACAAAGTTTCTCCGCCACCGAGAAACGCACCAAATATGCAAATGCAAGTGCAATGCCTGCAATGCAGCAAAGGAGCGAGGAACGTGCTCCATTTTCAGTAACAGCAACAGCAAACAATAACGAGAATGAAAAAAAAAAACAAAAAAAAAAACAAAGCAGAACAGAACGCACTCATCGTCAAAGAAAACGAGCCTGACACAGACAGGCACAAGGACATGGAACATGGTGCATAGACTTGTGGCATAGTCTGTGGCATAGACAATAGAAGGCCTGTCGCAGATGTTGTTATTCTCGTTGTTGTTGCTGTTTCTAGACTGAGACAAACTTCCGCTTCTGATTGCAGATTAAGCACGTTCCAGGCTCAGTCTGTCCCCACTGTCATTGTATCCCAAGGCGTGGTGGGGGCATGAATTGATGCGTATTGATGCTGCAAGCGTTTGCGAAACATGCAAAAACATCTTTTTATTTGCACAAGGCTTACTCGCTCCAACCGATCCATCCAATCAGTCTAAATTATCAATCTCTAAGTGAAGCGTTTATTCATTTGGTATCATTGGATTCTCATAAATATCACAGACCTCAACTTGTTTTTTTGACACTTGCCGCATCAGCCGCAACCAGCTAACATGATTCTATTTTGGCTTTACCTGCAGCTGACATCTGACCCCGGGCTGCAAATTAAATCATTTCAAAATCAACAATAATTAAGCTAGCAACGTGGCAACTTTATTTGCTGAAGTTATAGTGGTGCTTAGATCGTTACAGTGGCGTTTACACGACATCAAATGCAAAACTTTTTTGCTTCATACTCCAGCTAGTCTATAGTCTATAGTATCTCTTACCCCTTTTTTGACACCGCTTCATGGAATTTCTTAATTAAGGAGCGCGTTTGATAGCAAAACTTTTCATGTTGCACGTTGGCATTTTGAGCCAGACTTTGACTAAATAATTAGCCAGGTTGCCCTTGATTTTCAATCAACTTGGCAACACTTTGCCGTTAAACAGCCTTCACTTGACATTTGTCAGTGTTATTTTGGTAGCAAGTTCGATTCTTTTATTAGACTTTAATTATTTGAAACAAGTCAAGGTTGTACAATAAAGCACTTATAAGTTCTTGGAATAGTGTTTTTCTTCCATATACTTTAGCGGTGCAAAACAAGTTCTTATGCAGAAAGTCTTTTCTCAAAGACAACGCTAAGAATTGTGAAGCACACTTTGGAGCACCTTTAGCGACGCCATTTTGTTTGACTTGAATAGTTGAGAGCGACGGTGTGGCGAGAGTTGTGAAAGTTGAGAGTGCATAATGCTAAATCATACTTATGTCATAAATACTCGGCTCAAAGTGTCCGCCACGCATAAAAAAGAGCGTCGTTGCCGCCGCTTCTAAACGGAACTGCACTCAAAGGAGTTGAACGAGTGCGACATTTTTCTGGCTGCTGCTGGAGGGGAGTGGAGTGGGTGGGAGGGGCGACCAATTCTGGAATCAGGCCGGCGTCGTTGTCGCCGCTTCAATGGTGGCTGTTTGCCTTTGTCGTTGCACGCTTTTGTACTTGTTTATTTTGCCGCCAAAGGCAAACTGGGTAGCTGGCTGAGCGGTGGGTGGTTTGTTCGGCTTGTTTATTCGAAATCACACAACAAGTCAAATGCCTTTAATGCTGCGGCTTCCTGTGGCTTAATGAAAATGTGCATTTATTTTTAGCCAAAAGCCAACTGCTATTTATAGAATTCTTTTCAAAGGACATTCTAAATATATAAGCCACATGGTAATTTCCTTTTAACTCCCTCATGAATGCTTCGACGAATCCCACATGTAGTACTTAGTTGCATACGTCACAGGAGAGTAAAGAACTCATCGCTTGTTTAACCTTTTGTAAGTTAACAAATAAATCTAATTATATGCTTAAGTGAATTAATTTCTTACGCTAACAATAACTTAGGAAAGTTTCTTAAAGCTTCTTATATATAGCGTTCCTTATTCTTCTATCTTTTACTTTATCATTTATCATGCAGTGTTCAAATTCTGGTGCAATATTAATTTCATATCTTGATTTTCGTGCCATAACTTTGACCCAAATTGTCTAAGCCTACCTATGGGCCTTTTTCTCAGTGTGTGTGTACGTTTAAAAGTCGGCAACTTTTCGTTTCGTTTCGTTGTCTCGAGTGCGCACAATGCACATACCTCGGCACCCGCACAGCCCCTGGCAAGAAGTTTCCCACAGTCTATTCGTATTGTAAAAGCCAGAGCACGTTTCGCACGCCTCAAGTTGGCTGCTTGGATGCTTGAATGGTTGCCTGGTTGGTTGGTTGGTTGGTTGGTAGTTGGTTCGTTCGCATTGTGTTGACTAAACAAAAGCGCATTGTTTTGGCCCGACTTGCGAATTTCTTTCGATTTCCTTGACTTTTATGCACTTGCTGCGGGTTATTTATGGGCCTGGCATTGAGAATAGCTCAAGAGCTGAAGACCTTAAAAGAGCTGCAGGCGGGAGACATTGTTCTAACGCCTGCTTAAAGAGCTCAACAAAAAAACAAGAAAGAAAGAAAGAAAAAATGAAAACTTACTTAATCGTCCAACAATCTCTTCTTTATAGAATAACAAATACTTTCTCTCCATTTATTGTCTTTATTTTGTGTAGTCGAGTGCCTGACAATGACTGAGATTCGCATACCGAAGCACATAATGCGACACGAAGACGCCGTCTTGGGCTGCAAGTTCGATCTGGATGGTGAGTCGCTGTACTCGGTGAAATGGTACAAGGATGGCTTCGAGTTCTATCGCTATGTGCCACGTGACATGCCACCGGGACAGGTATTTCCGCTGCCCGGTGTCGATGTAGAGGTAAGTCCGTCCAGCTAATCTCATTCCATTTCATTGCGATGACTCAATTTCATTGCTTTTAAGTTGTTGTTGTAGTAGGCAAGTATTTTCCATTTGCTTGACGAGCAGGCAATGTAGACAGTTCAGACTTTTAGATATTTAGGCAGGAAATAGTACATTCACATTCGGAAATCAGACACAAAATGTTCTCACAGAAGAAATCCAAGGTACTCAAAACGCTGGAGGAGTGTGTGCCACCCCTTGATCAGGAGGATGCCATCGAAATGATTGCCCAAATGATTCGCCAGCCCAAGAGCAATCCCATTGAGGCTGGCATGCGTCTGGGCAAGATTGATAAGCAACACAGCATTATGCATTTGGAGAGCCAGGCCAAGCTGCATGCGGCCATGGAGCACTTTGATGCCACGCCCGAGCAGCTGGACGCTGTGATGCCAGTGAGTGGCGAAGAGCTTGAAGATTTGGTTGAGGTTAGCGCAACGCTCAACGACGACGACGACGACGATGATGATGATGAGTATGAAGATGACATCGATGAGGAGGAGGATGGCGATGATAATGATGAACAGCTCGATGATGATGATGATGATAAAGATGAAGCCACCGAAAGTCTTGAGCTATATAAACAACTGTCTGATCGATTGATGTAAATTTAGTTTTGCTTGTTGTAAACAATTATTATTGAAATTAAACTAGTTATTGCTGCTCCACATGTGCCTCATTTGACCTATTCACCATTTTTGGCTTTCACTTTTTAACATATTCGTTTCGTTTGATATGCTTACAGTTGCAAAACTCAACGGACATTGCTGTTGTGCTGCGCTCGGTCAGCCTACAGTCGACGGGTCGCTATCGGTGCGAAGTGTCCGGCGAGGCGCCTTCGTTCCAGACAGTTTCCGGTCACGAGGACATGATTGTTGTGGGTAAGTGTGTGCGAAAAGAGCGAAACAATGTGAATACAAAACAGAGAACAGAGAACAGGCGCAAGATTAATTGCTTAGCATGGACAAAGCGATGAAAAAGTAATCTGTTTCCTTCTCTGCAAAACAAACACACACACGCACGCATAGACAACGTATGTGTGTTTGTGTGTGTATAAAATATTTCGCATTTATATAGTTTATGCCTTGGCATTGTTTTCTCACTGCGATTTACAAATTCCCAAGCATGAAACCTGTGCCAAAAAAAAAAACGAGAAACGAGAAAAAGGCAAAAAATGAAAAACGAAATAAAAATTGAAACATGCCATGCAAGGCTACGCAGTCAGCCACTTGGCCAGTTGGGCAGCGTTCAACAACCTTCACACACACACACACACACATACGCAGAGACTCTGTCTGCACAGCTGTCTGCGTGAGCTATATGTATGTATATGTGTGTGTGTGTATTTTGTATTATTTTGCTGGCAAATTGCCCATGTACGTGATGCAATTCAGTTGCTCACTTACAGCTCCAGACCTGAATCTAGAGCTACCCGGCTTGAGGGAGCTGCGAGCTGCTAGATGGGGTGAGGTTGAGGCTGAGTCAGGGAGGGCTTTGCTGTGCTGCAACTTAATTTGAAATTTTTGCGCAATCCAACAAAACATGGCGAAAATATGGCAAAAAACGCAATATGAAAAAGTGCTTTAGGGAAAACTTAGAATAAACGTGTTTAATAACAGCCGCAACGGCCGTTCAAAATGCCAGCAACATCCAACAGAAAACAGCGAAAGCAAATGCCAAGCCAGTCAGGAATAAATCCCAGTTGCTATTCGCTACTATTCACTGGTTTTCGCAGGCGTTTTTCAACTCTGCTCTCCGGTTATTGCCAACTTGATAGACACAAAAGCCACTACGAACTTTGAGTACACTTTCTATTGAAGTACTTTTTACCTAAATGCTTTTTGCAGCTTTTAAAAAGTTAACTACTCAAAATATATGAAAACAAGAAGAACAATATTGATTCTTTTCTATTCTGTTATCTTAATAATTATTAGTAATTTTTTTCGATATCTTTGCATTATATACTCTGCCCGTTGCTCATTTGCCATCAAATGAATACCAAGTGCAGTTGTAAATAAACGAAATGTCTGCTTCGAATGTTCATTTACAGCAAGCCGTGGGTAAACAAAAAGGGAATTGTCGTTGCCATCATTATGATTATCATTGACATCAGCCATTTGAGGCTCAATTGTTGGTCCCTAGGCAATTTTGCGTTCATTTCCGTTAGGCGGGTAAGAAGAGGGGAAGAGAGAGATATACTATGAAACCGTGTATATCGCATAATTAGGCTAACTAACTAACTAACTAACTGGGCATATAACAAACGTCTATGTATATATAGTAGCAATCAGAGCTACACGCTTCCGTTTCACTAGGGGAATTACATAATTATGCTTGACTTTAATGTTTGCCAAGCGATCGAAATCGCTAGCTCGCATATTCAATACTTGGCTGGGTTGAAGCCTAAGCGGATTAAATCAGCAATGGCAGCTCTTGCAAAATCTATAAAGTTAATGAATCACCTGTTAATGGCAAGAGCAAAACAGAAATAGAAAAAAAAGATTTAAATTGCCGGAATATTGAAATTAATGCGACGGTATATATTCAAGCTTATACATTTGTTGTGTATGTGTGTGTGCGTTGTGGCTGAAATAATTGAATGTGATTACGGGCGCACAGCTAAATGACGAGGCGAAAATACTGTTGACCCAGTTAGTGTTAGTCGGCTGAGAGATGGCTTTGATAGCTTCTACTGTGTCGCCTGACAAAAAAGGGATAATTGAAGTACAGGCGTGCGCGGAAATTGAAAACAGAAATAGAAATAGAAATGGAAACGGAAAATATTATCGACTGAGCAAAACTAACATTGCACACTTAATTAGATTATCATAAGCTTCCAGCTGAATTCCTGTTTGCCTAACGAGAAACGAGATATCTGTATGTGTTTAGTAATATTGCCGATATATGCATATGTAAATGGATTATTTTTTGTTGGCCCAATATACTCTCCGTTTTTAGAGTTTGATTTTTGCCTTTGTCAAGCTGTTTTGTGTTTATTTTTCGGGATTATCAAACAATGGGACATATTAGAAGCTCGACAAACAATGTTGGACACAATGTAAGCTCAATCAGAATGGCCAACAATTATAACCAATTGGCCAACACACAAAAGGGTTCATTTTCTCTATCAGTGGATAAGTGCAGTAAAAGCGTGTCCCACAAACTGAGCTTAATGACAATAATGGCAATAAAAAAAAGGAAGGAAAATGGCTAAATGACCACATCATAATAACAATAATACGAAACAAAATAACGAAGAGCGAAGCAAAGAAAGAAAGTATCAACAGCTCAATCAATGTCAGGAGAGCGTAAAAATAGTCGCGTCACATAAAGGACTGAAAATAATAATTTATGCAGTTGAATAAAGCTGAACAATAAGAAAACGAAAATATAAAACCACACAAAAATCGAAAAAGAAAAGCAGTACACAAATATAAAAAGGCGCTCAAAATGTATACAAAGCATGCACAAAAATTCTCCTTTTCTTTTGTTTTTAATTTTTTCTTATCTTCTTTTTCCTTTGCTTTGCGTTTATTATAGAAAATGTAGACGAAAACCAGTCGAAAATATTAGTACAAAATTATAATACTTTACATTATGTATTAAATGAGTCGCGGAAAAGATGTTATTAACTTAGTTAAAGTTGCAAGAGTTAAGAATGTGCTTAAAAGTTTATAGGCATTAAGCTTGTCGATCGAGTTTGATTAAGTATTGGATTTCAATTTAAATCGTATCGGCTAGCTGGCCAACTTATTGTCCGTCGGTTAACTGACCCAATTGGCAAACATCCAGGTCAATATAAGACACAATGCACGTCGACAACAGTAATAACAACAAACTACAGCCGTGCAAAAATTTAAGCGAACATTGTTGTTGAAAATTGGGTAAAAATATAAGTTTTTGATTTTAATGCAGTATTAAATTAGAGCGTAAAACAAGACTTCTGGCGTAACGAAAATCGTAATGAAAATCGGGCTAAAAATGGTAAAGTTATGACAATAGGAAGTTCTGTTCCACGCCCAAATCGATTTTTGGTCACAAAAATTTGACATGAAAATCGGCAAAAAATTAAGTTTTTAGATTTAAATGCAGTATTATTATTGAGCTAAAAACACGACTTTTGGTGTATAACATATGAAAATCGGGTTACAAATGATAAAGTTATGACAATCGGAAGTTCTGTTCCAAGCCCAAGTAGATTTCTGGTCACGAAAAATTGACATGAAAATCGGGAAAAAATTAAGTTTTTAGATTTATATGCAGTTTTAATCTTGAGCTAAATACAAGACTTTTGGTGCATAACATATGGAAATCGGGTTAAAAATGATGAACTTATGGCAATCGAAAGTTCTGTTTCAGTCCCAAGTCGATTTATCAAAAAATTTGACCTGAAAATCGGAAAAAATTAAGTTTTTAGATTTAAATGCAGTTTTAATCTTGAGCTAAATACAAGACTTTTGATGTATAACATATGAAAATCGGGTTAAAAATGATGAAGTTATGGCATTCGGAAGTTCTGATCCATGACCAAGTCGATTTTTGGTCATAAAAAATTGACATGAAAAGTGACTAAAAATTAAGTTTCTTTATTTTGTATATATTTAAATGCAGTATTAATCTAGGACATAAAACATGACTTTTGATGTATTGCATTTGCAAATCGGTCTAGTTTTGACGAAGTTATGAAAATCGGAATTTCTGTTCGATTATTGGTCACAAAAATGTCCCAACTTTTAATAAGTAAATTCCGCTTGACTATGGTTTGACCTTTTAGAATAATGCTTCATAAAGATTGAAACGAGTCGATAGAGAGACGAACCATTGCTATTAAACAACTCTAGCAGCACGCTCCATTAGTCTGTTATGTTCTATGTATGCGGTTTGGCTTAGCTTTGGGGCTGCTCACTAAACTGGTTTATATAATGGCTAATCGATGTGACCAATACACCCACACACTATTTGCTCTTGTATGTGTATGTGTGGTGTGTGTGTGCACTTATCTCTCGTTGCAGTCACGCCCAAGCATGGACCACAAATCACCGGCGGTCAGCCTCGATACCAAATTGGCGATGTGGTGCGCGTCAATTGCACTTCGGCGCCATCGAAGCCCGTTTGCCATCTCAGCTGGCTGATTAACGGTATGCACGCGAACCGTTCGCTGTTGCGCCCATATGAGCCCCTGGTTGTGGGACGCGAGGGTCTGGAAGTGGCCCGGCTCGGCCTGGAGTTTCGTGTGCGCGGATGACATTTCAAGCACGGCGACATGAAGTTGAAGGTGAGTTATTGCTGACCGGATCGGCCTTAAGCTGATTATAGCCCCCTGAAATTGATACATTACATTCGCTCAGCTAAAAAAAGAGAGAGACAGAGAGAGAGGGAGTGTGGGAGTACGAACGTTTTGATTCAATTTGTGGCAACATTACATGACAGCGCGCATGTTGATTACAATCTGACAGCGGGGGTGGTTGGGCCTGTATGTGTGTGTGTGTGTCGTAAACATGGCCGAACACATACACATGCACGACTTTTTATGATACGACCGACATGTAGTACCACTATGTGAAGCTCTCTGGTCACCACTGTCCATGGGTCATGACGCCCATTTCCATATGCGGGTCATTTTGGGTTATCAGCAGCTGAGCGCGCTGAGCGTGTGTGGACGCCAGTTAATGAAAGCATAAAACTTTTAGTGTGCCGTCAATGCTGTGACTCTACCCCCGATACGGTTTCACTTAGTGTCCGGACACAGATTTCATGAGTCAGTTAACAGCTGCTGTGAAGAGAGAGAGGGGAAGAACTTAACGATTGCTTCTCTTATTGCAGTGTGTCGCGAAAATCTCCTCTGTCTACTGGCAAAGCAACGAGGAGAGCGTGGAGAGTGATAAGCATCAACGCATACCAGTTCTTGAGTCCAGGGAGACGGTGAGACAGCAGCAGCAGGACAAATCACTGGAAGGTGAGTAGTCAACGAACATCAATCATCAATCATCATCAACCATGCAACAGTTGTCAACAGTGCTTTCAAACATCCATTCTTACTCTCGTTTCTCTTGTCTTTGTGGTCTATTCATAACGCAGACAAGCAACTCAAGAAGAGTCGTCGTCCTGCAGCCGCAACCTCAGCAGCCGCTGCCGCTGCGGCTGCGGCAGCGGCATCAGCATCATCATCCAGCTACAGTGTGTCCGCATCCATGAACTGGTCACGGATATTAGCGTCCAAATCCATTGCACGCATTTCGCTGTACGCGCTGCCTGTCTTAATAGCATTTCTGTGTAATGCTGCTGCCTCTCTGTGTGTTAAGCCAGCCACACCCACACCCACACCCACACCCACACCCACATCCATGCCATCATCCAAACACACACGCACACCCGGGAGGAGCAATGAGGCGAACAGCTGCGGCTGCTGCTGCTACTGCTGCCAACATGACCGCTGCCTGTTGGCCCAATTAAGCGCATCCACGCCGTGCAGATAACAATTAACGAAGATGTATGGCAACAGCAACAACTCTTCCATCTTCTCCTTATCCCACTCCCCTACGACAACGACATTCTACTGCACTTGTACGCAACGCCAAACTCATTAAAATCGTGTAAATATTTCAACTTTGCACGCACAAACGAACACAAATATACAAAATATTAAAATATGCACACATTAAGTATACGCCGCATATGACATGCGGTTAATTAAACATAAGTAAGTCGTAGCTGCTTAGCTATTGTACAATATAAAGTTTAGTAAATTCCAATCTTAAGCTGTCAGTTTTAGGTGGGATAAGGGGAGAAGGAGATCGTTGTTCCTTTCGGGCTTTGATGCTGGCTAAGAAATTGCTCAAAGAAAACAAATTCAATAATTAATTACAAAAATAAGTAGCCAAATCTGTACAAGCCTAGCATTAAGTCGAATCCTGTTACTGCAAATCGGAAAGTATATTTAGTGCTTTTAAATAACGAAATAGAGTTCAAGTGAATCAAAAACATAATAGAATAAAATATATATACTTAAAAGCATAATTGTTGTAATTAAAACTTTAAGTCTCTAAGCCATAAGTCAAACAACAAAGTTCATTAACGTTTTGAAATACTTCCAGCTTGTGCAGTGAACGATTTTAAATAATTAAATAAACATAGTCAAAAATAGCTGAAAACTTAGCCTAATAAAGCAAACTGTATATTTTCACAGGAATCAGCTCCATACAGTAGACATACCTTGTACAGTTAATTCTTCATCTTTTTTCAAACATTAATAACTTACACGCACACATCAACACACAAACACATACATACATACTTAAATGTGCATATCCTGTGCATATCTTGAATAGAAATATGCGAAAATTGTTGAATGTTTAGTCTAAGTTTGAAATTTCGCAAACATATTAAGCCGAATTACAATTGTAAGAATTTAAGTTAAGCTAAGATCATTATATGTTTAGCTGTGTAAATGATTATTATGTAATAATGAATGTTATTAAGTCTTTAACAATAAAATGCAGTGAAAAAACCGAAGCTCTTGGCATTGCCCTAAAAAGTAGGCAACACATTTTGTTTTTTACATAACTTGCAACTTGAAACTGGAAATGTCGCTGTCAGCAATTGTCCTTGCCTCTCATTGCTGTGTTATACTATATAGTGTATATATATTTTTTATTGTTGTTTGCGCCGCTGCCTTGGCTGTGTTCGTTTTATTGTTATTATATTTACTTGTCGGATTTGCTGGCTGTGCGAATGTCAAACCTTTTGCTTTTAATGTGCCATATTTATTTTGACTTATAGTCTGTGTTGGGTGGCACGTTGCTGGTGTGGGTTGCACTTTCGATGTCGTCGACCAGGGTCGGGGCTGCGTGTGCCATGCACTTAAAACATTTGATCACGTGTCATATATCAACACAGAGTGCGATTGAATTTCAGCAATGCGGTCGTGATTGCCTCTCATAAACCAAACAAATCACAATATTCCCTGATATCCGATATCAAATACCAATGGGGACCAAATAATCGTTTTTCATACGCAGCGTATACATATTGTATATATGTATCAGGTATATCAAAGGTTTATTGACTGTTACGTACTGGAATAAAGTTAATCAGCATAAAACTTTTCAAAAAGAAACCCCAAGACAAAACAATGCAACGCTTAATCAGTTAAAGAACAAATTAAAGAGCAATTAAATTGAATTGAATAAAGACTGAATGTAGACCGGGCTGTTGAATCTCGGCCACGTTGTGGCACATTTAAAGTTTGTTGTAGCAATTAAAAAATTATGAAAAGAGGATTCCGTCTACAAAGTTGCCGCGGCTTTCAGCAATGAGCTCGTGCTTATTTGCTTAATTTCACACAGAGCGCATATGCACAAAAGGACATCAGAGCCAAAGCCCACGGGTTAGTGGGGAGTTGAGCATATTTGAAAGGGCGTCAAGAGTCAGGGCGGGGCAGGGAGGGAGGGCAAGCCGTTGGAATTTTTATTTATCACAGCCACTTGCATTGCATTTTGTTGTTTATATGCTTTTAATGCAATTAGCACGCTTTTCACTTTGATTTACGGTTCAGGCGTCTGAGTGCTTGACAAACGGACGGACAGACAGACAGACGGACGGACGGATAGACAGTGAGTAAAAGAGTGAATGACTGACTGAATGGCTGACTGACAAACTATGCCCATAGAACTCTTTGTCTATCGAGGCAGCACACGAGTGGAGCTGCAGCTCTGTTTTGCTCTCTATTTGTCTATTTGTCTCTCTTTCTGTGTATGTTTGTTTGTTTTGTTTGCTTGTCTCCCATTTGTCAGCACACACATAAATTTATGAGTGGCAACGCGGCTTTCATCTTTTGTCGTGCGGAGGCGTCTCCTTCGGCTGCCTTCTGTTGCCTTCTGTTGCCTGCTGAGTGCTGCCTCCTTTTGTTTGTCTGCTTGGCTGCTCTTGTTGCTCCTGCTGCTCATGCTGTTCATTATGTGCTCGCTGCGCTTGTTTATGCAACCATTTTCATTAGCAGCGCTGCACTGCATCAGCGTGCGGGACGCACAACGTCATTGCCATCAGTCAACAGTCAGGAGTCAGCAGTCAGTAGTCAGTTGGTCGTGTTGCTAATATTCGAGTTGGACTAAAGTCAGAGTCCTTGTCGCAGCCATTTCAGTGCTTTGACCCTATGCTATATCCTTCGCACACACACTCGCACACACACTAATGCATATTGTTTGTGCCTTGAAGCGTCATTTGTTGCGTTGTTTTTGTGCTTGGCGCAATTTTAATTACGATTTGCTCACTTACATTCCATTTGGCTGCTAATACTTACTACATGTTGCCTCACTCTTCGCTCTTTGCTCTTTGCCCAACCAGGCGACTGCTGATTACACTTCAATCAAACGCGCGTAAATATCAATCAACGCGCCAGCAAACGACGACAACAGCAACGAGATGGCGACGATGACGGCGACGGCGACGGCGACGGCGACGATGAAGTCTAGGATGAAATGCCCTCAAGCAAAACTCATTTAAAAGTAATCAACAAGTGGCGCAACAAAATGAAAACTAATCAGAGGCTCATTGCAAATAACGGAAACACGCATTGGTCAGCCACCACATGACATGCTTGAAAGTTTCTGGTGATGGGTCAGCAGAAATGAGAGATTGAAAATGATGACTTAACGGATTGTCAATTATTATTACGGATATTTATTACAATCGTTGATGTGCAGTTTATGGCTAATGCCACCAGATATAACTATAATAATTTTATAGTCGCTGCAGAAGTTACTTAATGGCTCATCCACTCTTTACGAATATTATAGCATACTTTTCAGCATGCAACGTATTTTTTTCTTCGCCTCTCGATTTCAATGAGTTATGGGCATAAATAAATGTCAGCATCGTGTTTGCCATGGTCATCGCCATGGCTATAATTTATGTTTATTGCTTATGCAAAACGCGCATCCAATAAGCACAAAATCAAACAAATTGCTAAAAGTTCAAGACCACACAAGGAGATGCTGCTGCTCGATGTCAATTTTCGGTTTTTTGTTTGAGGGAGGGGGGTCTCGGCCTAATGGCTGCTCGTTGATAAGCTGTCGCTGTGAAATTAGCAAACAAAATGCGTAGCTGTAAATGCTTTTTTGCTTTTTATTAGTATTTCCATTTTACTTCGCAAGACCGCAAGGTGAAAATTGTGTGCGAAAAGTTGTACGTGCGTGAAAATAGCTGAGATGAAGGGCGCGGCGCGTGCACAAAATGTAATCGTTTGCGGCAGGCTGTGTGAACTCTGTGTGGCCGAATGGTCAGGTGGCCAGCAAAGATATGGCTCGAGTCTTGTATATATGATTTAATGTTAATCACTTTTAAGAGCTTCACTACCTTCCTCTCTCTCGCACTTACTTTCTTTCTCTTTCTTTTCAGCCATATTGAAAATACAAGCTCGTAAATTAAATTTTACACCGGCTGCCGGCAAGCAATGAATAGCAAAAGCAAAAAAAAAAAGAAAACAACAAACTCAGCTTGCTTGGTTTGACCAAATGATGCTGCGGCGGCTGCGGCTGCATCCTCCACTCTATACAATCTTCTACGTCTTCGACTGGTCCCATAAATTTGTGCTAAGCACACGCAGTGCGCCTGGTCATCCATTGCCATCTCTCACGACGGCTCTGTTGCTTGGGTCGGAGAGCAAATGTCTGTTGGCCCTTTTTTTTTATCGTTTAATTAAAATTCGCAACACGTAAATCCATTTGAGCCGCCGCTGCTGCTGCAATCTTTACTTTAACCTTAAGGCGTTCGCTTCTTAGCCACAATCCAAGTGCCAAGCTGCTTTCAGTATACGTATATGTATGTGTGTGTGTGTATATGTGTGTTTGTGTGTGGTAAATCCCATTTTTCTATTTTGTTGCTCCATAAAACCACTTTACACAATTTTCGTTCTTTGTTTTTCGATTTGCTTTCGTGTTTTGCTGTTGTTGTTCTTTTGGCTTTCATTCTCCTATTCTTTTCTATGCGTCCCCCGGTTTTCCCCTTCCCCTTCCCCATCGACTTTTACCAATTATTGTGTAGTTGTGCAGCGAGCCAAAGCAGCTCGAATTAGCCTTTGTTGGCGCTACCAATCAGCTGCCCAGCCTCCAGCCACCAGCCTTCAGCTTTAGCTTCCTAATCCCACTTCACTTCTTCTTGTTCTTCTTCGTCTTTCTCTCCGTGCTCGACTGCTTTTCATTACTTTTCTATCAACGTACTTAGGCGCCATTGTTGTGCAGTTATTTAGCACAATCAACACCCGATGCTGCTGATAGTACTCTCACCCCCTGCTGACTGCTAACCACCCCCTGCCCTGCCGTCAACGTATTAGAATGCCTTTGACTTATAGAACATTTTTATCAAACTTCTCTCCCTCTGTCTCATTCCCATTCCATGAACATATATACCTGAAGGCGTCTTGCGCTTTGTTCATTTACGTTTCAGTTGTACTGCACACTGAATTAATGGAAATTACACTCAGTCCAATACTCCACAGATGGGGCATTAAAAAATTAACAAGAAATTTTCACAACCCAATCTTCAGTTCCGGGAAATGCAGTTGGGCTTCCACTCAATTACAAGGAAAAAGGTCGAGAGAGAGAGAGAGATTTAGTAGCTAAGCAACTGTAGCTGTAATTGAGTAGGCGTTTGAGAACCCAAAATCAAAGTTTAGCCGGAGCCAATTGAATAACTCTTCAGCTGATTACTTCAAGTGCTTGTTGAGTTATTAACTGAAAGTGTATTTAAAATTGTTTTAAGCCTTAAGCGATTCAAGTACCAAGAAATTGGGTCAACTTCGAAAAGTTTCGTATATTTTTGGAGAATATATATACAACATTCTTTCGTTTGTTTTAATCAGCTAGGTAAAATATCAAGTGTTTCTTGGGACAGGAGAGGCCAGTTGATGGCAGCTGCTGGCTAACAACAATATTTTCTCAGATCCCAAAAAACACTATAAAACGTTTGGAAAGGTTAACTGGATAAGCGGAAAAAGCAATGCGGATCTCAAAGTAAAAGCGTAAAAAAACTTTTTACTAATACAATTACAAAAAAGTTGCAGTATGCAGGACGCAGAAGAGAAGCTAAGAAGAGAAACTAAAATGAAATACAAATATAATGTATAAATTTAAGTGAAACTTTTGCCGCCAACAAGTTTTGCAAACTTTTGCATTGCGTTAACCTTTAAGGTAAGCTCTGTGTGGCAGTGGGCGTGGCTTAATATTGCATGACGGCCGCGACGCTTATTAGATTTATCAACATAGTAGGAGAGGGAGAAAGAGAGAGAGTTGTCACCATAATTGGCGTTGAGTTGTTGTTGCCATTGTTGCACATGGCAAAGAATTTATGCGAAAAATTGTCAGTCAACAATCAAAATTCAATCAGACAGCAACAGTTGTCAATTTAATGCGTTTAACGCAAAGCACAAAGCTATGCGGCGTATACGTAATATGCAAAATATTTCAAAAACTCAGTCTCTTTCGTTCTGGGTGTGACAGCTGCGTTGTGTTGCAAGCCATGTGGCATGACTACTGTGTTAAAAGAGTAAATCGTACATTTCATCAACTATTGCATAAAGACTCTTAAAGCATTAACTCATAATATTCCATCAGACGTTGCTGTCAACTAATGGCGCACTTAATGGACACATTCAGCTGATATCGAATGTCATATCGCAAATATGTATAGATTCTCATGCTTTGCTTTTGCCATTGGCATCGTTTGCTTTTAATATGATTTCGATCAGCAGCAAGCAGGCAAGCAGCTAGTGGAAGCAGCAGTAGAGTTGACAATGTCTCACAAAATGTGACGCGTCCAAATCATAAATGAGCAATAAATAACACATTGCCACATGTAAAGCTGCCACGACACGCAAGAAAATACATACATATATACATTTATAGATGTCGTTGTAGCTGTTGAACGTGCCACATGCTGTGGGTTGCACATGCCGCCTGCTGGGGTTCAATGTTACAATCTTGTGATGTTGTTGCTTTGTTGCGCTTGTTGATAAAATTTAATCATATTACACATATTTCGCTCTTTATGGTCTGTTACCCCATATGGCTACAGAGGGGGGGAGGGGGGTTATTGTTAGAGCCCAGCACAAGGGCTGGCATGTACTACTCCATCGTATGTATGTATGTATTGGCCGTTGTTTACATGCACAACGAACGGCCAAATGGCCAAAAATAACCAATTTGAAAATTAATGCCTTCAGGATATTATTCATAAAACTCGTGTACTGCAATGTAGCTCAAGCTTCCTCTTTCCCCGACTCTTGTCTCTCTGTGTTTTTATGTTGTTTAAAGCAACATGAGACGAAAGACAAAAAGAAGCGAAGAGAGAGAGAAAGCAAATCAGTTAGGATACTGATGCACACAGGACACAGAACACATCCTGACCAACTCCAACTCCAATGCCTTCCTTGCCTGCCAACATATTTATGTATGTAGATTTTTGGTTTCGCCATTTATGCTTCGCCTCCTGGCTAGATGAGCCTCACCTCCCTACCTCTTCCTCTTCGACTTGGCCCCTTTGTACTGTAATTGCCCTGCGGTATTTGGCGCTGGCAAGTTTTTGCCAGCGACCGCAAAAGTTTATTGCGCGCTATAAATTTAATGCAAAAGCATTTGACTGAGCAGACGACGAGACTGAAAAATATGCAGCGAATGCCATAATTCAATTTAAGCAATTTTCACACACACAAAATGAAACTAAAAGTCAGAAAACAACAACAGCAGCTAGCTGTTGTGCGTAGTATCTATGGGTGCGAGCAGAGTAGAAATGTCGGCAATTTGTTTAAAATTCAGTTGAAAAATGTGAAAAGCAAATAAAATGTAAAGTCAGCCAGCTGCTGCCAAGGTTAAAGGTTAGTCAGGCGACACTGTCAAGCAGTCAGTTAGCCAATTCACTCACTCGCTTCCTCAATGCCTCAATACATCCAATATATAGTATGTACATACATGTAAGTATATACATGGTATCAATGCGAGCGCGATGGCATAAAATGCTGTAGGAAATGATTGCGGAAATTACACTAAATCGCAGTCAGGCGAGTGTGTCGTCCACACACACACACACGGCGTTAGAAGGAGAGAGAGAGAGAGGGGTGAAAGAGAAACAGCCGCTGGGCAAATGCCTGTATATGAGAGGCCCAAGCGGCGTGTGAGTAATGCAAATATTTTGTTGTGGCCTGCTCAGAGACATTTTCGTATATTCTTCCCAATACTTCGGTTCATTTTAACATTTTTATGGCACAAGCAAGGCACACTGCGAGGCACTGCAACATATGTCGCAACAACATCAAGAGTGGAGGGCATTATCTCGTCGAGCTTTGTTTCTGTTTACTGTCAAAATTTAAGTAAATAAAACATGTTGCCTCCGTTCTCTCTGGGTGTGTGTTTGGTATTCGCTGTCAAGTGGTTTTTTGCAATCTGAAAGTTTAATAAGACTTCAACTTTAATTCGTGGCACGTGGCACGCGCCAAAAGAGGCAAGGGGCAAGGCAGCGCCCAAAAGAGTTGCCGAACTCAAATATGCCAGACAGAAAAAAAAACGTTTGACAAAATATATATAAGCCCAAAAGGGCAATTTGATACAAGGCACACACACACCTTCAGGTTGAGGCGATCAGTTAAATGCTTTGACTTTTGGCTGTGAGGGGGGTGAGCGTGAACTCTGAATGCCAGCTAATTTATTTTGGTCACGTGTGTTTAATCCGGGTCAAAAGCAATTTTTTTTCTTTACAAACACCTTGAACACGGCCAAAGAGCCAAGTTATGTATGCTTCCATTTCAGCTAATTATAAAAACCCAAACTGCAATCGGAATGACAATACGAAATGCTCAATTAAATAAAAATTATTGTTGCGCCATGCCTAAAGATTAATATTCATAATCATAACAATATAATTGCCAAATATTTGCCGAAAATTACATTCTTTTTAGCAGTTTTTGATAAACTCCAATGTTGCCAAATGCAAATTAATAATGCATGCTGTTTGTTCAAGTTCTCTAATTTAAAACAAATGCATTGAAATCCTTTTTTTTTGTGTGCTATTTGCATTTTCATAATTACTCTGTATTGGTAATTGCTGCTTATTTAATTAAATGCATTTAAATGCAACCGTTATGTTTAGTTAAAAATAATGAATAAAAATGTCGGCTTAGTGAAAGAAAAATCCTTAGATTTTTTGATAATTTAACAGCTCATTTAATTCTTTAATTGCTGTTCAATTATGGCAGAGACAATTGATTGGATATTGCAATCGAGAGTTGAATTAATCAGAAACGCAGTTTGATTCTGATTTAAAGATTTCGTTTCTTTTGGCCAGACCAATACATTTAATTAGTTTAAGTAATGGCGCTGTGGCTTAAAGCGGTAACCAAAGCAGCAGCAGCAGCTGCCAAAGCCACACGCAGTGCAGACCAACAAAAACTTTTTCGGCCAAATTAGTTCAAAGTTCAAATTTAGGCCAGCAAACAACAACAACAAGCTTAACAGTATAGAAAGAAAACAGCAGCAAACAACGGCGAGTCAATTATTAAAAATAATTACTTTAGCCAAAGTTGCCACAGTGCAAGTATTTGTGGCATGCCACCCGCACCCTCGCGCACCCTCGCACCCTAGCAAGTAGCGCCATTTGTTATGTATAAAAGATTAAACCGCAGAAAAAAGCAACGGGAAATTATAATAATATTTACCTAAATAAGCCTAAAGTCAGTTCATCCCCCTCTATCTTTTACTTCCTTCAAGTGTATGTGTGTGTGTGTGAGTGTGAGTGTGGTTTATTTATGGCCACGTTCCTAATTGAATTGCAGTTTATTTGGCTGAGTAGGGAATGAATGAAGAGAGCGGGCTGGAAGGGAAGGGCTACCTACTTACTTACAAAAGCTGGCCGCGCAATGGCCACAATTTTTTAATTAACTTTTGGTGTTGTATGGCAAAGGTCTGCTTTGTATAGAGAGAACGAGAGATGATAGGTCGGAGGGAGTGTTAAAATGATTTATACGAAACAATTATCACTTTAAATGGCTTATTGAAATACGCAAAACATTTCAACGGATGCGCAATTTTCACCTGTCTGCCAAAGTGGCTCCAGCAAGGCGTCAAGCTTTAATTCTTTTTTTCTTTTTTTAATTTCATTTCATTGCAACGTAACAAGATTAAAAAGTTTTGCACGACAGCTTCTCTCTCTTTCGAAACGTCAACTCGGGACAAAGTGCTTGCGATAGTTGCATTCGGCATTAGCAGCCACTGTGGAGTTGAGCAGAAAACTTGTTGCTTAATGAAAATAAATATATAAAAAAATGGACAGCTGCCAGCCTGTCATCCCCTTTTCCCCCCGCCACAGGCACAGCTAACCACACACAAAACCGACCGCAACAAGCACTCCAAATGCAAATGCATCCAATACAAATTAAATAAAAGATAAAACCTGCAAATATCACAGCAGAGCACAAAAGTCACAAAAATGGATTGAAAACAGCATGTAGGCAAGTGAGGGGTGGGCGGTTAGTGGATGCAGCTTTAAAAGTATCATAAAAAACTCGCACTTATCACAATATCCGAAAATTAAATACTCCATAAAAAGTTCGTTCTTTTTAACACTTTAACTCTTTAAATAAACTGCTTATAAATGATTTAACATTTTTACTTTAAGCTGTTTTTAATGCCACTTCTGCTTATAAGAGTATTACGTAGCCGTCTAGTTGATGGACTTCACTTTTTTATATACAACATTTTTATTTGTTTAAAATTCAGACATTTTACTATTATTTTTTAAGCCACTTCTTTTTTAGTTTTTTGTTGTGCATGATCAAAGCAGCGCATCAATTGTATTTCAGCAAATGGAAAACAGCCGCCAGAATTGTGCTGGAAAAAAATGTAAAAAGCAGCAACAAACTAACAAAACGTTGTGCGGTCAGCTAAAACAAAACAGAAACTACAAAATATATAAAAAATCCAAAGAAAGAAGCAAACACACTAGTTTGATAGTTTGTGGCATGTGTTTAAAGTGCTGGCATGTTGCATAAATTGTAGTTGTTGTTATAGACGAATGAAATTAAATGCTATAAACTGTGCGTAATTTGTGCGTTAGTGTAAGTGTGTGTATATAATGCAGCGACAAAACAATTAAAATGCCATGCTGAGCCATGAATCCAAATCTAAATCGCCAAATCGCCAAAAACTCAAATGCTGTTGAGCCAAAAACACAAAATGAGTTGCTTCCGCCCAGCTGTGTCTACAAGCAGAGTGAGAAGAGGAGGGTGACAGTTGCAAGTGGGGAGTGTCACGTTTTGTGTGCCATAAATTTTGCATTATTGCTGGCTGAGTATTCGTGCATAGATTTTCATTTTCATCCATTTCGGTTAATAAAAACCCAAAAACCACAAAAAATAAATCTAAAAAATACAACAAGAGACAGCGAATTGAGAGCAGTAACAAAAAAAAAGTAGGAGAGCAATTTTGATGGGCAACATGGCGTATGCTTAACCACATCCGACTACACACTTCCGCGCATTTGGTGTAACAAAACCGCGCTGCTGGTTGTTAACAAATGACTCGATGTGGTCGGCGCCTTGCCAACGCTGTGGGTTCCAACCACCAGCACCACCCACAGCACCCACCGACACTACCATGCCACAACAACAACAGTAACAAAAATGGACAGCATTCGCTGCCTGATTGCATATCTGTAATGACTCATTTCACATGACCATTTTCGGTGGGTTTCGTGTCTATGTGTGCTTTTGGTCCTTCTTCTGGCTTTCACATTAAATCACATTCAAAATAGCGCAACGCTGGCTGCTGCATCAGCACTTGGCATTAGCGCCGCATCGCAACGCGAGCAATCTATAGAGAGAGAGAGAGAGTGGGAGAGGGGAGGGGGCGAGGGGAGTTGGACAACAGTTTTAAGTTGCAAATTACAACAGCATGTCGTCGTCGTCGTTGTCGTTGTTGTCGTAGCCGTTGTCAGCACCACCGCACCACCCCCCGCAAAGTGGGTGAACTCGTGTTATAATGTCGCCTCCACTCCTGTGGCAGCTGCAGTCAAAGTGCAGCCATTAGTCGTCGCCAAAAATGAAATCTATGCTACTCTCTCCCAAAACTCCATCTCTCTCTCTCTCTCTCACTCACTCTCTGTGTCTCTCTTTCTATGTGAATGTACGTGCGCGGTCTTTAATTAGTCGCGCTGACCGCACAGCCAAACAAACCAAATGTCGGCCCAGCTGCGTTGTCCATTTACCCAGAGAGAGAGAGAGGGCGGGCAGTGGGGGTTTGGTTGGTTGGTTGGTTGGAAGAAGATTCCTGGTGTCAAAGGGTTATCACATGCCGGTGCTGGCCAACTGTAATTGGCCTAAGTACGCGCGCACACACCTAAGGGCCATCCATGACATGTGAGACTTTCCAAACCCATACTCTCTCTCTCCTCCTCCGCCCTTTAAGTACAATTCCCAAACAGACATTCGACTGTTCTGCAGCCCTGCAGCTAAAGTTGATGGCAACATGTTTTGTTTATGCGTTGAAGCGCTGTAGGCGCTTGTTGCCATTTAATGTTTCAAGTCCTCGAAGGGGCTATAATGTCAGCGTGTTTAACTCTTGACTTAACTTACACAAACTGAATGTCGAACCCGTTTAAGAATTGATAAACAAACTAGAATCTATGTATCCGATCTTTCAAATATGTTTAGCTAACTTTTAACCAGTTGCAAATGTGGCTCGATCTGTATAAGAGAGAGAGCTTAAATATTTGAAGGCCCGCGGGCTAATAGTTTTTAATGTGCAACGAAAATGGCGAAACTTTTGCAGTAAAAACACACACAAAAGGTCAACTACTGCTACATGTGCCAGATAAGCCGAAAAATCTGGCAAAGTTTTTGGTTTAGCCGTTTTTCCAAAATGCTGACACAAGCAGACCAATCGAAGGGGGTGCAATGGGGGGTGGGGTTGAGGGAAGGCAGTTGCAGCCGCTGGCAGCAACAATTTTGAGTTTATCACACGTGCCAAAAATTGTATGAGGCTCCAGCTCCTGCGGCGGTGGCGCCTCAGAAAAAAACGTGCACCAGCAGCAGCCAACAAATACGTGAGGGTTCACAACTGCAACCCCCAACGAAGTGTGTGTGTGTAAACGTTTAGTTAGCATTTGTGATTTATGCAGCGAAGGTTCAATGCAAAAAGTCAACTGGCCAAGGCATAAAGCGCATAATTTATGTCGATTCGACTGTGAATCCAACCCGAAATGCAAATGCCACTTTAAAAGGCTAATTGACTGATATTTTTGTGTGTTGGCCAATTTGGTTATATAAGCATATTATCTTATACAATAGCCAAAGAACCTTTTTGGGGCCTTAAAACCGACTGGGGTTAAAAGTCATTGATTAGATGCTCTATCATCAAAGCTGTCACAAAGAATTGAAACGAAAACAAAAGTTGATATTTTGGATTTCTTATACAGATAATGCAATGGGTTTCTAGGACAACTTCTTGCTTATGTATGATAGTGTATTCATGTGTTGGCTTGTGCATAGATTTGACTGCTCTTTGAGTGAGTTTTCTTTTTGCTCTTTTACTATTATTGTTGTTATGCTTTTATTTAGCCATTTTCATTGTTATGCGATTTTGTGGGCCATATTATTGTAACGGTTGCCAGTTAACCACGCTTCAATGCCAACACACACTAGCCTCATCTTCGTTTCTCTGATTCAGATGCCACTTTCTCTCTTACTCTCTCTCTCTCTCTCGCGCTCCCTTTGCCCACGTAATTTAATTCAATGTAGCGTTTCAAATTGAATCTGTTGAAAGCAGCGCGAGCGCAAAAAAAAAGAAAATAAAGCTACAGTTTTTGTGTTTTTTTTTTTATTATATTGCCCATCTTCCAACAAAGCACAGGAAATTTCCATTAGCCAGCAAAGAAAGCAAAAATGTCTGTAGCTTGGCCAAGAATGGAACTTAATATATATTGTAAAGTAGTATTTTTGCCTGGGTATAAATCTCAGTCTGGCCAGGCTCAGTTTACAAGACAATTTATAAGTTGCTGTGAAACGCAAAAGGTGCAAAGTCTACAAGGTATTGGGTGAGAAGGGGGGGATGAAAAGATCCACTGCTCAAGCCTCGTTAACCACAGATCCAGGGTAGTAACACGCGAAGGGTACGAGCCCACATACACGTGCTTTTCCACATAGATCGGGTATACACTAATCGTGGGACACCCGCACCGATTAGTGAACGTTCCTGGTAATTGTATCGCTGGGCTGACGCCACTCTACGATACACCCGCAGGAGCCTTAGGCTGGGAAGGATAGGGAGGTTAGTAAGGTTCTACTTGAGATTTACCACGCGGTCGTAACGACACACGCACACTCAGGTCTACGATTGTTAAGGAAACTGCCCTGCCTTGCTGGGGATCAGATATAAACACTTACTTGTCAGTTTAATGTCGATTTTTATTTCTCTGGTTTTCTTTTATATGTTCGTGCGCCTGTTCTTATATTTTTTCCTTTTATTGTACATTCACTTTCTTAACCTTTCTATTACTAGCGCGCACACTTCCACGTCTTGTCTTTTTCACGTCCCGAAACTCACTAACTGCCTCGATCGTCTTTTGCCTTCGTCGTCGCCTCTCACTCCGTTTTCACCACGCCCTTTTGGCGACCGTGGTGGGTTCTGTACTCGCAGCAACTCTGCACTACCGGCTGTTGCATTTGAAGTCGACGGTTGCATTTGAAGTCGGCAGTTACTTTTGAAGTCGGCGGTTACTTTTGAAGTCGGCGGTTGCGTTTGAAATCGGCGCTGCCAGATTTCTCTTTCTTACATACTTCACGACCCGTCATCAATTCATTGTTTTATTATTCTCTATTACGCTAACTTAATAACTACTAACCAAAGATAATAACAACTGCGCTTCTTGCGACTTTATAACAAATAATATGATCTTCAATTGATATCTTAACTCTATAACTTTAATCCTAATATCTTAATTCTATAACTTAACACTAACAGTGCGCTCCTTGCGTCTTCATAATAATGCCAAAATCAATACCGTTCTTTCCATTGTTATTCAAATATCTTAACGTTACAAACTTAACTTATCAATTAAATCAATACTGTTCTTTCCATTGTTATTCAAATATCTTAACGTTACAAACTTAACTTACAAAATGTGGAGGAGGCTAGGCCTACTTCACACCCCCCCCTTTCTCCGGGATGACGACCGTTACCTTCCCGTTCTTATGGGCCGTGACATGATGTCTTACCCCTTTTGCGGTAACTTTCAAGCGCGTCCTTCTTGCTTGTCTGTTGACGTTTGCTGCTAGTGCCTTCTCTATTGCTGTGACAGCCTCATACGTTAATAAATCCTCATCGGGAAACACTGTCCAGCTTAGCGGCCTGACTACCCATGTCGATTGTATCGCAGGCTTCTTGTTCCTGTTCGTTGCCTCTTCCTCTTGTGGATCTTCCTCGATTATGTCGTCTAGCTCCTCCTCCCAACCGTTACTCTCGTCCCGTCCCTCCTCTGTTGTTTGTCCTGTCTTTTCCCCTGGCCCTTCATCGCGGATTCCATTTAATTCCTCCTCCCACCCGTAAATGATGTCTGATGGGTTCGTGGTTAAGTCAGCTTGCCGGGTTACCGCGGGCAACGCCTCGGCGGCCCCCAACTCCTCTTGCGCTTTCTCCTCTCCTACGTGAATCGCCTCATCCACTGACTGGGCCTCCTCTATGGGCTGGAATCTTGGTGGGGATGCGGGTTCCTCCACGTACGGGCGTGATGGGCGGGCTCCGGGGACTGCTATAAAGACGGCCGTGGTATGGACCATCATCAACACGACGCCGTCGTCCACTGCGTATGCTGTGTCATGCCGCCTTTCGAACACCGTGTGCCTGTATACCCTCGGCTCCTCCTGCTGCTCATCGTCGTTGCCTGGTGATTGGGGCTCGGGGCTTGACGTTCCCGTAGCTTCCGAGCTCGAGTCTTCTGCGTCTTCTACGCGTACGTTTGCATCCTCCTCCTCGTCGCTGCTAATAATGATAGGGTCGCTCATTTTTAGTTCTGTGAAATTAAGAAATCTTGTTAGTTATACGAAAATATGTGTCGTGTGTTTCTCTTTTTTTTTCTATGCGTTTATTCGGGAGGGATTGTGGGGTCTAATTGGGGGAGAAGAAAAAAAAAAAAAAAAAAATATGTATCCCACTCCCGTTTTATGACCCGCCCTGTACTATTGTCTTGTCTTCATCCGCCGTCCTGTTGTATTCCTCTCGTCCCTCATCTTCCTCGTGGAATGGCTTCAACTGTGCTATGTTCGCAAGTTTGGTTTTCCGTAGTCCTTCCCTTGACAACCGCACGATATTTGGTGATACGAATCCTTTTACGAAGAACGGTCCGTCGTACTTAGGCGCGAGCTTCGCAGCGAATCCTTCACTTGCCTTGGAGAGCTGGTGTGCCTTTAACAAAACCTTTGTACCGATTCCCGGTCGCCACTCCCTTCTCCTGAGGTTGTAGTTCCTTCCTTGGTCCTTTGACGCCTTCTGTAAGTTTGACCGAACTATTTTAAATACATCGTTTAGCCTGCTCGCCCTTTCCTCTGGTGTCTGGGTGATGTTTCCGGACCCTGGCGTTTTCTCGTTATACAAAGAAGCTGGTAGGTGGGGTTCCCTCCCTTGCATCAAAAAGGCCGGTGAAAATCCGGTGGAATCTGCCACGCTTGAGTTCACTGCTAACGATATTTCGGGTAATAATTCGTCCCACGAACTTTGGTTCCCCGATATGAACTGCGCGATCATTGTCTTCACCGTCCGGTTCGTCCTCTCCGTTGGATTCTCCTGTGGGCAATACGGGGCGGTATACTGGAGCTCAACCCCCAACGACTTTAAAAATGCTTTGAAATTGCGGCTGGTAAACTGGACTCCGTTATCACATACGAACTTTTTTGGTATCCCGAATCTGCACAAAATTCGTTCGCGGAAGGCTTTCTGTAGTAGGGCTGCCGTTGCTCGTTTCAAAGGGACTAGTTCCACCCACTTTGAAAAAGCGTCGTGGAACACCAACAACATTGTATTCCCTTGTTTGGAACGCGGCAATGGTCCTACAAAGTCCGCGCACAATACTGCCATAGGCTCTGCCACTTGGCGCGTCAGCATTTGCCCGGCCGGTTTCAGTTGATCCGTTTTAAATTTCTGGCACGACTCACAGTGCTTGATGTATTTCGCCGCGTCTCTGAACATCCCAGGCCAGTAGTATCGTTGGGATAACCGCATTATCGTCTTCCGTACTCCTTGGTGACCTGCTGTCGGTGCGTCGTGGCATTCCAGTAATACTCGTTTCCGCTGATCCTCCTCGACACAAAGTTTCCACGGTATATAATCGTCATCGTCAGCGCGGTGTCCTAGATTCCTGTATAGCTGGCCATTCTCCTCGATGTAATCGGCGTATCTCATCGGGTCCTTGGCGATCTTACTCCTCATACCCTCGATCCATTTACCGGGTGATCTCTCTTGTACAGCTTGTTGCAAATCCTCTAACGGTTGTCGCGATAGGGCATCCGCCACTACGTTGAGTTTTCCTTTCCGATATCTGACATCAAACTGGTACTGCTGAAGCTCTAACGCCCAGCGTGCGATCCTTCCTGACGGGCTCTCAATCGAATTCAACCACTTTAGCGCCATGTGGTCCGTAACCACATCAAACTTGTACCCTTCTAGGTAGCATCTTAGTTTCCGGATTGACCATACTATTGCAAGACACTCCTTTTCGGTCGCTGAATAGTTCTCCTCGGCTTTATTCAGCTTCCTGCTTGTGTACGCGATCACTCGCTCTTGCTGATCGATTGTCTGGGTTAGCACCGCTCCGATCCCAAAGTCACTTGCATCCGTTTGCAAGGTGAATCTCTCAGAAAACTCCGGGCAAGCCAAAACAGGTGCAGAAGTCAAACAGTTTTTGAGGGTTTCGAACGCCTTTTGTTGCTCTGCGCCCCAGGACCACTTCCTTGACTTCTTTAATAAGGCGGTTATCGGCTGTACCACCGTCGCAAAGTTCGGTACGAACCTTCGGTACCAAGAGGCCATTCCTAGGCAACGTCTTAACTCTTTGCAGTTAGATGGGGCCTTTAAGTTCCGGATGGCTTCCACCTTGGCGGGGTCTGTCTTGATTCCTTCGCCACTCACCATGTGTCCCAAATAAATCAACTCTTTTTGGAAGAATGAACATTTTTGTTTATTCAACTTCAAATTAGCGGCTCTCAGCCGACGAAACACTTCTTTGAGATTCTCCACATGTTGTTCTTTTGTTGCCCCAATCACTATAATATCGTCCAGATATGCGAATGCGTGTGGTTCCATATCTGGTCCGATAACAGTATCTAACGCTCGTTGAAAAGTCGCGCAAGCTGAGTGCAAACCGAAAGGCATTACCCGCCATTGAAATAGTCCTCTGCCGGGTACTGTGAAAGCAGTGCATTCCCGGCTATCCACCGCCATAGGAATTTGCCAGTAGCCGTGCTTGAGATCTAAAGTGGAGATGTACCGCGCGTGCTTTAGCCGCTCTAGAATATGGTTTATCCTCGGCACGGGGTATGCATCGGGGACGGAATGTGCATTGAGTTGCCTATAATCGATGCACATCCTCCACTCGCCTGTCTTCTTCCGGACCAGCACTATCGGGGCACTGTGTGGGCTTCGGGACGGCTCGATTGCACCAGCTTGCAATAGCTCGTCCACCTGCTTGTTGATCACCTCTTGCATAGCAGGGTTTTTCGGGTAGTACCTCTGCTTGATTGGTTTATTATCCCTCATTATAATCCGGTGCTCTGCTACGTGGGACACACCCTGGAGCCCATCGAACAGCGCTAGTTCAGCCTTTAGAATCTCCTTTATGCCGGGTTCCAAGTCCGTCGGCCAATCCTGTTCCTCGTCGTTTGGATCCTTTTCCGATTGTGTTGGAGTGGGGTCGGGCATATCGCATCCTTCTTTTCCGCCTGATAATTTTCCCAAACACGCCTCCTCGCCTACTCCGCGCTTCGTATCCAGCGCGACCGGCTTCTTGACCACCACTTTGGCCCCCTCTTTCTGCCTCTGTTTACTGCAGCTATCCGGTTCTTTGGCAGCTGGTTCCCCATGCGGTAAAGTCTGGTTCACCTTCCCACCCGGCAACTCCACAGTCTCAAGCACCAATCCCACCTTTCCACACTGTATGGTCGTCCCAGCCTTAATTAAGAAATCTATCCCTAATATGAGATTATCTAACATAGAGGGCATCACGAGCACGTCCAACGTAACTTCGTTCCCCGCTAGACTAACCTTTATTCTCAACAA
The DNA here is from genome assembly GCA_018152965.1 of Scaptomyza pallida. Taxonomy (NCBI): domain Eukaryota; kingdom Metazoa; phylum Arthropoda; class Insecta; order Diptera; family Drosophilidae; genus Scaptomyza; species Scaptomyza pallida. The sequence continues at coordinate 4,480,369 of JAECXP010000130.1, forward strand.
CTTTTCCACTTGTAAGGCAGACCCATCCGCTAACCGAATTTTCGCGCTCGCAGCCAGCGTTTCGGCTCCGTGGGTTACTTTTCGGGAAAACTCCTCACTCATAAAACTTCTGGTGGCTCCCGTATCCACCGTCGCGGTCGCTACCTGGTCCCCGACTCTTACGGTAGCGACTATCCGCCCGTCTTCTACTCTAAGAGGATACTCTAACTGTGGGATTGGCTCGCGTCGGCGTCCCGAATCCTCCGTCGCGGTCGCTACCTGGTCCCTGACTCCTACGGTAGCGACTGTTCGCCCCTTTTCTATTCTAAGAGGACATTCTAACTGCGGGATTGGTTCGCATCGGCGACCATTGGATCCCGTCCCAAATGGTGCCGCTGGCCGTTTCCCGGACTAGACTTCCCACAACATTCGTTACTACGTATGCCTCGGGTTCCACATGTCCTGCAAAACAGTACTCGCGGATTGGGACATTCCCTCGCAAAATGCCCCCCCTGCGAACAATTGTAGCATATCTGCTTACCGGGCTCCCTTACCCTTTCCTGGCTTGCCCTACCGTTAGATATTGCCACTGTCTGATTATACGGTGCTGTCACCGGGCTATTATTATTCGGTACCTGCTGAGGTTGTGATCTAAACGGGTTAAAGTGCCTGGCGGGAAGACCCTCGCCGACCCACCTGGCCGGATGAGATGTAATCCTCGCTTGATCTCGGGCTGCCCATTCGCGGCTTTGTTCTTTCACGCTTTCGTATTCCACAGCCATCTGTGTCAGCTGGGCTAGAGACGAGAAATCTTGCCTACGGATGTACAACCGGTATCCCGGTGCTAGGTTCTCATATATCCGGCGCAATTCCTGTTCCGGTCGATACCCGGCATGATACATCATTTCTTTCAGGTCAATCAGATAATTCTTAAAATCCTCGCCTACCCGTTGGCGGCGGGCCCTGATCTCGTCTTCTAATCTATCTGAATACTGTGACGGCAGAAAGAATTCAAGAAATTCTGCCCTGAATACATTCCATGTAACGTTTCGTAGCTGACTTGTCGCAAGCCAGCGCGCTGCCCAACCGGTCAGAGCTTCGCTCATTGCCCGGGGTAACCTATCCAACCCTATTTCTTGTGCCATTGCCCTGTCCTCGATGGCTTCTATGAATACTAGTGGGTCTGTACTACCATCAAACCGTATACCCCATTTCCTTACCAGCTCCGAGACGACCCAACCGTTTCTGGGGTTACCTGACCCACCTATATCAAAGTAGTTCGCCCTTCGCATCGGGTTATCATCCTCGGTAATCCGTACCGGTGAACCCACTCGAAAGCTAGGGGTATGTGTGTTCGTGTGGATTGGTGCATTGGTATGTGCACGGGTATTGCTGGATAAGTTATAATTGGGTGAGAGGAAGTTTGCTGAGACGTTCGTCTGCGCTGAAGGGGTTACCAGCTCAGAGTCGGATTTCTGTCGTGGACGAGACACAACGACTGATGAACCGGATGGGGCGACCCGCAGCTCCCACTCCGCTAACCGTGTATATATATCTGATGTGTGGCCACCTTGCCTTATGAATGTACATACCAGTTTCCTGTACTCATTTACCGTAGTACATTTAGTCAAGCCGAAATCCTGCGCAATTGTTTCCAGATCTTCCTTCCGGCAGTGGTATACCCATTGTACGCCCACGCCCGGGTTGTTTATGTCGCCGGCCTCCGTGTCGGGTTCACTGATTGCAGGTTTCTCCATTTAATTCGATTTTTATTTAAATTTTTTTTTTTTTATTTTATTTTATTTGTTTATCCACTTGTTTTATTTTATTTATTTATTTATATTTTTTTTCCACCGTATTATTCAGTTTTATTTAAAAAAAAAATAAAAAAAAATTTTCTCTATTTTTTTTTCCCACCACTGTATTATTCAGTTTTATTTAAAAAAAAAATTAAAAAAAAAAATTTTCTCTATTTTTTTTTTCCACCACTGTAACCACTGTACCGTTTATTTAACCGACAAGTTTTTTTTTTTTTTTTATATTCTTAATATTTTTTTTTTTTTTCCCCACTGCGGCAACCACTGTGTCGTTTGTTTAACTAAAAAAAATTTTCCGTTCACTTTTGTTATTTATTTATTTTTTTTTTCTGCCGTAACCACTGTTCCTTGTATTTAATCAAAAGGAAATTCTGTTCACTTTTCTTTGTACCGCTGTGCCGTATTTTCCAGTTTTATTTATTATTAAATTATTATTATTTTTTTTTTCCCAACAAAAAAAAACCACTCTTGCCCCACGGTACGACCGGGCTTATTTTATTCTGCACCTTATCGTGTGCAAACACTCAAACACTTTTGTGGCTACTGTGCCAAGACGATGCGTGCCTTTTACTTCTGACATCGACTGTACTTTACGACGACCCACTTATTCTGTTGCGGCGACGCGTGCTCTTTAGTTTTGATACCGACTGTACTGACGCAGACTACCGTCGGTCAGACGTTTCGCGAAAACCGTTGTGTGATCGGCTTATCCGTCTACACCGTCACTTTCGCTGCGTTACGAACGTTCGCGAGTCGCTAGACTTGGTATACGGACCCGTTATGTAGTCGGCTCGCTCGCCTTTACACTCAACTTCTTCGCGCCGCAATCGGTGCGTGCGTTTCGACCGTCAACTTCGCCGCGCCACAATCGGTGAGTGCGTTTCGATCGTCACTTTCGTCGCGCCACGATTCTCTCGACTTGCCGACACCTAACGGAACCGATCCCGTTGGTTACTCGTGTTTGCGTTTTGCTGTCACTTTCGCTTGTGCAGCTGCAATCACACGCGTGTTCTAACTCGTCTTCATCTGCTGCTTTACATGCGTTTTGTAAAAGCAGAGTATCACCGGGTATGCGCGAATCACACCCTTTTCTTTCGCAAAAAAAAAATTTTAGGCCAAAAAAACAACACTTGTTGGTGATGCGGTTGGGGGCTTTACTTCCAACTCGTACCACACCTCACACTTTTACGTCCCTGCTCGGGCGCCACTTGTAAAGTAGTATTTTTGCCTGGGTATAAATCTCAGTCTGGCCAGGCTCAGTTTACAAGACAATTTATAAGTTGCTGTGAAACGCAAAAGGTGCAAAGTCTACAAGGTATTGGGTGAGAAGGGGGGGATGAAAAGATCCACTGCTCAAGCCTCGTTAACCACAGATCCAGGGTAGTAACACGCGAAGGGTACGAGCCCACATACACGTGCTTTTCCACATAGATCGGGTATACACTAATCGTGGGACACCCGCACCGATTAGTGAACGTTCCTGGTAATTGTATCGCTGGGCTGACGCCACTCTACGATACACCCGCAGGAGCCTTAGGCTGGGAAGGATAGGGAGGTTAGTAAGGTTCTACTTGAGATTTACCACGCGGTCGTAACGACACACGCACACTCAGGTCTACGATTGTTAAGGAAACTGCCCTGCCTTGCTGGGGATCAGATATAAACACTTACTTGTCAGTTTAATGTCGATTTTTATTTCTCTGGTTTTCTTTTATATGTTCGTGCGCCTGTTCTTATATTTTTTCCTTTATTGTACATTCACTTTCTTAACCTTTCTATTACTAGCGCGCACACTTCCACGTCTTGTCTTTTTCACGTCCCGAAACTCACTAACTGCCTCGATCGTCTTTTGCCTTCGTCGTCGCCTCTCACTCCGTTTTCACCACGCCCTTTTGGCGACCGTGGTGGGTTCTGTACTCGCAGCAACTCTGCACTACCGGCTGTTGCATTTGAAGTCGACGGTTGCATTTGAAGTCGGCAGTTACTTTTGAAGTCGGCGGTTACTTTTGAAGTCGGCGGTTGCGTTTGAAATCGGCGCTGCCAGATTTCTCTTTCTTACATACTTCACGACCCGTCATCAATTCATTGTTTTATTATTCTCTATTACGCTAACTTAATAACTACTAACCAAAGATAATAACAACTGCGCTTCTTGCGACTTTATAACAAATAATATGATCTTCAATTGATATCTTAACTCTATAACTTTAATCCTAATATCTTAATTCTATAACTTAACACTAACAGTGCGCTCCTTGCGTCTTCATAATAATGCCAAAATCAATACCGTTCTTTCCATTGTTATTCAAATATCTTAACGTTACAAACTTAACTTATCAATTAAATCAATACTGTTCTTTCCATTGTTATTCAAATATCTTAACGTTACAAACTTAACTTACAAAATGTGGAGGAGGCTAGGCCTACTTCACAATATATATATTATTTTCGTAGGGGGTTTGCTTCGTAGCTTAATTGAGCAATGACAGCAAATGTCTTCTACTCCTTAGTCTTCGTCCTTGCGGGGGGTGTCAATGGGGGCGGATGGAAGTGACCACAGCTGGCCAAAAGTCAATGGAGCGTCGACTACCAACGCCTTATTAGCCCAATAAAAAAACACACACACCCACACACACACATTGCACGCACGCAAAAAGCACTTAAAACTAAAACTAAAAACCCCGAAAAACTAGAACTGAAACTCAAGAAAATTAATTGCAATAAACGTGGCGAGAACTTGTGTGTTGTCAGCGATAGGTGGAGAAGGGGTAGTGGGGGAGGGGTGGGGTTGGAAGCAGATCCTTTGCACGCCCCAAAACTAATGAAGTGTCGCAATGGGATAATTAAGCTTTTAATCGTTCTGTCTCTCTACACTATCCTCTCTCTCTATCTCACTCTTTATTTCACGAAGCGTGTTAACGGCACTTTCACAGTCGCCAAGTAATTAGTATTTTATGATCGATTTGTGTGTGTGAACACACATACACGCATACACATGCACATAACTATAATTTAATTTGTGATTTCCTGGAGGGCCAAACACGATGGCGATGGACCACGAACAAACCGGATGCGACAATGAAACTTTAAATCACACCAGCCATACAGAGAGGAAGAGCGAGCGGCATGGAGAAGGCGTCATGTGTGACCAAAGTTTTTGCGGCCTGGGCCTAGACAAAGCGCCAACTTAAACATTCAGCCAAAAAGCAAACAAGCAAACAGCCAAACAGCCAAACAAAACTTCAAGAACAACAACAACGTGATGTGGAGAAGAAAGCAAAACTGAAACAGAGAGGGGCGCTAAGGGCAAAGGCATCTTGGCAAAAGATAAACATTGAAGGCGTCGTTGTCGGCGACGTTGTCGTCTCCAGTGTTGTCTTGGTTGTCTTGGATGTCGCCGTCCAGCACAGCTAACTAATCCTGCAGTCGTGTGAAAGTAGCAAAAGCCGCAGCCTTGAGGCTGTTAATCCTTTAAATACAATCACAGCTGGCACTAGAACGAAAAAAAAACCTACCCAAGGGCAGTTAGTACAGATATTATTTGCATATGAACATATACATCTACATATTTGGTAAACTTTTGCAACAGCCCTCTTATTTGTACAGACTTACTACTATGAAAGACATAGATTTGGGCGTGCTTTTCTGTGTATGTTTTAGGCCGACATTAAGCTGATTGTTTTGTTTGGCTTAGCATTGAAATGTTGATATAAATTAATTAGTAACAAAAAGGGCGACGAGCCCAACTGTAATATTTATACGTGTACGTATTTATTCCTGTTAACACACATACGACGTGTATACCATAAATTGGCCAGGAAAAAGCAAATAGTGCAAAAATATTTAAAAGCTTTTGTACAAATTTTTCCAAACGACAAAATTATTTATGTACTTCTTGGTGCAGTAGTTGGATTTATTGGGGATATATTTTGTAACTTTTTCTTGGTACTGTATATACATATATATATTTCGTGGTAATATTTGCTTTGGCCAAACAACAGCAACAAGGACAAAACTTCCAACGAATTTATGAATATTGTTTATTTGTGTTTTTGGTATAGCTGTAATTGGACTTTGATTGACTTTCAGTTCCGTACAAATGAATGAATGAATAGCCTGTTTAATTGATACATAATACCATAATGATGTACAAGAATTACGTATACACGCATGAAAACGCATTTGTACACAAATAATAATAATAATAGCACTAATTGAAATGTGTCAAATGCTAAATGTGTTTGGACTGACAAATGCTGTCATCAACTATGCGGTCAACAATAACTCTAATGATGACCATAATGATGATCTATCATTATTTAAATCAATTTGCCATGTGGTTGCAATTGCTTTTGCACGTTTACATCAAATTTATGTTAATTTATTATACAAATACGAGCTTTCATTAAGTTGGTTATATACCATTTATTTGTTATAAAAATGTTAAAGCTTTAAGGGGACCCTCTTTTTATATTGTTTATCCCATTTTTAATTCAATTGAAGCGAACCAAAATTTCGTAACGCATTTCTTCATTTTATATTTATAATACCCATGAAATGGATATACAAAAAGGTATAATTGCATTGAGAATTACAATGTTACACACATAAGGAATCATATCTGAGCCCATAAAGTATTTGAAATCTTGACTTAAATGTGGTGCAAATCGAGTAAATTATTCGTTTCGAGATTTAAATGCAGTATTAATAATGAGGTAAATACAAGACTTTTGGTGTATTACATTTGAAAATCGGGCTAGTATTGACGAAGTTATTGCAATCGGAAGTTCTGTTCTACTCCAAAGTCGATTATCGGTCATAAAAAATTGACATGAAAATCGAGTCAAAATTAAGTTTGTTTATTTTGTATTTATTTAAATGCAGTATTATAAAAGAGCATAAAACAAAACTTTTGATGTATTGCATATGAAAATCGGGCTAAAATTGATAAGGTTATGGCAATCGGAAGTTTTGTTCCACGCACAAGTCGGTTATCGGTCATAAAAAAATGACATGAAAATCGAGTAAAAATTAAGTTTTTTGTTTTAGTATTTATTTAAATGCAGTATTAATCTAGAGTGTTAAACATGACTTTTAATGTATTACATATGAAAATCGGATGAATTTTGTCGAAGTTATGGCAATCAAAAGTTCTGTACCACGCCCAAGTCGATTATCGGTCATAAAAATTTGACATGAAAATCGAGTAAAAATTAACTTACTTTATTTAGTATTTATTTAAATGCAGTTTTAAGCTAGAGCGTGAAACAACACTTTTGATGTATTGCATATGAAAATCGGGCTTAATTTGAGAAAGTTATGGCAATCGAAAGTTTCGTTAGGGTATCACCTATTTGGGATATCTCGACTAGAGGTTATATTCTAGTTTTTTACTACCTTCTCTTTTTCTCTCTTTTATAGACACACACACAGAAACACACACTCACACTTGTAAATTGGTATGTGCACTGATGAGAGATGCGATGTCTGTCGGATGCTTTTGTCTGTTGTCTGTGTCGCCGCCGCCGCTGCTGTTGTACGTACACATTCTGCCCGTTTTCTGTGGCAGTTGCATGTTTAATTGCAACTAAAAACAGCTAAAAACAACAACAGCAGCAACAACAACGACGACGAATTGCGCTTGCAAGTTCTGTGAACTGTGTCAAAAAACATAAGGGGACCGCGGGGTTGGGTGACAAGAACATCAACAACAACAGCAACAACAACAACAGCAGCTGCTGCTATTTGTTTTTGTGTTTGCTTTCTTTCTTTCGTTTGCTGTTCGTTTGCCATTTGCCGTTTCACCCGTTTTACCCGGTTGCCCGGTTTCCTGCAATTTGCGCGCAGGCAACGCTTCCTCTTAAGCGACACTCGCAGCGCAGTCGCAGCGCAGCCATGCCGCAGGTGCTGGCATTAAAGTCGACTGCTATCTGCTGTTGTAATAATAGCAGCAGCAGCACCGCTGCTTTCCTTTTTGACACACCATTTCGCTGGTGTGTGTGTGTGTGGCGCATATGTCACTTGTCTAAATAGCACCTGCACCAACGAACAGTAAAAGGCCGAAAGGGCTAGTAGCAGGGGAGAGTAGAGGGTGTTGCTGGCCATGCATGCAAATGCAACATTTGCAACTGTTTGTTGTTGCCACCAATGTTGTTATCTTCCTTTATTTTCCTATTTGGTATACCCTATATCAAAAGCAAGGGGCTAAACTGTGCCACAGTCTGTGCCACAGGAATAGCATAGAGAACAGTGCATACAGGGTATCTGTAGGCTGTCTATTAGTCAATCTATTACACTCTTGGCTTTAACATGCAACAAGGTGGCAACACTGACACCAACAAAAACAGAAAGAAGCAGCAAAAGAGAAGAAGAGAGGACACAAACCGGCAGTAATTTGGCCACCTTTGGCGCTCTGTGTTTGTTTTGGGCTTCAAATGAACGCAGGGACGCGTGATTGCAAAAAAAGCAACAAAATGGCCGAGAAAGAGAAGTTTACGCCAGAGCTAGGATTCGGTGAGCTAACAAATTCAATTGGCTTAAAAAAACACATAGATGTAAGCAAACAAAATGTTAAAGATTTTTAAACTTTAACATAAATCGAGCTCAAACGTATTGTTTTATGTGATTTATAGTTAGTTTTAAGTCGTTTCAGTTGTTGCTTAAGCCACACAATTTCCCTTTTTGTTTTTCAATGATTACGAACACACACACAAATTGTGGACATTGCGATGCATTTAAAAGTTTAGCATATCGATAAATAAGTACATAAGTATAATTCGTATATGAAAACCAAAAACTGATAGCAAAGTATTTCCCCCGATTACTCTTTTTCTCTTTTACTTATTCTCCTTTCTCTCTCTACACACACAACGTTGCCGCCTTTTTGGCCATGCTCACTCACACGAAATTCAAACAAATGGCAAAGTTAAATTTGAAAATAATAGAAAAACTTTTTACAGTCGCTCTCTTTGCCAAACGGCAACAACAGCAACAGTAACTGCTACAGTAAGAGTAACAACAGCAACAACAACAATCAGTGCAACAACATCAAGTAACAACAATAACAATAATGCAACTAAAATGAAACTATTTCGAGTGAAATAAATCTGTTAGAATGTGCAAAACTCCGCCAGCGCATTGCGGCCAGCAAGCATTTTAAAGGGTGCGGGGGGAGTGTGGGGGTTACAGAATATTTTTTCCCTTTTGGGGTGCAGCACAGAAGCTTCGGGGCTGTGGTGCGGGTGCGAGTGGAATCAGTTTTACTGCCAAACGTGTTTGTTGCTCAATTTAACTAAAAGTGCTGGCATCGTTGTCTGTCGACAAAAATATCTATCGAACAATACAATCGATGGCATATGATAGACTAGGCAGATACTCCTTACAAAGTTATTAAGAACAATAAATACTTAATGCTAAGGTAGAGTAATTTAGAGATATATTATTTAAACATTCATCAACATTAATAAAATCTTTAAGCTTTAAGTCTTAAACGCCCACATTCATAATGGTTTATTGATCAACGCATAACAAACCAAAACTATTTGGTTATTGTACGGATTGTCATTTAAACGATGCGCCATGATATTTATCATCAAATATACAAACAAATAAATAAATATATTATATTGATTTTAAATTCATATTTTTTGCCTTTTGGTTTATATATTTACTTTTGCATTAGTTATGTGTTGCAGAGACGCGTTTTTAGTTTCGCTTTCGAGTTTTGTTTTTTTTTTAGCTTTTTGTGATTTGAAATCGATGCATAAATCATAAATGGTGTCATTGTCGGTTAGCTGCCGGCATTTATTGGCTTTAACGAAATTCCATTTTTATTTTCTTGCGGCCTGTAAGCATGGCCAGCAATAGACCAAAAAAACAATCGTTGTTTGCGCAATGAATATGCATGCAGCTACGAACTTTGTGCAAAGAAACAAACAACAAATGTCAACAATCAGCGCCAAAAGATCGCCAACTTTTTGGCCTAGAAAAAAAGAGAAGAAAACACTGTGCGGGGAGAGGTTACATTTGCCATGGCCAATTGCCTGGCAGGTGACGTGCCACTTGACAATTGCTACGTTTTCGATTTGCCGAAAAGTGGCAAAGAGAAAGAACAACAACAACAACACGAACAACAACAGCATTAAGGGTCTGGGTCTGGTCTGACATCAGAAGGTGCCGGCACGCCCATTTAGGACCGTGTGCTCGGTTCAACGCCCCCGCAGCGAGCGACGACGTTTACGTGACTTGTTTCATAAACAAACAGCAGGCAAAACTGCACGGAAATTGCCAGCATAGGTGGCAGACACACACACAGCCAAAGAGGTACACACACACAGGCCACATTGACAATGCCAACGGCACACAGCATGTGTGTGTGTGTGTGGATGACATTGAGGCAAAAGTTGCTTTGCTGGCAATTTGCACTTTTGCATACATGTTCGTAATTGTTTCCGCCAAATGCTGCAGCTGTGCTCACACATCACCAACCGACCGACTGACTGACTGACTGAACGAATGGATGGATGGATGGAATGACTGAGAGTGCAATTATGACCACGAGCCTCATTTTAATCATTCAAAAGTCAGCGTAGTTGTTGTACTATTGCCTATCAGATTGTATGGGGCAGCTGCGTCCACATTTCGCTCTCTGTCTCTTTCTGCTGCTTCTATTAGCGGCAATCAGCGTACATTGCTTTCAGCTCTAAATGAGACATAAAAAGACACAAAAACTTTTCTCATTATGCCCCACCCACACGAACACACACCTTCATACAGTTTAAGCCACTTATGAACGGCCCGAAAAGAAAAGTGCCAGCATCCAGCAACTTGTCGCACAGAGACAATCACTGTTACAGGCAGTAGGCAGAAGAGGAGGATGGTGCAAGTGCAACCAGCTTTGGGGCAAGTCAACGATGCAGGCAGGCAGGTGAGGCGACAGCGAGAAGCCAAGTTTTGTGCCAGCAATTTTCACAAGGCAAAACTTTCAATGCATATTCAACATCATTAGAAAGTCAGGACAAAGTAGAAGTAGCTATGCTGCCTGAAAGGTGCTGCAGGCCGTTGCTGAAATCTAGGCTATAACTTATGCCAAGCTGCACGACGAACAAGAGAAAGAGAAAGTGCTGCCAAGAGAGAAAGTTTATTCGCTTAAATGCAGTGTGTGTGAGACACAAAGACAATGCTTTAATAGGTGCGAAACTAAATGGACCCAAAAGCATTCTTCACTACACTACATGAGCTTGCAGTCCCAACAGCGTCCACGCTTTGCTGATCCGGTTCCAGTTTCGGGCTCGAGTTCACCTTCGTTTCTTGATCGTTCCTTCAACGACAGCTGCTCCAGTTCTGTAACGTTGGATGGCTCTGAGGGCGGTGGCTGCTCTTGTATAGAGATCTCACTCCATATGCCATCGTAGCGTGGCCCATACGAGATGTCCTCATCGGAGGCGCTGCTCCAGCGCGTATAGCTAGCAACTGTTTAGAGTTCTTACTTAGAAGGATCAGATTTGATAATTGGTATTAACTTACATTCGTCAACTATTTTGGTGGCCAGCAGGCGTGTCTCTAGGCTGGGCACAAAATCGGGTGCTTCGGGATTTAAGCGTTTGTCCAAAGTGCGACTGCCGCTTGGTTGAACACACATCTCTTCCTCCGCCTCCTCCGGGGACACCACATGCTGCTCTTTTAGTGGTGCATCCACTTCCATGATAAGCGCTGCATCCTTCATCTCTTTATTATCGTTGCGCATTCTTTTTTCTTTAAATTTTCGTAACAAAAAAAAAAGTTGTAGCAAAACTAGAAATCTTTATGTCAAGAATATACAATTTCTCCGAATGTTTTGTTTAGTTTCGTTCAAGGCCAGCTACGTTCAGGAACTTTAATTATATATATTGTACATTTGTGCATTTACCTTTCGTTTTTGTTTGCATTATAAATAAAAATAGTTTTGACTTTTGATTCCATGGCCAGCTTTGATCAGAATTGATTTGATTTTCATATTGATTTCCTGTTAAACAAAACTTTGAGAGGATTTTGTAGAGTTTATTTAATATTGTTATTGTTCCAATGAAAACCTCTTGTTAAATAGTTTTTAGTAAAATTGATATTTATGTACGTAAAACCCTTAAAATTGTTGCCACATCCTGCAGGTGAATGGAAATTGTGAAGCTCAGCAAATTATACTATGTATGTGTTTGGAATCGTGTTCATTGTTCGAAGCTCTACTAAATAATATTCTTTTGTAAGGCTACTATAAAATATATAAAAAGTATAGAAATAGTATTTGCCACCCACTTGTTTAAATGCTTTTGTGTGTGCTATTTGAGCTGCTTTTGCGTGCAGTTGGCAGCTAGCCACGCCCACACCCATGCCAACGCCAAACGCCCACGCCCAGTGTCCACCTCCCATCAACTGGAGCTCAAATGTAAACAGCAACTATTGTACTATATATAGTGTATTGCTATGTAAAATCGTTGCCCCCCAACACGCAGCATAAAATATAAACAACAAAAAACGGAAAAAATGCCGTGCGTCAGGACTTGCCAAATATTTTGCCAAACCAAATAAATCCATTTCAATACCCCGTTTGCACAGTCGGCAGCCAAAGACACCGAATGAGAGTAAAACAAATGAATGAAAAAAAGAGAAGAGAAATCCCCTCGCCATTCGAATCGATATAAAACGCTGTGAGTTTGAGCCGGCACAGTTAGAGTATTAGTGGATTAGTGAAGGACGGATGGAAGAGAGGGTGAAAGAGGGGCTGCAGGGGATGAACTCACAACACACAAAGCACCAAAACTATGCGAAACCGCATAAACAACAACGTAAATAAATCAATGTAAACAATCGAAACAGTTGTCGGTAAATTGAAATTTGAAATGCAACGCTGCAGTTTTGCCATTTCTGCAGGAATCCCTTCTCTCATGTATCGGTATTGTGGCTGTTGCTGTTGCCGTATGCCTTATGCCGTTTGCTTTGTGTGTGACAGCAATGCAAACATTTGCCAAAAAAGAAACAGAAAAGGGAAGTTTGGCAACAACTCAAGAAAAAAACCAACTCAATAAGCGTTAATTGACAAATAGTCTATATATTCAAGAGTGCGTTACACAACACTGACAAAAATTCGCTTTAACTCTAGCTTAATTCTTGTATGATTTTCATTTTCAACTCTTTGGTGTAAAGTCAGAGATTGTCTGGTATAGTCTGGCTTGGTGCAGCATCATGTGACACGTGTCATGTGGCACTGCCAGACAGACAGACCTAGAGTAGAGAACTAGAAGTTGGCAAATGCCAACGCATGCTGCTTGTAGGAGAATGAAGTCGAGTAAAATGAACTTCGCATGGGAACAAAGCGCTCGCTAAAGCACGGACAACAACAGCTCAAATTCACTTGCCTGCCTGCCTGCCTGACTTTCAAGTTTCAAGTTATCAACAGCAAGAGCAGCAACGGCAGCAGTTAGAGAAGAGAGTGTGCGGCAAGTGGCATGTCCAAGTGGCATGTTAACGCTGTCCGGTTCGGCTAGCTGCCATTTCACACCGCGTACATTTTATGTACTGTGAAATCTGCCATGGCCAAAAAAGCCAACTTGAGCAATAAAATAAAGTAATTAAAAACCGCAATTTCCAAGCAGGCTCCTAAAACAAAAAGACAGAGAGAGAGAGAGAGAATTGGCTTATCTTCAGCGTTGTCGTTGTTATTGTTTGTTGTTGTGTTTTATTGAGGAAATACAAGTAGGTAAATGTATCTGGTGTCGAGCAGGTGCCCCCCAAACTGGAGTAGAATTTTTTTTTTTTTTTTATGATCGAAATAACAAATTTTAATGTTTGCTTGTTTGTAATTAAATTTGGCTTTGTATTGATGTTTTGTTGGTTGTTGTTGTTGTTTGTTGTTTTATGTGTGACTTTTATGGGCGTGACACGTGAGCTATTTTTATGGCATTGAAACGGAAGCAGTTGCTGTCGATGTTGTTGTTGTTGTTGTCCCTTTAAACTTTTTAATCACGCAAATGCACGCCTAGCATTTGGCTAGTGAAATTTTAATTAAAATAAATTGCTGTCAAATTGGCTGCATTGTTTTTGTTCGTTTTTTAGTTGTTGTTGGCTCCGGTATAAACGTGGTCGTAATGTCAGCTGTCCGGCTTTGAAAACGGCTGGCAAATTAAATCGTAATTGCCATTGATTGCAGCTTAGACAAAGAGCTCATTATCATACAAAATGCGTTTGCAATCGATAAATGGGCCAGATCAATGCTGAAAAGCAAAACTTTGGCGCTCAACCAGAGTTACACAACACTGTTCGAAACTCTTGCGAAAGTTTATGCACTGAATCAACATTTATAATGGCGGTGCTCACCACTTGGCCACTGCAACTGCCGATGGCTCAAAGGCTCAGTTCGAGCAAAACTTAAGAACAACACTGGCTGCGAAAAGTAAGCGGCCACAACTGTCAGAAGTGACTGCAAACTTTTGCCAACAATAAGTTAAACTTGTCGTTCGCTATGCCATTCTCTCTCGCTCACTGCCACAAAACTGTCGCGGCATAGATCCATTGAATGGCAATATATATCTGTATATAGTATGTATGTACTAGCACATTGGCAATTCGCATAGTGTTGCTCAATCGTTGTTTCATGACAATTTGTTGCGTATACGACGCATGGTCGCACCGGAATAGCCAGTGGCCAACGGTGGTCACAGTCAATGGCAAAGCGAAAGCCAAAGCCAAAGCCATAGCCAAAGCCAACGCCATTTGCAATTGCCAGTGCATTGCTGCGAAATGCTCGAGAGTGCCGTGCAATTTCCGGCCAAAATGAATACGGGCCAGGAATCGTGCATTTGCTCGATTTTATGTCCCATTGAGAGCGCTGCTAATGGCTCAAACAGCTAAAATATTTACCATCAAACGAAACCCCTTTAAAGGAAACAGACTTTAAATTCTTTAATCTATTCAACTAAATCAACGGTTCCAATAGATTTTAAAATGATGGGAAAATTATGTTTGATGGCTCGTTAAATTATGAATTGGGTAAACTCATTTGACATTCGTTTTGCGAGCAAGTCACAAAATCAATTTGACCCTTTGGAGCTGACTTTGCTCAATGACACATGCCAATTATGGATATGCATATTTGATGATGTTAAACGTATTCATTTGGTTTCTTTGTGTGTTTCTTTTTGTGCTTTGACCTTCGTTTGCCAATTTCGCTTGCTGAGTAATTTGTCCTTGGCATCGTTAATAAATCATTAAAAATGAATTCATGTCATTTCCGTTATTTGCTCAGAAGCGAGAAAGCTTTTCCACACATCACACCACAACGAAGAAGGAAGTCAAACGTATTGGAGGCGAGAGAAAACAATAAGCAAATGTAAATCAACAGAATGAAAAAGGCATTCAAATTGTCAGACATGGCGCAAAAGAAAAGCGGCCCAGATTATTAAATCCCTACATGACAATCGACAGCAGCAACAGCAACAACAAAAACAACACGAAGAGTAACAAGCGACAACAATGACAACATGGACATCCTTCAGCCACACGGCGTCGACAGCATTGTCAGCGTTGTCAGCCCCAATTTCGCGTTCGCCAGCAGCTCAACTTATTGTCAGTATGGATGCCAAAGATGGCAAGGACACGACCATCGACCAGTCAATATAATGCTAAAGTGGAACCACTCTCCGTCTCATATATGTATGTGTGTATCTGTGTGCAGTGGCAATTATGATTTTTGAGCAGGAGATTGACAGGTGTCAAGCAATTGTTACAACTCTTAGTCAATCGAATGATTACAGACCATTTGCCAATCTTTGCAAGGTAGTGTACTATAGCCCATTAAAGAGAGAGAGCTGAAGATATTTCTGCTCTAGTTTTAATTTCTTTAAAAGCATCAGTTTTGGAAGTTTTCTTTTCGATAAAAGCTTCGATTCGCAAATGCTTTGGCCCCATTTTAGCCAAAAACCAAACTTAACTTTGTGTTGAGTCAAGCGCCGCAATTTAATTTGCCTTTGGTATTAGCTGTTTGAGTGATTCGGTTAGAGTTTCTACCATTTTAGCCAACATACAACATACAAATAAGTATGCAATAAGTTTTTGTGGCTTTCGTTTGAGAACCGCAAGTTTGTTGTCTGCCACATTATTTTATGCTTCACAAATTAAATACATTTTGTTTGCTTAAGAAAATATCTTTAAAATATACATGCACGAACATCTGTGTGTGTGTTTGTGTGTGTTCTGCTTTGATTTTTGGCCAGTTGACCGCATTATTTTGGCTGCAGTCATGTTTTTATTTTTGTTGTGGCCAATAGACAAACAACAAGGAGCTGTCCTTTAAGTCCTTTTCATGCATTCCGAATTCAATTTATTATACGTTTGAATGCATTCAAAATAGCCAGCAAATTACAGACCAAACTCTCTTTTACATTATTAACCATTGCTAATTGATGAATGCAACAAATGCATACTTATTATAGTTTTCTCAATTCAAACTTATTTTATGGTTCAACTATTGTCAGGTTTTGATTATTTAATAATTAATAGATATTAGACAAAGTCATACATTCTGAGAATTTTAATTGTTTTGCAGCTGCCAGAATGCAACATAAGTAATTAACTCGAATTGCTAATTAATGTAACTAAAAAAGCAGGGTATAGCCAGGAGTAAACCAAAGTCTTACGAAACATTAATGAGACTTGAATCAGAGAGTATTCAAGAGCTTCAAGAGTATTCAGCTGGCCGACTGGCGGTTTGCCTAATTCAAATGTCTTTAAAACAAACCCAATTGCATGCTGCATGCTTGTCAACTGCATTGGTGTGCGTGTGTCTGTCTGTGTGTGTGTGTATAGTAATGTTTATTCAGGCGCATCGGTTGCTGGAGAGTGTGGAGGAGGGAGGTTTTCTGCAGCCTGTTTGACACTTTCCACCGACCACAATTCTGTGTCACCGCACATCGCTGGTTAGCAAAATTTGTGATTGTATTTGAGTCAATCAGAGTTGGACACACGCACACACAGATACTTGAGCACGCACACAGAGAGACAACAACACATACATAGATAGCAAGAAGCCTTTGTAATTAGCTCATTTATGTTGATTTGCTTTGACAAGGCACCTTAAACATATACATAAATTGTCTTAATTAATTTGGCTTATTCATTATTGCATATTGTACATTGTAACGCCCTGCTTGCCACACACATACATATATCAAGCCGCACAAACCAAAAACCAAAGCTATTCATAAATTTTGTGGCTAAATGTTATCGACCATTTTCCAAATGCTGCGGTCATTCTGTTAAGTGCATCCTATTCTGTTAGTGTGTGTGTGCTTATGTCGCCAATGGTATTTGATCATTTTGGCCAGCATAATTAAAATCCAATACTAATAGTGGCTCTATTCCTGTTGTTGTTGTTGTTGCTTTTCCCTAATGGCTATCCTAGCAAATTAAATGCTAATTTTAATATGTGTTCAACAAATAATTGCATATCTCAATGTACATCATTTGGGGGTGTAATCAATCAATGTTACGGGCTATAACAATCTGCTAATAAATGCATTAGATGCATTATGTTATAGAGTATTGAAATAATGGAATGTCGATCTCCAAATATTGGTAATATTTTCCCTTTAAATAGCTGCAAAAGAAAACAAAATCAAGCTTGCATTTGCCACCACTGCTTGCCCCTCAGAGAACAAGTTGGCATCAGATTTAATTAACATTGAAATGATTTCAATTACGTTGGGGAATTAGCACAAATTTGTGTTTGCCAGTCTAGGATAGAAGGCAATGAATAGATTTTCTTGGCTTTGCTTTCGCTTGATTGGACCATTTTGTTGACCATTTGCAGCGTGTTTTGCCCTTTTTTCTCTTTCTTTTTGTATACAGTTTAGAGAGTGTCTTGCATGGCGTATGCTTAATGCAGCCATCGTATTAGTATGAAAAAGCAATTTGTGTGCAGCGCCAAAAACCACAGTAAGATGCAACTGGGTGCTGTGCAAAAGAGACACAGAGAGATGCAGAGAGAGTGCGTTTAATAATCTCATAATTGCAAGTATGAAGCTTAAGCTGCGCAAATTGAGTCTTGAGTTGGATTGTTTGAAGCAGCTGCTTGTTTGTTTGTTTGTTTGTCGTTGAAGCACACGATTTTGGTTTTGACAATGCAGTGTTTGTTTGTGTGCGTGTGTGCAATAAATAGAAAATACTTAAATTGCAATTGCCAAGGAATAGAGTATTGCGCATACGCCATGTGTGCCACCCACCACATACTCATCGTCGTTGGCGTTGGCGTTGGCATCGTTGTCGTCATGCTCTCTCATCGTCGTTGCTGGGCTGCTTAAAACAATTAGAAATGCAACATTGTTTTAATCTCTTTCGCATTTAACGCAAATTGCTCGGCATTAAGGCGCTGCCGCACGGGCACGGGCACGGCACTTAGACAATGCCAGAAGCGGCAACGAATGATTATGGCTTTAATGCTTCAGCACAAACAGCAGGCAGGCAGGCAATGGACCGAGTTGCTCCTTTGCTATTGCCACTGCCTTTGCGTTTGCCTTTGCTGCCGTACCTCAAACACAAGTGCAATAATTCCAATTTAAGCATTTCCACGAAGAGCAGCGCCGACGATCCTTATGCTGATGATGATGCAGCTGTGGTGCATCCGTGGCAACATACCAGCACTCGTATGAATGCTCCGCCCCCCCCACCATAAATTCTTGATGTCCAAGTGCTGCCTCTTACTACGCTTACATACCAAACAATGCTGAAGTTCGCAGGAACATGGCTTAGAAAGCAACGCGAAGCACACAAACTCATCCTCTCTCTCTCCCTCTCTCTCTATGTCTTTATCTCGCTGACTCTTGTGTGGGTTAATAATCATTTTGGGTTTGCATAGTTTGTATTGAAACACTTGCATGCGTTTGTGGCTGCCAATTTGTAAACCCTAAACTTTGGCTTCCAAACGCAACCTAATGAGCTCATTCGGCAGTCTCGAATTGCATGCTTCTTGGTAGCACAACAAATTCTTGGAATTCATATTAATATCTCTGTATATACTGTAACAGTTTCATTCAGCTTTTAAGTTGTATAATAAATAATCAGAGCTTATCTCATTTATTTGAATATTTTTTAATACTTTTTTTTCTGTAGAAATTCAATTAAGTTGTGTTCGTTGTTAAATACGATATAGCCGTAAATTGGGACTGTTATTAATGTAAGGGGCTTAAGCTGCATTATGACCGCTCTCATAAGCCTTTTGGCACAATTCAATCTTTATATATAAAGTTTTTGGTTAAATGAATTTATGCATAGAGTAACACACACACATACACGGAAAGTTATGTAAAAAGAGTCAGCGATATGGATATACCTTTGAATAAATGCAGCCCATGCATGTTAAGCGTTGAGAATTTGTATATGTGTGTGGGGTTTTTTTTAGTGGCTGTGCGGCAAGTTTTTCATACGCCGCCGCATGCACAGCAACTTTAAAAATAAGCGGCCACACTGAACGTCGAGGGAAGAGGGTGGCCCGTGAGCCTGGGGGAAGGGGGGGTGTGGCGCCGAAATATAAAAAAAAAACACACACAAATATTTAAATGTATAATGAGCAGCTGAAAGCTTTTTAATGGCTTTTCAATTAGACCAGCTCGACGGGCAGAGAGAGAGAGAGGAAGGCGGAGTGTGTGTATGTGTTTTCGTGTGTGAATCTTTAAGTATGTGTGCGTGTGAACGTGCAACGTTTTTAATTTTTTGCAATTGCCCAGGTAGCGGCTGCAGTCTGCTGCCTAATTATGCAGAAGCCCAAAAGAGATTGTAATATAATGAACAACACGATATACAGTAAAGACGATACAACAACATAGAGTACTTCAAGTTGATAACGCGTTCAGGGTATCAGGCAACAGCTGTCTTGACTTGGATAACTACAAATTAATAGAACTTTTTAAGTAAGTACTTCTTGATTTGGACACATTTTTAATTAAAGTCTTTTACGGGCTAATCGTAATCGTATGTAAAGTTACGCACCTGTCAAGTCAGTTTAACGAATTTATTTGCATATTTCGAATCAAATTTGACAAAAATTTAATTAAATAATGCACTTGCAACAATTTTAATAAGCCATATCTAAATAAATATTCCAACACACACACACAGAAATCTATGTAAATAGAAACAAGTCAGAAATGCAAATGGCAAACTATGTCTGACACTTGGCATTGCTAAGGGTTCGCAACGAGTGTGTGTGCGACAAATTTAATTTTGTTAAAACCGCAAATTGACAAATACTTTAGTTTGCACAACATACACACACACACACACACACACAGCACACATCGTGGGTATTTTAATTGATTTGCGCTAAATTTATTGATTTCATTTTGTCAACACAGTTCTTGCAAGCCAAAAATTATTTAAGTTTGGTAACCCAACTTGAACTCATTATTGGGTTCTTTATAGGAGCACGAAACCGACTCACCCTCTCTCTCTGCTAATTTGCATATGCTACTGTGTTTGGGAGCACACATAAATTAATGCGCCGCTTTCGCCTAAGAGTTGCTGCCGGCTGTTAGCTGTTTTCCATTACACACAGCCCCATGTTTGCAAATTTATTGAGAGCTTCAATGCATTTGGCCATAAGCCCAGCGAGCTAATGGCCCTTTTTTTTCGGTCTGTCTGTCTGTCTGTGAGTTTGTGTTTTAGTTAATTGCACAAATTACTTGCAATTTATTGGCTATTGGCAATATTTGTGGCTGTCCATTTTGTTTTACACTCTCTTTAAATCAATTAAAGTTTCATTTTGGGGTATTTGAGTATATTTTTTCTTTTTTTGAAGCTTAATGAACCGGGCTTGTGTTTGTTTATGTTAACTGTTTATGTTTAAGCAATTAAACTGACCCATTCATGAGCACAAAAGACACTCGAGACGATAAAAACTGCTTTTGTTTTCATCAATTTTGCTTTGCTGTCTGCCCTTTTGCTGTCTGTTGCTGTGGGGCTTCTTAGCCCTTGCCTCTTAGTTGTTGTTGATTTTATATATATTCAAATTAGTTCGTTTTGCACGAGTGGCACTCGAATGAAAGCAAACGACAACTAGTGCGACGGACTATGACTACAACTACGACTACTGCTGTGATGTATATTTTTCAACAACGCCTGACTGACTTACCAGGAGACGGACTGGTGGACTGACGGACTGACTGACGTGACTGACGGGACTCTCATTCAGCAGAGCTATCAAGTTGCCTGTGAAGTGCTTATCCTCAAATCAGTGACACTTGAATGTGCAGCACAAGTGACTGACCAAGTGGGTGACGGTGAGCTCGACTCGACTCGTCTCGTCTCAGGAATGGTGGCTGGTGTGAATGGTAGGGTCAGAAGGACGGTTAGCTGTGACAAAAGTGCGAAGCTTGCCTTCATTTATTTACTTTGCCGTTTGCCGCTTGCCGTTTGCCATTTGCCATTGCCAACTGGCCAACTGGCCAACAGACGGCAAGTGTTGTGAAGTGTTGTTTGCGGCCCTGATTGAGTAGCTAAATAAAGTTGGCAAATGCCCCTTTGTCACCATCCCTCTCTTTCATTCTTCGCCGTCTGCGTTGCCTTGGTGAGCGATTTATGGAACTACGTGTAGGGTGTGACGATGGCGATGGCGATGACGATGATGCCCTGCTAATAGACTTAAGCGTATCAATTTTATCCCAAGCTAAAGTATTTTTAGCTACTACCAGTTGCTGTTGTTGCTGTTGTATGCCAGAAGTGGCCACTAAGCCGACGCCGTCGCCTTTGCTATGGCCTTTGCCCTTTGGAATGTGTGATGAGAAAAAGAAAAACTTTACTTTGACTTTTCAGTGAATAGGAAGCAAGAAAAAGGATATTAAATTAAATTAACCCACTGAACTGCAACCAAGTGTCAGCTGAGCTATGGGCCTTACTGTACTTAATTATTTACAGAATTTTGAAGTTGGTTGAACTCTAAGAAAACAACTGAATAAAATATTTGAAATGCCAAACAAAAGGTAAACTTTAAGATATCTCAACCTAAACTTTTACACGTTCATATTTATTCCAATTGAATGCAAACAATTTGATTTGAACAATGTTTAGGGGAGGGGGCAGAACAATAATGCATTGCTCGGCAATTTTAAGCCGCTTACTGATGCATTTGACTGTCGCATTGGTCGGCCGCACGGTTGTTGGTTGGAGTTGTGTGTGTGGAAGCCAAGCGCAACTTATTTATAGTTGGACGGACGGAGCGACGGAGCAATTTATCGTCATTAGCGTGAACCGCAGCGAAATTTCACTTGAACATTTTCACGAGCTGAAAATGAAATGCCTGCGGTCGGTCATTCACTGCGTTGCCAGGGCGCCTTTGTTAATGATGCCGATGCCGATGCCGCTGCTAACGGCGAGGACAACAGGCTTCGGACTAGGAGGAACAACGACGACAGCGGTAATGATGATTACTGACGGTTTTAAATCATGCGCTAATTATTGCAATTGTTGCCTGCGGCCAGCCAACTGGCCAGCTCGTTGATGACGCTTGAATAATTGATGACGGGCGACGAGCGACGAGCGACGACGACGACTCCAACGACGACGACAAGCAGGCAGGCTCTGTGTAATCAAATTCAAAAAAGAGTTGACTCCCTTTTTAAGCAATTTGTGTGTAGTATCAGTATGTTTGTGTGTGTGTGTGTTTGTTTGGCCGCAAAACAAACCACTTTCCATTTGCCATTTGCTATTCTCATTTTGTGACTTTTGTGGGCGACCTCTTCAAAAACCAACTAACAACAGAAACAATAAAAACAATTGTGCAGCTCAAATGCAAGCCTCACGGCAATCAACCTAATTTATTATTACCCAGCCCCGAAAACTGAGCCCTAACCAACCGAATGGTGGCAACAACACGGCCATTAGTTGCCGTGAAATGCTGCCAACATTGCCGCACCATTTCGATATGAATTGTAATACATAATTGCAAATTGCAATTGCAGTTTGCCACAACCATGGCCGCCCTCTCTCTCTCTCTCTCTCTAAGTTTGGGAGAGCCTTTAAGCCCTCGAGCATCCCCAGTCGATAGTAATGACAATTAGTAATATATTTTGGTGCATTTGCAAACAGTTGAACCACAATATTTGTGTGTGCTTCGTATTGCACTTAGCAGGTTGCAGGTTGCGGGTTGCATGGGGCGTATGAGTGATTTAAATACATACTGTTGCTTTAAAGTGTTCAAATTTCAACAAAAGCTACACAAAACATAAAAATGTGTTAATTTTGTCTTATAAATCTTTTTTGTTCGAGAGAAACGTTACGCCCGAGGTTATGAGTTGGCCTGACGCTTTATGCCCACACATTGACACAAATGTGAACCCACACAAACACGCACGCACACACACACATTCACATTTGGGGTGGACACAGACAAACAACTCATTTCGCTCAGTGAACTCAACAATAAGCATAAAAACATTCATCACTGATTCACTACGTGAGCTGGTTGTCCAATTACCATTGTTGCCAAGGTGCAGAGGGGTATGAGTAGGATGATGATGATGATGACGCTGACGATGATGAATATATGAGTGCCGCTGATTGAATATCAACGCCAGCCAGCCAGCATTGAGCATTGAGGGCCAACACCAACAAACAGCACACACAAAAGGGCCAACTCTGGCAGTTAACACTTTCGAGTCTCGTTTCCGCCTGTTTTCTGCATGTAATACAATATTTGCCATGTGTCAGCTATGCGACTATGTCACTGTGTGTATGTGTGTGTGTGTGTGCAGCATATTTTCTACGCTAGTCAACTGTCAGATTTAGCGTTGTGCCAGCATAAAATGTTAAAATAATGCCAGAGTCATAGACAGGCGGTAGGCAGGCAGGCAAGCAGGCCGTCTTTATTTGGGCTTCGCCCGCATCACAAGCAACACTCTCTGCTACATGCCGCATGCCACATCATCATGGACTTTCCCGCCTCTCGGCCAAATCCTAGTGGCAGTAAGCGACCCAGTTACCGGCCAACCCAGTCCCCAATACCCCTTGGTACCAGCAACATTATCAGCCATTTGTCGCATACAATCTGTTTGCCTTCTTCTTTCTTCGTCTTCTTCTTCGCTCTTGGTTTCTTCTTCTTATACTATGGTTTTCATCTCTCTTTTTGCTGCTGCTACTTCCGGTGACAGCGTAATATTGTAATATGCTTATGTCTCTGTCTGTCTCTGTTTGCCAGTCTGCAGATATGGCTATGAAAATGAAAATGAGAACTGTCACAGGAATGAGAGCTCACCGATGTACTACATACAAACGTATGTGTAGATGCTTGTGCTTTTGGGGGGGAAGGGGAATGTGTGTAAGGAGCTTGTCAGCTGTAGTTGGGTTGTAAGCAAATTTGCTTTGTCAGCCGTTGAAAGTTTTCAGCATGTTATTTATTATTGCGTTGGGTTCCGTTCTCATTCTCATTGCTTTTTTTTTTTTTTTGGGTGTGTGTCGCTGTTGTTGTTTTCCTTTAGTAAGAAATCAATCAAATAGACGGTGGAGTAGGGTGTTCGGGGGGGATAGACAACTTGATCAAATTAAAAGGCAGACAGTATATCTTCAACCCACTCGAACACACCCACAAATTCAGACATGTGCGTAGAGACATTGGCATTGCAATTTGAAGACATGCAGTTGAAATGCATTTCGTGTTGCCTGCCTGTTTCATGTGGCAGCAGCAACAACAACAACAACAACACACAAACACTATGAACAAGACGAACACTTCATTTTGTATGTATCTCCATTTCCATTTGGCATTTCCATTGCCATGTTAGTAGTCGCATTGCCATTTACCCGCCACTTTGCCGCACCACACCCCAACCGTTCGTTCTAGTACTACGTGCTAAGAATTTTAATTAACAGATAAATCAATAAGAAATATGGACAACGCCTGTCAGTGTAAGTCTCTGTTTGTATGTGTGTGTGTGTTTGAAGAAGCATTGCTCGCCAACTAAATAAACTTCTTCTGAGACTGAGACTGAAACAGAGGCTGAGGCTGAGGCAAATGTCTATTTGCTGCCTCCAAAGAGCGGTAGTTAAAGAAAAGCGCAAGTGATAAAATCCATTCCCCCACCCAACAACTACTCCCTCCTGGCAAACGGTTCTATACAAAAATGGCCAACAGCAAAAGCAGCAAATGCAGAGAAATTAGAGAAAAACGGCAGTTAAAATTGCAACGCCAAAGACTCTTGCAGCTATATGGCCGACAGCATCTTGAGCCAAGTTTAAATCTTAGCAGACTGCTTGAATGAGCTACTAGAGATTCAATAAAGTTTCAAAAGATCAAAGATATAAAATAATGTTATGTCTACTGATCAGCTTTTGCATAAATAAATATTGTTATTCGAGAAGTTTAACACTAGATTCTCTCTATTTTCAAATGCCCAACTAAATGAGTGTAGTGCACACATAGGCAGCACAGACTTTAGTCGGCTTAATGGCAATTGCAGCAATAAATAGAATTACAGTCAAGTGCTTGATAACTTGCTAAATGCGCCGCTTTTCTACTTTGCCACCGACTGCACTTTTCTTTTTTTTTTTGTTTAAGGCTATTTTTTAATACCCTGAACACAAGAAGTAACTAAAAAAAAGTGTATAAGAGTTTTGTGCAAAAGCTATGGCTATAAAGCTATGGTAATCGGAAATTCTGTTCTGTCGATTATTGGTCACAAAAATTTGACCTAAAAATCGGGTAAAAATTAAGTTTCTAGACTTTTTTTTTTTTTTTTATTTTGCTGGTTTTATTTCTTGAATCTTTCCTTATAATAGGGAAACTAACAAAAAGTTTACAAATCTTACAAGTATTACTTAGTTAACTATTTGTTGTTGTACAAATAGTTGGTGGCCGCGTACCTCAACTCATCGCTGGGTCGGAAAGTCATTACGACGAAGACGGGATCGGCTGCTTGAGTTTGTGAGTCCTCTAGCAAGATAGTTTGGGTGCGATGACAGCTTGCCAAGGTAATTTTTCTTGTAGTCCGCAATTACTTTCTTGATTGGTGGGACGTTTAAGTCGTTTTGAATGTTTTCGTTGCGAACGTACCACGGTGCCCCGGTGATAGTTCTCAGGATCTTTGACTGGGCTCTTTGGACGATGTCGATGTTACTGCTGCACGCATTACCCCTAGCTGGCATCCATAGGTCCAGATTGGTTTAAGAACAGAGTTGTAGAGCAGGACCTTGTAGTCAAGGCTTAGCGGGGAGCGAGCGTTGATAAGCCAGTGGAGGCTATTGGCTTTTAGTTTTAGTTGTGTTCTCTTGGCTTCAATGTGCCTGCGCCATGTAAGCCTTCTGTCCAGGTGTACTCCTAGGTACGTTACTTCGTTTGCTTTCGGGAGTGGGATATTATTTAGCGTAAGTGGTGGACAATCTTTCTTGTTAAGGGTGAACGTTACATGTTTACATTTTTGTTCGTTAACTTTAATTCGCCAGTCGGATAGCCATTTTTCCACGTTAACCAGATGACGAGCGAGTTGCGATGTGGCTTGCAGTGGACATCTAGATCGGCTAAGAATAGCTGTATCGTCAGCAAAGGTTGAAGTTGTAAGTCCCCTGCATGTAGGAATGTCTGCTGTGTAGAGAACGTAGAGTGTTGGCCCAAGTACGCTTCCCTGAGGAACGCCGGCTTCAATACGGTGTTCGCTTGATGTTGCAGTGTTGCATCTTACTGCAAACTTCCTGTCGTAAAGGTACGACTTTAACAGCTTATGTGTGTTTGGTGGAAGCGTTGATTTGATCTTATACATCAGCCCTTCCAACCAGACTCTGTCAAACGCCTGAGCCACATCCAGAAAAATTGCAGTACAGTATTCTCGATTTTCAAACGCGCCTCGAATTTCTGAAGTTATGCGATTGACCTGTTCAATAGTTCCGTGGTTTTGGCGAAAGCCGAATTGGTGCGACGGGATTATGTTGTGAAGGTTCAGAAATTGATTAATCCGAGTCAACAAGCATTTTTCGAACAGTTTTGATAGACATGATAAAGGCTTATAGGTCTATACGACGAGGGTACTGTTTGATCTTTTCCCAGCTTTGGTATCATTTGATGATAGACTTTTTCCATCTTTCTGGGAAATGCCCGAGTCGTGTGATCGCATTGAGTAACTGGCAGATAACACAGACGGCACAATAGGGAAGCTCAATAATCATCTTTGGTGTTATTAGGTCTAGACCCGGAGATTTTTTGGGGTTTAGTTCCTGATTAATAACTCTTGCGACTTCGTTCGGGCGAAATTCAATGGGCTCATGTTGTAAGTGGGTGTCGTTTAATACAGTCGGTAGAGCGAACGAGTTTGTAGCAGGGTTCGGTTGGAAAACTTTTGCAGGTGAACAGCAAACGTGTTGGCTCTTTCTTCATCGCTTCGGGCCCAGCCGCCAGCTTGGTTTCTTAGGGCATCTCTGCTTTTGTCGGTTGGCTGAGAGTTGGGTGGCTTTCCACAGTGGTTTTTCGAGCTGGATGTTGATAATTGCCCAATGTATCGGCGCTGGGCATGTTCTTCTTCAAGTGCTAACGCTTTGGTAAGTTTACGTGTAGCGTTTTGTAGCTTTTCTAGACTTAAATGCAGTATTAATTAAGAGCTCAAAACAAGACTTTTGATGTATTGCATATGAAAATCGGGCTAAAAACGACGAAGTTATGGCAATCGGAAGTATTATACAACTTCCAAGTCGATTTCTGGTTACAAGAATTTGACATAAAAATTTACCAAAAATTAAGTTTCTAGATTTAAATGCATTATTAGTCTAGGGCAAAATACAAGACTTTTGATTTATTGCATATGAAAATCGGGCTAAAAATGGTGAAGTTATGGTACTCGAAAGTTCTATCCAACTCCCAAGTCGATTATTGGTCATGAAAATTTGACATGAAAATCGGGTAAAAATTAAGTTTCTAGATTTAAATGCAGAATTAATAAAGAGCTATATAAAAGACTTTTGGTGTAATTCATTTAAAAATCGGTTGAATTTTGATAAAGTTATGGCAATCGGAAGTTTTGTCTAACTGCCGAAGTAGATTTATTTAGTCAATATTATTTGAGATTGGTTCAGGGTATTTTCTGGTCGGTATGTCACGTGTAGAGCTTTCGTACTTGTATTATTCTATTTTATTTAGCTGTGTGCGGGAATTTATTTCTTTTTTATTTTAAATCGCCAAATGGAAAATGTTAAAACAAAATAATAAAAAAAGAAGAGGACGAACGTGCCGCAGCTTCCTGTCAGTGTGAGGGACAGGCGTCACAATCTAATGTGGCGCTATAAAACTCACACACACACACACACAGTTGCATATTCACATACATATGTGTACACGTGTGGCCTGGAGCAACAATTTCTTGATTTGAATCGTGGACTTTTTGGTTGTTGGGAGGCTTTGGGGGAATCGGGAGAAAAGTTTAATTTGAATATAATAGAAAAACTTTGCAGTGCAAATAGCCAAAAGCCAAATGGCAATAACAATGTGCGAAAAATGGCCAACGAGCAACAGCTAAAATAGTTTTTCGAATATAAAATTCCCAAACACACTCACGAACGCTCACGCACACCAATGCTAGGGATGTATACCTATACACATGTATAAAATGTTTTATGGCATTTGTGATTGTTGTGTCATTAAGTTGAAATTGTGTAGGTGGTCAACGGCACACACGCACACACCCACACACATTGTTATTGTATGTAGAGTACGTGGGCGTGGAAAAATGTTGGCAATTTTATATTCATTTCTATTTCGCAGCGCACGACAAAGTTGTAATCGAAAAAAAGCTGACTGCAGCTACTTTTAAAGTGAGCTTCAGTTTTTCTTCTTCCTTTTTTTATAATTATTTTGTCGCAATTTTGTTTATGGGTCGCGCCCCTTGCTGTTAAGTTTTATCATATATTTATTTGCGTTCAATAATTTGTAAACACATTTTCGGTCGACTCCCTTAATGGCCATGAAAAAGCCAACAACACGCATTGCCACTGTACACACACACACACTCTCTTGCCTTGGAAAAGGACTAAGCCAGGACAATGGCACCGACCAAAAAGTGCTTACCTGCTTTAGCTGCTCTTCCAAAGCTGCGCGTTCATTCATATTTCCCCCAGGACAATTGTGTGTGCGTGTCTATGCTAAGGTGTACAAGTGTATGTGTGTGTGTGTGTGTCGAACTGCCCTTGCCAAATGGGGTATTATTGCATTTTAACCATGTGTGTGATAAGTCCATTTGAATTTGTGTTTACTTATAAATAAAATGTGTTATGGCATTTTAATGGAATATTTTATTTGACATATTGCATACTTTTATCTGACTTCCAGTGTATTATTATGTTCGACTTTGTAAAGTGAGATTTTTTTTTTGTGCTGAATTTTATACCTTCGCTCTTTGTCGGTTTTGTTTGCGTTTTTGGCTTTGGTGCCTTATTAAATATTCAAAGGCAACTTCAGTTGCCTGCCAACAGTAACAATAACAACAACAACAACAATCAAGAAGAGACTGCCACTTCTTCAACCGCAATGCAACAAGCAAAAAATTAGTTTAAGCCGAGATTTCTATGGCCACTGAGGTGTGGTGGCGCCGCCAGTGCTGGTGGAGAGGCTGTTGCTGTCGATTTGTTTGGCCAATTGGCGGTGTGCCTCAAGTTTCTCATGTTTACACTTTTGGCCTCGAGGCATGAATGTTCTCGTATATCTCGTTTGGCATTTCTTGTGGAATTTCTTTTCAATTTGTGCCTAGCGTGAGATTTGCTTCCATTTCGGTTTTTTCGGTTTTCGCCTTCATATTGTTTACGTGGCGTATGCGCGTTATATTTGCATACATTTGTTCGCGAGCGCCTTTTGTTGAAATTGCGCATACGCCGCGTTTTGTTTTCGACTTTTGCTGACACAGTTGCGCGCGAGCCCGCAAAAACCAACGAGAATCAATTTGCCTAGCATATTTGCATAATAAGCAAGCGGGCCCAGTTCTCAATTCACGATTCTCAGTTGGCAGTTTGTTTGTCACTCCGCCCGTCACTTGATCAATATGTGCATAGCGTGCTCATAAAATGCACCCCTCCCCTACACACACACATAGTACATACACATCTGCTGTGTATTACTTTGTTTTCTTGTGCCAAATTTCTGTGTGTCACACAAATGTTGCGGCAAATTGTTGGCTGCTTGGCATTTGGTTTGGTTGGGTTTGGGTCAAGTGGCAAATTGCACAGCTGAGCCACACGTCTTTGAACTTTTCAACCCTTAACGCATAAACACAAGCTGACGTCTTTGCAGCAGTTGCAGAGTAATGACTTTATTATAAATATATAACACACACACAAACATACATACAATATGTGAATTGTGCTGTTGATTTGTTGATTCTCAACAATCAGTTTGTTGGTCAACATAAATATTTGAGGCAAATGTTATTTACTTTTGATATTACTTACACTAAGCACTTTAACCATTATTTTTGCAAAGTTTTCTTAATCGTCTAAAATTTAATTCGTGTACAAAAGTTCAAATTCATTATTACTTCAAAAATGGCAGAAAACTTTGACGTTGATTTAATTTTGTGCTGAGCTTTGGCTGCCTTCTTCTCATTTGGCATGAAGTCTGTGCGTCTGTGTGTCTGTGTGCGTGTGTTATTATGAGCACAAGTTTTGAACGATGACGAGGCAGAAAAAACTTATGGCTCAACAGTTTGTGTAGCACAAGCACTTAAGCTTAAGTGATTTTTATTGGTCACTTAACGCTCAAGAACCTATCGCTTCTCCAAAAGCTGACCACAACAACCACACCAACAATAACAAGCTAAATAAAATCGATAAACAAATTGCCAAATTAGCACATCGCCTCCACCATCACCCAAAGAAATAAAGCAGATAAAAACGAAATGACCAAAACAAGAGTAAGGGCAAACCAGAGAAAAAAAGCTCATTGGATAACAGATCTGTTGGGTTTGTTGTTGTACTTGGTTGGCGGCTGCGGGCCAAGCAATTCATCTATTCAAACAAAGCCATCCATTCAGTGGGAGAGAGCGTGTCATTCATAAGGCTGCCCAATCGTGCGAGCTTCCTGGCTGCCATTCATCTAATGCCCAACCAGTCGATGCGCTGTCCAGGCGGCCTTCACACTCAAGATAAATGGCGCACAGATTATGATCAATTTGTAGCAGCGGCAACGATGCGTCGTGGCCTTGATGGCCACGCCCCTGCTAACTGGCAGGCGACGTCTGCTTATGACAACTACAAAAACCAAGAAAAAAAGGTCGCTCAACTATTCAAGTGATAAATGGATGGCAGCTTTGCTGCAGCATGCGTCTGCTTAGCATATGAAAGGTACAAGGTGGCGTATGAGCAATTTAATTGCATTGAACACTTTTTTTTAAACTGCAATAGTTGCCGCTATCGATAAATGGCTTCAATTTTAGACTAAATTCATGCTAGTGGGTGTTCGCATTTATTTGCAGGTCATACGTGGTGTATGCGTGATGTTGATGTTGCACACACGCCGGACACGCAATGCGGGCGCGTGCGTGCGTTTAACTGCTGCAACGAGCGATAAGCGAAGCCCGAGTTGAACGCGCTGCTGCTGTTGTTTTATGCGTGTTAATTCCCTTTGATAAAATAATGCCATGGATAACCTTTAAATGGTTTTTGGCCCGCATTTGCAAGCCATAAAGCAGCCTTTTTCGACCGGCCGGCTTAAGCAGAGACAGAGGCAGTGGCAATGGCAGCGGCATATAGTCCGAAGTTTCGTTAGGCTTACACACAATTAAGCCTTATTTATTCTTGGCCTACTGCCTACTGGCTGCTGTCGCCGTTGCCATTGCCATTTCAGCCATCGATTGCTGTGATAAGCAATAAATGTATAAATAAATATTATTGAGTACGGAGCAAAATCAAAGGCCATGTTAAGCAATATCAAAATCTCTTCAGGCCCCTTTTACTAATTGCTGCCGTTTGCGCACGCACACCACAGAGAACCTCGAGAGCCTCCATACGAGTCGAATGAGGTCTTAAAGCGGGACTAAGGCTGCGGCCAGGTCTGGGTTCAGAAAGCATTTGGCAAACATGACAAAGTGTTAATACCAAGGCTAACGCCGTTGTTGCCCCTCAAGCTCACAGCTCACAGCCAGTGGCCTCGCCAGCAGGGCGTCAGGTGGTGGCACCTAACGAAACCGGTTGCGTGTCAGCACGAGAGAGAGAGAGAGAGAGCTTCTTAGAGGCAAAAGCTTAACGGACTGTGCGCTATGCGTGCAGAGGAGCCAAAACAATGCGACACAACGTTGCGACAGGGACATATCCAGTTCATGACCCGCCGAGTGTCAAACTTTGAAGGAAATGTGTACACTATTTTCGTTTTATGTTAGCTTTAAGAAGCTTCTACAGGCATTAGCTCTGAGTCACTTGATGTAAGTTAAGATTCAAGGACCTCTACGCATTTCGCTTTCGATTGTGGCACGTGTATGCGGGGCACTGTCCGCAAATTGCTAACCGCTAATGTCATAAACGCCAGCCAGATTGCACAATTATGACAGGAAGCTTCAGCAAACACACACACACACATACACGTGACATGCTGCTGGCATGGTGTAGAGGCAAAGGCTTTAAGCACTTAACGAGATGAAAGCGGCATCAAGTATGCAACACAAATAGAACTGGCTGAGCAGTGGGCACACGGAGAGACTCAGTCATTCAGTCAGTCAGTCAGAGTGTGCTGTGTGTGTGTGGAGTGACCAACAGAACGAAGGCCGTGAGTATAGCGTGCGGTGCGTGGGGCGTGGCATTATCAAATATTAATAATTTTGTGCACAGAGCATAGACGAGAGGCGAAACCAAAAATGGCTCTGTGCTGCTGGCCAGGTGTCGTGCTTGGCTTACACAATAAGCAAAGTCGAACGCAAACGCATCGGCTGCGTGACTGTGGCATCCCTCAGCAGACACAATGCCACCAAAACCTGGCCAACATACAGTTTATTTTTTTGGTGGTGGGCGGGGGCGGTGTAGGTCTAAGAACATCCTTTGGGAAATTAGTTTAAAAGGGCAAATGGCAGAATGGGAGGCGCAAAGAAATTAACTGCGTAACTTACTTGTAAACTGATTATTTATGATGCCCACTGTGCCCAAAATATGTGTTGGAAAGGGGGTGAAAAGGGCGGGTTTTCTACTTTCTATCTGGTTAGCCAATTTTAAACAATTTTATTACACTTGCCAAAAATAAATTGCACTAAAAATTAACAACTTCACAAACAATTCCACTTAAAATGTTTATTGCGCTCATTAATTTTTTCTCTTGCTTATTTTCGTTGTTGTACTTTTGACTGTTGAATGCGAAGTGCTTCGCCATGTTCTTGTTGTTGTTGTTGTTGCTTGTAGTTTGGCACATAAAAATACGGCTAGAGTTTGAGTACAGCAAGAAGTGTGCCTCAAATTGCATTAAAGTTGTTCAAGTGCTTTAATTTCAGCACGCTTTCATTTCGGGTATTCTCTCTCTCTCTCTCTTGTTGCTCTGACGTCTGTTAACGTTCAATGAGAATGCACAACAAAGTATAAAAATATGTATATAATTTATGCCTTGTGTATGGTTTATTAAGTGCGATTTATACGACAGGCAGACGCCGCCCCGCCAGCCGACAGTCGACTGTCTGCTGACCAAAAAGCCAAAGCCGCCCCAATTGTCTGCTTGGTCATTCAAACAATAACAATAACAGCATCAACAGCAACAGCAACAAAAGCGATTGTGAATGTATGTATAAAAATATTAATATTAATGTTCGCTGCTCGCTGCATATAAATAAAGCGGACTTAAAGTTTTAATGAAGCGCATAAATAAAAAAATGAGAGAGAGAAGTGTGCACAAATAAAGTTAATTTTATTTGTCAGCCAATATCACACATACGCACCATATGGCCTCAGGAGAGGGCAAAAGCCCAGATGAAAAGCCCAAGCGGCAGCTTAAACAACTCTAAGGCTGCTGACAGCCTGAATGCGAGCCAGTTGCCCCATTAGGCGGCACATACTGCTAGTAAGACGATGCCTTTCTAGTGTGTGTTAACAAAGTGCAATACACAGCAAGAGAAAAGGGAGTGTGAAAAAGGTGCGTGCAACCAATTGGAATGGAGTGACACATGCTCGGTCTTGTAGACAGGCAGCCAAAGGCAATACTGAAGCAGGTGTAAAAGGAATCAGTGCTTAGTTCTAGATGGAAGGCAAGTCAACTGAAAAGTTTTGAAGTAATGAAAGACTTTTAATTAAGTACAGCACTTATAAAAGCTTAGAATATTATTCTTATACTATTAAATATTCATAGGGAGAAAGGCAGAGGATTCAAATGAATATGGCAAAATGATTTTATGTGCCATAAAAACCCCACAAATTGTTTAATTGATTCTCAACTTTGTTTTTTGTGCTCCTCTCTCTGTTGTTGTTCAGCTTTTTATGAAGCGATGGGAAAGCTTTTAAAATATCATTTGGCAAAGCGCCTTCAACTGCAAAAACTTTCCCATTAAAGCCAACAACAACAACTGTGGCTGTGGCTGTTGTTGGTGCCACAGGCGTAGCCAGTGCCAAAGTTGCAATCCACGCCCACTTCTAAAACAAGGCGCACGCCATCGCTGCAACAACAACAGAAACAGCGAACACGACAACGGACGGAGCCGCCAAATGCACTTCAAACTCATTTCATTTGGAAAATAAAACCTGAACCGAGCATAAAAGACACTAAGGCAACAACAACAACTACAACAATATTAGCAACAATAACAACAAGGCCGACCACAAACTTAGTTTAAGCGTTGGCTTTTTTTGTTGTTGCTGCTGGCCGTCAAGTGCGCGTGACTTTTGGAGACTCGGAACAAATTTCGGTTGAATAATTTAATTGTTGCAAAAGAGACGCGAACGCAACCCAAACCCAAAAAAGAGAAACCTTGACAGAAGCTGAGAACTGAGGACCGAAAACTCAATGGCATAAAACCAGAGCTAAAACTTTTTCAGCTTCCCTTTAATTTTTTTTATGTTATTTTTTCGAAAATGAGCGCAAATAAAATATGCAAAAAGGCATAGCGAACTTTATGATGTTTGACTTTGTACAACGCAAAAATACCACCCACCAGCTACCTGCCACTCCCTCTCCTCACTCCATTGGCCTTCGCACAGGAAAAAGGCAAAACTTTTATTTTAAGTTCAAGTTAACTTTCTGGTTAGCCTGCCGCCGCCAATGCCGCGAGCCAAAAGGGCCACTCTCAAGAGGGGGGCGTGTGGGCGGTGGGCGTATGAACACCTCAGTTTCCCTGCCCTTCGAACAACAAGAATAAAAAAGTATTGTAAATTTAGCACGCGAATGCTTCGTAAAATGAACAAAATAATTTATTCGCAAATCAAAGTTAGCATCGTTGCCGTTGCGTATACGTATTTTTTCTTTCTTTTCCTTTTTGTATATTAGCAATCTGCACTCATTTCAATACACCCACCGAGTGTGTCCGTGTGTGTGTGGTTTTCACTTTGTGTGTGTGTGTGCCTAGTCGAAAATTTAATTTCCCAGCTCTGTGTTTTATTTATGATCCAGATATGCTTATTCGTACCTTTCTGCAAGTTTTCACAATTCGACTTTGAGTCATATTTCATAATTTTTTTGCCTTTGCTTGAGCTTCTGTGTAACTTGGGTAGCCCCCGCACACCGCTCTAGTCTTGAACTGTCTGGTTGCCTGCTGCTTTGGGGTTCTTCTTTTGCTTTTACCTGGGCTCTGTGCTTTTAACATATGACTTCCGTAATGTTTGCGTGCACAATGAATAACTTACTTCAATGTTATCCTTTTGTTGCCAGCGTGATGTATGCAACTGTGCGTATGGACTAGAGGAAGGGTAGATGAGGGGGTGGTAGATGTATACCCAGCTGCGCTTTAAGTAATAATTTTGCATGCAGGCAGCGACAGCTGCTTAAAAATGTAAGCACAGTCAAGTTAGATTAAGTTGCTGCTGCTACTCTATGGATACAAACCTGACAGGCAATACCCTTCCCTCTCTGCTACATACTAGAGAGTCTTGTGTGTGTATTTTTGTAGCAGTGATATCTTTGGCTTTCATTCCGCCTGACAGCAGTCAAATGTTGCACATTTAAGCAGACATCTCCATGAATATTGAATGCGATTCAATGATATTATTACAAGTAATATTTCAACTCGCTTCGACTTCAAGATTTGCTTGTTATGGGTTTAATATTTGATTTGCTTATCACTTAATTCAGTTTGTTAAGAAGACCCCTTATTCTAAGCTCATCTTCGATGCCTCTAATCAGCAATCGGGTCGAAATTGCATTTATCAAAGGCAAACAGCAATCTCTTGCAGCAATAACAACAATAACAAAAACAAAAAACGTTAAACAAATTACGCTTCTTTTTACAACTAATCAAAAGTAATCACTTTGCAATTTTCGGTGCCTGCCAAAAAAGACAAACAAAAAGTGAGCAAAGAAATTGGCTGACACAAAGAACAAAGAGCTATTTGTAAGGGGTGTGGGGTGTTGGTGAAGGGAGCAAACGGAGTCTGTTGTCGTCAGCAATGCCATCAGCAGATGCCATTTGCTGCTGGCATACGGAAAAATATAACAATGCCAACAACAACAAGACAAACATTTTGCCGCCTATCAAACTTCGCACACACACACACATACACCCACGAGTGGTACAAGTTCGACAAACAAATCATGATAAATGAACCAACAAACAAACAAGCCAAAGCAAAGAAAAACTTATTCCTTGCGCTTTTTAATTTGACAAAAGAGCGCACAGGAAATTAGCGTGAAAAAAAAAAGGGGCAAGAACAACACAACTCATTGTTGCCACATTCAAGCGAACAAGCAAGAGAGAGAGAAAGAGAGAGAGAGGGAGTGTTGGTTGATTGAAAAGAAAAGGGTTTTGCCCGGTTGTTCAGTTGTTTTGCACTTGTTCAGGTTTCTTTGAGACAACTTTTATTACTTCGCTTTACGGAAAACTCACAACTAATTTGCGAGCAGAATCTGCTGCGGGCAGTCAATCAGAGTGTTG
Organism: Scaptomyza pallida; assembly: GCA_018152965.1. Taxonomy (NCBI): domain Eukaryota; kingdom Metazoa; phylum Arthropoda; class Insecta; order Diptera; family Drosophilidae; genus Scaptomyza; species Scaptomyza pallida. Next base: position 4,517,192 of record JAECXP010000130.1, read on the forward strand.
TGGAGTGGTGGAGAGAGCTGTTGTTTTAAGGCGTTAACAGCCATTAAATCGACACAATAATTACAAGAGTTAATGCAATGCTAATTACCATTGCCAACTGTAGAGTTGCGCCCTTGAACAGTACGCAAATATTTAATGCATGACAATTTCCCAACACACAGTTTGCATAAATTTGCACCCATTGGCCGTGGCTGGAGCTCAGTCTGAGTCTGATTCTGATACTGACCCTGGCCAAATGCAATGCTAAAATGTTTTGCAAATTAACGATCTCTCTCAATGGCCATAAATATGGCGCGTGGTATAAACGAACTTATTAAAAGTAATTTATGCAATGGGCAATTTTGTAAATTTGCCAAACAAAACGAACAAGCAAAACAATCGATTTTATGGTCAATGAATTTTTAGATGTGTTTCAAATTGGTCGAAAGCGTAACAAAAACTTATGTAACATTCAAAACTCATATTAATTTTAATGAATCCTTAAACAATTGATAAGCAATTAAGGCAGATATTCGGATTTGATTAGCAAATCTTTTAATTCATCGCACAAATCATAATCTGCAATTAACAACACTTCAATGAATACCCCTACTTCGCACACAGACAAGCGCCTCAATTAAGCACCGTTTGAGCCTGTCGCTGGCTTTCTCCATTTCCGCTGGATATAGATGAAGCTGACTTGTATCCAATGAGAAGGAAATGGGCAGTGATGGGTCCTGAATGATTGAGATGTATTCAATTGTCTGACTGACTGACTGACTCTCGTTTTGGGCCAGACAATGCATGATTAATGACTCTGGTTAAAAAATTATTTCAGTCAAATTTGTAGGCAAAATGTAAAATGTGCTTTGGGCATCATTGTTATAATCGTTATCGCTGTCTTCATCAAGTCCATGAGAAAGGAATTATGCGTCAATTACAGTGGGAGCGACCATCAGAAGAGCCTGTGTCTGTGTTTAGCATTTGTCGTGTGTCATTTATCAAACAATTTATGTTAATTGAATCGACGTCGATTTATGGCTATTTTTCAATATCATTTGCTCTTCCTCTTCACATACTGCAGTTGATGTGTATCCGCTGCATAAAATATCACATTTGGTATAGCGACGATGTCCATCATACATATATGTATGTAACTGACCTAGATTTAAGTTTCTAAACACTTTAAATGCAGCGAGTGTAACGAAAGCGTGTCACATGGGCATCACTCGGACACCCATAGCCCATATTTATACAGCTTGATTACAGCCCAAAATGTGATTTAAGGCACGTTACACACACAAACATACACATACCGAATAGTCTCTGTGGTCAGCCAGCTCTAGAGTGGCCCTCATAAAATATGCAAGCGCACGGGGCAGAACGTTGTTTACCGTTGCCCAAATGCTGTTTTTCCATTTGGATTTTTGGAATATGGAAAATTGAGAGCTGAGCTTCATATTATGTGGGAGTTAAATTTTGATCACTTTTAACAAGATTCCTCGAAATTGTTAGCAAACTCGTTGAAAATGCCTTAAATGATGCTCAAAATGTACGATTAATGCCGAATGCAACTGGATATGCGGCCATTGGCAACAGTGGCAACAGTGGCAACAGTGGCAACAGTGGCAACTGGCAAAGTGCACAAGTCAAAGTATCAAGTTGTTGTTGTTGTTGTTGTTATTGTTTGGCTGATGGCATCGCTGCTGCTGCTGTTGCTATTACCGCAGCCAAAACAAACCCACACACACACATACACAGAGAGAGACACGAGTTCATCGCAACGCACACACACATGACTGGCATTGGTATTGGTTTGAGCCGGCAAGTGGCATGCTGGCCATTGGCATTTGCATTTTGCCCCCAAAACGTTGAGGTTTTGGGCATTGCCCAGCGACTGATTTGGCCGGCAGTTAACTAGCTGCAGTTGTTGCCACACATAGACATCGACTGCTTGACATTTTGTGTGGTCTCAATTTTGTAATTAAGTGGAATTCTTTTATTCAAGAACAACTGTTTTTGAGGACGGTAAGGTGGTGGGAGGTGGAGGAGTCGTCGCCAATGGGCCATAAAAATGGACAAATCTTTTGATTTGTGTGCCAAATTGCTTAATCCCAACCCTACAGCACACGCATATGCCACTTGACCCAATTTTTAATCACTTTCCAGCACACATGCTCACTTTGTAATGTGTGTTTGTGTGTGTGTGTGTGTGTCTCTATGTGTGTTTGGCATAAATTGTGTGCCTTAAAAGTTGCCTGGAGTTGTGCGGAGGCAAAAGTTTTGAGCTGCACGTTTTTAAGCTATCCCACAGAGCCACAAACAAGCTTAAAAACTGAAACTGAACAGCACAGAATGAATGCAATTGCCTCACAAAAGGTAAGCAAATCTACCAATTCTACCTGGCGATGGCAAAAAGTTGCTAAACTTGCATTCATTAAAACAAAAATATATATTACTTTTCGTAGCTTTGATTCAACTTTGATTAGACATTCGTCTAAATACCACAAAACTCTACAAATTGCATTACTTTCTTTGTGTTTTTAAGCATTTGTAGTTTGCTGCTCACGTTGCCATCTCTAGTTTTTAAGTATTTCTGAAGGTAATTTTGTGCAACAAATTCCTAAAAATGCATACATATGCAGCCGACCGACCCAAAGAGGCCAACAGCGTGAGTGTGTGTGTGTGTGTGGGCGCACAAAAGTTTAACAATAATAAGCAAATGCCCAAAAGCCAAAAACTTTCAGCCGCATGGCTACAATTGGCACTAAAAACTACATACAATCCTTTCTCCTTCTTGTTGTTGTTGCCTCCGTCCGTTCGTCCAGCGTTGTTGCCAAATACGATTAAATATGGCAAAAGTTGTGCGTACTACACACACGTCGAGCATTTTATTTAGATTGCGCAACAAAGCCAAAGCGACAACAACAACAACAACACTGACAACCTAAAACAGGGCCAACAAGAACGCATTTAGTATACGACTAACACCCTAACAAGGCTAACACATGTTTCTCTTACCAAAAAAAAAAAAAAACGTAGCACAATTCGGTTAACAATTTTATTATTAAAATGCTGCTGTCAATGCGGCATGTGTGTGTGTTGTTGTTAGAGAGTTTGTTTTTGTTTTCTCTCAGTTGCACTGCAATTTAGCCACAAAATGCATTAGTGAAACAATTTGGCTCCCAAAACAAATACACTTCCACTCTTTAGTGTTGGGTTTGAAACAGTTTCTATAAAAGTAAAAATGATTAAATAAATATATTAAGTATCAGAATCTTATGCGTTGTTGGTGTACAATCTACAAACATGTATGCACCCAGACAGATAGAGAAATATTCTCTCATTGGCAACGAAGCTTGACGTGTAATTATCGCTTATTAAGCTGAAATCATCAGAAGCGCCAATCAACAACGGAGAAGGGGCCGAGGATGTTGCTACTTAAATGCATTTAAATGTAACTCTCCATTAAGCAGGGCATCGCTATGCAGATATTCAATGAGTACGTGAACACACACATATATCGATGAGAGTATTTATAATTATGACACTGAAAATTGGTTGGCGGCGCGAAGTTAACAACGTTTGGTCAAAAGGACAATGGGACACAGGCGAAAAAAAAAATGTTGAAATGAGCCGCACATAACAATGAATTTTAATTGCAATTGCTGCCAGCAGATACTAAAGGCCAACAACAACAACAACTCTCAAATGGTGTTTAAATTTATGCCTGAAAATTATGTTTAATAAATGGATTACAATAACAAAAAAAAAAAAACAGAAAACCTGCAACTGCAACTGCAACAACATTTTGTCATTAAGTTGCACTTTCGTGTGTGTGAGTGTGGTTGATTGCGTGGGCAATAAAAAGATCAGCGGCTGTCAGACAAAGTCACATTGAATACAAATACACACACACACACACAGAGAAAGAGATGCAGTGGACATGACAGAGTGCAGCAGACTGCATGCGCATAGTACAAACATATATAAATATAACAGTAATAAAGTATTGCCACATAAATTATTGGATTGTAAGACTCAATTTATAAATTACATCGCTTTCTCTCTCTCCCTCTCTTTCTGTCTGTGTGTGTGCATTAATGATAATCACTGAATATACAAAGAGTAGTAAAATAAATACTTTAAAGCTCTTTAAGGACTTAAAGCATTTTACGGAATGATATATATATCGATCAGCCTTAAAATATATAACTGAATAATATGCCTCTGTACAAGAAGGATGCATTAGGCACTTAGCCAAGCCCGAGGGTCAGTTAACCACACACATCCACACTCACCCACACCTACAGTGAGATGTGTTTGACAGTTGACAGGTGTGCTGGGTATAATTAAGTTAAGTTTTTAACTGCTTTCATTGGATTTACAGCATGTTGCATGAGAGACAGCTAAGAGACGACTAATTTGACTCGAAAATCGCAAGCAAATGTCAAATGTCAGAGCTCATCATCAGCGGTGCTGGCGACTTGCCAAATGGGTCACGAAATGGCTCAGTGTCCAGTCAAAAAGTGTGTTGCAACTTGCAACCTTACAACCAGCTTCAGTTCATGTTTTCCATATGGGGGAAGAATCTGCAAAGAGGGTCACCGAAAACGAGTCTCATAATGTGCGCTAATGTGCATAATGTAGCCGACACGCACACCTGCACTTTGGCAAGTAACATGCTCTCTCTCTTTCGCTCTCTCTCTGTTGCATGTGGTGTGTGGCAAGCACACGTGCCACACACTGTCATAGTGGCACACGTGGCACGCGGAGACAACAAACATGAAACAGGCAATTTAACAGGCCATCAACGTTGATGGTGCCGAGTCGACAATGATGTTGTTGATGACAGCCTGTCTAACAAGAACAACCAGCCAATAAGTGGAGCACAACAACTCGTCTAAGCCACGTTCAAAGGCTTAAAAATGCAGTTAACAAGGCAGTTTCCCAGTCTGAATGTTAAAGACTTAAAGAGAAATGTTTGAATTTGGTTTCGCTTCTTATGAATCTTTTAACTTTAATGCAAGAATGTTGTTTCCTGTTTTCGAGGAAAAACTTCATTCGTATCAAGCAAGCCTGTTTTTTGTACATTTTTTTAATAAGTTTTGCAGTCAATCTTGATTTTATATACAAGGTGAAATGCTTTTGCAACTGCATCTGCAGCTGCAGCTTTTGATGTTGTTGCCATTGGTAACGGGGTCGTATGCGTGATGCATTGCTTTGGCTTTGAGGCAGCAAACGTCAGCAGAAGCCGTAATGTCAAACGGCAAAGAAAATGATGCGCATTCAAGGTGCCTTGCTCTGCTCTGCAAAAGGACACGAGTCACGTCCTTTCTGCGTTGCGTTGCGTTGCGTTTCGTTTAAGTAGCAAGTCGGACGTAATGCGCACGTAGAGGCTCCACCTCGATCCCCAAAAGGAATGCCTAATGCAAAACTAAAACTTTAACCCATTGCATATTGCATATCTCTTACTGCAATACAGATTGTTGAGCAGCTTAATTAGGGTTTACAAAGTGTTTTGGCCAATTGAGCAGCAAGGAGTGCAGCCAATGTCAGCCTTGTGAATGGCGCTTAATCAGCTTAGGGCACATTGTTTCTATATTGTTGGGCTGCAAACATCTGGATCTGATTCTGGAGCTCTCTACCTGCCTTTGCCTTTGCCTTTGGTCTTAAGCCGCTTTATGATGATGGCCATGGCTGGTTGACTTTGGTCTCTGAGGTGGCCCACATAGTTGTGCTCTCAACTCGTTTTACTGTTAATTTCAACAAAAAAAATGCTGGCAGCTCATCAAAAAAAATCTAGCAAGGCTTATAGCGCATTTGATTCGTGAAGCGTTTGAAGCGATAAAGTTTTGAATAAGCTTATGGTTTAAATGGTTAAAGAGAAGTGTTGTGTTGTTGGCCAAGTTAATTGTCTTTTCTTTTTTTCACTTTTTTTATAGGGCATTTTAAAGTCAGAATATTGTTTTGAACTTTTTCCGTTTGTTGCTGCTGCTGCTGCAAGTCTCAGCTGGTTGTGGCACACACAAAAGGCAGGAAATTGAATAAAATTGCCATGTTATGATTATAGAAAGGAAGCGTGCAGCGTTCAGCCACCAGTCAAAGGAGCTGCAACAAGGACGAGCAAAGCAGCGTGCAACGTGCAACGTGCAACGTTCAAAATGAAAACTTTTTCCGTTTGCTTTGCGACTTTGTGGCTCTGTGTAGAATCTGAGGAAACCAGAACTACCCCCGCCTTTTTTCTCTTTTTGAGCCACATTAACTAACTGCACGGCTTAACTACGAACTGATAATGAGCCAGTTGACAGTTGCACTTTGACTTGTTGGCAAACAGCATAATTTGCTGCCGAGCGGGCGAGTCGACAACCTTTTTTGCCATTTTGCCACAGCATGAGGCCATTGACAATATTATTATTCGTTTGTTGTTGCAGTTGCAGTAGCAGTTGCCATTGCTGCTGTTCATTGTTATTAACGTGCGAAATCAGCGCCAACAGCAGCAGCAAGGATGCAATATTAAATTTGTATTTTAATTTTATTAAACAACGGCGTCCACTTTACACATCAATAACGCGAGAGCAAGCGCCAGAGCGAGCTCGGGTGCGACTCCAATTGCCGCAAATGAACGGCGAGGCAACAGCAACAATAAAGCGAATGCAGCAACAACAACAACAACAACCAAGCTTCCCTTGTGGCCGAGCGTTAAAATATTGACATGTGCTGTTGGTGCCGACAATTGTTGGTGTTGTATTCGTGTTGCTTCTGGGTATGCAGAGGGGAAGGGGTGGGGAGGGGGGACGTTGCAAGTTGACCAACGTATCACATGACCAGCATTGTTGGTAGCCGTCGCGTAAATAAAGCGTAAAATTGTGTGCTTTTTTCACGCGTTGTTTGTTGTGTGTGGAAAAAAAGAGAAACAAAATGGAAAACACAAACAATCAAATGCATTTCACTGTATCTGCGTGTCTGCAAGTGTGCTTGTGTGTGTGTGTTTGTGTGAGAATGTGTTAAAATGACCTTTGGCTTTCATTGTCGCCACTGCCACAGCCAATGGCAACATATTTATGCTCAGCAAAAAGAATAAAGGGTATGAATAGTGGCATGGAAACCTTGTACGATTCTATAGGGTATCATATGGTCGAGCATTTGACAGCTACTCATTGCTGTAGTCCTTCAATGTTGCTGCTTTTGCTTGTTGCACATTGTTTGGCTTTTATTTTGCTCACAGCCTCAAGCTGTTGTGTTAATTGCATATTTAAATTTATGCTCTTAATTGTTGGCAATCCACGAGGATGCATTGCCAGCCGCCTTTTAAGTAATAGTACCTTAAACCCCCCCTCCCAACCCTCGCACCACCTTGCAACGTTTCCGCTTTCGTCAGCTATTTGCTGAGTAGCTGGCATGCATCAACGGTTGAGGCATTAATTTAAATAAAACCTTTTCCAGCAGCTGCAAAATTTCCATGCGATCAGTCTGCAGCTGTTTGGCTTTATTTTAACAACTAAAACTATAAAGTAATACTGGTCAACAATAACTGATAATCTAACTGAATAACAAATAATATACATAGTCGGGAGAACAATCAGTTGGCTATAAACGAGAGCTTCAATAGGTCTGGGCGGAAGACAGGCTTGACAAGCTCGTTTGGCTGTGGCTCCCATTTGAGCAATTCATCTACACTATAACGTCTAACAGGCTTTCCAGACTCGTCGTTAATGGCTTCTTTGGCAATAGTAGCTCCCTGCCATAATGATGGAAGCTTTGGAGTTGGCAGCAAGCCGTGTGAGATGCCGCGAGCATAGGTCAAATTGCCACGACGCTGCTCACCTTCAGCGGGCGGAGCAAGTGGTGGCAGTGGTGGTCGTGGTGGTCGATAGCGTGGCACAAAGAGTTCCTTGGCGCCACTTGATGGCGGCTTGCGAGGTTTCAAGGGTGTCACTTGGGCATTCTCATCCAGTTTGCTATAAGGCATTTTAGCCTTGGAGTTCTCCTTATTGGCTCTGCAGCGCTCCTCCCACTGCTTGGCGGTGGGTATATAACGTTTAGGTGGATCACTCTTCTCTGCCACTTCCTCCGATTCATTCGGTTCCAGCTGCAGCTGCGGCTGCTGCTCTTGGTCTTCTGGCTTGACAGCACGGTACAAGCATATATAGCGGCTGCTGGGTCTAACACGAATTTGGTTGGATGGCTTTGGCTTAAGTTCCTTCTCGCCTTCGGCTGCTTGATCCTTCTTTAGTTCTTGACCCTTCTCCTCCTGCATTTCGCGCAGCACACGCTCAATGCGCTCCCGCTTTATGATGCGCAAGCGATCTACGCGCACACGCTCTTCGGCATTATAGTTGACGGGTTCGCGTGTGAGGTGAATGATGGGTTCGGCCATTTTCTCTGCATCGCGCAAGCGACGCTGTTCGACTAACTTCAAAGCTTCTAATGCCACCTTGCGTCGCTTTTCATCCTGTACTTCAAGCTTTGGAGTGGCCATTTGTTCATTTGGCTCTGGCACTGGCTTGACTATCGGCTGTTCTAGCAAGGGCTTCTGATCTTTGGCTGCAACGAAATGCAACATTAGACATAAGACCTTAATAGACCTTAGTAGACCAAGCTTGTGAAGACTTACGCGGTCGCACAGGACGTTCAGGTTGTAAGGGTTTGGGAAAGCCCTTCCAGGGTAGCACAAGAGTCGGTGGCCTTGGCTTGCGTTCAATAAAAACATCAACATTATGCATTGGATCAATTAGAGAAGCTGCTTCAATATTATTATTGACTGCTCGACAACGTGGCACAAACGTGGATGCATTTACATTTAAGTTTGCAGTAGTCTCAACAGCAGCGGCAGCAGGACTTTCATTTGCGCCAAATGTGTTATCGCCGTCCGCCATTCTGATCAAGCTAAGCATCTGGAATTCTGTAATTTACTTGCCAGGGAAGCAATATGTTTGGAGTCTCGAAAGCCTGTCGACTGCCTAAATAATAAACATGCTAGCACGAGCTCACGCAAGCAACTCTGACAGCTAGTTGCAGGGTTGCTCTGAGCTTGGCGATATTTCGTACGAATATTTATTGTTATCGATATATCAGCATTGTGTTATTTGTGCAGATCTTGGCTAGATATTATTTGGCTTGCGAGATTAAAGAAATAATTTGTCTAGTTTGACAATTGGTATCCATTGTGCAACATTTGCCAGAGTTGACATTTACGAGCTTTTGCCGGGGCCAAGAGTGCAACTCGGTCAAGTGCAGTCAGCTTGAAGACCGGGCAATGGCACTGGCAACGGTAAGGACATTCAATAAAACGTTTGCTATTATTATGGGAACACGCTCAGCAGCACACGTATATATAGACAAGCGTCTGGAGCGTTGCAAAATGAAATAAAATGCAATGAAATGAAAGAAGCGCACAGAAATATGCAATTTCACCTCAATCACAGCTGTAAAAACAAACAAACAATGGGGCAAAATGCTGTGCTTCACAGCATGGGCTTCCTCAACCCCCCTTACCCCTCCATCCAGCACTTACAAACCCACTCTCGCTGCTTATCCAGCTTATCCTGGTCGTTATCGTCGTGCGAGCCACATGCTGTTTGCTCTACTCACTGCTCCATATCGTTTTGCAAGTGCAGTAAAGGATGAAAAAAAGTGCAATAAGTAAAACGTAATTACTGCTTCTATGCAAGCGGTGCATTCGTTTCCCCTCTTCAAGCAATGTATCATATTTAGAGTGGAGTTAAATTCAATCTGTACAGCAATATGAATAAGATTAAAGCCATTCTAGATATATAAAAGCAGTAAAGATTAGAGTGTTAATTTAATAAAAGCCCAACTCTTATACATATATCAATAACACAAAAAACAATTCATTTCAAAGAGGAGTTGGAATGGATTAAATAATTTGTTTGTTTGACCAGCTTAATGGAGACAATTGTGTTGCGAATAATGGTGATGTGCAATCAAATGGGCGACAACTGTCACAAACTTGCACATTTTATAGCTCATTAAATTGACTTTAAGCCAGTTTGTTTCGCTTTGGCAACTTTTTTCGCAAAATAATCCGCTTGTTCAACTTTCATTACATTTGCGCTTATCTGCATAATTGAAATGAATGTTTAACGCTATTTGCTGCAGCATAAAAACCAAATAATATGGCGAAATTAAAGAATATATGTATGTGTGTGTGTGTAAAAGCAAACGCAAATGTTCAGTGACATATGAAAAACACATCATTAATTTATAAATAACCAAATTAAACAATTAATTGCCAAGGACAAGCACAATAACTAGCACAATAAGTATAAAAAACTTAATCATTGACAAGAGCAACAAATTTAATTTCGCATTTGAATGCACAATTTAAATGCATTCATTCAAACACTCACATGTCGGCTCACAAGTAATTAAAATTTAAATAACTATCACAGTGCAACAAATGAAAATAAACGTATAAAAATATTACGCATACGCAACATTCGACATTCAACGAAGGCGAAAGTGGATAATAAAGCAAAGAAAAAATACAAAATAAAAGAAACGTGACGTTAAAACGAATAGCGAAAGCGAAAGAGAGAGAGACGAGCAGACAAACAAATGAAATTCATTAACACGATTCTAATTACACCAGACAATAGCAATGACAGTTAGCAAAAGGGGCGGGAGTAGGGGTTCCGCTGTGTGTGTGCATTTTGCATACAAATTGCCAAATTAATGAGCAAAACACAGGAACCGCAGTAAATAAAAGCAAATACATTTATAAATATACACAAAAACACATTTACATAGATGTAAATGCACGCACAGACAAAACAAAAAAAAAATCCAAATGATAGACTAGAAGATACCTTTTAGTGTTTGGAAGTACACTAAGCTATGGAAACAATGAAATAAATACCCCATGCGATGATTTTAAGGGTATTTAATTGTGGCAAGTAATAGAAATTCCAATTTAAAGTGCGTGCTAAATGCTTTTTGGTCAAAATATTGTTGGTAGCAATTTTGTTCAGTCAAATTAATAACTTGTTGCCATGGCTAATTGAAGGCTAAGCAAATATTTGCACTTCACATGACTTGCAAATATTTCAATGCATGCACTGTTAAATGCCTGTTAAAGTAAACAATTTTGCATATTGTCTATTTAAATGGCAAACTTTTTGGTTATTTAAATTTTGGTGCTGCTTCCGTTCAGGGCACATATGCTTCAGTTAATAAGCCTGGCTACAAATGTAGAGCAGCTGATTTTTACGAGCTTAGCTCTTTAGCTTTGCCAAACGATTTTAGGCACACCGCACCGCACCGCACTGGCAAGGTTAATCCTTGCAGGACCTGAACGTCAGTCACTCAGTGCCACAGCACTGACTCTTCTCCCCTTCCCTTCCCTGTCCTGCCTTCTGGCCAAAGTTATTCCTGGCTTTTTGAGGTAGTATCTGTGCTTTGCTGGTCGAGTGTTGTCCGCCTGCCGGAAAGCTCGTAGAACGGACGGACAGACGGACATACATACATATGTGGCGTATACGTAACCTGGGTGCACAGCACCGCAAACAGAAATCGAGACACACGGATAGGTAGTGGAAGGAGGATGCACATGCTATAGATGTTCGTACATGTGTTCATAGTTGTTGTTAATGGTGCTGCAGCAGGCAAGTGAAACGCAAACAAAGCCAACAAACAGACCAAAAATCTAGTTCACTTAAAATTTCTCATTTCCTTCCGCCTTTCGGACTTCAACCCAAGCACACACAGACAAACTGTTACCGAAGGCGCACACACGAAAACTTTATGTGTGTGTGGCAAAAAAGCTTAAGTTAACAACTTATGCCCAAAACGGAAAGTTGGTAGCTGCGACAGAGAGAAAGAGAGAGAGCCTTAAAAGCAGCTCTTTTGGGGTTCGCCTCATTGTCGCCGAAAACGCATTTAGGAAGGAAATTAGTACGTAAATGTCATAATTTGCAAAAGGACTTTGTGCACAGGATTATTAAGTCATTATACACACCCCAACCAACACACACACACATACTTAGTTTTGTGCCTCTGCAAATGGAAGCGAAATATTGGGCTGAGCCTAATCAAAATGCAAATTTCAATTTGCCAACTGCTGAAAGCCAAAGACACAGGCAATGAAAAAAGACGGCACGAAATCAAAAAGAAAAAAGTAAAAGTGAAATCGGCAACAATGGCCAAATCTCACAAAAGTCAGCCAACTAAAAATCTTTGACTTTATACTTTTTTACCTGTTTGGCCAGCAAAACAATAATAAAAAAAGAACACAAGAAACAAAACATAATCATGAAAAGGAAGGCAAAGCTGGGACCCAAGGGCAACATTGAATGTCCCCATCGAGGGAGTTGGGTTCTGTGTGTGTGTGTGGGGTTTGCGTGGGTGGCTGACAGGTTAGAAGGTGGATGCGACAGTCACGCGGTAATCCTTTTCAATGTTAACTTCCGCTGTGGCCCGCGTTGCCCTTGGCAAATTACTTGTATCCTTTTTCCTCTTCTCATGACTCGCTTGATTTTTCTTTCTTATTTATTTGATTTTTTCTATAGATGAATCTCTGCGAGAGAGTGTGTGTGTGCCCAAAAGTTTTGATAACGTCAACACAGCATTCGAACACAGCCGCAAACCAAAACATCAACAACAAAAATTACAAAATTTCTTATGTGTTTGGCATATTTCCTTGAATTTTCATTTACCATAAATGTTGCCGTTGCTGTTGCTGTTGGTGATGTGTGTGTGTGTGTTTGGCAGTGGGAAGATCTGACAAGTTTGTCAATTTGTTGCAAATGCAGTAAAGAACATCTAATTGACGTTGAAATTACCCGTTCGCCACCCCCCTTTTATCCACAACTCGTTTATCCCCAACTGTTGCTGTTGCTGAGCTTGACACATGTCCAACGAGTCTTTCTTTTTGATTTTTCGTGTCTGGTTTTCTTATTGCTGCGCCCCATGGCCATTTTAATCTGGGCTCGCAGTTTGCTTGTCAGCGTTGACAGCTGGCTGATTGGTCCAATGGGGACTGGACACACACACCACACACACTACACACACATACACACATTGTGGAAGCCCCACATGCGTTGAATGCTTTGCATAATGATTTTAATTGACTGATGGATATAATCAAATTGATATCGATACTTGGATATGCGCCATAATCCACTCTAAATGCTGACAGTTGCCAGAGTTACCAGCGCTACCAGAGTTGTCAGCTACTTGTTGCTACAGCGTTGCCAGTATGTTCATTATTATATTGACAATGATACGACTTCACTCAAAAATGAAAAACTTGAGTAGCTGCCAGGGTTGCCCCTTGGGTTGAGCTTAGGTTTTGGTTACTTTGCACAGCGCCACCAGAGCTGTCAACACATCCAACAAGTCTATCAGTCAAGTATCAAACGTGTGTGTGACTGTTCCGAAGGGAACCTTATCCGCCACGCAATGCTCAGCTACAGAACAAAACACAGCAACAACAAAAAGAGTGCAAAATGAACTCGAGTGAGACTAAGCCATGGAATATTTAGATATTCTTACGTTGATAACGAACTGCAAATGCACTGCTAAGCGTATGGGAAGCCAAACAACAACAAGCTGCTGTAAGCTACAGTTTACAGAATAAACTAACACTTACACAGGCTAAATACGTTAATAGAGAGATTTTTCTTAACCAAATATTTATTCTGATAAGACTTTATCTCATTTATTTACTGATAATGGTATTGAAAGTGTTAAACTGTTTGCCAGACTTTTATTACCCTAACTATTTTTTTTAGTTTTTTGTCCTTGTTTATGCAAGCTATTAATGCTCGCGTTGCTTGATTTGTTGCCGTTGTTGTTGGTGTTGGTGTTGGTGTTGTAGTTTGTGCTTTTCGCGTTTTACTTGGTTGCGGTTGAACGCGCAACGCGCAACGAGCCCCACCACCATCACCATTAACCTCAACCTGCATCGTTTTTAGCTTTCGCTTCTCGCGCATTTTCATCATCAACAATTTTGGAACGAAAACTTTGCCAAAAAGTTTTGCACATGTGAAAGGGTTTCGCATGCGTGCAGGTGCAGCTAAGTAGTGTGTGTTGGTGTGTGTGTGTGTGTGTTAGCTTAAGTTTTAGCATACAGTCGAAGGAGCTGGCGAAAAGTTTCACAAAAGACCAGCAGTCAGACCGGTAGACAGGAGGCGTTCAACGCTCGGTTGCCGCTGCGTGCCAGGCACACCTTGAGGAGTTTTGTGCGGCTGCCACAAGTAGACATTGGTTAAAAACTTTTCAACTGCACACCCGCCCGCACACACACACACACGCACGCATACATGCGTAGTTTGAAAAATTATTATAACGCGCCACGTTGGCAACCTTTTCATATGCCAAAAACTTAGACAGCAACAACTGGGATGTTGGAAGCGGCGCTGTTGGTGGCTGGCTGCCTGGCTGCCTGGAAAGACTTGTATAGATATAAAATTATGCGCGTTTATTCGTAAATTAAGTGCTGGCTGTTGCTTTCGAAAAGTTATGCCAACAACAACAGCAGCGCGAAAGCAACCGACTGCGAAGTTGCCTTGCGGTTCGTCTTTTGGTTCTGCGTCTCCACTCAAAGGGATTTGCGTTCGAGTGCATTTGGGTGCGCCGACCACGGCACCACGACACCAAGGACCAGGGACTAGGGACTAGGGACCAAAGCACGTTCTAAGCTAGTCGCGTGTGGGGCGTCGTCCTTTTGCATTTAAGGTTTTCAAACTTGAAATACCTTTCAATCGGGGGCCATTATAAATGCATAAGGTCTAAGTGCTGGCTATTTATAGCCAACACATTTATCAGCAACAAGCTGCTGATAAATACATTTTATTCCATTTCAGTTTATCTTAAAGTTCATTCAACTCGACATGTCACACAGCTTAGGTAATAAAGCAATGATAACAGCAATATTGCATGACCAAATTTGAAGGCGACAGAGAGCAAGAGAGAGAGGATGAATTGTGCATGTGTGTCATAAAGCACATAAGCTAAGAGGTTTCATGTTGTTTAAGCCTACAATCGAGCCAAAATTGCAGACTTTAAACGCCTAAAAAGCATCATAAGCTCATAAAGTAAGGACGAATGAAAGCGTTTGAAGCTGAGCTATAAAATACCCTGTTAATATGAACCTCAAGCTCTCATATAAAATATATTTCCTATAGTAACATAGACATACCGTATACGCCACAGTAGCAGCAGTTGCTTCAGCTGAATCAGGAGACAGGATTCTATGTCCATGACGATGGCAATGGCGATATGACGATATGACTATGACAACGACGACGACGATGACGACGACGACGAGAAATAACGCTTTGAAGCGCGCGCTCACTGCTAGAAATTTCAGATTTTCAGAACATAACATTTAACGGTTTCACGGTTCATTGCCACATGCAGGAAAGTGAAAGATACATCGCCACATCCACACACACACACACAGAAATAGTGTAGATGCAACTCTGTGTATGTATGGAATGTTCGTTATTGTTGTTGTTGCTGCTGTTGTTGGCATATGAAAGCGATACACTCGTTTGCTCGTTTTTGGAAAATCGCTTGAAAAGCGTTTGAAACGTCGTCCGCCAACTCAACGATGCAGGGCAACAGGGGGAAGGTGGGGGGAGGGAGATGTTGCTGCTGCTGCTGAACTGAACTGAAGTGAAACGAAGTGAAGGGTGGAGAAGGTGAAAAAGGGAGGCAACTTTTTGGGTTTTCATTGGTTTTTGTTTTTGCCAAGCTTCAACAAAATATTTTAAGTAGTTTAGAAAGTGCTCACCATGTCTGCATGTGTGTGTGTGTATGAATGTGTGTGGGTGTGTGTGCAACGCTTACATATCAGTTACGCGCAGAACGGAAAAAAGAAGAAGAAGAAGAAGCGAGACCTAAAGGTCTGGAAAATTTACCGTGAATATCAATATTATTGCAAGTGTGTGCATGAGTGTGTGTGCACGTGTGTATGAATGTGTGTATAAGCTGAATTTGAACCTGCTTGATATGGTTGCAAGTTTTGCTTCCTCTTAGCAGTTGGTTGTTAGTAGTTGAAACCTTTTAATTCCTGATATCGAGCTTAAAGCGCATTCGATTTGTGAAGTTTAATTCGTTTAAAATGTTAAACGTGTTGAGTTTTGTGTGCGATTTTGCCAGGATTTGCCAATAAAGTCATTAATTCGAGTTTATTATCCATTTAATTTTATATTTATCAATTTTAGATTGAACACGCACGCATATATTATTAATGCTGATTAAACAAAATGAATTAAATTTAATGATCAAGATCAAGCCAATTATATATTCATGCATTTATTTTGTGCTCCAAACTAAAACAGATGCACTATGCAACATTGTTGCAGTTACTTTCACCTCCCTCCACTCTAGCTCTCACTCTCTTGAATGCTGCGACCGAGAAGTGCACTTATGTGTGGAGTCAAAGTCGGGCATCCAAAACACAAAAAAAAAAAAACGAGAAGAAAAGATAGAAAGACAGAGACGGAGAGAGCCACTTGACAGCCACAAAGCGGCTGGCTTGTCACCCGGTTCTTGGTCAAAGCATTGCGAACGCCAAGTGCTCTCCAAGCAGTTAAGCAGCGTTGCCGATGCCATAAATGTTGCAAGTTGGCGACGAGGACGCGGCGACGCCATTGCAGACACACTCTACACCCGCGCGACACTCTTCACATCGCCGCAAAGTGTTTAAGCGTGAAGGCAAGTGGCAAAACTGGCAAAGCATCCGAACAGTTTGCCATTTTCAGTTTAAGTTCTCTCTCTCTCTCTTATTCTCTCTCTCTCTCTCTCTCTGGGCTGGCGGGCGGAGGAAGAGGATGCATATACAGACAATTTCACAGCAATTTAAGTTTTGCTTTTGTTTAAGCAACACTTCAATTAGAGCGCCTTAAAAACTATGTCAACGGGCGACAGGATGTGCGGCATCTCAATTTTTGCGTCAGGCATGTTTCTTTCGCCACTTTCACAAGGTGATTAAACCCATTTGCCGCAACTCCCTCTCTTCAACCCACACCACGTTAAACTGTTTCTTGGTTTTCTGGGCTCTGTCTTGTTGCACAAACTATACAACTCGCAGTTGTAATAAATTTTTCGGCAGCAAAAATAGTTTACAGCAGTGCATTCAGCACGTAGCAAATTGTTGCCAACACACCAACCCACACCACCCCCTCGTGTGTGTGTGTATGTGTGTGTTTGCCACACACATGTGAACAGGTGCGCTTTATGGTTGACTTCAACTTTTGCCATTGCCATCGTTGTGTTGCCTTTTTGCGCTCCAAGACCGCCGACCGCCGTCATGAAATTGGTTTTTTGCCGCACAACACCAACAACAACAACAATAGCAACAACAACATAAATTTCTTATGATTTATTATTTTTCAATGTGCTTTCTGAGCTCTGATTGCTTAAGCCTTCTGCTCTACTTTTTCCACTGGCACCTCAATTTTTGTCACATTTATTAACTGATGGATTGGGTGTAACCTTAACAAAAAACTTTAGGACCAACAAAATTCTATTCCTTGACCTTTTTCCAGTAGCATATGTGTGTGTTCATATACCCTGTACTTAATTGATCAATTGACTATATTGGTTAATGGAATGTCCAAAAAAAACAGGTAAGACAAGTATAGAGTATCTAATGTGTGTCTATATTCTTTAACTTTTGCTGTTGCTTCAGGTTTGGTAGTTGGTCATCGATGCCAATTAAACATTTAATGTGCCAGCCAATACAAAACTTTTGTGCTTAGCCCGAGCTTACAACAGGAGTTAAGGCTTTGTGTGTGTGTGTGTGCGTATGTTACGTACAAAGAGAGAGAGATATACTGATATATGTATAATTAATTACACTTTGGGAAACTTTCGACACATTTAATTATTATTTTATTAGTTTGGGCTATTAACTGGCGGCAGAGCAGTCAGTATGTGGGCGTGGCATGGGGCGTGCTGGCATCTCAAATGCGTGACTCTAGCCGCAACAATACTAGTTCAAATAGGGCAAGCGGGGAAGAGAGTGGGTGCACTGGGTGTACACTGCAATTTGTAATTGCTTGGGAGAAGTTGGCACAAATCTGGATCAGTCTATGGTTTTATCAAATGCATTTAATTGTTGCTCTAAAAGTTCTTATAAAAACACATATACACACACTTATGCTTAGGTACTCACACACACATACTGAGCTTTGGGTGGCTTTGGGGGATTTTCATTTCATTTTCTTTCATAAAAGTTTTTGTGTACTTTTCGCAAATCGAAATCGATTCGAAGAACTGCTGCCAAATCTTGTAAATCCTCTTTTTCTTGTGCCGTCCAGCATAGAATGGAAAGCGTTTTGCTACTTTTGCTACTACAACTATTTAAAAACTTTTGCACCAAATCAAGTTGTGCTCCAAGCTAAAACATGGGCAGCTTCCAAACATGTCCAAGAACGGACTTTAACAATTAATTAGATAATACTTTAAGACCTTTAAGTTGGCAAAAGCACAACAAACTAAAAGTTTTTACCATTATAAATCACAATGAATATGTATTGCTTACTTATTTTTAACTGTAAACTTATTTGGCAACCCTCTCTCTCACTTTGGTTCTTGGACTCTTTTGCTGAAATTTAATTTGCTGCAAAGTTTTGGATATGCTTAACAAAAAAATCGATGGCTAAAATGATACAGAAAAGTTCGTTTTGTTGCGCATTCAATTTGCTTTCCATATGCAGCTGCTGCGACAGGAGGAGGAGAAGGAAGGGGGAGACAAAAAGGAGAGCAGGTTGTGGCAAATGTGGCTTATGCAAGCGCATTAACAAACAGCCGGCGCCGGTCGATCTGCATTTTTAACAGCATATTTTAATGGCTGATTTTTAACGTCAGCTCAGCGCACTTATTGACAGCTGCGACAGCATGTGACACTGCTGCCCCCCTCTCTCCCTCTCCCTCCCTCTGTTTCTCCCGCTTTGATGCATATGTCATGCGATACACGCGACGATACAAAATTTATTTGCAACGCGCCTGTCAAACTCTCTTTCTACCCCCAAGCTATCGAGCCCAGAACGTGGACCAGTACAAGAACCAGCAGTTACCTCTACTCCTACCTACCTCTCTTCCCTGCCCCTTCCGGCACAAGCACACACACACACACGCCAGGCATAAAAAGAGAGAACAAAATGTTTAATTTAATTTTGCGTCGCAAAAAAAAAAAGAAAACAAAATGGTTGTGCCTGCGATATTATTTATTTTTTTGCATGGCAACTGCTGTGCAAACATAAAATGCTTAAACAATTTTTATAGGTAAATATCCGCGAAAGAGCGAGAGGAGCTCTTTGTCTCTGTCTGTCTCGTCGAAAGCTTAACTGATGGTCTGCTAATCGATGGACGCCAACTTTGATTGAATTTCAACATAAAACACACATTTTGGCCGCTTGTGTGATTGATTAAGTTCCCCTCAACTTGACAATTAACGAATAAATGGATTAAAAATATATTGTATATAAACGAGCTACATTTCAGCTATAACAGAAAGAATAAACTCGTTTAATCGCATCGCTGTAAATAAAGTTAGCTAAGCTCTGGGGCTTAATTTGCAAATTGACATTTTCTCAAAGCGAGTAGGTGTGGGGAGGGGAAGGGAGGGTTGGGGTGAGTGGGCTTATCATAATAATAGTTTGTGTGGTGCATATGCTGTCAGCACTGTTCATCATGTGAAACAGTTTGGATCTTATTGTAAATTTGCATTTTGTTGCATGGTAATTAAGTGACAAAGAAGTGACTATGCAACAACTGTTTTCAATTGCACACAAAACGTTGCACGTACCATTAAGTGAGTGTGTGTGTGTGTGAGTGTGTTTGAGCCACTAAATAAACAAATGTGCTCGCAATGGGCTTTAATTTATACAATAAACACACATATTGGGGCCTCTATTAGGCGCACAGACAGCGTATTATTGACCCATTCCCACACCCCTCCCCAACCCCTAAAAACACGCCAGCGGGCACATAGACACACACACTTACTCGACAATGCGTCACGTATGTGTGTGTTTTGTTTGCGTTGCGGCCAAATCAATTAAAAATTACGCATACGCACTGTAAATATTTGGCAGGCGCAACGCCATTTGCACAACGTGCGCAAAATATTTGCTAATTTTTGAAGCTTTTCGATAATTAAAGCGATGCAACCAGAAAGAGAGAGAGAGAGCGACTCGCTTGTGCCTTAACACAGACACATACACATATATAAATCATTTGAGAGAAAGAATACTCTGCGAAGCATAGAAAAAAAAACAATGGAAATTTGATGCATAAATTTTGTGGCTGATGCGTGTATAAATTTTGTGGCAAGCTGGTGGTATGCTGCTTCAAGATTGATTTAATGTTAATTAAAGGGAAATTGTTTGCACTGCAGAATGTGAACAAATATTCTTTTTCTCTCTCACTCTCTGAATGTCTTCCTTCAACTGTGACATGTGAAATGAATCTCAGTGCTCCGTGGCATACACACACACACATATACACATCCAGAGTAAAAAGTTTCTCTCTGGCACACAAAGTAAACACACAAAGCGTAGTCAAGTTGCTTGGTTGCAAGTAGCAAAACTTTGTCTGTGCTGCAACATCAACTAGCAACAACAACAACAAGAACAACCCAACTCCTATCGGTGTTGGTATGCGACTAACTGGTTGTGTATATCTGTGTGTGTGTGTGTTTTTGTGGGGTATGTCACAAGTTTTGCTTGTCTGTTTGTCTGACTGCAACTCTCAGTCTCCCTGTCTCCCTCGCTCCCTCACTCTCGACTCTCGCTGAGTATCTATTTGAGCGTCTGTCTGCATCAGCGTGCATGTTGCTGTTACTGCCGCAAAAGTTTAAGGCAAATATGCAACGCGCTCGCAAAGCTCGTGGCATGCAGCAAACATCAACAACATATTTTTTCCCTGCTTCCATTTCTTTTTTAGCTGTTTTTTTATTTTTATGCCAAAACCAACATGCAACATTAGCAAAACAATGTTAAATGACTGGCAAATACACTTCAAAAATTGCTTTCTTTAATGGTTATTCAATTATTAACTAAAGAGTTAGATTGGTAAAGTGAAATGGTTAACCCGATCTTCTTTCACCGTTTTGTTAAGCTAAGAATCGTTCGTCTCTTTAGCGCATTAGCTAAGCAGCTTTTTTTGGCTGCTTCTTAGCTGTTTTTTTTTAGTACTGTGTAGTGCACTTTGGTACCGAAAATGAACTTGTGCATTTATCTTGACGCAGAAGCAGCCAAGTTTGTCTGATTGCAGCCAAGCAGCGGGACACAGTTGCAGCAGCTGAAAGTGCAACAAAGCGAGTGTGAGGGAGATAGTTGCAATATTTTTTGTGACATTTATATCTGCTCTACACATTACCTCCTTTCGTTGCCCAGCTCTGCTGCTGGCATTTAAAAATTTATGCAATAAAGTTAGCTGCCAAGACTATATGGTGTCTGTGTGCGTATGTGTGAGCCTTACACATATACTTGTTAGTTGGGCAGGCTGTGTTTGAAGGCCAAGTTGAGCCAAGCCAAGTGGAACGAGTGGGAGACAATGCCTTGGGCTTTGAATTGTACCAGGTCTTAGGGACCTGGGGCAATGAGCAATGAGCAACGAGCGGCAGCGGCAGTGGCCACTAGCAAATAAATCAGCAACACTTGACAGACGCACTGAAGTTACTAATTTAATTTACATTTTGAATTTATTTTTTTGTGCGCCTGTCAAGTGAATAAGTAATGAATTTACAACTTTTCAAGAATTTCAAATTAAAAACAATAACACAAAATGGGTGCGACCAGCAGCAAAGCTAACGCAAGGACCTGGAGAGTATCTGGAATGGCGAACGCAAGCGCAGCCTGTGCAAATTAGAGAAACAGAAGTGGCAAACACGAAGCAGGTGCGTTTGCATATTCATTTCGCTCCTCGTCGTTTTCTCTCTTTCTCAACGCAAATGACTAATTAAAAACTGTAGTGGGCGTGGCAGTAACAGCATTACATTAAACAGGCTAAGAACAGGAATGGAAATCAGTGTACAGATAGAGATCCTCCGCTCGAGGTGCTTTAAGAACTTCTTGTCTTTAAGCAGACGACTTACGCTAGAAAGTATGCTACACTTTTGGCCAGGTACAGCCTTGGTCATCGCTGTTGTTTGCGTGGCGCAATCATTGCGCGCTCCCTGGTTACTGTCATTTGCACCTCTTACATTTGCAAAAATGTCGGCCACAGTCTCATGCATATGCAAATTGCATTTGCGCAGCATCAAGCAACGCACCCAACTACCACCACAGCAGCCCTCCTTCAGCAGCTGGTTGCAGGTGCAGATCAAGGCACAAAGACTGTCAACCGGCAACTGGCACAGGGACAGCAAGTGAGGCTTGACCAATGCAAGGGCAAGGAGTTGCACTCGTGTGTGAATGCAAGGAGACTGAACGAGAGAGAGACTATGGGATGCGTGCCAAAAGTCACACCGAATGACAAATCACAGTCTGAATATATTCATGTGATTGTGGGTATGTGCAGAGATTCCCATCGGAGCTTATCGTTAGGGAATAACACGTTTAAATATCGAGGGACTAAACAGAGTACGACTTATGTTTTCGCAACTGGTGTTTCCGCATTTAACCATTAGTGAATAAATTATTGACAAACTGTTGCTTTTTTCTTCTTTTAATAAGCTTTTGAGCAGGGATTTTAGATTTTACTTTGCTTGAAAGCTTTGTTTTTATTATGATCCTGGATTAAGAATTAGTTACTCTTTGAATACTTAATGATACTTCAAACCGCAGAGCCGGACAAGTCAATGGCCCGCAGTCTCTTGACTCTCAGCATGGCCGAAATGTGAATTGCGTCAATGATTATGCATACGCCACGTTGCGTTGCCTGCAACGCCCACATGTGGCAATTAGTTTGTAGAGCAGCGAACCAAACGGGTCACTTGACCTTCTTGAGCATAATTAAAGGGCTTTCCGTTTGGCAGCCTAAAAAAACATCAACACATCAGCCCAGCCCCTTGATACTTGTTAACCACTCTTTTTTTATTTTTATTTTTATTTTTAGTACAGACTGCAGTTGGTAAAATGTAAAAAAAGAAGTGGAAAATAATACAAAGCACAAAGAGAAGGGTAGTGCGAAAGGACAAGAGGGTCAGAGGCAAAAAAAAAAAACGACAGCAGCAGAAAGCAAAGCGTAAAAATTAACTTTGTTAAAAAGTACGCACTTTTGTGAGATTTTTCTGCTCAAATGTCCATTGAGCAAAAAGGCAGCGGCAAAACAGAAAAGAGTGAAAAAGTTACACAGCAAAATACAAAAAAAAAAAAAAAAAATCCGTAACACAAAATGAAAATTAAACGATGCTTAAAATTACTTTTTCGTCAAACTCTTTACGCGCTTCCCAACACTCACCGTTATGGGATATTGTTGCTGTTGTTGTTGCTGGGTCAGTAAAAATACAAAAAAAAAAAAATGAGAAGGAGAAATTTGTTTGCGCTTCTCTGCCACTGATTTGACGTTGTTTCGCGTTGTTATTGTTCGCTTTTCGCATAGAGACAAAAGCTGCGAGGCGAAAACAAACAACAACAGCAACAAGATTTGACCGCTGTCTTTCGCACGCCGAACAACAAATACTTTACAAAAGAAACCCCAAATGAATCTGAATCCTTTGGCATAAATGTGTTACAGACTTTATGTTAAAGTGCATAATTCTCTCTGCTAGACTTAAAAATATGTATATAAAAATGTATGTAAGTGCTTCGCTGCAAGTATATTATGTTATTTGGTTTTAATTTTAAAGGTTTATTTTCTTTTATTTAATTGCATTTTTTAATTAAACGAATGAGAATGCCCAAGCCCAGAGAGAGCAAGACATAGAGACAGCTTCTATTGGGGATGAAGGACATTAAAATGTTAATGAAGCCGCATTAACATATGACGCTCATAAAAAGGTATTAGCCAACACACACACACGCTCACACACACATACTTATAATGCTTGCATTTAGTTGAACGCGTAGTTAAGCCAAACTCTCTCCACTCCCTGCCTCTGCTTGACTCACCTGTGCTGACCGCATAGCTTTGTCGACGCTTTTGCCTTTTGCCGCATAATCCCTCCCATCGCACAGTGAGTGTCAGGCGTTGCACACACACATGCTGACAGACTTACTTATGTCTCAGGCCAAATGGCATAAGGTTCGAATAAAAGTTGGTAAGTAGCAACGGCTGCCTTTGCTTTGGCTTTTGCGGCTGCCACTGCTGGATATCAGCTTAGCTCTTAGCCTAAGCCATTCGCCACAACGGGCGGTTCTGTGCCAACACCTTGCAGATCGCCAGATCGCTGCGAATAAACAGATTAAGCTTCTCCCGCATACTTAACATAATATTCAAAAGTGCCACTTATAAGCGGCTTTTGAAAGAGGTAATCGAGAATGTTGAAAGAAATAAATTCGTTTTATTCAAATGTTTGCGGATGCCAGCATAAAATCACTATTAAATTAGTTACCAATGCTTCTGGCTATAAATTTTTTCGTTGCTGCTGTTGTTGTTTCGTTGGTCAAGTTAATTTGCTGTTTTTACTAAGCCAAATATGTGGTTGGCTCATATAAGGAGAAAAAAACATAAGCAAAAGCAGCGAACGAGCACTAAAAAGTGGCTTTAGTTATGCTTGGCCAACTACATGTATATTTATATGAGAACGCACATAAATTTACAGGCCAGCTGCTCCATTCCCCACCATACACACAAACACTGCTTGGGGCAGAGAGAAAGCAGGAAGCGTTTACATTTTTATACCCTGATCCCATCGGTAAATTCGGGTATTTTGGGATGAACTTCAAGTAAAAATCGCGTTTATATATTTAAATGCAGTCTTGAAAAAAAACACAATACAAGACTTTTAATGTATTGCATATGAAAATCGGGTTAAAAATGATGAAGTTTTGACAATCGATAGTTTTCAACAAATTCTAAGGTAGATTATTGGTCGCAAAAATTTGACATTAAAATCGGAAAAAATTAATTTTCCAAATTTAAATGTAGTATTAATCTAGAGCCAAGTACAAGACTTTTGATATATTGCATATGAAAGTCGGGCTAAAAATGATGAAGTTATGACAATCGGAAGTTCTGTTTCAGGCTCAAGTCGATTATCGGTCATAAAAAATTGACATGAAAATCGACTAAAAATTAAGTTTCTTTATTTAGTATTTATTTAAATGCAGTATTAATCTAAAGCGTAAAACAAGACTTTTGGTGTATTGCATAAGTAAATCGGGCTAAGATTGGCGAAGTTATGGCAATCGGAAGTTCTGTTTTACTCCCAAGTCGATTATTGGTCACAAAAATTTGACATGAAAATCAGAAAAAAATTAAGTTTCCAAATTTAAATGTAGTATTAATCTAGAGCCAAACACAAGACTTTTGATGTATTGCATATGAAAATCGGCTAAGTTTTAACGAAGTTATGGCAATCGGAAGTTCTGTTCTATTTCTCAAGTTGATAATTGGTCACAAAAATGTGAAATGAAAATCGATTAAAAATTAAGTTTTATTATTTAGTATTTATTTAAATGCAGTATTAATCTAAAGCGTAAAACAAGACTTTTGGTGTATTGCATATGTAAATCGGGCTAAGATTGGCGAAGTTATGGCAATCGGAAGTTCTGTTTCACTCCCAAGTCGATTATTGGTCACAAAAATTTCACTTGAAAATCGAGTAAAAATTTAGTTCCTAGATTTAAATGCAAGTTTGAAATAGAGCTAAATACAAGATTTTTGATGTATTGCATATAAACATCGGTCTAATTTTGACAAAGTTATGGCAACTGAAAGTTTGTTGCAACTTCTAAGTTGGGTATTTGTCTGAAATTTGTTGGATGTGTTCAGGGTATATAGTAGTTGGGATTTTGATGGCTAAGGCCATTTTAGTTGTTATGCATAGAAAATGCTGAGCCAAGCGCCGCTAATAAGTTGGCTCGAACGAACAAAGCGCTCGCCTTGGCACTCTAGTTCAGTATTCTGGGATTTCCCTGGCGTTGCGCAACACCCGCTGCACACATTTCACGCATTTTGATATGCAAACAAATGCACTGAATAAAGCAGCCAGCCAGCCGCATGCCACAAAAGGTGGCCAGCAAAAAGTATGTGTAGAAGAAAATTTTACAAAATTTTTGCACGCTAAAACAAAGGAACAATTTAACAAAAAACCCAGCAAACGAGTCGAGTCTGAGGCCAAGACTGAAGCGCAGCTAAAAGCAAACAGGTGCAACCCAAATATGGCAAACATAATGCATACAAATACATATAAGCACATGCATGCATACATACATAAATATATACATAATTCAGTAGTGTTGTTTATTAAAAGCTCAAACAAAAGGGTGATGCGAACAGGGCTAAAAACGCTAACAAAGACTTGAAAGCAGCTGCAACATTTTTAGTGCAAATTTCATAATTTATACTCATAGAGTGTATAGCAAATGCATACAATGCTGTTTGGCTAAAAAACGTGACATGAAGATAACCGGAACAGACTGGAATTTAAAGGCTAAGCACTTGAAACACCCTTTAATCGTATCGAAATTAATATTACTAGTTGACAACTTTCATACAGTAAATGTTTCTAGATACTCAGCTCCGAATTCTACAGAAATATGCAAGAAATGCAACTTTATGAAGAGGTGTTTGGCATATGGAGCAAGGATTTCAATCCCATTGTTACATACATTCTACTCTTTCTGACAGTTAACAATCGACTTACACAAGTGGCAAGAGAATATTTTTGCATTTGCATTGGAGTAACAAACTTTGTTGTAAATAGCACAGCTGAGCTTTGTGTAACGATTGTAGCTTAAATGGGAAAAGTGTTTTGCTTTTGTCTAAGGTACTACTAAGAAAAACAAAATCAATTTCTGGCACAAGACAGGCGACGCCTCAAACTGCAATCTCAACACGAACGTGCAACCAAAAAACAAATAAAAACAAGTAAAAACGTTGCAGTCGGACGCAACCGACTGCGATATACTTTGATACCAGTTCACATAGCTGTGTTAAGGATTCTGAGTGCAAATACTAATATATGAGGGTTTTGGGTATAAAATTGGAGACTCTAGCTCAAAAACTGACAAAGATAAAGAGGTGGGCGGTATAAGTGGGCGTGGCATCCAAAACATTGATGCAGATCTGTTACGGATGCCACTTACAATGTTCATACCAAATTTAAATAGCCTAGCTCAAAAACTGAGAGAGATATAGCGGTGGGCGGAAAAAGTGGGCGTGGCATCCAAAACATTGATGTACACCTGCTACGGATGTCACTACCAATGTTTATACCAAATTTGGTGACTCTAGCTTAAAAACTGGCGAAGATACATGCCTTCCGGTTTTTTTTAGGGCGGTGGGGCATATCCTGTTCTTTTGGGGCGTGGCATCCAATGTTTTGATGCATAACTTTGTCAGATGTCAGTATCTACCTTCATGTCAATTTTGGTGGCTATAGCTTCAAAACTGTAGAAGATACAGGCATTTTTGTTTATAATTGGAGGGGGCTGGGGGCGAAATAGGTGGGCGTGGCATCCAAACTTTTAATGCAGTTTTTTGAGGAATGTTACCAGCTATCTTGCCATCAAATTTGGTGACTCTAGCTGCTAAAATGTGGGATATATTTGTGTTTTATCGATTTGCACCTCGAGGTGTATCGACTTGTTATCGATTTCTCGGGCCCCCTGAGGTCGTAGAGCCCTACATTTAACACTTTGTCTGACGAAGAGATGTACCAAGATATTTGCAAAGTTGCAAGGTTCTAGCTTTAAGGGTGTCGAAAAAGTTGCGTTCTACAGACGGACGGACAGACGGACAGACGGACAGACGGACGGACGGACACCATGACGGACATTGCACAAACCCAATATACTATGATACCTTTGGTATCAAAGTATAAAAAGAAAACAAACAATTTTTAACAATAAACAAGTAAAAATCAATTGTTTATGTGTTACTAGAGCGACGGCAAAAACAAGGACAACGACTTTGTCACGCCTTCAGCAGACACAACACACTTGCCACAACAACTTGACGCACGTACTTCTGGGCAGCAGCTACTCGGGCTTCCATGCTTTCAAACTAACAAACTGGACAGTTGCGAACAGTCTTCGATCAGTTGTGTTCAAGTTAAAGCGACACCTGTTGACTAATGCTTTAACATGCTGCTCACGTGCCACCAAGGGAGGCAACACCACTGATCAGAGCCACTGCCAATGTCAATCTCATTAGCCAACTGAGCAACGTCAAATTCATTACGAGACAAAATGACAGAAGGCATTGAAATAAAAAATGAAATGACGAGCGGCAGGTGGCGGTGGCAGGTGGCAGGCAGAGGAGGCAAGCGACATGCGACGACCTATGACCTGTGTGTAGGCAACAAATTAAAAGCCATAAAAGGCATCAAATTATGTGAGGCACTTGGGTGTTGCGCTTAAATGGCCACCCGCACCACATTGCCACAGACAGTGAGTCCTGGCTGGCGTCGAGCCTATTTGTTAACCCCAACGTGCCGGCAAACAAAGTTTTTCAATTTCTGTCGCATAATAAGCGGCACAAAGTCGTTGTTGCTTTGCTTGCTTGCCTGCCTGACAGCCTTCCTTGTCACACCCGCCTTCCTAAAGCCATTCTCTTACTCATGCAACTAGGCGTCATCGCGGGCAAAATTAAATTATGAATGTGCGTTGGCACAACCGCACCCCAGACACACACCACACACACACACACACACGCATAGACACCAGACGATGTTCACCTGCCACCACTTTCTGTATATAAATTTTTGTGTGTTGTGTGCCTCATTTTTCTGTCAAGGTGTCATAAATGACGCGTCGCCCCCGCGTCTGGATGCGACGTCCGTCCGTCGCGTCGCAACGCGTGTAAGCAAAATAAATGAGGCTCGGCACTGTCAGGCCAACAAAAGCCAAATGAATGACACAAGCCGCAGAGCAACAGCACCCCCAAAAAAACAAAGGAATTACAATTGAAATGTTAATAAGCTGCATATCGACTAACAGATACCCTAGAGAACAACTGTTATAGTATAACTCATAAAAGAGTTTTGAAAAGAGGCAACTTTTTTTAAAAGGGTATTCAATTATACTCACAGTTTCGTTTTTTGGTTTTATGATTTTATTTGCATATGCTGGTAGCAAATGGAGCCAACATTACTCATGTCGCTTTGAAAGTGAATTTAATTAAAGAGATTTACTCTTCAAATAAAAGTGTTTCTAGAATTGAGTTCAAGTTGGTAAAACAAACATTGTGCTTTAATTTAAGACTTCATGCCATACTATTCTTATTAAACTCTCTTTTCTGTTATTTGCCGTTTCTTTTTGTGCTTCGTTTGACTATTTTAACGGACAATTTCAACTAATTTAGCTCAAGTGACGCCCAATAAATCTCTGTGCGCAAATCAACTGAGCAAGTGGCACGCCCACCCTTCCCAACCCCACTAGACACTTTTCTAAGCGGAAGCCACAGCAGAGGCCATCTTCTTTTAGAGACAGACACAACTACAAACTACAATGGCGTCGTTCTTGGCACTGCAAAGAAATGTAATTTGATGTAATTGAAACCATTTTCGTGTTAATTAAACTCTTTTTCTTTTTCTTTTTCTTTTTTTTTCTTACTTATTTTTAGTTGTTTTTTTTCCGCCCTCCATTTGCTGCTGTTCTGTTCTTGCCACTTGCTGGTGCGGGGCTTAAAGCATTTTACACTTGCCATTAACGTTTGTGCGCCCAAAGTGACAGCCGCAATGAAAACAAAGACGCACAAGGCCCAAGCACAAGTCATCGCCCACGGGGGGGGTAAGGGCTTGGCCCGGCGCCGTTTGAGTTGGGTCCGAGAGTTGAGACAAAAAGGCGAGAAAGACAGAGAATAGAGCAGCAAGACTTTCTCTCGCCAGTGCAGTCATTAAATTGGATTTCTTTTTCGAGCGCACTTCTTGCTTCACCGTCCTCTTGATGAAGGGTTCTTCGACGACGACGTCTACGCACTTGAGCGCACTGTGATTTCCCCTTAAATGAGTGTGGTGTACATTTGGAGTAAGAGTATTTTTGAATAATAAGCACTATACTTGCCACTCGTGCTGCCTCTCTTTCGGTTACTTATAAAATGAGCTACTTCTTGCTTTTAAGTTGACTTAATGTATTCTGCAGACAGACAGACCTCATAGTTGGCCAACTAATTATAAACTGAAATGTCGCTAAGTCCTAAGTCACAAGCATTGTGGGTGAAAATTTCACAACATAAATTATATACTAAAATGAGTAAAATTCCATTTGAAATGTGATATTTATACAATTTTTCTCTCTGTAGTTTTAAGAATCAAAACTCTTGTTGACGAGTCTTTGACTCTTCCAATTCCCCCGAATTGCAAAAACTCCCTCAAAACTTTCAATACATTAAGTCTTAGTGGATTCTTTATATTTTTACCTGCCATTATTGACACATTAATCAAACAATGGGCAAGTACTTTCAATTTATATTGCAGCGACGCTGCCGCATTCAATGTTTAAGCATTTATAAATAAAGCAGCACAAAGCGCAGACAAAACGCAGACGAGAAAAGAAGAGATAAAGAGTGAACGAGAACAAAAGTTGACCACTTCAGAAATGCAGAATAAAAAAAAAAAAATACACACTGACACTAGCACAATGCAGTTTGACCCATGACATGTCATTGTGCCTGTACTCGTCCTCGCCCTTCTACTCGTGCCCATGGCCTCGGACGTAAATGTGTCGTGGGCCAAGTTTTTTGCGCTCTGTGTGCGGTTCGTTGTAGTCGCTCATTAGCTTTCATTATAAATATTGACTGGCTGACTGAACTGAAAAGTGTTTGACTGACAGACTGACAGACAGACAGACAGAGTAGCAGTGAGTGCAGGGCAGGACAGGACAGGTGGGCCGGGTGCATATGACAAATTAGGTTGATTGCTTTGGGAGCATCGGGATCGCAATCGCAAACGCAAACGCAATTGAAATCGAAGCGTGAGTGAGCGACGACTGACAAACTGATAAACAGACCGTCTGACTGTCAGCTAGGGGATGAGAACAGGGCGGGGAGTGCGGCTCACTTTTCAATTAAGCGACTCTTAAAGTACATTTCATATAATTTGATTCATCTATGTTGATAACAACAGCTCTGGCCAGGTCATTTGCATTTCAGCTGTATAAGAAGTAAAAACCACAACGAAAATACTTGTGCAAGTATGTGCAGAGGGCGTAGTAGCAAAGAAAGAAGGCTAGAAAAGAAAATGGCAGCAGGCAGAGCATAAAATTACGATTTCTTTGCATACTTTTCAGCGCTTTCGCATAACTTTAACGCTGACGGCGAAAACAGCAGCAGCAACAGCGACACATACTTTCTTGCCGCTTAATAGTCATAAATTTTGCTACTCTCACTCCCCCCCTAACCCCAAGCCACACACATGTCAACCAAACGTCTTTTGTTGCTGTTGCTTTGGTTTGGTCCGACCTCATTTCACATGAAATTGTTTCGCTTTCTGCATCGGTTTTTGCTTTGTTAGTGTTATTTTTATTCGCACTGAAAATTTAACGCCACATATTTTACATTTGCACATTCATCACATCACATTGCATCGCATTGCATTTCCATTTTTCAGTTTGCATTTCCCATATTTGCATTTTGCATTTTGCATTTGGCTTTGACGCCCCGGCTCACAAAACATGCATAATACATTTATTGCTCTGCTTTTTTTTCACTCTCTCTCGCTCTGTCTCTGTCGCTCGCCATTCTAATCATCTATTAAACCACAATAATTTACTGTGAATGTGTGTTTTATTATTTTGTGTTTTTGGCACTAAATCATTGAACGATGACCTCGAGGGCGGGGCGAGGCGAGGCGTTTATAATTGTTGTCGATTTGCACACACGCCTTCTGCGCTTGGTCAAAAACCAATTACACGATTTCGACGCAAATTGAATTTTGTAAATTTATCACTTAAATCTGAAATATTTAATAGATATGCAATTTTGCAGGTTTTTATTGGTTTTTGCAGACACAAAAAAAAAAAGGAGTTATAAATAATAACCTGGTATATGTTTGAACAAGAGTGTGAGATTATCCTGATAAGCAAACAAGTTGTTCTTTCTTAAATTAATTAGCTTTAATTAGCTGTTAAATACGATTTGCAATCACTGGATTTGGGCTTCTGCTTAATATTAGATACGTGTCAAATATTTGGCTTTGCTTTCAATTGTTATGATAATGAAAAGACTGACACCTCTCTCCAACATGTCTCACTCATTCCACACTCAACTGGAGTGAAGTGACCCACAGTTTAGTCACGAGCCCCCCGAGACGAGAGGAATTCCTTGGCTCTTTGTCTCTTGGCATTCTCGGGGGCATTTAAATTTTTGAACAACCCATAAATTATGCGCTTTATCAGCGATAAAAAGTAAATACAGTTGTTGCTACAAACGCCTACTAGGCGTGCCACCCTCCCACCTTTCATCCCCGGCGACCGGGACATTCCCAGCTGTCCCATGGCTCGCCATGCTATGTGTATATAAATAAAAAAACAAAAACAAAAAAAAAACGTGTAAATGAATAATTCAAAGTGTCCTGCAACATTGTCCTGCTGTGTGTCTGTTTGTGTGTGGGTAATGCGTAAAGCACGCAAAAGATTACACATACCAATACACACACACAGCGGCACACGCATGTTTTGTCTTTGTGTGTGTTTGAGACTGTAGTTAACGCTTTATCTGAGGGGTGCCAAACCAGCGACAGCGACGGCGAAGGCGGCGGCGGCGGAGACAACGCCAGGCAAATATTTAACATTGGCATATTTTTCACACAAACAAACACACACACACACACATGCATGCATTCGATGGTGCCTGCTACGCCCCTTGACCATTTTCCACCTGGCTTATACATGTTTTATCTTGCCCACGTGGAATTTGCGTGCGTTTAAACGTTTTCGATAAGGTTTCGCTTTTAACCCGCAAGAACCCCACCACTCTCCCCTCGTCAGAGTTCACACACACAACCTTTCTCTCTCTGAGTGTGTGTGTGTGGCATATTTGTGTGTGCGTGTTAAGACCTTTGGCTGATAAAAAGCATACCTTTGGTTAAACAATGCACAAGAGCGTTAACTTCCGTTTCGAGTCGCAGTCGAGAGTTTGTAGCCAGAGTTGGAGTTGGGGTTGGGATTTCGAAATTTAAACAAATTTTTGCCAAAAATTGTTGCCCAAAGAGTGAGAGGCCCATAAAATGTTTAAAGCAACACTCGAATCGGCTACACATATACACTTTTAAGTGTGTCTGGCCTGTTTTTTTTTTTGTGCTGTAGGTTGAGCTCGTTTCGTGTTATTAAACACGGATTATGTGGCAGACTCCGTGGCTTGCATGTGCATAAATTATAATGTGTGTGCAACGCTAACTGCAGCCACGCCCCCTTTGGCCTGTCGCCGTTTGCTTAAGCCTCACCCTGTTTTTCTCAACGTTGTTTGGCACACAATTTTATATGTTCATATATGCTTAATATGTTGCCGGTTGCATGTGCAGCCTAACGATACGAGTACAGGCTGAACATGGACCAGCTCCTGTCCGTTCCATCTAGGATATCCATGCTATCGTATCACATGCAATATTTAAATTGCAACTCAACCCAACTCTGAGGTTCACTCTGGTCTGTATCGTATCGTATCGTCCATTGACATGGCCATCGGCCATGGCATTGATCAGAGCCAAGCCATGGAAGGACTGCATAAATTCGAAAAAAAGAAAGAAATTTTGCAAAATGATGTTAAGTAAAACGAAGCAAGCGTCAGCTGCTGCACGGCAACTGTCACAACAATCGATAACATCCAATGCTTAGGGGTTAAATTTGCTGCACAAATGTTGCATTTAGCATACAAACAGACAACCAAAATTGGAAGAATCGACCCAAGCAAATGCGACTTTAAGTTGCAGAATCAGTGTTGTACCCTAATTTGAATACTAAAGATGAAGCTATGGGAAAGTGTTGCCTTTTAGGCTTTTACAATCGAGCACAAAGAGCTTTCTTTGATAATGAATAAACAAATATTGAAATGTACTTGAAAAAACAATATACGTTTTTCAATTAGTCGGCGAGTCCCCTTGGCCACTCGTGCACTTTAACATTGCACTACACAAACACACACACACACACACACACATTTTAGGAGACAGCTTTCACTCATACTGTTTACACATGTTGGCCATACTCATAGAGAGAGACATACAGCTGGCAGGCTAAAAACAATAGATTATTGGCATTGCAGTTGCATAAATTTGTGAATTTGTTTGGCTCCCTGGCAGTTGCAGGCAACGACTCATTGCTGGAATTGTTGCATGCCACAAACGCTGAAACAACATGCACTTAAAAACGAACCCTCCAACCCGCCCACTCACAGCTTACAACATCCGCTCCGCTCCCTCCTCGCTGTCTCCATCATTCACAATCTAATGGCTCTTTGTATTTGGTAGTTGTCGACGACGACGACGACGCTAAGCAAATAAACAAAATGCTTGTTGATATTTTGTGGCAGCCAATGAAGCAAACAGCTGTCTGTCCAACTGTCCAACTGCTTGCATGTCTCTGTCTGTCGTCCATTGGCCTGTAGCTAAATCGACAAAATCAACAGAAGAGCCAAGCACTCACAATAAAGGACAATGTCAAATCGAATTCCCCATCACAAAATACCTACATGCTGCACATACATTTATCTTTATCTTCATTGTCTCCCTTTGTTTCGCATAATTGTTAGTTCCAAACTGCATGGCAATTTGAGTAAGCAGCTGGACTAAAAGCGAATCAAACTCATTCAACTCTCTTCATCAGAGTCATCTGCTTAAAGCTGTGACAAGGGTTGTGGCCAACGATGGCAATGATTAAAATCTAATCTGTTAACTAAGTTTAACTTTCTTTGAATATATAAGTTTCTTGATGCAAATCGTTGCACTTCATCTTGTGTTGTGTTTTTCTTGCCACAAATTGAAACATTTGTTGCCACCGTTCGGGTGTTGTAAGTGACACATTTCAGCCGCTTGTTAGTGGCGGTTCCGTGTGCTCCAAAGCTCCAAAGCCAGCTACGCAGCGCAGCTCAGCTCAGCTCACTGTTTGCCAGCTTCATAAATCCATAGAGGAGGGCGAATATACAACGATGCATGTAGGTTGCCGGTTGTGTAGGGGTCGAGGTGGCAGCTGTCACATACTACGCTATTTGGTTTTCGATACTTTGAGCGATTTTTTCGCAGACTCGGCTCTCTCCATGTGTGTGTGTATGTGTGTGTGTGTTTACTGCGCAACAAAGCAACGTTTACGGCATAATGCATGACGGCAACGAGCGAGTAAAGAGTGAGCAAAAGAGAGAGAGAGAGAAAGCAAAGCGACCGCAGCAAGTTACACACACACACACATACTTCAATATAAATAAACAAGCTAGTGTGTGTGTGTGTGTGTGTGTCCTGGCTTGTCCTGGGCCCACACGCACTTTGTCGCAGAGTAAAACGAGAACCGAACTGTCGAAACTGTCAGAATGTCAAATAAGCGACAGAGATGGGAGTCCCTCCCTCTCCTCCCTCTCCTCGAACAACAACAGCAAACAGCTTTAGCTGGAGAGAGATCGGCAAACAACAAGCCGCCTAGGCCACCCTAGGCATATTTATTGGAAATCTGAAACAGCTCGAATATCCCGTGTATCCATATCTATTTGTGTCTGTGTGTGTATGTATTGGTATTGGTATGTACCATACATATATCTCGGTGTGTTTGTGTTTGTTTGTGTGTGTCGCATGTCCAGCACAAAGAATTTGTTACATGATATTGTTAACGGGCTGCAGCAACAACAACAGCAGCAGCAACAGCAATAGCAATAGCAGCAGCTTCGCCTGCGTTTGATGCCTTCCTGATATATGGCCAACCTTTGACATCCTTTAAACGAGCAACATGATACTCTAGATTATGCTTTCACGACTTGCTGCTGCTCCTTGCTGCTGGGTGCTGGGGCGATACGTCAATGTGACAGTTTGATAATTTATTTTGTTCAAATTTGTTGCTCTACTCGACGATGGCATCGCTTAAATAAGTTATCAACGGCATATCGCAATGTGAATGGCAGCACGTAAATGAATGAAATTATTTTGCAACAAATTAGGGCAAATTTATGCGTCAAGACGACAGTTCTGGCAGCAGCAGTTCTACTCCGACTCTAAATAGTACGACTTCAATCCAGGAAACACAATCCGCACACACACACACACAGACAAACAAGTAAGCAAAAAGGAAACAGGACAAGATGAGAACGAAACGAAACTAAACACAAGCAACAAACAAACAAAAGCGAATCCCAATCCGATGGGTTTTTCCTAAGAGCTACACACAGAGCGAAATCTGAGCAAAAAGCTTTGGCAACGGGATCGCAGCTAAACTCTACAGTCTACAGGGAGAGCAAGTGGGTGTGTTGGGGGTGTGGACATTGTAGTGGGGGGTAGACGCACTTGATTCCCTCTTTTTTTTTGCTGCTGGTTGCTCTGCTTTCTTTTTATTGTGAATCAAATGTCAATAGAGAGTACATTTCATTCAGTTGGCGCTGGACTCATCCCCCTTCGCACACACCCTCCCGCCCACAGCCACTGCCACGCCCACCATTGTTGCTGTCGCAGTGTTTGTTTGCGGATTTGACGCTTTTTCCACTTTTGTAACGCATTTTTTACTCATTTTCAGTAGGGAAGAGATAGAGTATTTGAGCAGCTGAATGTTAGAGATTTTAGAGATTAGGGAATAGATTATCGACAGGTACGATAAAAATGGATTTGATGAATGTATTAAGACCCCAATCTTATATGGCTGCAACACTTTTACTCTGCAACGTTCTCTCTGGACTAAAGTCCATTTTGATCTCTTTGCACTTCTTTTTTGGAGGGGGGGCTTAAGCACGCTAAGCTCTTACCTCACATACTTAACTAAGTGCATTTCATATTCGTCAATAATTTACAAGCTAAAATTCTTTGCTTTAGCTGGCTTTTATTTTTCAGTCGCAAAGTTGTTGCTGCTTTTCGGGTTTTTCTTTTCTGTTTTTATTTGCACGGAAATGTATAATTTTTCTCCAAGTCAAATGTAAATACTTTTAGCGTATTTTTGTGGGTTTCATTGGTTGTTGTTGTTTCTTGTTCCCATTGCTGTCATTGGGTTTTGTGGCAGCCATCGGATGTTGAGATGGGATGCTGGGCGGGGGAGGCGTGGCGCATGCAAATGACACGCCTGATGCTGCGTAAATAATTTTAGCGCTTGCCATGCGCCAAAATAAAATGCAAAATAAACATTTTATTTCGATGTTGGCTGCCGCCGGCTGTCGACTGTCGGCTGCTGAACTCAACTAAACTTGAACAGAATGGAGACGCCGAATGTGGGTCAAGTGGTGTGGCTGTGTGGTGTTGTGTTATGCGAATCTTGTGGTATCTTACGCAATCCACAATGGAGCAGCAGGCACACTGCACAGGCTTCGGCTACAAACACTGAATTTAATTATGTATAAGACAAGTCGCGAGTTCTTCGTCGTCTTTTTAAGCCACAAAGCGTCAAAATGCAGAATGCGAAATGCGGCCAGATGCGCTTTTTAACAAAACCAAAAAAAGAAACTCCACATTTAGATAGTGGAGCAAGAGGGTGGGGGGCTTGTGGTCGGCAAATGTCACGTTTCGACGGCTCAATTTGGCTTAGAGTGGCTGCCATGGCCAAAAACTTGCAGCTGCAGCAATCCAATTAAAGCCCAAAAATAAAACGTTCTAACCTGACAATTTATGCCTGCCTCTCTGTATGTCTGTGTGTGTGTGTGTGAGCCAAGAAACGCGCGATACGATTCGCATATTTATTTGCGTAGCGAGCCCAGACGCTATCGATGGCTAGACAATGTGGCCAGCGGCACATAAATAACGCCGTGTGACAGAAATTAAATGAGGGTCGTCCTGCCCCACATAAATATGCAACACACACACACGCAGGCATTTCTTTCTTTTGCTTTTGGACGGGTTGAAATCGAAATCTGCGCAAAAAATCAACAAAACATTTTGCTGACAACTTGACAAACAAATTTCTATATATATTTACGTTTACGTATGTTACGTATACGTATGTTGACTGCTATGCGGTTGAAGGTCAAGTGTTCAAGCCATCAAAAAGGGTCCAAAAACAAATTGGGCTTCAAATTATGGAATTGCATGATGGTGCAGAACGATAAAATGATTTCGATATAGGTTTCTCCCACCATCAGATAATGTTTATTTAAGATCTGTCAACGTTAACATGCGGTCAAATCTTGATTCAATTCTCACAGGTTGTTCTAACCCGATCAACATAGGGTAGGAATATTTTGTTTTCGTTTACGCATCTATTAAAGACACTCAAGAGTTTGTTAAGTTGCCAAACTTTTGTTTCGTTACAATATACTGTTTTATTTGCTTGGCCTTAATGGCAATGAACTCCATTAAAAGAGAGCATGTGAATTTCTTCGCTTGGTCTTGAGCTGTCTGCGAACGAACATCTTCTAACCATTATACGCACTTATGGTGTATGGATGAACTTCTTGTGCCTTTATTACCAGAGTTGCCAATGGCCACTGTTGACATTTCCGCTTCCCGAGGCATAGAACACCCAATCACAAGACAGAGTAAAAGTAAGAGCGAGAGGAAGATCCTTTGTGTCATGCTAACAACATACAAATGCATATCATCATGATGGACACACACAGACACACACGCACACATTTACACCCACACATACTTGTAAGTGTATGGGTTATGCATGAGTTGTCAAGCAAACACCCACAAACACACACACACACAAAAAGATGCTCATTCTCATTGAAGATGAAGCAAAAGGCGATAATGTTAAGCGTCAGCTTTTTGAAACAATTTCAACACATTGCCATAGACCCACACACACACACACAAAGAGACACACTTCAGGCAAAGCAAACACAAACAGTTCGAGTGGCAAAGCAATAATAGCCAAACCCGTGTGTGTGAGTGTAGACGTTGCCATTATCGTTGCTTCATAGTTAGTTATCCTTTTGAATGTCACACACACACACTCATAGACACAGTACCCAAACATTTATAAGTGTGTCGTGTCTTTGTATAAGTGCTCTTAATATTAGACATATGTATACTATACATACATGTATATACATTTAGTTGTGTATATAGCGGTAACAATTGTTGCCCAATGATTGTGCGGTTCAACACAACAGCAGCCAGTTGCTTTGAGCGTCTGTATTGTGTTGGTTTTCATGGCTGTCAACTCGACTTTAATCAGCTAATACGAGTGTGTGTGTGCAAAGAACAAACTCTAATAAGATACATTTAAAGATAATACATGTAGATTGCTTAATATAATTTGCGTACAAACTATATATTAAACAATTAGATCAATATTTATCTCATTTATCATAACTATGAACAAAATCATAGCATACTTTTAAGAGCAACTAATTCATGTACCCAACATTAAAGAGTTTAAGGCAGAGATGAATAAAAGGAATAACGCAGATGTTTCTGTTTATGTTGTCTATGTTATTGTATGCTTGATGATGTTGTTTTTTGTGCATGCTCAGCAACTTGGCTGACCTTCAACTACATTGACATACAGCAACGCCCAAATACACAGAGAGAGACTTGCACAGACATTTTGCTATTATTTCAGTTGACTATTTTCGGAATTGCGCACAAATTGATGAATAAGTTGTTTTGCGTACTTCGACTCAATGCTTCTTGACTCGCAACTTAATCTTGATCACAATCACAATCACAAACGTTGTCTTTGTCTGCTCAACCGTGTCAGTAATCGTATATGGGCATTTCCACGGGTCGCGAACGTACGTTCGTACGCGTTTAATGCACAAAAAAAATGTAAAAAAAATATTTTCTGAAAAATTTTTTTTGCGATTCGATAGCATTTTGTGAGCTCTTTGCTTAGTGTAAATGATGGGGTTCATCGAGTTTTTATTTTCATGAAAATTGCAAAAAACACGTGGTCGCGAACGTACGCAAAATAGAAGTCGACTTTGGCTTAATGTAGTAAAATGGAAAAATCTGCGAATTGGGATGGAATATTCTAATGCGATAACTTTACTTTTAAAATAGATTCATGTAGCTTTCTTTCGAGTCCATTCACATGAAAATATATCCATTGGTTTTTTTTTAATTGAATAAAGTACTGGTCGCGAACGTACGGGTCGCGAACGTACGATTTTTCCATGTTTTTTTTTTTTGGTTTTTTATACCCTTAACCCATAAAATGGTAAATAATGTTTTTGTGCATATGTATGTAACAGACAGATGGAGGCATCTCCGACCCTATAAAGTATATATATTCTTGATGAGCATCAACAGCAGAGTCGATACAGCCATGTCTGTCTGTCTGTCTATAAGAACGCGCCGATCTAAGAGATATAACAGCTAGAGAGTTCAAACTTAAAACTTTATCTCTCCTATGCCATAAGCAGATCAAGTTTGTTTCAAATTATCGATAACACTTCGGGTTTCCGATATTTACATGTGATCGATAACAAAAAAGATACTTTTTCAAAATTGTGAAAACGAGGTTTGAAACTATGATTGAAATAATGAACATTAAAAAAAATTTTGATCAAATCGGTTAAGAAACACAGGAGATATCGCAATTTGAAGTTTGGTCATTTTGGTCATCCTGGTTGACCATTTGGCGGATATGCCCATATGTTTATGTACGTGTATGTATGTGTTCTTGCTGGGCGTGTTTGTCCTTATCCTTGTACAAATCCTGCTGCGTCTTAATCAAGTGTATTGTCTGTCTTCTGCTCTATGTCTGTATCTGTATGTGTGTGTGTGTGTTTTGCTCATTGCAGCAATTTGGCCGTGTTTTTCTCGCACTAAGCAAACAGTTGAAATGACAAGAACAACAACAAGAACAGCAACAACAGTGTTTGTGTATTTTAGGCTGGACAGAAAGCAACTATATTAATAACAATCAGCTTGTTGTTGGCCATGTAGATGTGGATTTTAGCCAACAGCAATAACAAAAACAATACCCAAAGACCATTCAAATGAAAACAACAAGCAAGTTTTACTACTAGTTGTTGCTTTAGTTGTTGTTGTTGTCGAACACGCATTAACACACACATAAATACTCCACTCTATTCAGCCAAAGCAAACAAACATGCACACAACAACACAAACACACACACGCACACATGTGCAATTGTTTCTTTATGACTTTCTCTGT
Organism: Scaptomyza pallida; assembly: GCA_018152965.1. Classification (NCBI taxonomy): domain Eukaryota; kingdom Metazoa; phylum Arthropoda; class Insecta; order Diptera; family Drosophilidae; genus Scaptomyza; species Scaptomyza pallida. The sequence continues at coordinate 4,558,438 of JAECXP010000130.1, forward strand.
TTTGTGGGTGGGTTGTTGATGGTAGGGGGAGGATGGTGGGAGGACTATTTGCAGCTGTTGAGCTAGCATTTTGATAGCCTTTGTCAGATTTCTATTTGAATATTGTTTTCGCTTTGTTAAAGGGACTTCCTTTTTCCTGTTTAATGGTCTGCGTTATTATAAATACAACCAAATAAACGATAGCAGCTAGAGAAAATTAAGCACATTATTGAGATAAATGAATGTCTTTAAGGACGAAAACAACTCCTTACTAGCTTTAAGTTCAGGTTTGACCTAAGGTATGTTTTGTTCAATCGAAATTGGCGCAGCACTCATAAGTAAATGAGGAAACCGCAATTCCAAACACACATAATACACACGCGTACAGTGCGTATGATTAATGAATTGCTTTGCAGTTGCTGGCGCTGTTTGTGCTGCGTCTCTGTGTGTTAAGTTTACTTAGTGCATGCCCACATGCGTTGCGTTGTGTGTCCTTGTTGCATTGCATTCTGTGGGGCCACAACAAGGACACACTTAATCAGTTCGACATTATCAGCGTGACTTGCGCCGCACTCGAGAAGCCACTCGGCGATTAGGTAGCATGACTGGCGCTTTTCGGCTGTGGTGCTTCCGCCCTTTGCTTAACAAAGGAGTTGAAGTGGATAAGCCAAGTAAACATTAATTACATGCCATGAATTTCAAGCACACACACACACACACACTTACAGCCAAACACACTTAAGAATTCAAGTTTGGCTTTCAATTTTTATGTGCTTGACTTTTGGTTGTGCTTAGATTGCAAATTTAAGCATTTTCTGCGGTGCCACAGCTGCTGCATGCACTTTATGGCCAAGTCAAGCAAATGAGTTCATGCAACCCACATAGTCTAGACAATGCGCATGTGTTTGTGTGTGTGTGCGTGTCGCCATTAGCTGTCGTCTGCTGCAGATCGTATAACTGATTTATATTAATTCGATCCCTTCATACAATTAGCTCATATTCCAAAGCATTGATGTGTGGCCGCAGGTGTGCCGCTTTGCTCACACAGATAAGACAGAGAGTGACAGAGAGAGGGGTGGGGGGGAGGACCACTCCACATGAGCCCCCTTGAAGGGCCATTTAAGCGCCTTTCCCAGCCTGTTACCAATTTAATTGCAATTGCAATCAATGTTGCCTCACAGCCCGGCCAAAGACCAATTGCAGCAAAAGGGCTAACAAGGGGTAGGGGAAGGGTCATCGAAGGGTAACATAAAGTCGACCCAATTAATTTTTTTTTTTGTGCGCATGTTAACGTCAAGGCAGAGAACGGGCAACGAAGGCGAACGGAGAAGGGCACTCGATGAAAATTATACAGCAACTGCAGAAAAGGCTTTTTATTCGCACGCAAATAAATCAATAAAAAACATTTAAAAGCGGCAAATATTCAAATGAAAGCGAGACGATTCGATGGAAGGGAAGGGAGGCAAGAGGAAAAAATCGCGATGGCCAGATGATATTGTGTTGCACACACACACTTTATTTCGTTTGAGCCATTTAATTGTTGGCCAATTGCTCGAACCCGAACTTTAAGCTCCGTCAATCCTTTCTGCTTTACTTAGTGTCTTCTTATTGTGACAAATCCAATTGATGCTACTTATAAGTAGCCGTAAATAAATTAACGTTGACAGCAGTGGCTTAAAGGACTTTTCGATTCGGTCTTGTGCTTAGGCGGCATTTTGGTGAGTTGAGCTCTGAGGATTGTGACAAATAGTTGTGCATTGTATCTATTTGCACAGTGTCTTGCACAATAATTATACCCTGTGCCAAGGCAAGGCTTAATTTAAATAATTAATAAATTATAATGCAAGCGCTGCCAACAGAGACGGAGGAAAAGGCGGAGGCAGTGGCAGATGTAGAAACAAAGGCCAAGGCGGATGCTGGCTTGGCAAAAGCAGCTAAAAGTTTCTCATTAAACAAATATTTTCACAGCAGTTAAAATTTATGTATATATGTATGTTGCAAGCACCCACACACACAAACACACACACAGGAAAACGTGGCACAGAAAATGCTGCAAGTAGTGCAGTGTAAACATAGCCAGAGACAGCTAGGCAGCAGGCAGGCAGCTTGGCAAGGACATGCCAAAGGACACATAATGCAAACATGTGACTTCCGCATGCGGTGCAAACACTTACAGTACACGCACACATACGCATCTACACAGCATTCATAAAGTTTGTGCCATAGTCTCATAGTTGTTAACAACTCGAGCGGCTGGCAGGCTGGCAGGCAACCAGCTCTCCGTCTGTCCGTCTGTCTTTTAGGTCTCTCGGTGTCCTTCCGACCGCTTGTAGCTTGGCTTGTACGCACGCCCCACTGTTTCTGGGCTTAACTCACTTGCCACACACCACACACACACACATGTATAGGAAAGAGCAGCACCACAAAGACATAATGTGAAATAACTTATTGCCCTTAAAATGTCATTTATGTCAACGGTAAGATAAGTTACGCATACGCACCATTCACCCGCACCCGCTTCCACATCCACTTCCTCTTCCCCTGCGCTGTCATCATCATCGTTGTCGTCGTCGTCGTCGTCGTCTGCCTGGCAGGCTTGACAACAATTAAAGTCAACAGGAAATGTGACACATTTAACATGGTAAATAATATTTTCAATTATTTAGCATAAATAATATGCATCACCCACACACACACACACAGAGAGAGAGAGAGAGAGAGAGAGAGAGAGAGTGAAAGACATATAAATGCGCATGTAATTTAACACACATGTTCTGCTTTTTCACATTGAAATATCCTGCGGCATATCCAAAAACTAATTAGTTGCTCGAAAAGTGTTTATTTTAACCATTCGGCACTTTGCGGGTTTCCATTTACAAAAGCAGCAAAAGCAGCAGCAGCAGCAACAACAACAACAACTGAAGTCCATTTTGGTGCATATTAAAAACATTTAATGTGTGTGTGTATAATTGGAGTGACCCTTGTCAAAGGTATTTCAACTGATTCAACAACAATCGGATTTGTTTTTATGTAATTTAATATAAATGAAAAAACCTTTTGAAACGCATAAATACTTCCCAGAAAACGACTTAATATTTAGTTATTGTATTAGTGAATATTAAATCCAAGCCACTAATGCAATAAAGTTATTCAGTGAATGTCGAATAAATCGAATTAAGCACTTGTTGTAATGAATAGCATAATAACCCGTTATCAATTTGCATTTGCATGGATGCAACCACATTTATATCGAAAAGCCATCTTCCATTAACTACCTGTGCACCTCGTACAGTGAATATCAACAATGAATGAAAGTTTTCAATTAGACCGCCAACGAGCGAATATTTCGTTTTTGGTAAGCCAACAGCAAAAAATACAGAAAACGAAGCCACAATTTGCAGTTTCTGCTGGCAGCAGAAGCATTTAACCTGCATTCCGCCCACATCGTCACACACCCAAACACACACACGCACGCACACATATACAATTACCAAAGATTTATCGCTTGTGCACTTGAAATTGATGACCAGGGCCTAATTGTCATCCGATATGACTCCACCGCATGACTCGCATTGTCGGTGAAGCGAACGTTGTCGTCGAGCAGGAGCTGAAGCTTTAGGAGAGCCATCAGCTCCTAGCTCCTAGCTGCAGCTACCTCTCGCCAGGGGCCGCCAGCAGCACATTTATACACTTCAACCGGCACGTGCATAGTTTTGCATGCTGCGCATAACTTGCACGCACACCAGCTCCTATACACACAAACACACGCACACTAGGTCGTAATTTTTACACACACACACACATACATATACTGTGAGAGCGATTTATGTTTGACTTTCGCATGTGGCTGGCGGTTTGGGTGGATTTAAAAGTCGCCCAAGCGCGTGGGTGAGCTAAAGAGTGAGTGAGATAGAGGATGAAAGAGAGAGAGAGAGAGAGAGAGAGAGTCTCAACTGTCGCCTTCTGCTTGCTATAGCCATTGTTATTGTTGCTTTAGTTGTTGTTGTAAAGTAAGTTAAGACTGTTGCTGGAGTCGCAGTGTGAGACAGTTGTTGTTGGGACGTACGTATGTATTTGTTGTTTGTTGGCAATGCATTGCCTGATAAATCGCCAGCAATTTATTATTGATAACACATTGGTACATTGATTGTGTATTAACTGAAACTGTTTGCCAAAGTAAAGTGACATTGATATATGGCAAGTACATGAAATATCGCTTGTTACGATTCTTCCCACTACTCCACTCCGCTTTTTTTTCTTTTCGTTTCATTTTTGTTGTGTTGTGTGGTGAATGCTTGTTTGGGGGCCAAAACGCAACAGAGTATGCCCATTGTGGCAATCAACACCAGAAGTTGACGCAAGATTTGTGGCCCCCGTCTGTCCATCCGTCCATTAGTCAGTCAGTCAGTCATTCAGTCAGGCAGCTTATACATACGTCTGTTAAAAACTTAATGCCCCAAACATTTGACATGGCCTTTAAAAATTATGACAGCCTTTTTGTGTTTTTTGCATATTCGCAAATCCAATATATCACATTTATGCATACATTTGTGTATCAAATGAATACATGTTTTTATTAATTCAAACTGAAAAGCTTTACAACACACACACACACACACATAGATACTGCAATTAATGGCTCGATTTGGGCTCAATTCCTTGGCCGAGCGCATCAATTAATAAAAATCATCAGTTTTATTAATGAATGGTATAAAATATTCAGCATTAATTACTCGTATGATTTACCAATTTGTTTCATAAATCTTTTTAACAAATTGCTGTAAAATAGAAATAAATTTTTTTGCTTTGCATTTGATTACAAATATGAAATTCAATTAGGCATGCATATAGGGCAGAGCAATGATCGCATTGAAATATGTTTGGGGCCAAAAGACAGCTGCTCCAAATGAACAGAGATGACAACGACAACAACAACAAGTATAGTGGCAACAAAAAGACGACGAGCATGAACAACTACATATAACAGATAGTGACAAGCAGCGGCAAACACGAAAGTGTAATCAACGCTTAAACACTCGCAACAACGAGACAAACATCACAAAACGTCGCTCTTCTGGCGCAGACAATGGCTCTCGCTCTCTCTCTCTCTCTCGCTCTCTGGCAGACAAAAAAGCATGGACAAACATTGCGACACATTACTGTCAAAACTCATGAAAATATTTCACAACAGCGACAAGCGTACTGCCGCTGCTGATGCTGCTGCTGCCGCTGCAGGGCGAAGCATGTGGAAGACCAGCAAAGAGGCAAAACACTGTGGAAAAAGTGCACATGGGAGAGAGGGAAAGGAGTAGCACATAAAACATACAGTAGTGGTAGTTGTAGTAGTCATAGTCGTAGTAAGAAACAAAAAAACTCACTAACAAGCATCATATGCCAGCAAAAATGTCAACAACAATGCTCTCGCACACACACTCACACACATACAGCTCATTAGAGCCGTGACAAGAAGAGTTGGGCTAGGTTAGGGGTTGGGGGTGGTGCAAAAAAGGATTTAGCATGCCGGCTTAGCGGCAGCAGCAGTGGCAGCAGCAGACGGAAATGCAGCAGGATAGCATTCATTTGTTGTCCTTGTTGGCAGTTTTGTTTGTTTGTTGTCTTTTTCGCATGCATCTTGTGCCCATTTGCGTTGCTGTTGTTGTTGTTGTTTATGACAGCTACAAAAAGTTGCTGATGATGTAATGTTTATGTGTCGCTGACACTGTCACACTCCCCGCCAGCTCCATCTCCGTCCACCTCATACCCTTGTACCGCACCATCATAATTGCACCTGGAAGGCAAACAGATGCACAGACAACAGCAACAACAACAAGAGACGGCTGAAACAGCAGCAAAAAAGACGCACAAGCAACAATGACACGACAGAAATATGCCAAGTAGCTGACTTCACGCTTTACGGTGGCATGGGAGCGAGGGAGGGTGGGGTTTGTGTGTGTGTGGCATATGATGCATATCGCAAATGTCGTTTGCCGTCAGTTTCCGGTTGTTGCAGCAGCCATTTTGTTTATGCATGAACACGAATGCAACTGCAACGGCAACGCTGGCAGCGGAACGCAATGTCGCCTCTTGTTGACTATTTGTTTCAAGCCCTCTCAAACCAACCAACACCGAAAACCCACACACACATGAGCGTGGACATTTAAGGTTGGAAGTCTGGCATGGTTCAAGTGTAAACTAATTTCAGGGTTTTGACATTGAATTATGATTTCGGCGAGGCACACGTTACTCATACGCTCAGTAAATACTTTAATATTAAAGCCAACACTATAGCCTTTAAGGCAAGCTCATGAATAATAAGTGAGGGATATATATTAGTTATGCCAAAACGAAAAACATGGCAAATGTAAATTTTATGCGTGCCGATTGTATATCGAAAGCAATTTGACCAAATTTGACCAATTATACCCTTTCTACCACCAACACTGGACAACATTGTGAGCCATAAACAAAAACCTGTATATTAATTTTTATGCCACATGACTATTACACACAATTAGGCAATAGGCAAACGGCAACAACAAATCCCGATATCTATAAACACATGTAAAACGTACAGGAAGCCGCACTGATAGAGGCAATTAACAGCTCGACACGCTATATTTCCTATACATACTTATACATATGCGTATACGCAATATTTATTCCAATGCCTATAAATATATAATGGCTTGTGAGCAAGAGTGAGAGAAAAAATTAGACACATAATTAAAAATACAAAGCATAAAGCGCAATACAAAGACTAATAGCTATCCTCCGACTCCCCCCTCATCTCTCAGTGGCCCACACCACAAGCCACAACGATTAATTTATTGTTATTGCTTAGGTAAACAAAGGCGCAAAATCGAAACGGAGACTAAAAGCAAAGGACAACGAATCCGGGGCCAACGTGATTAGGCCAGTTCGATGAACAAAACATGCTCCTCCAAAATATTATTAGTAAACCAAATGCGTAGCCATAAATTACCACTCAGCACCGAACGCCCAACACCCAATGGCCAATGCTCAAGGAGCGCATCTCAAGCGAGCAAAGGGGAATGGAGTTGGAGTTGGAGTCGGCAGCGAGCAGCCAGCTAGCTGAATGAATGAAATGAAAACGCGAGCACGCTTGACAGCTACACTCCCGAGGCAAGTGGGTCAGGAAGCGTTCGTCGTCCATTGGGTTTAGGCCACAGTTCTGTGTCTTGGCCAGGCGGACACGTGCGTGCTGCGGAAATGCTCGCAAATTTGCGCTTTGAATTTAGCAGGCGATCGTGGACTCGCATATTTTATTTGCTCTTTCAATCAGCCAAAAAGCAAAAAATAAAATAAGAAAATAATCAAAATAAACCGGAAAGCCTTTTGCCAGCAATAAAATTATTGAAAGATTGATGAATGCCGCCGCCGCCGCCGCCGCTGATGCCGTCCCGTTAAGAAAGAAAAAAGAGCTCAACAAATTGCTTAGCCTAAGTGAGTTTATATGTAGTCAAAGAAAAGAAAAGAAATACGTTAAGAAAGACAACCAAAGGACGTGCAGTCTTTGACATTGACATGGGACAACAAATAAAAAATAAAAATAAAATAAATAAAGGCAAGAAATAAAAGAAAAAAAAAAAAACGCACACTAACGCAAAGATTTATGGTCAAATAATTAGCAGTGTCGACGACTGCCACGCCCCTACTCGCATACACTGTAAGCGCAAGGATACTTGTGACTAATCAATATTCATGAACACAGACAATTCATAGGGTATCTTATAGTCTTTAACACGTCCGCGACAAATATACCAGTTGACCAACTGGAGGAAACACCGTTGCCGGCGGCGAGGTGTTTTAATTAATTAGCTTTTTGTTTTAATGCTGAACTTTTGTGTCCTGTGCTTTGTGTCCGACGCTTCGATTGCGTTTTTACGACGACTATGCGCGCGACTAATTTGTGTAAATTAAATTTATCGACCAGAAAATGCCGCAGCAGCCAAAGTGAATGTCGCCCCTGCACTGTTGTTGTTGCTGTTGCTTAAATTAATCATACGCAGTGTTGAGCCAACTCTAAATGAGCTAGCAACAAGGTTGAGCGAATGCAGTGTGTGTTTGAATTTGGGTCAGGCATTCGATTCGAGTTTCGTGGCCGATTTTCCTCATTTCGATTTGTTTGTTAAGCATACGCAGTGTATGTTGCAATGCGAACTTGCAGTTCACAGGGCAGCGGGTGCGGGCTCTATCAAAAGCCTTTGATGGCCACTACGCGTTAATGGCCAACTCAGTCAACAACAACAACAACTGAAAGCAACAGCAATGGCCGAAAAGTGTTGGCAGCAATGTTGTATAGTACTTCTTGTTGTGCTGGCTTTTCGCCAGGCTCTCGAAGAACTCGTACCTCATGCACTTTCATTAACTTTAATTAAATTCTCACTTTGTAAATGTCAATGTGCACACACACATACACCTGGCTGAGGTGGCTATCTATGCACTGGGTGGTGGCAGGGGAGAAATGCGGCAACCTGAGCAAAATTTATGGCCCTTGGCGCAAGGCGACAAAAATCTCTCACTGCGAGTGCCTGGCGCACAAATAACAGCACGTCGTAGTTTTGCTTCATTTGCTGGCTGTTTGCAGACATTGTTGGCTTTTAATTTGGCCGGCACGCGATCCCAACAACAGCAACAGCAACAACGACAGCGACAGCAATAACGACTGTAACTCGAGCCTAGTAACTGCTTATTATGCAACAACTTTTTATTAATTTTTGCGTATTTTTCATGACACTCACAAAGCGCCCAAAGCACACAAAACAAACGCCATACACAACAAAATAAAGCGAAAAAAAATTCTAAGCTACAAAAAAACATATTACAATACATACATACTTATGTACATACATACATATATATCTAAACAAATTCAAGTCAAAAATTTTTGCCATAAACTTAACCATAAATAATTCAAATAATGTGCGCCTCAGCCTCTTCGTATACGTGCTGCAGCTCCCTTCTCTTTGAATTTTCTGTGTCTGGCTGCTTTTTTTGGAGAATATATTTTGTGAGCTAGGATATTAACCCCAATTGCGCTTGGCACTTGCCTGGCTGCCTGACTGCCTGCCTGCCGCAGTTTAACTTGTTTTTGTTTCTTCCTTCCTTCTGTTTCTGTTTCTCTCTTCCTTTTTTTGCAGTTGTTGTTGTATCTGGTTGGCTTTTTAAGTGTTTCTTTAAGCGCCATAATCAGGCGCACCAAGAGCGCAAATATTTTAAGCGACACGCAAATATGCAAATATGTGGCGCATACATGCATGAAGACATATGTATATTATATACACACGTATACTACTGTGTGTGTATGTGTGTGTGTTGCTACTTAAGCTGCTTAGCAGCCCATGCAATCGGCAGCTAAGCAAACAACAAGCATCGCTTGCTCAGCATATACCCTAAGGTCACACACACCCACACACACACACTTGAGAAGTAATCGATGAAATCATAAACGTAGTTGGGCTAAACACTGACAAAGCCTTCTATAGTTGGAAATGGCGCTATTTTTAGTTTGCTTTCCGCTTGAAGATTTGCTGAGGCAGTGAGATGTTATTACTTTTATGCGAAGAGCTTTAACAGCAAGCATTAAAGTCTAGTTTAGTGTATTTAAAGATCGGCTTGACAACATCATTTGGCTGCCATCTTCTTGCTTGTACTTTACTCTCAGTGCTCTGTGTTTGTTTATGTATTTGGATTTGTATTTGTATTTGGATTGTATTCTGTGTTGTATTTTTGGCCTATGCATGTTTAAATTTTATGTTTGCCAATGTGTTGGGCCTTTGCCCATAAATGCACGCCACAGTCTATCTCTCTCACTCTCTCTGTGTGTGAGTGTGTGTGTGTGCTGCTTGTCAGGGCAAATGTTTGGCAACATGTGCCACGCGGTGGCAACATGCGGCCTGCATATAAATTTTCAAGTGCTTCGCAGTTTTACTTAGATTTCCACTCGACGGGTTTTCTTTTCTTTGTTTTTTTCATTTATTTTTGGCATTCAGCAAAGCTGCAAAGCGTTTGAGAACATTGATTTAAGCTTAGGTTCGGAGCAGTGAACATGAAGCATAATTAAATTTAGCTTAATTAATATGAGACGTCTCTGATTTCGACCTGAAGCCTTTGACCCTATTGTGCGAGGATGAGGTCCTGTGGTCACATCGCCTCCAGCTGTCAACGCGTCCTGACAGCACTGCCCGCATTATGATGTCAACTGTGAAGTCAACTGTGAGCGAATGCTCCCACACAATGCTACCAACACCCACACACACACTCGCTGCTGACATTCATTAATCATTACACAAAGGCTGCAAACGCTTTTAGGGTACAAATTTCGGTCGCATAATTGTCATATGTGACGCAGTGCCTTGATTCGAAGTGCTTGCTACTAATTACGTAGAAAAGAATATTCATTTGGTGCTTAATTGCGCATAAATACGTTCTGGGTGTCAAATTAAATGTTGATGTCATTAGGTTACCAGAAATAGTCGATAATAACTTTGTGTTTGCTCTGTACAAAGATAGAAATTCGTATAAAATAAAAATAAACCAAGTTTAATAAACTTGCATATTGCAAACTTTTTTAATTGATAAGACATCAACAAACCCCCAAAAACCCTTTTTAATCAACAACATTATCTTAGTAACATGTAAAACAAATCAAAACTAATCCCTTTAAGAAATATATTGTTACTACAAAATGTAGAATGTTAAATAGGTAAAAGCTTTTGCTTGCAATGCTGGCCAACAACAATTATCCATAACTGTTGTTCAGTCTTGACCACGTTGCGAAAGGCAACAACGAACATTTAGCACTAAATGTTGCAGGGTTAAGTTAGTTGAGCAAATGGATGCAAAAGCACCAAACAAGTGAGAGAATTAGTGTCCATTCTCTCTCACTAGAGTGCTCTCGCTCTCTGACTCTCACGCTTTTACTCTCGAAGCTGGTGCTCTCTCGTGCTAGGCATTTCGCTCATTCTCTTTTGTGGAAGCTTTTGGGTCATGAAACGAAATGGCAGTGAAACAAAACTAAAGCTCAGCCTAACGATGTGAAGTCAGAAACAACAACTCGCTTGTTGGCCAACACCTGCTGGTCGCTGCAGGTGGCCAAGAATGATTTGCAGTACTTGTTGTTGTAGTTGTTGTTGCAACTTTTGGGGTTTTATTTGGGCCAGGAATTTATATACACATACATACATATATATTCACTTAATGTGCGCCCGTGTCCGTTTTGCTTGATGCGCCACGTTCTCAGTTGGCTGCTGTTGCTGCCAGCCTCCCTTCCCCTCTCTTGCACCCCTCACCTAGCGTTTTTTGCCCCGTTAACGCGTGACTTCGAGTGCCCTTAATGCTGTAAATGAATATTTAATGTTAAAAGCACTTGTCGAAAATGCAGCAGCAGCAGCAGCAGCCAAAGGGGGTTCCCACTGGGTATGCAGGGGGGGTGGAAGGAGAAGGGTATACAGTAACTGCAGCCAATGGGTTTGGCTCTCTTTCTGCCGCTTCACTTAACGAGCGAGTTGATTTTAAATTGTTTTTGCAATTGGAGCATGCGATTAAAAATAAATAGTTGCAGTTGCTGTTCCAAACTTGAAGGGCCACGCAAATTAGCGTTAACTTTAAGTTGGCCCTCCCGCCCCCTGACAACCCCACCTGCTCCCTTCGTGTTGCTGCTGCTGCTGCTGACCCAACTGTTTCTGTTTCTGTTTGCACAGCCTTTAGCAAACACAGCTCCTGCTACTGCTGCTCTCACCACCACAAACAGGACTGGACTCTGAACATTGTTGGCTCCCAATAGCAGCTGGCATAAATAATGCCTAGCCGGGTTAGCCTACTCAGCTCAACATACTACTACTACTAGAGCTGCCTGATAGCTAAGAACTTTGTTTGCCCAGCCGTCGTCTTTTGCTTCTTGTTCTTTCTCTGTTGCTGCTGCTGCTGGTGCTGTTGGTGGTGCTGGTGGTATGGCTTGTGTTTCCTTTTGGTTGGCTGAGACAAATGTTTATAAACCGCTTAATTATTCACTTGGCCCAGTTTTTAGCTCAGATGCGTGAGTCGCTTGCCTCCCTCGTCTCCATTTGGGGGCACACGCAAAGCAAATTGACACAGCCGCACAGATTTCTGCGGTGTTAAGCTGAGGCCACATAAATCACAGCCCAAGCAGCAGTCAACCCCGGCCAGAACCTCCAACCCCGGACATACATATATAATTCTGTTCACCACCATCTCATACAATTGCATAACTTTATTCAAATTTAAGATTGAAAGTTATGATTTAATAACTTGATTATAATATTTTTTATAAATTTTTTAAAGCCATGGGTTAAGAAATGCAGAAGATGATGCTTTCAGGGTATCTTCTGGTCGGGATTTCTTAACAAGACCCTTATGGTTTGCTTCTATTGTGAGTTGTGATAAGGCAACTGCTTCAGTCATGTGCATTTATAGCGTTCATATCAGTAATGAAAAAGTAGCTCAAGTTCTAAATATTAATTGTTTTTAATGCTCATTCATTATTTATAGCTAATTTGGATAACAGTTTTATTATTGTAACATAATTTATATTGCGGCGCACATATCGCAGATTAAAATAAATTCCCTAAAGGGTTTTTTAATAACGTCAAGAAATGTGCTAAGCATTGGCTTTTTCCAGCTTCCACATTAGTTAAGTTAGTCTGCGATCGCATTTGAGTTTTAAACGTTGTTCGCTTTGGTTGCTCTTGAAACGAAAAAAATAATGCTAAAAGTTAAGTTGAAAATTTGTATTTTGCATTTATGTTTTGCGTTTGTATTATGTGAAATACCCGATTGTGATTATTTTGATACAGTGGATTTGACGGGCAGCGAACTACTTTCAAATGGTTCCTACAACTATGAAGGAGTTGTTATTCCTCCAAAGCAAACCGGAACGTACAACTACAAAATATTCTTTGAGGGCACACACACCAGTGTTCCGGAACACATTCGAGGATGTGTGTGCAAGTTTACGAACTGTATACGATACTGTTGTCATCGGCATCGACTCGATTTGAGGGACGAAAGCAAATGTGCTAGAGAGCTGGGCAACACAAAGATCAATATCACCCAATATGATGGCACACGGATCGAGAGAGACCTTTTGGATCAGTTTGTTGTGCAACCAGGAATACGTATAGATTGCAACAAGCCACATCATCTAGTGCCATATACATATACTGATAGCTGGAAGCTGTTTGATGTAATAATTGTTATGAATAATGATTTGGTAATATTTTTTATAACAGTTAGCTTATCGTGTAGAATGGAACTTTGTATCGTTTTGATGATGCTAAATACTTGTCAAAGGGCGAATATTGCATTCAGCCAGACGAAATTTCAGTTCTCGGAAACAACTACAAACTCTTGCCCATGAATTGCTTAAACAATCATGATGTGCTTTATGGTAAAGCGAAAAAAATATTTAAGGTAACTGTTCTAACAGTTTCTATTTTAGTTAACTTGGCATCTATCATCATATTGGTGCTGACCATATTGATCTACGTATTTGTGCTTAAGCTCGTGCATATTCACGACATGTGCTATTTGTGCTACTTGATTTGCTTGTCGTTGAGTCTGTTGGTAAATATTATCACAAGCGTTGACACATTTCTTTTCGGTGTCAGCTGTTATTTCATGGGTAAGTGTTATAATCATATATACGAAGGCTTTCTCTCATGTTTCGCATAGCCTATATGGGCTACTTTTTCAGCATATCCATATATCTTTGGCTGGCTGTAATATCCTATGACCTGTGGCAAAAGTTGGTCGTTCACATGTTTGAGATCGTTCAAGAGAACATCAAGTTGCGTTTTCGCATATACAGTCTCTTTGTTTGGGGCTCTGCTTCTATGCTGCTGTTGCTTACGATCCTAGCAGATCATCTATTGGCCGATGCAAAAATTGATAGCAGCTGGAAAATGGGCTATCTGTACTACGAATGCTTTGCGAAATGTAAGATCATAGAAATTATCCCAAATTATTAATTGATTATAAATTTCTGCATAGTGACTGATTGGTCTGCGATCGTCTACTTTTTTGGCCCAGTTGCATTGATGGTGGCATGCAATACAACTCTGGTTTGTATAACCTCCAGGCATATATACCAGGAGAATAAAAAGAATCGCGAGCAGTTGAGAGAATTTGGAAAACAGAACGTCAAGAAGAATATCAGGTATAATTCTAATATGTTTCTTATAACATGTTGACTTTATATTGATTTTTTGCTTAGATTTACAATATATTTGCGGTTTTTCGTAATTGCTATAATGGACTGGTCCATCGAGCTAACTGCGACTGTATATAATCTTGCCGGCAATCCACCAGATATTCTGCATTTTGTTATGTTTTACTTGGGTCTTGTGGAATGCATATTTATCTTTGCTGTTACTCTAACTCGACGGGATGTCATTCAATTACTAAAACGCTGGTGAAATATATTTTTAGTTGTGGCAATATATTCGATGTTAACTATGTTATTTTTGAATGTTCTATTTCAGTACGCATCAGCAACAAAACAGAAGCTTAGCAACAACGATGACGAGTCTCTCATTAAATCCGCGAAAACAGCCACAAGAGTCAAACAATGAAAGCGCAACGTAGATTTATTTAAATAAATACAAAACAGCCTAAGGAAATGGTTCACAAAACAATTAAACTACATTTTGTCTCATTTCGTGAATTTTCTGTGCTCTTTAAGGAACCATCTTTTCAGCTCATGCTGTAGTTTTTTCTATGCTTAGCTGGCACTTACTCAGCTCTCCTCACTTGAACTTACACTCTCATGTGCTGGCGTGCTCAAATTGACCCTGTTTACAAAAGCAATGCACTAGGAGAAAGGTGAGGTGAGTCACGAAGCGCGCGCGCTCAATTGGCAGCATGTCAAGTCAACTCAAGTTAAATTTATTTGTTACAGCCACAGCCGCAGGTATGTATGCAGAGAAGAGGCCGACTGCCGTCGGAGTCATACTAGTCTAAATATAAACTACACTTCGAATGCTACTCTGCCTGTCAACACACAGTGCCTGTCATTGCACACGAATAAAGACACCCAGACAGACAGACAGAGGGAAAGAGAGAGAGCGAGAAGTGCATGAATGCTGGATGATGTGTGGAGAACACAACTGGCAACTGTGTGCAATTATGGCGTCTCAATGCGTTTTGTGCGTGGCTTTGGCAGTTATCCTGCATGTCTGCGAGCCTGCCAACGCATATTTGCAACTGAAACACCAACAGGAGCACCAACAACAACGACAACAGCAACCGCGACAGCGACAGTACAGACAAAAGCATTTTGCTACACAAAAGCAATGCCCAGGGGGCAGCCATTAGCCTAATAATGCTACGCACTACAACACACACACACAGACACATACTCACACACACTGCCAGTTGCTGTTGCAATGCATTTTTGAGTTGCTCCTGTCAGATGTGCAGCACACACAACAACAACAACAGCAACAACAATAAAATACAGTAAGAGACATGATGAATGTCGCCTCAGCTTGCAGCTTGCAGCTTGAACAATTAACATAAATAATGGCCAAGTGGTTTGTGGGCCCCACCATTTACAACAGAGGCTACACCATTGTTTCCGCTGCTTTTTTGTGGAAAGTGCAAATATATTTTTCACTTTTCATTTCTAATTATGACGTTGGGGACACGCTCCAAATACCAAAAACAAATACAAACACTGTCTGACTAGCAAATATATTTGGGGCAACAATTTGTCGAGTTATTCGTCATTTAAGTTACATTTAATGCAAACATAAAACGTTTCCTCGTATCGTCTCGATTCTTAAAAAATTATTATAGATTCTGCTTAAAGTTATGCAAAAATATCTGCCCCGAACCGATTCAAGCCATTGCTATCGAAACAATAGTAAAAACGACAAACCCTTTCTCACTCAGATCAAACTTCAAATTAAATTTTTTGATATTTCTATTTATTAATTTTTTATTTCAATTTAAGGGTATGCATATATACTACAAAACAAACAAACAATACCAAAAATTGTTACAAATAAGTACCAAATTTTAAATATGTACCAAAATTGGTGAAATATGAACAAGTACGTACAATTCCCAGTTTACTCGTATATGAAGGTACTTTTATATGATTTTTAGGCTATACTCGATATATATTATAAAATTGCGAGGATATCCTGCGGCTGCGAGTGGTTTGAACACATCCCTGCAGAGAGACCTGAAACTGGTTACGGTCTTTGTGCTGGCAGATCTTAACCCATTTTCGAATGAATTTTAAACGCTTCTTAAATCCCGTTTGGAGACAAATTTGTGTCATTTTTGTTGCATACATTGGTTGGTTGGGGTGGTGGAAACGTTCTGAATAAGCGAAATAGCTGCTCAAAAAGTTTGCAAGTATTTGAGCCAAATGTCGCCAGCTTACTGCTACTGCAACATGTGACAAACTTAAAGTCAAAATTGCTTGGCCAAATTGTTACTCAAAGTCAAACCGCCCCAGCATTCACTTGGCAATACTCGCACCCACTATGCACCCTCTCTCTCTCTCTCTCACACGCTCTCTTGCTCTATACTTCGATGCTGTCAAAGTCAAACTGTGCTGGGAGCTAGCATTCCCAGCTTTACTGCCCTCCGGCCACAATGCATGGCAGCTGTAGCATTTGTGGCAGGAGGAGCGCAGTAGAAGTAGAAGTAGTGCTACTAGCTTGGCTTACGTTACGTATACGCAATGTCTGAGGTTTGGCAATAAAATTGCGCATTGTTGTTGCTGCTGCTGCTGTGAAATACCAACCATTGAAAGATTTATATGTTTAGCTCGCTTAAGTGGTAGTCAGACATTGGTTTTTAAGAGGGGCGCACAAGACAACTCTATAAGCAAAGCGCATGGCTTGCAGTCTAGACAGACAGATAGACGCGGCGACAGACGGACTCAGTACAACTCCGGCCCAGGCCCAGGCCAAGTCAATGGTGACATTCAAATGCTTGGGCTGCCTTGCCTGCCTGTTCAGATTTATGCCAAGTGTCCCAAAATCAGCTACAAGGGTTGTCGGGTCAAGAAACAACACTATTCTTGTGGGAGTGGGATGGTTGGATGCTTTGGCGCATAGTTTTTGGTTCGAGAAACTTTTGTACATTTCCAGTAGTATTTCAAAAATGGGGTGCCAAGGAGAGAGAGAGAGAGAGAGAGCTTGTGCTTTATTATTTTGTTGCTTCACTTTTTTATATTATCGGTGGCAACTTTTCTGCTATTTTGGACACAACTTATGGTGCTAAAAGTGAATTGGGCTCAGAGTCGAGTCGGGGCGAGAATCGGTGCAAGTTGCTCGTGCCAACTTCCTACTACCCCAAGGAAGTCGCAGACCGTGCACAAAACTTTATGCTACACTCTGCCTCTCAGTTCGGTTAGGCCAGAGGAGGGGAAGGGAAGCAGAGGGTGCGGCACATTACAGCAACTTCCTTTCCACACAAAATTTGTTTAATTAAAATTTTTGTTAAAATCTGTAAATTGTTTTGTTTTGTCGGTTCGCTGGCGATGTTCGCCAACTCCAACTCCAACTCGAACTCGGACTCCGATTCTACTTAAGTCGCATCCTCATACTTGGCAACAAATAGTTGGCACAACAAATTATTGCTATCAACAACGAATTTGTTCAATAATTGAACTGCACAAAATGTCGAATTCCACTTTGTTAAATTCGATTTGGTGTAATAATATTTGTTTTATCTTTTGATTAGTTGATATTTTCTTGGAATCAACTCGACAATCCTTAGCAATCTGTCATCTCCTACCTTCATACATTAGGGATAAGCCCGCGCCTTAGTTGAGTATCTTTGATGTCTCCAATGTGCGATTACTACCTAGCCATCAATTATTTTCTAATGCGCATATAATAGAGTTGCATAATTTAACACTGTACGATATCATATCATATCCGAATTCATCAATTCATCATCCAAAGCAGCAAGAAGATGAAAACAGCTAAAGATAAGAAAACATTAGAGGCGAACATGAGAAAGAACAACAACAAAAAACTATGCGTGCTGCGACCCCAAAAAGGACAACGCACAAAATTATTCAAGTCAATGAACAATTTAATTTATCATTAATATAAAATCGGACAGTTTGTGTATGTGGAAGTGTCGCGTTGGCGTGCTGCCATCCCGAACCGCCACTTGAGCTAATCTCATATATCATCTCGTTGATCTGGCATCGAAGCGAACCCAACCGAACCAAGCAGCGTAGGGGAAATGTCTGTTGTCGGTTGCGAGCATTTTTCTAATATGTATGATTTTACTTTCAAATGCGGCCAGGACTCGACTTGATGCGCCCCCCCGCTGCTTCTTCTTCATGCCGCCTTCAAGTCTGTGTCTGTGTTTGTGTGTGTGTGTGCGGGTGTCTGTGCCATAATTCTGAGCAGGAAACTTGCTGGCATCAGCAGCCGGCAGTCTGACCATTAATACTCAATTGGCTGTGCTTCCCGTGCGGATTGTGGTCGGTCTCCGTTGGTCTCCGCTGGCCTCCGCTGGCATCATCTTTTAGTTTTCTTCTTATTTTTTTTTGTTGCCTTCTTGTGCTGACACTTGAATTGAATCGAAATTGGTTATTAGCAATTCTTACGAGACGATGCTGGCAGTGTCGCTGGGGTCCGGGCGCATCACTTGAAAGCGAATATGCTGGAAAATAAAATTGGAAAATCCAAGAAAGTACGTATACGTATACGTATAAATATATGTATAGGTGGATGTATTGCGTATACGTCAATGCTATAATCGTCGTATACGCGTATACGCAATATTTATTTCCTGCTTTAGCTTTAGTTGATGGGGTTTTCTTGTTAAAGCGCTACAAGTTGCACAACGTGGCCTTAGGGAGGACCAGTCAAGCTGCCAGTTGATAGCCGATCCGTGTCAATGCAAACAATGCCATACAGACCAACAGACAGACAGACGGAAAAAAAGAGAGAGACGAAGAAACCTTTGAAAGTGCAGCATATCAAAAAGTTGTTGGGCGCAAATGAAATCGTTTTGTGCAACTTCCGTTTCCGTTTGCTGCGGCAAATGGCAGCCATGTTTACGACTGAAAGTCGCATTCGCACACGATTTTTGATTTTGATTTGTTTGCGAAACTCACTCGCATAGACTACACAACGACACTACGACACTGCACATTGCGTGCGAGAGAGTGCATTCGCTTGGAATATCTAAGTTTTCTGGCCCAACTAAACTTCTTCTTCTTCATCCACCCACTACAATGCACAACAACAGCTATCAACAACTAGAAAAAAAAGCTAAAAATAAAAGTCAACCCACATTGCCTGTTACAGAGGACAACCCTACGTATCGGAGGGTAGTGCTTTCTGCTGATGTTCGCATAAAGCGCAAAAATTGCATGCTTTATGCATAAATAAACAAATCAGTGAAATCAAAAACATTCAAAATGACTTCAAAACTCAGCTCAATGCCCATTGTAGTGTATGTGATTCGATGTGTACGAGTGTGTGCGTGTGTGTGCGTTTGTGTATGTGCATGTGCATTAGGTTTTTGTCGTATTTATTTTTGGGTTTTGCATTTGGTCGACTCACATGGTATTGGGCGAGGCGATGCTTGCAACAGATTGAGGACATGTTTATTTGCTCTTTCGCTTTAACTTTACGAGCATTCATCGCAGAGCACAAGAGAAATAAACTAAAGCCGCTTGTTAAAGGACACTAAAGTCAAAAGTCCACAAACGAAAAATGCAATTCACAAATTCATCCTTACAAATAAACATAAAAAAACAAATATTTTTCATGTCCATCCTCAGCCGTCAAGCAAAGCTTAAGTATATAAATCTTAAAATATTCCATATATATATATGTATTTTTAAATAATGTACCAGGAAGAAGGAATTCTGTACTGAAAGGAAGCGAAATTAATGCAAAATGTTGTGACTTGAACGAGCTGAATTTTGACAAAATTGTCCGCCAGCTTGGGTGACTTTTGCCTTAAGCCTCTCAAGGTATCAACTAAGCATACGAGCATCTATGTATAAATGTGTTTGTGTGCCTGCAACACTTGAGCCTTAACAGTTTGCTGCAAGTCTGTCAGCATTTAGTAAGACAGTTGAGAATTTTATGACATAAGCCCAACTAGGCAGACGTCTGAATTAAGGATTGCGCTGAGGGTTGAGGGTGTTGCAAATGGGTTAAATGAGATTTGAGAGGGGTTGGGGGGGCCATGGGCACAAATGCAAATTTGATATATGAGCCCATACTAACTGTGTGGACTCTGTAATTACAAACTTATGTTAATGACTTTCACTCTCTCCCACTCTCTCTATCTCTTGCTCTCTACTAAACGAAGGTCGTCGCCAGCACTTGGCCTTCCAAGGCATGTGCATGTGAGGGAGGAAGAGGCAGCACATGAGACGCGACTGACTAAATGAAGTTGCGCAAATCATCATCCAATTAGAGCTGTAAAATTATACTAATTACAACTTTGGAATTAGAAATATGCAAATATGTGTCAGCTTTCGCTCTCGACCGACCGAACGAACGAACGACCAAAAGACTACGGCAAACTTTTGTGATTAAAAATTGCCAAAGTTAAATGTGTCACACACAAACACACACACAGACACAGACGGGATACCATAAAGTTGCATACATTTGCCTAAATTATATTGACATCTAACAGTCCCGCTGCAAGTCGCCTGCAAGGCAGCTGATAAGTGAGCTAAGCTCCAGCCAGCCAGCAGCCAAAAGAGTGAGAGAAAGAGGGGTAGCTGTAGGGGTAGGGCTTTGGGGTGTGGCACATATGAAAGGCCAGCAAAGTTATGCATAAATTATAGCTAAGAACCAAAGTCACCGAAAAGAATAAACTGCTCGTAATAATTAAAACAAAATATGTTTGAAAAATGAAAATTGCTGATGAAACTTTAACATCAAACGCACGAAAAAAGGCTTTTCACAATTTGCAGCCTTTGTGTGTGAGAAGTAATGAACTCATTTTGGGCAACTAACTAAGATCTGAGAGGAGGCTCAATGAGCTTGGTCGACTGTGCGTATACGTAATATGGCATACAGTGCACGTTGTAAGCAGCTAGTTGCACGTTGCTGTCACTGCAAGTCACGCGCGTGGCAAGTAAATTCAATCAAGTTGCCCCAAGCAGCAGCAGTAGCAGCGGCAGCAACTGGACACGGATAATTTGCGCTAATTGTAATGCATTTAGTGGCACTGTTTCTTTTGTCCCGGGTCACCTTGAAAGACAATGCCGCACACCAGAAGCAATGGCTGAAAAAAAAAAATGAAAATGAGAAACTAACAAGCTTAGCACTTGCAACACGGAACCTCTCCTGAGCTTGTTGTTGCAGCAGTTGTTGTTGTTGCCGTTGTCAATGCCATTTACAGTTATCAGTTTCACTATGCTATGCCAATTTCCATTTGCCATTTATTCGTTAGAAACGCCGCGCGTCACTTTATCATTTTCCAATTGACAACGCACAGCTGTTGTCAGCTCACACACAAGCCCCTCCCCTTCCCATCCCTTCCCATACCCTAGCCTCTTTTCGAATTGTCAAATTAAAACGGAAAAATGTTGAATTTGATTAGCGAAGCGTTAAAGAAAAGAAATGCGGCAATAAGACGAGGAACTAAGTTGAAAAGAGAGCAAACAAAAAAGAAAAACCAAATGAAAAGATAATGAGCCTTGGTTCAAGCCGAAAGCAGCGTTTAAGCAAAAACTTTCCGCCCCGGAACCAACAGGCGTGCAAACCAGGGTTGCCTTAAATACAACTAAAAACTGTCTAGAAATGAGTATAATGCTTAAATATATTGAAATGTAAATGGTTGTTAATAGTTTTTCTTACAGCCCCTTTTGGTAAAGTATTTCCTCTGAATATCTTGTTTTGTAGTATTTTTCGTAGCCCTGGTTGAAATGTGGAGTCAGTCAACCAGGCAGCTATCATTGTCAGTTACACGGAAAAGTGCAGCTGCCGCTTCAGTTCGACACCATTCCAACGAATGTCATCGCAGCAGCTATGCCACTCTACCAAAAACAAACGCACTCACACACACGCATACACAGTTAGCAGAGCCAAAAGCCTTTGAGTGGTAGATAATTTTGTAATTATTTAACTTAATGGAAAACAAACTTAATTTTCGTGCGAAAAATTAAAAGAAGCAACTTGGCGCGTGGCACGTCAGTAAGCAGCTTCGATGAAGGTCGTAAGAAGGGTGGGTGGCAGGCAGTAAGGAGAGTAACGGTAAGCAATGATGGGCGACCATGCACAGTTTTAGACAAGTTGAATGGAAAGCTGCCAATTTGTTGTGCGCAAAACTGTCTACACATAAAGTATACTATATACATGCGTGTGTGTGTGTGTGGTGGAGCGTCTGACAGCAGACGTCAGGCAAACAATCGAGAATAGAGGGGTTCTAGTATCGTCTGGGCTCTGAGTGGCGTGTTAATGTATTTTCGGGTGGAAGGGGCCCAACAATTAAACAGTAATTCTATTTAATTATGTGCCGTGTTTGCACCGCAGCTAATTGGCAGCTGAGGCCGGCTTGAAGCTCGACACTCGAAGCTCGACACTCGAGAGGCAGCGTCGAAAAGCGCACTTGATAAAATCGATGGGCTAATTGTTTAAAACTGAGGAATCTTAAGATGCGTTCGGAAAGTTGAGAAGGTTGCATCCAAAAGGCGCGAGATGCGAAAAGCGAAAAGCGGGTTGCAAAATTAATAATCCTCCCTGGAGACTCAAAGCTATGGATAAAGTTTGTGTTGCACTGTGGAAAAGAAACGAAGGGGTAAGAGTGCTCACATTTCGCTTGCTCGTTTATTAAGTGCCGCAAAAGTTGCAAGCACACAAATGATAATTGGGCATTGAGACGCCTGGCAACCCTACACTCACACTCACACTCAACCCACTCGCACAACCGCCACCAGACCAGGCGAAAGATGCATAATTAACACAAAATAATGATAAAGTTCAGGACGCTGAGTCAGCGCAACGATTTCTTATTACTTGGGCACCAGTATATCCTGCCTCTCCTCCTCTCTCCTCTCTTCTGAGCTTCCTGCGATGGTAAGTTTTGTAACTAACGCCCCAGCTTCTGGAACTCCCACTCGCGGTTGTCCAGCGGGCAGACGGAACGAGACTTGAGCCAGCGTGAAATGCAATGGAAGTGATAGGCGTGATTGCATACGCCCCAGGCCACAGTGCAATCTTCGAAGGAGTTCTGATTTCGATCCGCCTGGCATTCAATGCACAGATCCATGATGGAATTGCGGCAAATGGCGCAAGTGTCCACAGCAATGTCTTTACGTTGTGGCCGGAAATTGTTTAATAATCAGCTTTGGAGCTACTTAAGGCCGGCCTACTTACCCCAGGCCCACATTCCAACCGCACACCATTTCTTGACCTCAAATCGTTTCTTCTTCGGTACGACTTTATAGTCGGCACTGCACATGGGCTTATCTTCCTGTTCCTCTTGCGGCTGCTGCCCTTCGGACTTTATCAGCATGCTCTCACTCTGACATGGAGTTGGCTCCTGCTCCGAATCATTTTCGTCGTCCATTTAAGATTTTATTTTTTTGTGTAATCGATTGAAAACTGTTATTTAAACTAACTTTTTCATTAGACTACTTTCAAAGACTACTTTGTTCTTGATAATCTTTACAGCCTACTCCCTTTTCTATATTTTCGTTTTAGACATTCTAATTATGTGATAAGTACATTATGCAGCACTTAGTCAAGGTCCCCATGCAGTGCATTATGCTTATTAAGAGGGTCACCTGCCTACTTTACTTATGTACTTCCTCTTCACTCCAGCCTGCCACATGCCACACCACCGCCATCGCCAACGCCCACTTGCAAGTGCATAGTGCACTTTTTTTACTTCTCTCTCATTCCCTGTGTGTTCTGTGTTTTGCCTTCGCTGGCCAAATGTTTTGCTATGACGCTTGAGTCAACATTAATTTAAATGAGTTGCCACTTAACTTTTAATTAAAAATTCACTTTTTATTTATTTAGTTGAAAATGGAATGGAATGGAGACCCCCCGCATGCCCAAGTTGACTCTAGCAGTGCCGCATTCCCTTAACCGAGCCCCGCACGCCTGCTCTTGTTTCCGCTCTGGTATGCACTTATGGCTGTTGCACAGCCGCCTGGGTCGCAGTTTGATTTAAAGGCAGCAGCGCCAAACTAAAATAAAAAAAATAACACAAAACGTGCAAGAATGCCGCAGAAAATTAAATAAAATAAATACAACAGACGACGAACGACGAACGACGTTCATACAAATTAAAGTTTGTGTTATTTGATTCTGCTTGAAATGCATTCAAATGGTTTTCTATTTAATTTTCGTACGATTTAATTGCCAACTAAATGTTGAAACAAGTGCAAATAGCTCGCGAGACGCATGATTATCCCCCTCTCTCACTCTCTCTCACTCGACACACACTAACTAAGTTTTTTTTGCAATTAATTTGCACTAATTAAAATGCTACGCGTTTTATATTTTTCTTGCCATTTATGAATATTATTTGAACGTTTTATGGAGTCGGCCATATGGGAACATATATATATTTAAGTTGGCAAATTAAAAAGACATCTTACAACTTTCAGTTGTAATTATCATCTATTGAGTGGCAATTAACAGTTGTTGAACTTGCAACTAACAGTTTACACCTTTGGCAAAGTATCTATCGCTTTTGTTCTAACTGGAAATTCATAATTCTTAGAGTCGAGCAGCCTAAAGCGTTTCTGGCAACTTTCGAGAAGCCACTTGGCATGCAAATTGTTGCCACTTGGCGTACAGAGTTGCCGAGTTGCCGAATTGCTGAGTTGCCGAGCTGCTGAGTTGCAACGTTGCCCTGTGGCAAGTGTCGATTGGCTTCAATTTGTTGCAAGCAGCAAGCAGCGGCGACCAATATCCAATTGCAGTTGAATGTGTTAATTTTGTCTGCAAGACATTTACAATTAATTGCAATCGATGTTGCACACACACACACACACATACACATTGTTAGCTTTGTTGCAGATAATCTCTGGTTGTCGTTGTTGTTGTTGTTTGTGGTCAAGTCCACGCATATTAAATTGTTTGCATGGGCTCATTGAACTATTTGATTTAGTTGCAAGTTTGTCAAACTTGTTGTTGTTGCCGTTGCACCTTCATATAGAGGCACCAAAACGCCCACCCTTTTCTGGGACACGATGCTCTGTCTCTCTTCATTTGGAATTGATGTATTTACATCCGTTTGTAATTTCCTACGTGCCCCCAAAATGTTTGCCAACCAGTCAACCAGCCAATACACCATACCACACCACACATACACACACACACACATATATACACCTGAGGCCAATGAAGCGTTTAGCTTTGGCCCCCAAATGCGGCATCTCTGTATCCATATGAGTATATCATTGTGTTTGTGTATTGCTTTAATTTCGTCATCATTCTACCTGTCGCTGTCGTTTGTCGTTTCTTGCTCAGCTGCATGCAAATTTTATTTACCTGCCACACCGAACCCGAGGTGGGGCAACTGTTTCCAGCAGCAGCAGCTCAGTCAATATTATTGATCAGGCGTCAAATTTTGGCTACGCTTCTGTCTGTGTAAATTGTGGCACATTTCCATCATCTCTCTCTCGCTCTCCTTTAGACATGCACAGGTTAACAATGAATGGATGATGGTGGTGCAAGATGTGGGGCTTGGAACGATGCACAAATCGTCGTCATTTGTGTGTCCTTAGAGTAATTAACATAAGCTAGCGAGAAATCAATAAACAATGCCAACTGATAGACTACAAATCACCCTGCTTAGCTCTATGAAATGGAAACGGAACTGAACAGAAGTCGTCAAAGGTTCAATAATAGTTATTTAAATCGATTTCAATATCATTGTTGTAGCCAATCGTAGTTTAAGTGAGTTTGCATTTTTTCTTGCTCTATTAATTTTTGTTGGCCATAGCTAAATGCGAGTTGTTGGAGTTGTTGGGCCCTGAGGCCCGGGCGTTGCCTATAAAATTTAATTGAGAGTCAAGCGAAGCAAAAAACTGAATAGAAATAAACTGGCACACGCCAAAGGACTTCCGCACGCACACACACACACACACACACACCCACCCAGACAGACAATCAGTTTAAATGTGTGTGTGTTAGAGGGAAAAAGGTAGAGAGTGAGAGAGAGAGATCGACGCACAATGCGGCACTTTGGCTTGCGCTTTTGCGCCTTATTAATAAAACAAATAGCAAAAACAACAAAGCGCAAAAAGAAGGCAGGAAATATAGGAAAAAACAGAGCGAAGAAGAAGAAGAAAAAAAGAAAAGCCACAGCATTTCCATATAAGCCACATTTTCAATAACAAACGCTGCCAGCGGCAACAAAAGAAACGAAAAGAAAAGAAACGAGAAGAGAAGAGAAGACTAAAACTTGCGCAAAAAGTTGTTGCTTTCCGCAAGTCTTTTGGCCTGGCACAAGTTTTGCCATACCCATGCCACGCCCCCCCCCCAGAACACACCCCCAATTCAGTTTCCCTCTCTGTATTGGTATGTGTCTTATTTCTTGCTCGTTTTATTTTCATTGAACATTTCATTGACACTTTGACAGCAACATTGACATTTGCGTGACTCGAGTGATTAGAATATGCGCCACAAAAGTAGGCAACGGACCAAGTTGCTCCCTCCCTCCCGACGTCCCCGCCACCATCAACGTCATGAAAGTCAATCTTGTGCGCATAAAATGCCTGACTTAGTGTTCGATTGCTGCTCGAAGCGAAACCGAACCGATGACAAACGAACGAGAATCGTTTGCCTTAACTTTATTTATCTTATATATTAAGTATACGTTATAAGTATTTTTCCCATTTGCCAACAAACTTGTAAATTTCGAATGCGGCCTTGCATAATTGAAGCTAAATTCTAGCTCGTAGCAATCGTTTTCAACAGAATGCAGCCTTGTTCGAGTTGAATGGAATAAAGGAGAGAACGTGAGGAATCCTCGAGAATGCCTCATTCTCATTGTGTGTACAAGTATAGGGAAATTTATTTGCTCGAAGCTTGAAGCTCGAAGCAGCTGCAGCAATGGGAAAGCAAACCGGAGAGCAAACGGTTCGCCGTTGCCGTGAAATTTATTTGGCTTGTAATGCGATTCAATTGCTTGTCGCCTGGATAATGCAGCGCCCCCTCAACCCCTTTCCCCACATCGTCCACGATAAACGAGTTGCGCTTAAAACGCTTGATGTGCCAATTTTCATAGTTGACTCGAGGACACAAGCAGCAGCAGCAGCAGAACCCTACTATATACATACATAGTGAAGACGATTCGCTTGATTTAGTGTTTTATTGCTTATTGCTTTGAGTTCTGGTTGTTGTTGTTGTTGTTGATGCTACGCTTCAATCTCTTCAACTCAACCTCAAGTAGCAATGACAGCTTCAACTTTTTGCTGTTGCCGCTGATGTTGCTGCTGCTGCTGTCCAGCGAATGGCAGAAGTTTTTGCATTTGCTGCTGCACTTTATGCGACTGCTGCTCATTTTTATTATTTTTATTATTTGCTGCTGCTGTTGATGCTGCTGCAGCCATGACAAACTTTTTGTTAAGCCAACTTTTGCACTTTACTTAGTTGAAGCGTTGCTCTGACGGCTTCGCCGCAACTTTCGCCCGTAATTCCACAACAATAAAATAAATATAATAATAACAGCACCACCCAACAGTCAGCGCACCCAAAACAACAACAACAACAACAATAACTGCAAAAGGCACAAATAATAAAGCAGCTTTACCTTAAATGATTCAATTTGCCACACGCACCAACACACACACAGACACAGACACAGACTGCAGACTGCAGAGCATACCCCCAAATTGAATTAGCGATAATTGAGTTTTACGCTGTCGCAAACGATAAACATCAGCATCAGCCGTAACTCGGCCAAAAACTTCAGTAGCCAAACTCGAAATAATTCAATAAAATGCCAATAAATTATATAATATGTTTAATATGCTGCCAGTAGATAAGAATCAATGGCACTAAGTTGTAAGCAACTTTAATGAAACTCTTGCTGGTTACAATTCATATTGGACAACAAATAAAGGAGGTCTACAATATTCCTACGTGGAGAGAGTAAAAAAAAGTCTTGTAAACACTCAGAGACACACAACAACTAACTAACTAACTAACTAGCCAACTGTCTGTCTGTCTGTCTGACTATCTGTCTGCCAGTCTGTCTGAGTGTCTAAGAACTGACTGACGGACTGGCTGACTTTGTGTCTATTTTGCATTTTTATGTGAGTCGAGGATGAGGGGTATTTAATTGAACAAGTGAGCACTTTATTAAAATGTCACTCAACGTATTTAGTTACAGGCTACAGAGGGGCGTATAGTAAATAGGTGCTGCATACGGAGAGTGGGGAGAGAGGAGCTGAGCTGTGTGTGCAAATTTCATTATCGCTGTGTCAGACATTTGACAGCTGGGTTTCACCTACATTTAACAGCAGCTCCAACTTCGCAACTTGCCAACGACTACGGCTACGACTGCGACTGCAGGCTCACCTGCATGCATATTTAATAATATATAGTTTTGCAGTTTGCAGCCCTCGTCTAATCCGAGCGAGCAAAGTAGCGAGCAGCCGGCCGGGCCAAAAACAAGAAACAAAAAACAACAACCTAATAAAACACGAAAAAAAAGAGTTAACTAGAAAGTGCACAAGGAAAAGAGCGAGAAACATACAGCTCGTATATCATTTGGGCCATTTCCATTCCCCCCCTCCTTCAAAAAAATATGTGTTGCTTGGCTAACAAGAAACACAACAGCCAAGCACACACACAAACACACATACACAAAAAAGTTTGAAATGAAAAAGCAGTCAGCATATGAAATGAGTTTATTACTCAAAATGTCCACACACACACACAGACACACTAGCATGTGTGTAAGAGTCGCTTTAAGTGGCGTGCAGCGTCGGTAACGGGAACGTTCCAGTTGGTTAGGTTGTTTTTGTTGTTGTTGTTGGTAGTAGTACTACGGTTGGTTACAAGATTGCTTAGTTGGTTAGACTAGGGTGCTTCGGCACTGCGTGCCACGATTTGTTGTTGCATATAAATATTTTAAATCTACCAAAATTGTGCGCTGCCTAATCAAATTTCATGTTAATGTGTGTGTGTGTGTTTGTTTGTGTATTATGTTGATTTGCAAAATGGCGGAAGCACTTATGCAACGTCATCATCAAAATGGTATGGAAAAGGAAATGCGCCAAAATATCCATCCACAGTGTTAATTGAGCGCGACAAGACAACAATAATAGCAACAACAAGGGGAAACAGTATCAACATCGACGAATCGGATGTGTTTTTGCTTTGGTTTGCGGAAATTGGTTTATAGATCTATCGCATAGATACGTATTTAGCCGCATCCAAATTGTAAATTGAAGATGCGCACGTGCATTGCATATGCAAATTGTTTGTCGTCCTTTTCCTGAGTACCTGAAATTGCTTTTACTTGCGAACGGAAGCCCCCCCATGCCCACCATGCTCAATATAAGCCAAATAACCCAAATACTCTAACCAACAGCTGGACGAGAGCTAGTCCAAAAGTATCTTTTCTCTATAGATTATAAAAGGATTATTGACTCAAGTAACTTTGTGGTAAATGTATTCTATATCGCATTCCTTAACTTACATTGAATTTCCTTCTCCACGTCATTAAGCTTATTGTTCCATTCATACAACTCTTTAAAACTGCCCTCGCTGTCGCATGAAGAGCACATTAGCTTTAGCCTTTAGTTTTAGTTTGAGCAGAATGTGTTTTTTTCGCAACCATTTCTTCCAGTTGGCCGGCAACAGCACATAAAAACAAGCATTGAGAGAAAGGAGAGATTGGTGGGGTGGGCTGATGGGTGTGGCCATTTGGCTGATGTGGCAGGTCGTTGGCTGCATTAGCTGCAAGCGGCTCAAGTGCAAAATCGAATTTACTCTCGTTGCTAACGGCATTTCGTCTTAACAAGGCCAAGTGGAGTAGAAACCCGCAACTTTCAACATCATACCCCCCCCTTATAGCCCCACCACCACTAGTCGGTGTTGGTGGCACTTGCCGATAAGCGCTTGCAACATGCGTGCCAAACACACACGTGTGAAAGCCCCAACTACCGAAAAAAAAAGAAACCAGAGGGAAAAAACGCATTGAAAGAGAATACCTTAAAAAAAGAAAATAGTAAGGCAGACGAGCATAGGACAGTTGATAGGGTCAGAGGGAATGGGGGGTGGCATTGGTCTAAAGGGGCAACATCAGCACCTTTGCCATTAACCCGACGCTTTGGGTCTCTTAGACTGAGAGGGTTTGCCCTCGGTGGTGGCAGTGGCACAGCTTCTTTGCTATTAGTTTTCGCCACTTCTTGTTCTTTTTCCTTTTGCCTGTGTGTTGTTGTTGTTGTTGTTGGTGTTTAAGTGCAACATGAATTGTGCATACCAAGAAGACGTCCACAGCTGCCCCAAAAATACAAAAAAGCTTCCTACTTGCTACTCATCTGCATGCCTGCCTGCCCGCCTGCCTGCTACTAAAGGTGCCTGCCACACCCAGACTCTGGCTTTCATCTTCTTGTTTTCACAGGTTTTTTCTTGTTGCTGTTGTTGCTGCTGTCGTTAGAGCTGGCCACAGAACTAATACACTGACAATGCTCTTCCACCTGCGAAGCCATGTGAGTATGTATCCCATGTTTGTTAGTCTTGTTTTGGCCCCCCTAGTACTAAGATATATGGCAGCTGCCAAAAGATGCAAAACATGACTTTTCTACCTATATAAACGTACATATATGGTATATTCGAGAAGG
Organism: Scaptomyza pallida; assembly: GCA_018152965.1. Classification (NCBI taxonomy): domain Eukaryota; kingdom Metazoa; phylum Arthropoda; class Insecta; order Diptera; family Drosophilidae; genus Scaptomyza; species Scaptomyza pallida. The sequence goes on from JAECXP010000130.1 coordinate 4,589,228, forward strand.
CAGAATCAAGTCCTGCTGTGTGTTTGCCAAGCATATATGACAAAAAAAAAAAAAATGGAGAGTGCGAGAGAAGAGAGGAAGCCTGTTTGGAATGTGTATGACAGGTTTTGGTATCGTTGTTATTATGCATTTAGTAGTGTGGCGCTTATTATGGGATATTGGACGGAAAACGGCAGGAAATTGCAGTTCTCCATAACAATTCAATAAAATAAATATATACATTTAGGATAGAAGTTTTGTGACAGTTAGTTCTGTCTGGGGAATGGCGTCCTTTTTAGGGATCGTTGATATCACTCGAATGCTTCGAATGCTGTCCTTTCGACTGGAAGCGATCAAATAGGCTTCGGCTTGGGCAAGCCGTTGGGTTAAGCGGTTCTGAGTAGCGCGTAGCTTTTCGACCGTTTCTCGTTTCGCTTGCAGAGCTTTGAACGTTATGTCATAGTCCTTTATCAGATCGGGATAATAGATAAGACTGCCAGAGGCTTTGATCTTTAAGAGTTCCTTGCGCAGTCTGGTGTGCTTTAATTTGCCTTGGTAGATGTGGTCTCGTAACTTTAGGCTTGAATCCTCGCTTGCCATTAGCTGGGTTCTCAGCAGATTGAGAGTCTTGCGACACATCTGTTCCTTGCACTTGAGATGCGCCAAAGCATGAACATCGAAATTGATTTTAGCATGCAAGCGATTCAGATCATTGGTGCGGTCCGCAATCTTCGCAGACAGCGCCTGAACTTCGGTCTGATTGGAGAGATACTCTCGCATGTAGAGTCCTTCGCCCAGACTTTCCAATTCCTCCGATTTCTTCTCAATGTCTGCAAGCCGATGCTGAGCGTTGATCAGCTCGAGTCGCATATCGGAGATCTCGTCCCTTACACGACTCATGCTCTTGAGCACATTATTCACGGCGATCCGTAGATGATCAAAGTGTTCCCTCCTGATGCACGTCTCGCGAACGGATTGCTCCAAGTCGGCTACCTTTTGCTCCGCGTGCATGCGCGCATTCTCGGCTTCTTCGCGCAACTTAGCCGACTGAGCCTGCGACTTGGCAACTGTCGCTTCCTGCAGTTCCAGCAGCCTGTCCAGGTCGACAAGGCTGCCGCGATAGCGTTGGCTGTTGACACTGTCGAATTGGCTTTGGGTGACGAAGCCAAATTGCTTTTTACGTATGAAATAATCTCTGATCAGCTGCTGCAGCTTCTCCTTGTACAGTTTCTCCGCTACGAACTCTTCAGAAAGCGGGATGAGTGCTGCCATTAGCTTCTTCTTGTCGAGGACGCGATGCAGTCGCACCGAGTCCTCATTGCAGTGCTGCACTACTTTTTGGATAAGATCATCGAGAAAGAGCTCGCAAATGTCCGAGACCATTTGTTGACGATCTAGTGCGTCGCTATCGAAGTCAAACAGAACCGTGTTGCTATCCCGTAGGGTAATTGTTGTCAACTTCACGGTGATATCTTCGCGTGCCACCGATTTCAAAGAACGCAGCTCCATTCTACTGCCGCTGTCGCTGTCGCTGAAGCTGAGAGAAGAAACGTAGCTGCTTTCTTCGGAAACCTTTGGCATTGCGCTTTCCTCCTCGATGATTTCCTCTAGAGGAGCGACTTCTGATGACGGTGATGCTGTATGGGAGTCAAATGATACTTTCTCCACAAAACGTCCTTCTAGTTCGTATCTTTCTCTTTCTTTATCCTTATCTTTTTTCTCCTTCTGCTTGGCAGCAGCTGCTGGAGCCACTGAACTAGTCTCTGAAATGTCATTGATGTCTGGTAGTTCCTTCAGGAGATCCATGAGAGCATTGCGTTGATATACTTCATCTACTCGAATACTATCTTCCGCTTCCTGATCAGTTGTATCGCCCGATTCCGAGTTCTCCATACTCGAATCAAGCAGCATGTTGGTAAACTCTTTGGGTTTCTTAACTGCTTGCGGTGTGTGGGCCTTCTTTTTGGCTGCCCATATGCCCGATTTCGGTATATTGACTGCCGATTCCTTTGATTGCACAGATCGTTCTTTGGATCGCGATGTTCGCGAAAGGTTGCTTGAGAGGTTCGAAAGATTGTGAGTTGATGTACCGGCTAAGTTGTGAAACGAAAAAATACTAGCATCACTCGATCTAAGTTTACTAAGAGATCGCTTTCGCTTCTCAGGAACTTTAGGAGCTTTCGGAACGACTTGCTTCTCCGGAACTTTCGAAACTGCTTTCGGAAGGACTTGCTTCTCCGGAACTTTCGGAACGGCTTTCTTTGACTTTGTGGAAAATGTACTCATTTTACTTGCCGTGATGCTTAGTAGTCGAGCTTTAGCCGTCTTACTGGGCTCTGGTGGTTTTGGCTGCTTGGGTTCCACCTTTGATCCTAATGACAATGGTATCCAGGATTTATTCTGCTTTTTTTTCGGTGTAGGTTTTGGTGTCGTGGCTTCTACTTTGCTTTTACTCTGTTCTTGTTGCACTTTGTCACCAGAACGAGCTGACTTCGTGGATGATTCCGATTCACTTTTGTTTGATTCTTCATGCAAGCCATCATTATGTTCTTCATTTTCAGTTGCCAGTGTGAGCTCCGTCAAGGGCATGGTAAGGGGTACCCCTGATTGGCTTTCAGCTGTTTGCGGTTCCCCGTTCATGTTGTGGTTGTTGTCGAAACACAAAAGAAAGTCAAAGAAAACAAATATTTAAACAAAATAAATATGTCTGCAGAGAACAAAAAATAGAAATGTAATAAAAAAAAATCATCATATCGAGAGAATCAAGCATAGAAATAAAAAGTAACTATGTTCAGATCTGTTTCGATTATCCCCACACAAGTTTTCAGCAATCCACTTACAATATTTTGTGGCACTCTACACCCAACGAGAATTACTGCAACGGAAGTTTAGCTCATCCTCGGATAAGCCCTAACCTAACCCATCGCACCACAAGCGCGTTGTCAAACGACCACAAGGACGACTCCCTTCCGAGCTTCCTTTCCACTTTTCCTTTTTTTTTTCTACGGGCTACCTGACTGACTGACTGACTATCCGACTCTGCGTCTGTCCCAGTGGCTCGTTCGTCGGTCGGCGGGCGCCGGGCCTGTTGTTGGTTAATATCATCACTCATGTATGCCGCATACTAAAGAGAATTTATCATGTCTGCTGCGGCATAGCTGTAAAAAAACGTAAAATAAAGTAAAGGAAACCGAAACGAAGCAGCAGCTCTCGAACCGGTTTTCGTTGCTGCCATTGTCGCTCAAGTGTTTCGGCAGCTCAACGCTTGCTTCTTCTTCTTGCTCCTATACCAAACTCTTTTATAGAGGACACGATATCCATTCTCTATAGTATTGTATATATATATATGGAGCTATGCTTAAGGCCTGTGGCTTTCATCTCACCTGCTGCTGTTGCTGCTGCTGTTGCAAGAGTTGCTGCATATTCGCAAATTCGTTTACGTTCACGTTGTGTGCCCCCATCTGCTAAGTAGATTTCGGGCTACCTGCATGCAGCTGTAACGAGCTGCAGCGCATGGGGAATTTCGCCTTTACTGCCCTTCTTTTCCTCCTCCCTTCTCTCTCTCTCTCAGTTGCTTTTATAGCATTACTTTTTTTTCGGTTGCTGCTGGTGAGCGGATTTTGGCAAATTGCCTAAAACTTTCTTTATATTTGATGTAATGAATTCCTGACGTGTTGTCGTCGCTCTCGTTCACGTGCAAAATGTTTTCACTAATGCAGACAGTGCCCATTGCCTCTCCTCCCCATCTCCTCCCCTCTGTATATATATGTTTAAATATATATCTATGGATACAACACCTGCATTGTCAGCGACAAAGAATACCAGCGCTAAGCAAAGCAAAAGCAACAGCCACACATTGCGTATGCGTAATGTGTTACAGATATATATGTAAGTGTGTGTGTTGCGCTAGCCACATGTGTGTGTATGGGTGTGTGTGTGTGTGAGTTCCGTTTCCGCAATTAAAATGTTGATTACATGAAGTTCGACTGCCGCTTGTTTGTTTGCCGCTGCTGTGGGCGCCACAAAGGAAAACGGAAATTATGTGTATGCGGGCGCTAGCGCTTAGCCGAGCTGCAACAACAACAACAACACTCTGAACAATGGTAACAACAACAGGCACATAAATTTAAGCCATCCTCTTGCCTCTGATAAGATTTGCAAGCTTCGCTTTTTATGTTCAACCCATGAAGAACGAACGGCCAACAATTAACTCTGCAAATAATACAACAAAGCAAGAAGATAAGAAATTTGACAAAAAATATAATAAAACGCCGCTCAGCAAATTCAAATTTAATTTTTGGGAGTTTAGTACTTCTTTGAATATTTTGTAACCTATTTGAGTGCAAAGGTCATCAGCATGAGCAACAGTCGATTGCCACATCCGCGTTTGACAACTCGCATTGCATGATAATTAAATCAATCATACGCCCTGTATTGGCAGCAAAGCGCACAACACGCAACAGCCACAAGGCAAGAAGAAGAGGCAGAAGAGGATGAGAGTGTTGAAGCAACAACAACGATTGAGGCTGTGTGGCAGACACCTGCAAATACTCACGCGTCGGCGCTTAGCATAAATGAATATTTATAATTCAGTGTCTTGGCATTGCCTTCAAGCCTGGCCCATCCCGTCCTTCCCCTCTAATACCTGCCCACGCTTGTTCAGGCGGCACCTAAAAGATGTGCAAAGTGCTTTTAAGAGTGCAAAAATATTTCTTGATTTTTTATGAATATTTATTTGCTTTTGAAATCGAAGTTATGCATTTGTTGCTTCCACCCCCTCCTCCTTCCATCACCAACCCATCCTCCCTCTCTGCGTTATTGTTGTTGAGGTCGTCAAAGTTTTGCCCTTTTGCGAGCTGTGTTGAAAGGTGCGTAAGACAATTTAATTTATTTGACGCATTAAAGCAAAAATATTAACGCTATAAATCAATAAAATAAAAAAAGAAGAAACAGAACAAATCATACCACAGAGGAGGGCAGTTGGGACAAAAGCAGAAGTTTCTTTTCTTTTCTGCTTTTTTTTTTGCGAAATATTTTATTTTTATTTAAGTAGATGGCGGAAAACTTCGTTTCACCGCTTGCTTTTCAAGCTTTTCAAGCAGGCTGCACAAGAAGTTCTATTAATTTATGTGCCATTTGGAGAACCTTTTCGCTCAGACCGAACAACAGCAACAACAACATTTTTTATGACAGCTGCAAAGTTATGACACAGTCAAAAGTTGCTTTATGTTATGGGTCTTGAGGGCATTGCACTTAATATTCGTATTCGTATTCGTTTGCCACCTGATTTCAATACCGAATACGTTTGTATGCAAAAAAGGGCTCCAGTATATAATTCACTTAATTACTCGGAAATCATTTACATACACAATGAGAAAGTAAAGTGAATCCTTCCTTGGGCCAAACCTAGTTAACTCTCAATTAAATGTGAAGAAGTAATGCAAATAAATATTCAACATTTATTTTCGTTTTTCGTTTTTATTTTATTCAGTGTCTGTCAGTGGGGGGAAAACCACTTGTAAATAAATATGAAAAATTATCACAATATTTAATGAAGCAACAAACCAAAAAGCCAACTTCAGCAGCAACAATAACAGTTGCCCGCATTTGTTGAGGCTTTAAATGTATAATGTATGATATATGACTTTATCTATTGGATGCATACGCCAAACCAAACATATACATACAGTTGCGGTCAAAATAATAGTAGTGCAAGTAATGATTTTTTCAGCTGCAACCAGCGCACTACTATTATTTTGACTGTACAAAATTCAGCGTGATCAACAAAACTTAAAAGCAACTCTGAAATAGAAAAAGCTTTTATATCCTAACGGTAAATTTTTAAAAAAGCTTTTCCAATACTATGATCTGACAAAGACAGAAAACAAAAGCTTTAATATACAAATGATATATCGAAGCTTACAAATTTTGCCTGTTGGCACTACTATTATTTTGACCGCAGCTGTATACATGTCCATAGGGTGAAACGGAAACGAGCAGAACAGAGGAGTGAAAAGTCAATTGCGTCAGTCAGTTGGTCAGTTTGGCTGTTTGGCCGAATGACCGAATGACAATGCGAAATGCGAGCAATAATTAAATTTTACTTGTAATTTTGTGCTGTAATAATTAAATTTTATTGCACATTTTTTTATTGCAAAGAATCAAATAATATTATTATTTATAATATATTAAAAAAAAGGAGAGTCGATAAAAATGTGTTGCGCATTAATTAAGAATGTTGTTGCATTGTTCAAACTGTGCTTTAAAGTGCATTTGTGGAATTTGTTAGGGCAAAATTAAAGCAAAAACTGAAGCCCTTTCACAAGGTGTCGCCTGGAGTCAAAGGACATTCGCATACACGAGCCACTTCAGCCATACATATGCAAATTGTGTGTAGGGAACGAAAAAACGAAGAAGCAGAGAAGGAAACTAGTGACCATGGCTGCCAGGGATACCAAACATCCGGGCAGCAGGAGCAGAAGCAGAAGCACAAGCATTAGCAACAGCAACAACATCAACTTTTAGGTCAATGGCATTTAACTTCATTTTTGCTGCAGGATTCTTCTTCAAGAGTCCCTTTGCATACTTTCCCAATAGTCAGAGCGCCCAGTAAATGCAGCCATGAAAGGGATAAGGGTTTGTTTGTATGTGATTAGGTAATGGGCCAGCTGGATGTGGAGTAAGGAGATAACAATGCTGAAAATACAATATAATGCATACTTAATAGTCGAAAAACACTAATCATCAATCATTTAAGCGAATAAAGCTTTTAATTATAGCCAATATGCAATTGTGTTGAACGTCGTCGACGCAATTGGGCGCCAATTAAAATCCCACTATTTTTACAGAAGCATCGGCAAAAAGCTTTCAGTGCAACTGTTAAATAACAGCGGAATGCTTGGAACACAGGACGAGAGAGAGCTAAAGGGAGAGAGACAGAAAGAAAGAGCTAACGTTTAGCTGAGTAGGGTGTCTCTCTCTCTGGTTCTCAGGCATGCGCGGCAGTTGGCTGTGTAGGCGTAGTTCAGGCATTGGCCACTGGATGGCGTGCTAGAAGCTTGCACAAGAAGTTGAAAATTTTTTTTAGTTATGATTTGCACTCCAGGACGAACGCACGTCGTTTTGATCTCGCGCGCGCTCTTTGTTGCCACTGAAAGGCCACTAGAACTGAACCAGAACCAGAAAAACCGAGAAACCGAAACCAAATACCCAACGACTGACAAGTCACACGCGCACACACTAACACACTCACACAGTTACACACGCACACATGCTCATCGATGGACAAGTGTCGTGTGCGGGCACTAAAAGTTATTTCGTGTTAGTTTTTGCTCGTTCCACACAACAAATACAACGACAATAAGCAGAGAGAAAACAAACGACCAGCAAAAAAATTAAAATATAAAAACAAAGTGCAAGTTGTGAGTGCTTAAATAAACTTGCAGAATAACGAATTTTAACATAAATACTATGTGAAGCGATTTGTGTTCCAAAATAAAAAAAACATTTGTCAAGCATTTTGTTATAGTGTTTGTTACTATTGCTGTTGTTCGTGTTGTTATTGTTGTTAGTCTTGTTGATGTTTGCCGAGTTGAAAACTTGAAAACGGCAGCGGTTGTGGTTAATTAAAATGGATCCTTCAACAAGAACATGAAATTCAAGTCTTGAATATTTTAAATTAAATTAATTTATTTTGTTCTGTTGGAAAGAAAATTTTTCTCATTTTTTTTTTTTGTGAATTTTGTTTAGTTCATTTGGGTCCATTATAATTTTAATTATTTTTATGCCGCGCTTTTTTTTTTTGCTGTGTCCATTCTCTAATTTAACCTAATTAAGTTGCCAACTGCCGTCGCCTTCGCCGTCCCTATCTGTGCCTGTGCTATCCCTAGTATTGCGTCCCACTCTTATTTCCATTCCTCTAGTATAGAGTGTGTGGGTTTGAGTCTTTGCTTCGTGCACATAAACATTGTGCTGCATATATATATATTTTTAGGCGCGCTCTCGTTCGCTCGCTAGCGAAACAATGACGCCGCGTTTTTTGTAATAACGGCACTTGTCTGCTGCTTGCTTTGCTGTTATTGCTGTAGTTGTAGTTGTTATTCAGTATTCGTTATTTGTTATTGTTGGCGCTGCCATTGCTGCTGCTGCTGCTTTATTATCTCTGCTCGACTTGTTAGCTGTCGTTTTGTCTCATATTTTTGCTCCTGTTATTGTTTGCTGCCGCTTTTTGGGGGCATTGTTATGCACACATTGACAACAACCAAATTTAAAAACATGCTTTTTTAGTGTGTTAAAAAACTTGTCAAGATTTATATGTTTAGTACGCGTGTTGATGACATCCCAACACTTCTTGTTTAAAACATTTTTACATGAGCTTTTGTTAATCGCCTCCATAAAACACTGTTTGCTGACCTGATTGAATAACTTAAACAGGAATTCCATTGTCCTGTCACATCCTTTTTTTTGGCTAAAAATAATTTTAATTGCCTAAATTAGCCAAAAATATTTCAAAGAAACATTTTTAAGAGCCAAAAATATAAACTTATGAACATTAAAGTTGCAATGCTTAATTAAATAAAATCAAAAGTTTTACACTTTTAGTAAATGTTTCGAATGAAAGTTTCCGATGAAATTAATTAAAAACTTATTATTGCTGTTAGATGTTGAATATGTTGTTAGGACATTTAGCTGCTAATCAAGTTTGATGGACACTTTTACCCGTATTGTGGCACATGTGGGTCAACGGAGCGTATTCGCATTATTATTATGGCGCAACAGCAGAGACACGACAGCAACAACGACAACAACAATTGACAACAGCCTCAATTGCCTTGTTGTAAGCGTTGCCCGTAAGCCGTAAATCAAACGTCTAGGCACACACAAGTGATGAGGGGGTGTGAGGAACGGGAGGCCTAAAGAAAGGGGTGTTGGGAATTTTGAATTTATGTTGCATTCGCCTCAATACACAGTTCCTAGTTGCTGTTGCTGCTGTGTCTCGAGCTCAGTGTCTGGGCCTGGGCCTGGGCCTGGCTCTAACTGCTTTTGCTTGCCGTTGTAATTAATCTTTGGCCAAAATGCTGCAAAATTTATGTCTTTAACTTGGCTCGTTTGCTGTCTGTCGTTTCGTTGCGTTTTCGTTTTAATAGTTTCGCTTGTTTGCTTCGCCCCCTTTTTTTTGTTATTTTCGTTTCGTTTTTTTGCTTCCGATTAAAAGTGATTAATTGAACTGCCAACAACAACAACAAGAACAACAGCAACAGGAATAGTAACAAATTCAACTTTATGTCTAAATTAAATAAGTGAATTCTCCCCTTACCAGAAATTAATAAACACATCCCACACTCTACGTGTGTGTGTGTCTGTGGGCAAGTTGAAAAACTTCTTCGGGACGCTGCCCACAGCGCATAAATAAACACAAATTCCCAAAGTGAGAAGCCTTCCCAATCGCCTAAATATGTGTGCATTGGAGTTAATGCCCTACGCACACAGTCACATGGCGAGTCTGAGAACGAGTCACAGGCATGATCACAGTCACAGTCATAGTAGTCATCACCGGCAGCAACAGCTGGCGCCGCATCAGCACCACCGACAACACCACCAGCAGAAGCCTCAGCAACACCACAGCCACAACAAGCAACAGGCACGCCAAGCGGTTGTTACAACAACAACAACGAGAACAGCAACAAGAACACATCTGCAACTTTGGTATATTCTACATGTGATATTAGTGCTAATCGGTAAGTGTATACACCCTTAGCCCCCCTCTGCCCCACTCTTTGTTCACTTTTTATAATTATTTCAAATGGTCTGCAATTAATTCTCAACCCCAAAACGCTTGATCAACCCTCGAAAGCGAATGGAACGAACCACAGCCCCAAAATTACGATTAAATGCTACCAAAAAGTTTGCAAATATTTGCGCAAATTGAGATGGAAATGTTTGCTCATTTATGTAAAGTGCGTGTGTGTGTATGCGAGTGTGTGTGTGTGAGCTTTTGCATACAAATACATTATTAATTCCAATTGCTATCTTGGGCACAAGATAATACTAGTAGTACCTCGATGTGATGGCAATCCATCCAAGTAAATATGCGAATGCGATTGGAATGTGGAACTCAGTTGTTGTTGCTTAGCAGATTATGGCAAGGATTTAAGCCAAATCGATCAGAAATTGCACAAATTAAATCATTTGTGTTTCGTTCTTGTCCTTAGAGCAGAGGATATCCATGATTTTATCGAATGTTGAGTAGCGTTCATTCACATACTTCTTGTTGTGCCAGAGCCAATGGTTTCTGACCAGTTTCCAGCGCTGCTTGTTGTCGGCGAGCAGTTCCTCCTTGCTGGCATGCAGAAGTTCCCAGTTTTGGGTGCTCGGCAACACTGGTGGTATGAGCGATATATTCGTTTGGCGAGCCTTAGGCATACGTGGCAAGGATGCCAGCTCGCCACTTTCTAGTAGAGCCAGAATCTCTTCACAGTTCTCCCCCACAAGTGAGTTGCCAGAGCTCGAGTCGTCATTCCTGTTGCTTTTGGCTGCCTTTGCTTTGATGGGCATATTATTCACCCACTTGCGCACAATGGAGTATAGGGATGCATCTTCGCCAAGCTTGGACAGATCCAAGGTGCCCTCGAACAGTGGCGTCAAGTCGGCCAAAGACGGGCTATAAGTCCTGGCCAACATGCGTTTGCCTTTGGCGCGACTATTTTCGCTCTTTTTGGCATTGACAGCTGGTAATGCTGGTGCTGCTGGAGCTCCAGCCGAGGTGGATGGCTGCTCCACCACAACCTCCCCCTCCTCCATCTCCTCCTCCATCGCCTCAACATCATCTTCATCTTCCTCTTCTTCTGCTTCTTCCGGCTCGTCAATAAATTCAATCATTTCGTCAAATTCCAGCATCTGTATCGGAGGTTCATTATTGTCAGTGTTTCCTGATGCTTTTGGTGCCTCAAATTCATCCTCGGAGCTGGCTTCGAAACTATTTTCATCCTGGTAGAAATTCAACTTTTTGCTAACAGAGCGTTGCGATCGATTTGGAGTTTCGCTCATATTGCCTTTATTTTATCTTTTTTTGGAAATGAATGAAAAATTCGAGATGTTTGTGGCAATATGTTGTCGACTCGACTGAATAAAAAGTTTGTGATGAGCGACAAGACCCTAAAAACAATATCGATATTTCATAAATACTGAATTAAAAACCAGTGTTGAACAATGTTCTCAATCTCTATTGACTGAACTGGATAGAAAATGTCAAAAAGGAATGTGAAAAATCGATGTATAACCATAATTAAAATTGTGACAAAACAAAAAATGTTTATGAAAATGTTAAAGAGCAGAAAGCTGGCCTGCAGCAAAACATAATTCCACACACAGAGGGATTCTATAACTAATGCCAAACAAAAATCATATAAAAAAAGCAATATAAAACAATCAACAAATTGGAAAAAGCAAAGTTCAAATCTAATCGAACCAAAGCAACTGGTACTTAAGTAATTTTCTGGCTAAGAAGAAAACAAAAAACAACAAAACAAATTACGATACGCACGCTGCATAGAAATTAATAAATTGCCTGAAGGATGGACCAATAAGTATAAAGAGGGGGAAAAAAGACAGACATTCTTTTTTCCTTCTTCTTCTTCGGTTTATCCCCAACATAACACTGCTGTTGTTGTTGTCACTGCTAAAGCGCAAAAAAGTTAAGTTGACATTTCCGCACACACACACAGAGAGAACAGCAGAATATACAAGTCACGATGTTCTTAGTGGGGGTGGGGAGGTGGAAACATTAAAGCCATTGAGGAGCGTTCGCTTTCATTATTTTTAAATCATATCAGAAGGAACGATGCGGAGTAGAAACGGAAACGGATATGAAACCAAGTGATGTTTGTATGCCTGCCACTCTTGCCATTGTGCATACGTGTGTCTGTATGTGTGTGCTTGTGTGTGTGTGTGGGCTTAATTCAACGTCTCATTTGCATACATTAAAATGTCACATTTTACATGCCGTTTGTGCGCCTCTCTCTCTCGCCCTAAGCCAAAAACGGTAGGCCGTCAGTTAACGTTAAGAAGCCTCCGCCTGTTACACATAAACTACATTAGCAATTGCCAGTCAGTCCGCACGCAGCAACGACACGATGCCAAAGGAAGACATCTGTGGGTTCTTCTTCTTACCCAAAACAGAATCAACAGCAGCAGCAGCAGCAGCAGCACCATTGCGTCCATGTAAAAATGGCTTAACGCGCAAATCTTTCAACTAAACATTAATCCTAATGGTTTTCAATTTTTTTTCTTTCTTTTTTCTCGCTTCGGTTCGCTTTTTTTTTGCGCCCGTCTGTGGCAAGTCAACTTAGCGAACAGCAGCCAACAGTGAACCACAATCCCTGCCTCACGCGATTCCTGTTTTGCATGTAAATACGCTTTTTGATATTGCGGCGCATTTCGCCTGCAGCCTGATTGCCTCTGACAGCTACAGTCCCCCACCTAAGTATTCCTCCCATCACCCACCACCATACAGGGCAGACTCAAAATATGAATTTTACGCGAATTGCTAAAAGGCCAACTCATAAAATGATGGCCCACATTCATTAGACAGGCTCATTAATCAGCAGCCAGGACCAAATGATGCCCTTGACTTAGTTGTTGTTGTTGGCCAACTGCTGGAATCTTTAATAGTCTGTGGCTAAAATAATTGCATGGCTATTAAATATGTGAGGAATATCTTTCTTTTTACAAAAAATTCGAAAAACTAATTTATTCAATTATTTATTTATGTTGTTTGACCTAACGACACACACAAAATTCCAATGGATGAAAATTATTTTAATAATATTTGTATACTTATCAGTCTGAAAAAAAGTATACATAATATTATTTGATAAACAAATTGTATGCATGGCTACATTGAAAATGTTTAACACGACAAAAAAATTGGCTGCCAATCGGCTTTATAATAATTATTTTTTACTAGCAAATTTGCCAACTGAATGCATTGCAGTGGATAAAATGATTTAAAAATGATATAAGTGCGTGTGTGTGTGTGTGTGTAAGCAGAAAGCCAGAAAAAAGTAACCACACCTATTCGTCCTTTGGGTGCTTTGCGTATACTTTATATACATAATGCTACAATGAATACACTGTGGAGCTCATCGCACACTATCACATTAAGTTGTTGTTGTTGTTGTTGGTGGTGTTAGTGGTGCTGGTGGTGGTGGTGGTGGTGGAGTGAACTGAGCAAAAGCTCAAGTGGGCTTTTGTTTTTGTTTTGTTTCTTGTTTAAATAAAACTGTGTCGCAACAATGGCAAAGCAAGTGTTTTTCTGTTTTGATTATCCACACCCAACACATATGCGTGCATGTCTGTGTGTCCATGTGTGTGTGTAGAGATGATGATAGCTGTCTGATTTGCGAGATATGTGCACACTCTAACACACACACACACGAACTTTCTTTGTATCCATGTGACATACATAAAAAAAAGAAGACGGAATAAGAAAGAAACACATTTTGAGCCACTAAGCTATTGTTGAAGTTTATCTTTGCATTTGCCAAATGATGGCAGTTTGGCTTTTGTTATTGTGCCCATTTTGATACATATATATTGTAGACGTATTTTATTGCTGTTGCTGTTGCTGTTTGCTGTTTGCAATTGACATTGACGTTAGCAGCAGGTAGCTTAAAACGAAATAAGTTTTGGCAATCGTAATGCTCATCAGCGTAATTTCACATTACTCATATTTAATGATGCTTTCGCTAACAACATTTTGATTGTCGCAATCTACTAATGAGAGATGACAATTGTAAATGGAATGATTGAAACTATTTTATAATCATTTGTTAACATTCACATGTATAGTATAACTAATGTTTGATTCCCTTTCATCGAATGGAGCACAATAGACTTTTAGTCGGTCATTAGCAGCAATTATTTCCATTATTTTTTTGTGCTTTGTGCTTTGTGTGATTTCGATTTTGAAGAAAAGCCTAAAAAAGAGAACGCCCACAATATTTATTAATATTTTTTTTTTTGTGGGTAAATTGATATGCAGTGCGCCATAAATTGTAACATTTCAATTAAAAATGATAGCCATAGCTGAAAGCCAACAAAAGAAGGGCCCAAATACATAAAAAATGAAACGAAACTTGCCAAGACAAACAGTGGGTTGGAATGGAGGGGGGAGGGGGAGAAGAGGGTCTTAGGGGTCGAATGGCCTGTCTGACCGGACAACGCCCAAAGCATGCTAAGCAAATTGAAACAAAATGATGCCCACTCTACGTGTGTGTGTGCGTGTGTTGACTTTTTTTCGATTTGTATTGAAATCATTAGAGCGCAACCAAACAGAAAAACAACAAAAAGTTAAAAAAAAAAAAAACATAGAAGAAAGAAAAGAAAGTTGGTATCGTTGACAAGGGGCAAGCAAGGCAGTGTGGCAGAGGGGCAGGCAGGGAAAACGAAACAGGTTGAAGGTGCTTTAATGTCTGACGAGTAAACAAACGAGCGACTGACGCCTATTAATCATGCAGACTTTACGTACCATTAAGCACGAATATTTCAACAGGCCAAAAAAGGCGTTTCGACTTTTTGGTATATCATTGCGGCATGATATGAGAGTTCCCACGGGCCCAAGCTAAGCAAAGCCACTAGCATAGGGTTCTTTAATGAGTTGGGCCGGCGACTGCCGATATACCCTACATACGAACGTATCTATCTATCTACAGCTGTCAGATGGTGAGGACCTGTTCTATTTGTGCCTTCTGGGCGTGTAAAAAGGTTCAAAGTGTAAGCAAGCAAGTATCAAAAAAAGCAAAAAGAGCAAAGCAACACCCCAGCCAAAGTGAACTGAACTGAACCCAACACAAGCTGAGTAACTGGCCGCATTTTGCCCACTTGGCTGCCTAATGGCAAAAATATTGTATTACAACAATTTGTGCAGTTAACCCGAACCCCAGCTGCAAAAAAAAGTACAAAAAGAAAAGAAAATGAAAAAAGCATCCAACATATACATATAGAAAATGCTAAAAAGGCAACAGCCCAAGGGTCGCTAACGATATGGTAAATTTATCAAAAAATATATATACAAGACCCCACAACAACATGACACCAGCCAACAACAGTCAACACTGAACAGTGAACAGTCAACAACGAAGAGCTAACAGTCAGGCATGAAATAATCAGTCGCAGTCGACAACATAAATGGTCCACAAAAGGCAAATGTTAAGGCTAAAAGGCTTTTCAGGTCGAGGCGATGACCCTTTGGGCATCTGCAAATTGATTTGACTCCCACACCAAAATGGCCAGCAGCAAATGAAGCTGAAATTTTGCAGAATGCTCGCGCAGATCGGCCTGCAAAGCTCTTAAATAATTTAAATACGCAACTATGACAAACAGTTTGTGTACAAAGTCAAGCTCACAAGAGCGGAAAAGGGAAAAGACAATTCAATCGATTTGCCAAAGCTTTACACACACAGTAACAAAGACGTACTCACATATGGTTGGGGAGGTAGGGGTGACAAACAAAGCTAGAAATATTTTTACTTTTTGTCATTTCCTCAAAACACATTCCTGACATTCAAACAAAGAGCGAGAAAATATGTTAACACACAAGTTTAAGAAAATGTAGCATACTTTTGAGGGTTCACAGAAGTAAAAAGTAGTTTCGAGATGGCAACGTGATAAGTTGATATTCCTTAGCCTTTCGATATTATTATAAATAGCAAAATAAAGAATGAACTGAGCATGAATAATTAAAAGGGATTAAATGCTTCGTTCACTTCACAGAAAAACGAAACAAATGATTTTATCGATGTGCCTTGTTCTACTTACTTTTTCAACCACGGTGTGCGGCATGTCACGTGCCCATCGCTGGGTGTTAATGGAGGTATTGGTGATGGTGGCTGGCGGAAGTCGTGCAAGGGAAGCTGGCAGTGAAATGCCGCGCCCAACACTTTCGCCCTCAAGACGCACTCAAGCGCAACTGGGAAGCTATGGCAAAAATGGCAAATGGCATCTCGATGTTAGTTTTAGGTGCTTGCAGCAGTGAATTTGGCAATAGACGAGCGCAAATAGAGCAGAAAAATTGCGCCTCTGGTTGCTACTCTGAGCCCCTCTGACCTTTCAAGAGCCTGCGACTGAGAGCTAAACTAAAAACTAAGAACTTGGAAATGAAACTGAAAATCCTGCTGCTCCTGCTGCTGCTGCTGTCCTGCCATAGTGAAAGTTGTGAAGAGAAAGTTTTTTACAGCAGGCAATGGCGATATGTGTTGGCTGCTCGACTGCCACTGGGCTGCTGTCGAGTAATTTATTTGGTAAGTGGTAATCAATGGGCGGCTGTCCGGTGCCGTTGTCGGCGTTGATGGTGATATACGAGTAGAAGCGGATGGGTTAAGCCAACTGCTGGGCCAAGCTTATCGCGAGAGTTGGCCCACACTCTTTCTCATTGCCTACTGCCTACTGCTTGCTGAGATTCGACCGGGGCTCTTAAAGTTGTAAAGTAGCCAAAGCGGCAGTTTTATGGCCGGCAGTTGAAAGGTCACTGCAGATGGAAAGATTTGTTGGCCAGGATTTATGACAACATGCTCAGCATTAGCATTCCAAACATGCTGTTAACATCAGCATTTGCATATGCACATGACTACGACTCCAACTGCTACACACATACACACTCACACAGATACTCATCATCAAACTCATTCGAGTGCTCGCATCATATGTGCGAATAATGTGCGGCAGCCCCAAAGCTTTGCCAAAAAGTATCCATAACAATAAAGCAGCATTAGCAGCTGCCCAACAACAACGAATACAACATGAACACAGACAGAAAACAACAAATGTTTTTTCTGTTTCTTTTTTTTTAGCTAAATTATGGCCATCATTTAAAGTGTTATTTCCCTTTTTGCAGCTTTTCTCCCATTTGTGTATGTTCTAACAAAAAGCAAAATTCAGCATTAAAAATGTGGCGCAAATTATGCAAAAAGGCAAAACAAATTTCACAAATTATTATAACAAAATGACAAAACAGCTTTTTGAAGTAGAATTTCAAGTACTCTTTTGAACATATTTGTTTTCTAATGGAATATTCTGTTGTAATTTAATTTATGAAAGAATCATTTCTATCCCATTTTGCCATCATCGGTTTGACAACATGCACTTACCCACTTTCATTGCAGGGTATTCTTTATGTTTTTACCAAATGCGCAGCACTTGTGTGCAGTTGGTGTTGCCGCAGAACTGCCAATGACCGCAATAAGCACATGCCACCAGCTACATATACATTTGGCGCATACACACTCTCGCCTTGGCTAGCTTGCAGCTGCAGCATTTTGTGAGTCGACAATTTCAGGCCGCACATTTGGACTTTGTTGCATTTGTCGCGAGCTTTATGTTTTTTTTCTTGTTGCTTTGCCTTTTTATGTGTGCTATATGATTTTTGGTTTAATTTTTTTGTGTTGGCTCTGACCCTGCAAAGCATAATACGGGATGGATAGCCGCTTTGTGCATATCATGAAATTTTAATTGAATTTTTGCATTTTTATTATGCAGAGTGAAATGATGGCAGAGACGAAACTTTACAGTTGTCAATAACTTTGACACCCTCAACCCTGGTGGTGGCACTGACTAGGGCAATGCAGCACTCATACGCCTCGTTGGCTCAATGTCAAAAGTGGAGCTAGGGAGAGGACTACTTTTCGGCTTTGGGCCACTGTTAACCATTCATTTGGCCTCGTTCTGCGAAATATATATATTCAGTTATTCAGTTCGCTACGCCTGCAACATATTCCATTTTTTGCATATACATTTACGCGAATATATGTTTTCAGTGCGTAGGTTTTGCGGCTGCCAGAAATTGTATTTTTATTTGTATATTATGGATTAATGCGGTTGGCGTGGGAAGGCACGGGGGTGATAAAGCTCTGAGGGGTTGATGAATATGTGTACATATATTTCAATTGAAACAAAAATAATATTTGCATGGCATTTTAATGCAATTTTAATATGCGCGCGCAGCTTAATTAAATATTTAATATTCCATGCGATTGAAATTGCGACTGTTGTCGGCTGTTGACTCTGGATGCTGCCTTTGCCGCCTTTGCTGCTTTTGCTTTTGGCGCAAATTGACTTTTTATGCTGTGCTTGGAAAAGCGTAAAGTTAATTATCAATAACATTTGCGCGCGCTCGCATCACTTAATAAATTAAATAAATGTCATCAAGTGCGAGGCTGCCTTTGACTTTAAATCCGCACACACACACACAAACACATAGCGAGAGAGTTGCACAAAGACTCGTAACAAAATGGAAAAGATATAAAATGTGAATAATAATAATTATGCAAATGTGGGAAATCACACATAATATTGAAATCTGCTTTCATTCTTATGTTCACACGTTGAGCACATAAAATAATACTTAATCTTCGCTTAATTATGAGAAATATTCAATGACATTGCCACACGCACATAGGTCAACATTTGCTTGCCACTTGCTGTGTATCCTATGTATATTCATTTGTATGTCTGTTAAGTGCGATTGGGTCTTAAATTTCACTTAAGCCTTTAAGTAAATTATTGCTAATGGCTTGCAAACAGCCACAAGAAAATCACAGGCAGACAGACAGACAGACAAATCTTTAACGGGTAGATAGCTTGACGGAACGGTGCCAAGATGTGTGAGCGGCACTCCACACAGTAAAGTAATCACAACATTTGATTGATTGAAATCAATTTCCCGTCAAAGGCATGTCTGCTGCTGCTGCCTCTGTGTGTGTGATATATATACTTATGTGTGTGTGTGTGTTTATTTGTCTATGCATATTTACTTAAACTTCATTTCTTTCTTGGGTTTCTTGTGTGTATGTGTGTGTGTGTGTACTTAGATTGCGCCGATAAATGACGATACGCTTGAAATCAAGCGAAGCAATGGCTCTGGCTCCGGCTCACTGAGCTGCCATAGATGCCAAGTGCAGACATGCGACAAGGACAACTCGGAGGACATACATACATAACGTGTGGCATAAAGGACGCCTTTTAAGGCACTTGCCACTTGCCCCTTCCACTTTGCGCTGCTTTATTCCGCGAAATTAATTTCAAATGAGTGACTGATGACGATTATAAAGAATCATGTGAGCATATAAAATACATACACATATGCATAAATGATGAGTGAAATGCATTTGTGTGGAAAACAAGCTTGCCCGAAATTGGTGTTGTCTATTCTTTAAGGACACAGCCCCCCCACCCCTTTCAAACCCGTGTAAAGCAAATCGCATAGCGCGCACACAGACCGACAAAAGAAAAACAACAGCACAGCACAAAATACGTGGCTGGGATTTTTATAACCAAATCAGGACAAGGCTCCTTTTGGCTGGCACTGCTAACCAACTCGCTGTTGGCCTCAATACTCTTTTCGATTTCGCCTGTTGGCAGACTCCAAATGCTTTTTGGCATTGCTTTTTATTGTTTTTTATGATCATTTGTATTCATCAATTTTGTATTGATTTGGCGCTAGCTTCGTCTTCGGCGTTTATGTGCCACGAAAGGATGAAAATGAATATACATATACATATACATTTATATATATGTTTGTGCAAAAGGCAATGAATTCGAATATCTTGACGCTGCCGTCTCACAAATTTATGAGCTATAAAAACAGCTGCTGAGCGGCTTTCCTTGGCCCCAATACCAGCAGCCAAAACAAATACATGAACAAGAACAAGAACAACAGCAGCTAAGTGTTCCAAATTTTTGATTACTTTCGTTATTGTTTTTATGCGTTTTCGCAATTTTGTTGATTTTATGTGTTTTATTTTTACTTTGAGTATTTTAATTATCTGCCAAAATGTTTATTGCCAAGTTAAAAGCAACATGGTGACAATGCATTCCCAATTTCAAATAATATCCATTAGATAGAATAATGACATCTTCTGTGACTTATGCTTTTCGAGGTAAAACTTTACCAAAACGCTATTGACTCGAAACCGAGAAAAGACTTTTCCAAGTTAGCTATGCACGATTTGTGGCTTTCGATTTGTCAATCAGGTAATAAGCTCATTAGTCAAGTCAATCAAGTTATCAATTGCAGTAGCATTAGCATTAGTCGAAGCTGCAGCTGCTGCAACTGCAATTGTTACCGGACTGCTGTCCACAGCATAAAAGGGGGCAATGAAAACTTTTGCTCTTCTTATACTTTGTTCTCTTCGTTGTTGTTGCTGTTGTTGTTGGTGGTGTTCAGTTGGGCTTTTATGATAAATTGATTGATATTTGAATTTAATGATAAGCGGGCAGTTAGCAGTCAGTCAGTCGAGCGTCTGAGTTTGAGTTTGCAATTGAATTTTGCTTTGGTTGAGGGGGTGGATTGGGCTTCTTTTCATTTTTCAACTTCAACGCCAGCAGACGGTGTTATGGCTTGGTTCTGGCTCCTTGTTGCTTGCCCTTTTCGTCCTTTTCTTTCTGGCTTTCTTTCTTTGGTGCGTCTTGTGTCTTGTAAAATATGCAAATTTTTTTTACACTTGATGCTTGATACAAACGAAAACTTTTGGAACTGATAATGACATTTTTATAGTGCGTTGACGAGCTCAGCAGCCATTAGGTGCCACAACTTGGGGCATGAGTTATTATGACCTCAGTTGCCTTAGGTGCCCTAACCACATAGACAGTTTCAGCTTGAGCATCAGCTTCTGCTCCGGTTAAAGCTGCTGGTCGAAACTGTCGCCGATGTGTAGAACTAACATCAATTTGTGGCATTGCTGGCGATTGCCAATCGATTTATATGCCAATTTGCATAATCATTAAGTTCACGCGCACACACACACACATATACAGCAGCAACACTAACTGTTACACACATCTATTCTGCATACGCACACATAGAGAGGTCCAGACATATTGGCAATAACTTTGGCTCAGGCAAAAGGTTCGCATAAAATTTGCTTGAATTTTTATATGAAATTGATTTTCCCAGGCATTTCACTCCCCGCCACGCCCCGCTTGCAATCTGCCATTTGCCGCATTTCCGCTAGACAGACGGAAAGACAGACAGAATGCAGAATCCACCTTGCCACCATGCCCCGTTTGTATATTTACCTTTTGGATGTACAGAGGATGGACAGGATGTAAAGGAAACAAGGCTTCAACTTCAACTCTTGCCACATGCGAAACCGAAAGCCTTGGGACTTGGAGTGATTTTCAGTTCTCAAGTCTTCTGTTCGTGCTATGCTTTACCTGTTCTCTGTTCCCTCGTTCTCTTGTTCCCTCGTTCCCCCGTTCTCCCTGTCTATCCATCTGTCTGTCTCTGTTAAATTTTCATAAATTTGAAATTGTTCAACTTATGAAAGTTTTTTAAATTGTTTAAACTTCAGATGGCCAGGCTGCCAATCTTCATTCGTTTTGGCCTCATTAAAGCGGCCTCGGGCCAGACTTGGCCCACTGAATTATTTATAAAGCCCGCTCTGCGAAAGAAATGTACAAGTAAAATATATATATAAATATTCGGACACGAGCATGAATATGGACTGAGCCTAAGCCGAAGCACGAGCAAAAGCATGATAATGTCGGCCCTCCTTTCCTACTTCTTTCTCTTTTTTAAACAAGGTGTGCCAGTGCCAGTTCTCCACTCGTTTCCCCTTGGGGGTGCGAGAGGTCAAAAACTTGAATAGAAGGAAGTGCTGCAAATTATGCCGGTAGCACTTTGCGTTAGCAGCAATACTAGCAAAAGCATCAGCCAAAAAAGGGGAAGTCGAGCGTTTCACTTTGGCCTTTTATTTTAACTAGCACACACACATACGTTCAGGCGTAAGTTTGACCACATTTACATATGTATATGTATGCATTTATTTGAAAATAGTTTTTTGGTTGTTGCCCAGTTTGTTAACGTTGTTGGCCATGGCCATTTGGAATTCTTTAGCAAGGAAATAGTCTTTTATATGATCATTTAGAATCGTTGTGGCTTTTGCAATTAAAGTGCGGTATAATCAAGTAATATCGTTTGTTATTCAAACGCCGCTTTAACTTGTTCTTTATAAATGTATCCTGTTTTCTTATTAAAATGAATTGCTTCTTAAAACAGTCAGTCAAGTCTTGTTTAAGCCGCTTTTGCCATGACTATTCACTGCCAAATAAGGGCACGTCTGAGTCCATCTTAGCCTTAGCTCTCCCACAAGCATGATGTGCATAATCCGCGCACTCTACGCCAAGATTATTAAACGCCAGGCCAAGGCAACAGCCAAAAGGTAAAGTCAGAATGTTGTGGCAAAAAGGGTTGCCCAGACGCCACTTTGAATCACTTTGAGGCAGCTTTCTGTGCCACAAATTGCATTAAGCGTATTAATTTTGCTGCTAAACTGAGCTTTGCCTTATACAATCACTGCATGTGCGCGAGTATTACCAAAATGAAAAACGTTTTGAGAAGTCCTTAACATACCCTGTGATCGAGGGTGGGGTTAAAACTAACTACAAGTTTAGACAGTATATCTTAACTGATCAGCTTGCGATAAGAGTTTCGTTTCAATTAAGCGTCACTTTAAAGGACAACAATTGAAATATTACGTTTGATAACTGTCGCCCATTTAAGCGACAAGGTAGCCGAGTTAACTGCGCGACCTTTGCATACCCATGACAGACTCCCACTCGCCCACTCCCCGCCCACCTTCAAGGCTCGACAGTCAGCGAGCCGTGTCGCAATGGCATTTGTTACTTTGCCTTTTGGCTTCTGACTCTGAGTCTGAGTCTGACTCGCGCTTTGATGTCGTCGTTGCTGGCATGTCGGAATCGGAGTGGAATTGGCTTGAGGTTGCTGCTTCAGGTATTAAAGGGAGTCGATGGCAGGCTAGTCGCGGAAATTGTGCGCCGCAATCTCTTAAGACCGGCGACAAATATACTTGAGCGCCGTGGCCCGTCTCGGCTTTGGGCATTACCCAAGATTTAACAACAACTTCGCCACGCTTTGTCTCTGTATTTGTGTGTGTGTCTGTGTGTGTGTTGTGTTTGTGTGTGTTTTGTTGCGGGTTAAACGAAGCAATGTCGCTCAGGTAAGCGCACACAGGCTCGTAAATAATTAATCTGGCCGCAAAGTGCGATTATCAAAGTGTTGGAAAAATGTTAAATAGCTCCCCGGAGGCACAGCCACATTAAAATGTGGCGACAGTTGTCCCGTGCTTGACAAATGCCTTCCTTTCCCCTGCCCCCAAGCACATTTTCAACATTGCCAACAAGTGTGCCTGCAGCCATTTTGCTTGCCATTTTGATATTTGGCTGCCAGCATCAGTTGATGTTTTTCAATTATGCAAATAAAGGGATTAATTTGTTGCCCAACTGATAAGACGGAACGACGCGGCGCCTGCGACTCTAAAAATTGTTTTTAACAATGCACCCGTCGCTGATAAAAGTTGTTTGCCTCACGGCAGACAAAATGCGACAACTATACAAAATTTCAATTAAACGGCGAAAGAAACGTTCAAAAAAAGAGTTTAGAGAAAGTTAGACAATAATTTGTTGAGAATGGAAAATATATAGAATGCAAATTAAGGAGAATATTGACTTGAGAAGCTTATAAAAAAAACTGTAATGAAAGTAAAAGCCAATTTTTGAATTATTGCAAAAGAAAATTAAAATTCATGAACACTATAAAAGGGTTGCATGACTCGAGAGCAAGCATTTTCCAGTGCGCATCATATAATTTTATTTGTCTCAAACATTTTTCGGGTGTCAATTTCTGGTATCTGTGTGTGTGTGTGTGTTTCTACGACTTTTGTTGAGCTCTGTTGTCTGTTGGCATTCATTTATTTTATTTGCCGTTTCAATTGTGAGCTGATGCTGGAAGTGGCTGTCGGGTATTAGGTCTAAATGGGGTATTACAACATTTTAAGAGCAACAACAACAGCAACAACAACAACAATTGGAACAATAACTGAAACAACTGCTGTCACACGATATGAGTGTTTGTTGGTGTTGGTGGCTTGTCAAGTGTGGCAGATAGGGTTTAAAGTTCGTTGTTTGGGGGGTGGCTGGGGGGGTTGAAGGAGGCGTTGCACAAATTAAACCCGAATGAAAATTAAACGATGCATGAAATTACTTTGCTTCTTCTTCTTCTTCTGCGCTCTTTGCTCTTCTGTCAGCTTTTTTTCTTTGCTGCTTTGTTGTTGTTGCTGTTGTTGACTGAACTTTTTCGTTAGCTTTGGCTTTGGCTTTGCCACTGGCTTCTGCTTTGGTAGCAAGCAAGAAGAGACGTCGTTGCCTCTCCTTTTTTTTTAATTTTTAATGTGCAGCCAGTTGTTGTTATTGTTGTTGTTAACTTGAAGCGGCGTATTTTTTTCCTTCTTTTCAAGCCATACTCGAGTAGAGTTGAGTGGAGTTGGCGGAGGCGTGGACAGGATAACAGCAAAAGGACACACGCCATTTACGCAGCCAGTGAGCACTGCACTTAAATACAACAAAAAAAAAGAAGCTGATGGCGAACAAATACGCAAAGCGAAAGAGAGAGAGGAAAAAAAGGAAGCCAAACAGCCCCAGCCAATTTGTTAAGTCAAATGTCAGCAACTGCAATTAAGGCGCATTTAGTTGAACGGTGGGTGGATTTGGGTTGGAGTTACAGACGTGCCACCTGTCAGGCCTTGACATTAATAAAAGCTTGTTGAAAACCAGATATATGTGCATGGATCTGATAAGCAGATGATCATTTTAGATATTTATTTGTGCATACTCCATTTACCAAACGCTGGGACACTTAATAAATTAACTGAAAAAGAAAGATCTTCACGCACATAAGTTATGTACATACATGTTTACTTGAGTAGGATATATATGCAAATGAGTCCTGTCGCTGATGTCTTTCGGCACAAATCTTGTGCTTATTAGCACATTTTATTGCCTATTTTAACCCTTTTTTGTGCTTTGCCAACAAAAGCGAATCATGAAATCAAACCGAACTCCTTGCATAATATATACAAACGGATATGAATTTATAATGTACGACTTTCTTTTCTGTTTATCCCCCATATATATTTTGTTGTTATTCTTTATGATGTCTGCCATAAATTGTTGGCCAAAACCAAATGCACAAAAGACAACAAAAAGGCGCACGTACATTTGCTGCTGACTGGCAAACAACTAACTCATTTTGCGGTTGCCACCTTTTTTGTGCCAATTGTCTGGCTGGCAACTTTTATATGCATATATATATATTCTTTTTTTTGCTTTGCTATTGCCTTATAAAAGTCGCGACTGCGATTCCGATCCGCTATGTGTGTGTGTGTGTGTTGAGTATCTGATGAGTTGAGTTTGTGTGCACATTGTTCAATATTAAACCTGTGTGTGTGTGTGTGTGTTTGGGGTTTGGGTTGAACGTGTGACAGCTCAATATATTCGCCATTTGTCGCCGCCACTCGCACACAGCCCACAGGAGGCAAGGTGTAGTCGCTCTCTGCGGCTGCCGCATGTTGCAAAACTGTTGAACGCTGCCACAAAGCACCGAGTGTGTGGAACAACAAGAAGCTTGGGGGACATCTCGTCATTGGCAGCCGCATCGGTATTCACATACGCCATGTGGGCGCGGCGTCCCAAGTCTCAACTCCTTCGCATATTGTTGTTGTTGGTGTTGTTGTTGTTTTCTTTGTCGACGTCGACGTCGTCGTCGTCGTCGTTGTTATTGTAGTTGAAATGCAGGAAAATCAATTTCGTTCTCCATTTGCAGTTGGCAATTTGCATAATAAGGTCGTTTGGCGCAATTTGCATGTGAATGTGATAAATTCAACGGGTGGCGCTTTGGCGCACGCGGCGCATACGTAACACCCATACACAACCACACGTAACAAACCAATGTGTGTGTGTGTGTTTGTTTTTCGTGCGCCTTTTTTAACTTTTCCCCCTCCGCATTCGGTTTTTCACCTTTGATACACACACGAATGAGGAAGGGTGGCGGGGGGTTTTTGAGAAATGAAAAGTGTAGCTGTATATTAAATAAGTAGGTGTGTCCATGTCATGGCAATGCCGACAACGACAACAACAACAACAACAAGCATACAAGCTGCCACAAAGCAACTGCCAATTGGTAGTGACTTCTTGGCTTTTCACTCCGTTTTCTGGTCAACTGCAGCTGCAATTGCCGTGCAATCATAAAAACGTGAAACTTCGAACGCGCCAAAATGTCGTAAAAGCAAATATGAGAATTTGTGTGATTTAAACGCTTTGGCGTTGCCCGTTTTATGCCCCCAAGCGGATAGCTCAACGGAATGGGGGTGTGTGTGTGTGTGTGTGAATATCTGGCTTGTAGTCGTTGCTGGCCAACAAAACTGACGTTTGAATTGTAGACTGCAGCGACGTCCACTCAACGAGCATTTCGTCTCTCTAGGCCATTTTTTTTTTCTGTGTCCTTGTTTGTTGTTGTTGTTGTTTGGCCAGCCGATTTGTAATATCGGAACTTTCGAACGGGATATGGAGGACCCGCAGGCACCACAGGAGCTGCATATGCAGTCGTCCAAGCATAATTCATGTGACAGCCGGTGGAGATTTTTTTTTTGGTTTGCGTTTGGGTTTGGGTTTTGCTCGCCCGACTGCACTTTCTATTTTACATGCAAAATATGGCATACGGATGGCAGTTACTACTACGTTTTTTTCATTTTCATTTTTCATCGAGAATATATATGGGAGCTTAGCCCGTAACTGAAAAGAGTATTAACTGTATGCAGAGCGCAGTCAGAAATCGATTGAATTCTCTATGCTGGCCAAGCTCTGATTCAATTTAAAGCGCGCGCGCTTCTTGCGAAAAGAACGAAAACAAATCTTCTTAAATTCATATACAATAAATTATCTTAAAATTAGTTAGCTGCATTCGTTAAATCCTCATGATTATAACATTTAAAATGGGCAAATAACCAAAGCGCCAAAAACGTTAGGGGCAGCTAATGCATGCAGCTAACATGGCTGGCACTAAAAGTTAACGTTTGCTACAAAAAAAAGCAACCATAAACCTGAACTAAGTTACCGTGCCCCATGCGGGGGCGGACACAAGCGAGCTTATGGCCAGACAATGCAGTTGGTAACAAAAAACAATTGAAGAGCTAGGCAACTAAAACTATATGGCAAAAACTGTTCATAGTCGTCGCAATGCTAACGTTTCCGTTTTTTCGCTCTATCCACTAATTGCAGATATAACCAGCTCCCTGACGATGACCGAGGTGAAGATACCCAATCATATAATGCGACTGAAGAGCGCCCTGCTGGGCTGTCGCTATGCTCTGGATGGGGAGTCGCTCTACTCTGTCAAATGGTACAAGGATGGCCATGAAATCTATCGCTATGTGCCGCGCGACAAGCCACCTGGACAGGCATTTCCACTGCCCGGCGTCAATATCGATGTAAGTACGCGCTCTCTCTTTATACCTCTCTTTTATTCACTAAACGTGGCAACAGGTGCTTCGAGGAGCAGTCGAAAATTTAATTTAAAAATTTTATAGCAATTTATAGAGGTGGAGGAGAGTCTGTGAGCTGGCTTAAATATAGTGTTACGGCCTTATCATAATGATTATTTTCAAAGAGCATGTAATTGCCACAGCCAACAGCCAACAGCAACAAATACAACTACAATATTGTTGCTGTTGTTTTGTGTGCTGATTACGTCGTCGCAAAATGAAATTGCTGCCACGTAGTTTTGCCATTTAACTTTAATTTAATGTTGATGTAATTTTTTTTGTTAGCCATAAAATTGTTTGCTTCCCTCTCTATGCATGTATGTGCGTGTGTGTAAGTGTGTGTGTGTGCCGGGTCACGTTGCGGTCTGGTCTGGGAGCCCATCCCAAACGCTCTCTCTCTCTCCCTCTCTCTGTACACGTCACTCAATTTCAATTGCGATTGAAAAGGTTACATGGCCAAAATCACTTAAAGCTGCCAATCCTAAACGTAAGACCCTTCCCATTGCCCTATTCCATAATAATGGCTGGCTGGCTAAACCGAACTCTAATAATAATAATAATAATTTGCTAAAGCACTTAAGTGCGTCTACTTTGTGTGGCGTTTTGTTGACAGCCGCGTCAACCAGACTCTCCCAACTCCCTCTTGTTGGCGTTTTGCATCAGCAGCAGAAACAAAATATGGCCAAAGGCGAAAGGCGAACGGGAAAATAAACCAAAGCCAAAGCAATTGACGTACGCCTAACGCGGCGTATGAGCAATGCGAACAGCGCGACTTTTATAGCTTGTGCGTGCCACAACCACAGCATGTCCAACAGCTCGTCCTTGTCCTCCTTTTTCACTGCTGTACTGTGCTGTGCTGCGCTGTGTGCCCTGCCCAGTGCGTAATGTGTAGGCGGGAACGTCTGCATTTAGACATAAAAGAGTTGTGCTCAACTGCATGTGTGTGCGTGTGTATGTGTGTTTGTCTGTGTTGAGTCCCTTGCCTAGCGAAAATTGTAACAGATATTTATGGGTCATACACTACGCGTGATTTGAACAGCAGCAGGGGAATGTGGCAGGCGTCGATGAATCGCTAACGTGACATAGAACTGGTTGACTGTTTAGGATACGTGTTGCGAATTTTTGAGCATTTAAATAAACACTGTTGTGCCTTTGACAAACTTTTAAAACTATAACCAAATGCTGGTTCCCATGGATGTTTTGAAATGAAAATCTAAATCGATTTCTAGTCACAAAAATTTGACATGAAAATCGAATAAAAATTAAGTTTCTAGATTTAAATGCAGTAATAATCTAGGACCAAATACAAGACATTTGGTGCATTGCATATAAAAATCGGACAAAAAATGATGAAGTTATGGCAATCGGAAGTTCAGACAAACTCACAAGTCGATTTTTTGTCACAAAAATTTGACATAAAAATTGACCAAAAATTAAGTTTCTAGATTTAAATGCAGTAATAATCTTGGACCAAATACAAGACATTTGGTGCATTGCATATGAAAATCGGACAAAAAATGATGAAGTTATGGCAATCGGAAGTTCAGACAAACTCACAAGTCGATTTTTTGTCACAAAAATTTGACATAAAAATTGACCAAAAATTAAATTTCTTTATTTTGTATTTATTTAAATGCAGTATTAATCTATAGTGCAAACCAAGTCTTTTGATGTAAAACATTTGAAAATCGGGGTAATTTTAAGGAAGTTATGTCAATCGGAAGCTTTGTTCCACGCTCAAGTCGGTTATCGGTCATAAAAAATTGACATGAAAATCGACCAAAAATTAAATTTCTTTATTTTGTGTTTATTTAAATGCAGTATTAATCTATAGTGCAAACCAAGTCTTTTGATGTAAAACATTTGAAAATCAGGGTAATTTTAAGGAAGTTATGTCAATCGGAAGCTTTGTTCCACGCTCAAGTCGGTTATCGGTCATAAAAAAATGACATGAAAATCGACCAAAAATTAAGTTTCTTTATTTTGTATTTATTTAAATGCAGTATTAATCTATAGTGCAATCCAAGTCTTTTGATGTTTAACATTCGAAAATCGGGCTAATTTTAAGGAAGTTATGGCAATCGAAAATTCTGTTTCTCTCCCAAATCGATTATTGGTCACAAAAATATGTCATGAAATCGAGTAAAAATTAAGTTTATAGATTTAAATGCAGTATTAATCTAGGGTAAAATACAAGAGTTTTGATGTATTGCATATAAAAATGGGGTTAAAAATGACGAAGTCATGGCAATCGGAAGTTCTGACAAACTCACAAGTCGATTATTGGTCACAAAAATTCTAGAGCTGAAGTTTAGTTCAACTACCGAATGGATTTTTTGACACAGCTTTAATGATTTGTTTGGAATATATCTTAAACAGAGCCAACTTACTTGTTTCATCATACTGCTTCTCATCTACACGTCGTATACGTCATTTTGCAACAGGTATAAACCATTAGTACATAAAATAGTCGTAGCTTACTACTACGGTTCGCTTAGCTGACAGAACTGTTAACTGCTGCCTGACCGGGTTGAGAATCATAATAAATTGTGTGAATTGCATTTTGTTGCAGCCATCATAAACAAAATGGCGCTCGCACGTACATAGCAAGGCGAATGCAATAAACGCGGCCAAAGGCAAAGTCCGCGGCCCGCCCTCTCCCCAACTAAAATGGCAACTACAATTTGAATTGTGGTTGGGTTTGGTTCCGGGCTTTGGGCTTTGGTCGCTTTGCCTCCCTTACTTCCTGACTGAATGTTTGTACAACGGGCGCTGACAACTTGAGCGTTCATAGAAATTGGCAAGCGGGAGAGTCACCTCCTGTTTCCCTATACATGGATATCTCCCCCAACTCTATAGAGGAAGGAATCGGCTTAAGCACTAGAAAGAAACAAACAAAAGCCAGTTCGCAGTCATTGTGACGGGGTAATGGTACTAAGCAGGGCGGGGAGATGTTGGGCTGGTGGGGCGGGCGGTGGCAACAAGCAACAAACCAAAAATAATGTTGAACGTGACTTTTGTGATTGTTTGCGCACAGAGCAGAAGAAGAAAAAGAAATGCTGGACGAGAGATGAGGCGGAGGAAGAATGGAATTTTCATAAAAATTTGCTCGACAAGTTTTTCGGGTAGCCCGCGTCAAGGAAAATGGAAAGAAATGAAAACTTTACCAACTACTTTTGAGCTGCGTATATGTGCTGTGTGTGTATGTGTGTGTGTGATAATAAAACTGCAACTTAAAGAACTTGACTGCAATTGTTTCTGGCAAAGATGTTGAGTGACTTTTACAACAGCCACTTCTCCAGCATCTCCTTTTGCCATTGCTCCTGCGTTCCTGCTTACATTCTCATGCGTTCTGCACCGGTTACAGAGTTGCGTACGTATTCTTCCACTTGATACGTTTGTGTATGTCTTTGTGTGTGTGAGGAATGTTTCGATTGTTTCTAGATATTTCATTGCATGTTTTGGCTTTGGATCTGGCTTATGACTTGTGCTTTTACATTTGCTGTGTTAAGGGGGAAGGAGGGAGGATGGAAGCTCTCGACCAAATTACATTTTGGCCACGCCCCGAACTTTGTGTGAAAGCTGGTAAACCTTAAACTAATAATAAATACACTCAGCAATGGCTTCCTCTTCATCTTCTGCTCATTCTTTGCCATCGCCGTCTTGTTCCAATTCGTTTTCGTTTTCTTTTGCCCTACAAATCATCATCAATCTTAATTTTTCACTCAAAATAGAAAACAAACCACAGAAAGCAAATTCACCAAAATCTGAAATTGTGAAAATGTGAAAATCTGTAAATCTAATTGCCTTCATTTTGGTGGGAGTGGGCGTGTCAAGGGGCGACAAAGTGGTCGACCCACCAACTCTGTCGAGTCATGAAGCAGTAATTTATTTGAATTTCGACTTGCAAAAATATATATTTAACAAACATTTCTCTATCTCTCTCTTTCCCTCTCTCTCTTTAGCTACGCAACTCGTCGGACACGCAGGTAATGCTGCGACGCGTAACGCTCCAAAGCTCTGGACTGTACCGGTGCGAGGTATCCGGTGAGGCGCCCGCCTTTAACACCGTCTCCGAGTCGGAGACAATGACCGTTGTGGGTAAGTCCGAGGGAATCCTCAAGAGTGCTTCCAAGCTCCTCTGTGCGTTACGTTAATGGAAGCTGCTGCAAAAAGCGCAATAAGCGACAATCCTCCTCCTATAGGGAATGTAGTATGTATGCGACATGAGAGAAACAACAAAAATTTAATTAAAATGCTAATAGTCCAGAGCAGTCAACAATGTAGTTGAATGACAGCTCCAAGTGTGCTTCACTTCTGTTCTGTTCAGGGCTTGCGGGGGGAATGTGCAACAACTCGACAAGTAACGATGACAAAAAACGGACATCAGTTGAAAGCACAAGAAGCAAAAATACCATAAAGTAGTATGGCCCAGAAAGACGGTAACAGATTTTCCGTATATTAACTATGGCATGACAGTTGAGTTGAGTGAGTTGTGGAAATGTTTAAGTGCTTGCTTGAACGAATGAAGAAACAGGTAAGAGACGGTCAAAACAATAACTTAATTGTTTTTACAAGAAACCGCACTTTCACCACAGCCTGAGACCTTGCAACTTGTCCTCCCCCCGGTCTCATAATGCAATTCATTCCCAGCTTCTGTTATTCTCCTCGTCTTTAAAAAACAATAAACAAAAACAGCTGCCTTGGCCTCAGCCTCAGCCTCAACCTCAGCTACAGCCTCTGGTCGACTTAAAGAATTTTCTCTATTCTTTTGTTGTTTTTTTGCTGGGTTGCAGCCCTGGTTTCATGGAGAGTTTGCTTCTTTTTTTTGCTTAATACAACTGCATAATCTAAGCAAACAATTGAAATGGAATTTTTGTAGTCGCTGTCGCAGTCGCAATAACAAAAGGCAACAGCACTCTCATGTGAATGCGACTCCCCTTTACACATACGCATGTGTGTGTGTGTGAGGATAAAAGCGCTCCCTTGCAATGGCAAGTGTGTGGGCGTGGCTGCTGCAACTGTCATTGCAATTTGAAGTAAAATTATGTTTTCATGTCGTGCGATTTAGTTGAGTAAAAAACGAAATGGGCAAAGACAAAGCGCCATCTGTAGGGCAGAGAAGAAAGGCAAGGGCTGAGACTGGCACAAAATAAAAAATAAAAAAAACGGTTGCCTTTTGTCTTAGTGCCGGCACAAGAGCACTCGCAAGCAACTTGGAAAACTTGGCATTACATTTACATACATATGCAAAGTGCTTGGGCGTTTGTTGGTGGCAATGGCGATGGCAATGGCGGTGGTGGGGCAAGGACCGCAACAGCTTAGAATTTTATTAGAATTTTTGCCACGCAACCGCAGCGCACGCAACTCAATCAGAAACCACACACAGCAGCCGCCAGGCAGCCACCCAGCCAGCTAATCACAAATTTATAAACTCATAAAAAATCAAACAGTTATCAATATGTGCTGCAGCCACAACCACCGAACCACAGAGCCGCAGCCGCAGCCTTTAGTATTGAGTGCCTCAGGGAGGCAACATCATCATCATCATCATCATTATCATTATCGGTATTGCCATTATCATCATCAACGCCCCACAGTAAGCACATTTCATGCTGATTTGGCATCAGGCAGCCTTTGGCCATTCCTCATACTCTCTCTCTATCAGCGAACAACCCCTAAGAACAACAACAACAACAACAATGCCCGAGACGCATCGGAATGTGTTGCGGAAATGGTTTTGCATATTAAACAATGTCCTCGGCTGCCAATTGGGCGACATTCGACTCGATGGAGCCAAGAAAAAAAAAAAGAAAGCCAGAAAGTCCCAACAGTCCCAGCGGGCGCATAGCGTATCGAACAAACGGGCGAAAAAAAGGGGCAAAGCTGGCAACTCATCATCAACAACTGCGCCAGCAGCAGCAGAAGCATCATCATTCTTCTCAGAGTCCTTCGCCTTCTCCGCCTCCTCCAAACATCATATTTTTCTGCTGCTGTTGCAAGTGAGCCATAAAATATGCTTTAGTGCGTTTGCTTCGGGTATCCCAATTCAGTCGCAATGGACCCAGATATAAGAAATAAGCTAAAATCGTATTTAAACTTATATATTTTGGAAATCTTAAATTCTTTTATCTTGTGAAAATCGCCATAGTTTTCCATCGCATATCAATAGATTTGTGCTGAAAATGCAACTGCCAAGTAATTGGAATTTTATATCGGCAGCTTTTTGACATTTATTCGCCCCCCATTGGGATTTTAGCAGGGATTCCTTCGCTTCGTTCATTTTTGTTCTCTTTCCAATTGAAATTTACATTATGCCGTTCGTTCCTGCTGTTCTACTTCAGTTGCTGCGGTCAAAATGTGTCGCGCTGCGCTGCGCTGCGTTGTGTTGCGCTCTCAGCTTTTACTTTCTGCTGTGGCATCCATTACTCATACGCCGCATTGGACGACTGCTGTGCGGTGCCGCTGCTGTTGTTCAGCTGTGTGGTGCGCTTCGGAAACGACTTAAAGGCCGGCAACAGTGTAAAATCGCTTCACTTCTTCCACACTCCTGAGCTCCCTCCCAAGCGCCCTTCGTCCGTTTGTTATCTTTGCTTTTACATATGGCTACGATTTTTAATGCACGATACACTGCATCGTTGTGGGTATGTTTGAGTTAAGAAAACATTACTGTAACCAGTTACAGTTACAGTTGCTATTATACCGTTCTGGGGTCCTTGTCGATGTTTGTTGCTGTATCTCTGGGTCCAGAAATAAAAGTAAAGCGCGTTGTTTTATAATTAATGAGCACGCAAGGCGCGACGAACAGCATACGGTCTCTGTCTGTGTGAATTTATGGTTAAGTGCACTTTAAAGGACAAACATACTTACATACATACGTGTGCATACATACATATACATAACTCACTTTGCTGCTTCCTGCTGAGTTACTTCCTTCGCTCTCACACGTTCCACATGCACAGCGCACACACACACACACATATAATGTGATCGCTTATCGATTTTACAATATAAAAAGCAATTGCCCGCATAAGGGCAGACTCCGACCCCTTCCCGACTAAGAGTCGGACGCGTAGGCCAGGCAAAAAATGAAATAATAATAAAGAAGCGAAGAGAGAAGAGAAGAAACATATTAAATGTGATTTTTATGAGCTTTAAGTAGCCGTGCTGCAAACTACAAGACATTTATAGCCTGCTGCTCGCTGCTCGCTTCTCGCTAATGAGCTGTAAATTTGAAAAGTGACATCCCAAAGGTCAACCAAGCAACTAGCACATGACCCAGTTAACATTATGATTTAAGACAGCTTCAGGAATTCCACTTTGTTTCAACTACACATTCTGCAATTTGGTGCTAAATTCTGTGCCACATTAAATGGAATTTTATAACTGCAAATAAATGCATGTTTTCGAACACTGACCTTAAGCCTTATTTATGGCCATATTTATATAACATTTTATTTCAATTGCATTTGCAATAACACAACAACAACAACAAGTCAACCATTTGGGGATAGGGATTTTTGTGCCACACACATATTTCATGGTTGCAAATGTTTATTAAAATTTTGAGAAAAACACTTAACGGGGCAATTCAGAATTTGGAACTCAAGGCTCAACATGTGCATAATCCACACACACACACGTTAGCTTTGCATATAGATCAAGTGGCTGCTGGCATTCCGCTCCCTTGGAGTCCCTGGCTCTCCAGCTTATCGTCAGCTCCAGCCAGCAGCTGCAAAGTGCGCTTACCTGCTATAAAAAAAAGAAGAGAAACGAAGTGGAGAAACACAAAATAAATAAAATAAGGGAAGAACATACCGCAGCATATTAAAAGGCACCCCCAGCTGTGTTGACTAGATGCGCAGCTTGAAGGACCACCCCATTCCCCATTCCCCACTCCCCCCTTCACTCGACATTGCCACTTAAAATGCTCTCCCGTACTGGCCGTTGTTGTTGTGTTTGTCACTGGCATTTGGTTGCCTGCAGGCAGCTTGGCTGCTGCTGCTGCTTCTGCTGTTGCCACCTCAGACGCTTTTCACCTTTTCGGCACACCACATCCCCAAATACTTGCTGGTTTTTTTTTGTCGTGTTCGTTTTTGGCTGCACAAAAGGTAGCAAACGAGCAACCTAAAACTGCTTAGTCATAGGAAAATGCTGAAAATATATACTTGAGCCATGGTTCCATGTTCCATGTTTTTCAGTTGGCCACAACGAACGCTCGACTTATTGCAGCTTGCCTGTCCAGGCCTCTATGGGGTCCTGGGTCCTTGGTCCTTTCCTGTGTCCTGCCTCGCCGCTGGTCCGAACATTGTTGTTGCCATTGCGTGCCAAGTTTTTTTGCCAGAATAAATTGCAAACACACCCAGTTATACGAGTGTGTGTGTGTGTGTGTGGTGCGGTGTGCTACGGGGCGCCTTTAGATTTATGCGACAAATAAAACTAAAGTGCGACAATATGGCGTTGGCGTTAAAAAATAGCCATATAATATGAAAACAATTATCAGAACGCTGCCGAGAGGTGTGTGTGTCTGAGTGTGTGTGAAAAGGTCTTTGATCTTAACTGCCAGCCATGCGAGTATGTGAGCAAAATAATTGTTTGTGATTTACCATTTACCAAACTGGTCTTAAATGTTTAAAGACGTTGGAATATTTTTTTTGCAAATTGCTTTTTAGTGTAAACGTTCGTTGTAATTGCCTCAAAATGATTGTAGGTATTGAGGATAAAATGTTATAGGCTCAAAACAATATTGTTATTATTCAAAAAATCCATTTTTATTGTTATTTCAATTGCAGTTGACTTTCTCTCTCTCTATCTGGTCTCAATGGCTTATGTTGTTAGCCAAAGTTATTGGTTGCCAAACGCTTTTGCAGACTTTGTATTGTGCCCATTTTTCGAATCAATTTTCTTTCAATTTAATTTGCACATTTTTACAAATGCAACTGAAGTCAAACAGAAATGCAATTTACAAGCCAAATGCAATTGCCATCCATTTAATATGTACGCATTTATACAGCCCCCCCACTCCCCTTTCTTAACGTACTGAGTGCCATATTCATATATGCCTGCCTGGTCATATTTTATAAAGCTTCATATTATCCATACGCCAGGATTGCCGCCCACACAAGAAAGCCAGCTGCACTAAATTGAAATTCTGGCAAAAAAAAAGATGTATTTTTATGCGAGAGAGAGAGAGAGAGAGAGAGGGGAAAAAAGTGAGCAACCGAAGTGAAGTAAAGTAAACTTCACTTTATAAATTACAAATAAGCAACGAACCCGGGGCCTCGTTTTGACCTACAACTGGAACTGAGAGCAGACATACGAATACAGGCAGGATTTCGGCTGGTTGCCACTGGACCTGCCACATCTTCTGCTTCTTGTTCTGGTTCTGGCTTTGGCTTGTGGGCCTGTCATGCGGCCAGTTGAGCTGAGCGAGGGAAGCCACAACAAAAACTCCGACAGCTTCTAAAGAAAATTAATTTTTTCTTCTCTTTTTGTATTTTCAAAACCATTAAAAATTAATTTTATTTTATGGTACAGCACACACACACATGTTTGAAGGGAAAGGGGCAGCTGCGAATGTTATGAAAATTGTGAGGCTGGCAAAAAAAGAATAAATATGAAACAAGAAATTCTACGCCACTTTTTATTGCAGTATGTGTGTGTGAGCGCGCTGCCTTTGGTTTTGGCATAGTATATTTATAATGCATACAAACACTCGACTGCGTCTCGGCTTTTTCACAGTGGGCGTTAACTGGACGCCCGGGGGCGCCACACTTGACTTGATTCCTTTCTTTCTTTCTTTCCATTTTGGCTCATTCGTTTCTTGTTTCTCGTTTGCTTCGCATATGCCCAAAAGCGCTAAGCAATGAGCCAGCGAACAAGCGAGCGTGTGGCCAAGTGGTTGTGGGCGTTAGTCCTAGCCATTGCCAAAGCCATAGCCATAGCCATATCCAGATGCCCTAGCAGCAACAACAACAACAACCGAAACACGCCCATACGCCCCCTCTAACACACACACTCACTCATACATTCACACGCTAAAATAAACTTTGAATAAGCATTTCGAATGCGTATGTGTGTACGCTCCTCTCTTTAGGTCTGTGTGCCGTGTTTTGTATTTTACTGGCACACACAAATCTCAACATAAATCTTAAGTATGGCCCCCTCCCAGCAGCCAGCACCAATCTGCACAAGATACTCCGCATCCACATGGCTTTCATTATGGCCAACTGGGATCGCTGCATATAAAGTAATAAAGCACAAGCAGCGAAAAGCAACTCTGAACAACTGGCATCAGGCATCTGGCTGGCATTCCCCTGGATGCCGCATCCCCAGTGCACTGAAACAACAACGAAATATATTCAATTTGCCAGGCTCATTAAAATTAAATAACTGCGCTTAGAGCCCCTCTCAAACAAACGGCAATAAAGCCAGGCGCTTGGAGTGAAGTAGTCCAGTTAAAATGGGGTTGAATGCACATACACGTGCGTTCCCTATTCATTTGCCGCCACAATGGGGTAAATAATGTGAGAAAATATATATATAATAAACTAATTATACCATAGAGCTTGTCTTTCATGGCCCACCTAACACAATTATTAAATTCAATTAACCAAAGTAGGTCAGTGTTATGCCCCAGAATCGCAGAACCGGAAGCATTTCTCTGCTCCTGGCATATTAATAACTGGAGTATTGTCTCCTAGATATATGTTTGATGTAAGAGCGCCCATTTCAATTGAATTTTTACTTCGGTTTTTACAGTGACACCAAATCATGGCCCTAAGATATCCGGTGGACAACCACGCTATCAAATTGGCGACACTGTGCGAGTGAACTGTACCTCGGCACCATCGAAGCCCGTCTGCCATTTGAGCTGGCTGATCAATGGGGAGCCAGCACAGAAGCAACACCTCAAGCAGTTTGACAAGATTGTGGTCAATCGGGATGGACTCGAAATGGCACGCCTTGGCTTAGAGTTTCGTGTGCGTGGCTTTCACTTCAGGCATGGCGATATGAAGCTTAAGGTAAGTGCATCAAATAATAGCCATGACCATGACTAACTACGTATGTTGTTGCTTTCGTTACAGTGTGTGGCCAAGATAAGCTCTCTATACTGGCAGAGCAATGAGGAAAGCGTGGAGAGTGATCGGCAGCAGCGAGCTCCTGCTTTGGAGTCACGTGATTCCGTAGCTGCCAAGTCGAGTACAATTGGTAACAACTCAGGGACCACGAAATTATCACCAATTAAAATACGAAACTAATCAATTTTAAAACTTTCAGGTGCTGCTGCCTCAAGGCAACCTTCACTACTCATCTCGCTGCTGCCAGCGCTGCTTCTACTCTGTGGCGTCGCCAGATCGTGGAGTTGGCCACCAGGAATGACTGGCAGTTAACTGGCTTGAAGCACAGAACTTTTGCTATTGCCAGGTGTCGTCATATCTAAGAAAACAATACAGTGTAAAAGCGAAACATATCCTATGCCAAATTTCATAGAAAAAACTACATACTCTTACTTACGAGAACATTACGAGAAAATATTGAGAAAATGAGAATAAACGTTTAATTCAATTGATGTGTATGACAAACTAACAAAAACCAAAATAGAAAATTGAAAAACGTAAAAAAAACATACATAAATTCAAGCAGAAAAGATACTAGAAATACTTGTGTATTTACACAAGGAAAAACTACTCAACTTACGCATTTAAGTACAACTTAAGAATTTTTGTAAATATTAAGTGTTAACATGTAAGAAAATACATTAAAGAAATCGAATGAAAAATGTTAAGCCACAAGTTATCAAAATATTGTAATGAAAATATAATTTTCATTTAGTGTAAAGATTAGTCCATTAGTTCAAACCGCATTGGAAAACTTAACAAGACATCTGTAAAATATTCCTTTTGTTACTGTTAAAACCGAATTCTTGATTCTTTTAACTCAAAAATGTTTGATTTCATACTATTGGTAATTTTCCACAATCTCGTAGGACTTAAGAGCATTTTGGGCATATCAAATTTCCACATTTCAATTGTATAAAATGCACCTTCAATCTAAAACATACTACTATTACAAATCCTTAGATAACTTCTAACTTAATAGTCTAAGAATGAACTCAAATGCCTAGTCGCATAAGTTGTAATTAAGAGAATCCCAATATAAATCAATTCCATAATGAATGCAAACATAGCTGTAAATAGCAAAATTACTGAAACTTGCTTGGAAGCCATCTTTATAAAAGAAAATCCCATTTGGGTGCTATTCGTGTGAGTCAATTAATGCCAAGCTGTAGAAGTAACTTCAAAAACTAATAATGTCACTCACAAAAAAATGTTGAATATTTATATATAGGGCCAATGTGCTTAACAACTTTGGCTAGTGTGACACATTCGGCTTGTTGTGTCTCAGGGACATAAACTATATTTAAAACGTTAAGTTATATACCATGCAATGATAAGAATCATTTGCTTATGCTAATATTATAATCCTGAGTCACAAAGGCACAGCCCAGTACTTGCATCACACCCATTTTAAGGTAGCCTGTGAAACAATTTGTAGCAGTAGGAGAAATATCGTCCAAATATGGAAATTGACATGTGAGGCAACACGAGAGGTGTGCAACAAACCAAGAAATGCATACAAGTCAAGACAAAAGTAAACAATGAAATGGAAACAAGTCCAAACTGGTGCGAGCCATATGACTCATAAGGTATAAATGTGAGCATGCCCCTTTTCCAGTTTCGGTCTTTGAACTGGCAGCCTGACAGTTGCACCTGAGCGTACGCGGCCGACTGCAGCCTATTTAGCAATGTTGTTGGCTCTGGGGCACAAGCAGCACAGCTAATTTGCATACAAAGGAGTTTGATTGAGGCCAAGTGGAACAGCTGCGGGCAATGCTAGGGCACTTACCATTGGCCAGAGCTTATGGCCACGTTTATCATATTTTTGCAATAGCCGTCCAAAGCCGTCGCCTGGACGGGCCCCTGCAGCTTGGCATTTTGATTGATATTTGATAATTGTTAATGATAACGAAACTAGCCAAATAACAATTTCTTGTAAATACGCAAAACGTAAACGAAAATAAGTTCGATTAGACCTCTAAGTACGAGTACTGTAAGGAAAACTACTCAGAAAGCTGGGCAAGCAGTTTTTCAAATATTCTCCATTATATGTAAGCTAAACTTGTGCGTGTTGTAAATTAAATAAAAGCTAACAAAGAACTAAGAGATCACGAAACGAATAATCGTCAATGACAAACTAAACAAATAAACTTCCTCACTGTTCTTTTTTATTTTCGTGCTCATCTGATTTGTTAAATCTAATATATTGTGTTTAATTGAATTGAGAGAAAGAAATAAAACAGAACGAGCAAAATGATTCATTACATCAAAGCCAAGTATTTTGTTGGCAACGCATTTCCGGTTAACTGCAAGCCATTTCCTGTTTCTTTATATTACTGTATGTTCCCTTTGGCGTAATGACACAAAGTCACAAATATTCAAAAAGGAAATTGCCAACTCAAAGCATAATTGACAAACACTGCAAAAACTATAACAGGATCAACAAGACAGTAACTAGTTTCCATGTTGACAACAATCCTTTTGATGTCCTTATGCAGGAGCCATTAAAGCAACAATGACTCATTTTGCTTCCTGTGCGACGCGTCATTCAACTTTCGTTTAGTCATAAATTAAAATGTCACCGCATACATACATAGATCATGATTCATTAGAGTGGAGAGAAAGCGAACAGACAGGAAACGCGACCACAGCGCGTATTGCATTTCCGTTGGTTATTCATGGTCAATAAGTGTGGGCGATGCATGCAATGCAGTCATAAAAGCCAACTGCCATGAAAATAAAATAACAACAACACGAACCGCTAGTAGGAGTACTAAGTAGTATTGGTGCGGCAATGTGTTTATGTTGCAATTTTGTGCGACTATCTTTATTCCCTCTCTCTCTTACTTCACGTCGCGGCTGGTTGAACCCTTTGCCAACAGCAGCAGCGCTCGCTGATCTGATTGTGAGCCTCTGTGGCTTGTGGGCCAAATTAGTTTTTGCCATTGAGGCTTGAAATTGTGCCTGGTAATGCAGAATGCAGAAAATTGAACAATAAATGTAACTGAAATGCAGTAACAAAAAAGTGTTGCCTACTTTTCAGCTGCTCACTGAATAAATTATGAATTAATTTTTGGAGCGCATTATTACGCTTTATCTATTCGATTGTAATTTAGTTTATCAATTTCATTTAATTTCGCGACCATAAAATGGCAATATACAGTGCCCGCAAAATAATGCTGACACGCAACAAAAAAAATATTTTCAACACGCCAAAATACAACCAAAAATTAAGGCTCGCAAACGTAAGCCTGTGCGTGCTGGGTCTTTATCAAGTTTACGCTTATTGCATTTTAATTAATTATAAACAGGTAATTATGTTAAACATACTAAGGCACACAAACACACATGCACACAGACGAAAGCCACTTAAATGTGTATTTTCACTCGTAATTATAATAAGCGATTCCACATATGAACATTGAAGTTAAGCGAAACGATAGAAGTCCGCATAAAATTAACAAAATTGAAGCTGTGTCGTAAAGTTGCCTAAACATTTCCGCCATAAAATTATGCATATTGCGCCACAGATGTCAATAATGTGCGGAAGTCGTTTCCGATCTCAAATCGATGGCTGCAGCGGAAAGCGTTTTACGACAACAGCACTTACATGGATATAGAAACAGTTTTGAGAACTTTAACTTAACGCTTTAACACCTCAAACTATTTTAAAGTATTACATCCTTAGCAACTTGCAGCTGCATAGCTTTAACATTTGTGGTCAGGCCATGCGTTAGCTAAATGAGTTTTGATGCGTCTATCACAAAGTTTGTTTGTTTGGTAGGGTATGTTTGCTTTAGTGGCATTGCAGTTAAGAGCTGGCTGCACATAAATTTCAATTAACATGAATTTTATGGCAGCGCAAAAGTTGGTTAACAAACGCAGCGACCGCACAGCGTTTTCAATTATTGTCTGCTGGGAAAAGTTTTGAGCGCTGTCATTTTGATTATATTTTTGTGTGTGTGTGCGTTATGCACTCGAGAGCTCAACTTTAACAGTCTGGGCAGGATATACACTAGAGTGTGGGTGTAACAAAAATCGGTAAGAGGCGCTTATGCAAAAACGATAAAAGTAAAGCCAAGCTGGCGACATATACATATACACATACGTATGAAAGCACAAATCTAACCCCAAGGCAATAAAATCCATTTGAAATTGTTATTTTAAGCGAACGAAAATCGCTGCAGCCAACAAATGGCAAGGCGAGGCAAAGAGTTTGCAAAAGGTAGACGGCAAAACCAAATAAAGAAAAGTAGCCAAGTCATAAAAAAAAATCAAATATCGGCTAGATTTCCAATGCGTAGCAAAATACCAAATGGACAGCACTCGACTCGGGCTTGAAAACCCATTCAAATATAGCATTTTAGCTGGCTTCGGCCTTGTGGAAGATAAGCAAAGGATAAGATTCGCCAGACGAACATTTTGACTTGTAATGCACGAGAGCTGCCCAAAGAACATACTCTTCTGCTTGGCAGTTGGATGTTGAGAGTTGAGGGTTGGGTTGGTGCCATAAAAAATCAAGGTAACGAAATGCGTTTTACTGGCATTTTACTGATGAAATCAGCAAAAGATATGCGACCAATGGGGGCTGGCCATTTTGCTTACCTAAAAATCTATCGAAGCTAATAAAACGGGCAACAATAATGAGACACACGCGCGCAGACAAACAACATTTTGCTATCGAAAGAAAGGGATGCAGGCGAGTATAAAAATGTTGATTATATGTAAATTGAACTTATTTAATGGGTTTTTGGCTATTGCAAAGTTCGAATAGAATATTTCAGCAAACAACTGTTTATGCTGCTTAAAGATTAGAACTTTAAGCTATTCCGAAAATGCTTCAGATCACGTAGCTGCAATGACACGAAACCATTTTCATTTCCATTTCTATAGCCAAAGCTAAAATGCCTTTTAATGTCTCTATATGTTTGTATGTGTGTGTGCGAAGCAGCAGGCCTGCCGAAAATGTTGTTCAGATTCTATATAATTTATGGAGCAAGCAATGCCAAATTATGTGCCAGCAATTGCAGTCCACTCTCTTGACAAAAATTGGTAGCCAGCATTTTATTGGCTATTTTATTTTGCCACGCATTTTTTATTGCAACACAAAAAATATGATTGTATCTTTGAGTATGGAGCGTCTCTTGCATTGTTTTGCTTTATGTTTATTAATGATTTGTTTGGCATGGACAGGACCGTATCCGGGTAGGATATTTTTAGGCGAAACTTCCTTAAGGCTTCAAAAAGTACTTACCCTTTTCCGTTAGCTGTGAAATTTAAATCATAAGATTAACAAAATTATTATAACTTTTTTTGTATGTGTTAGTTGATGGTTTATCTAAGGGATAAGTTAGATTAGGCGCTTTCCTTACCCTGTATTCGACCCAGACAAACGCGTAGCAATAAAAAACAAATACATATAGACAAAAATATAAATAAACAAAGGCAATGAAATTACGTGACGGTGAAAAGGACTCCGACAATGACAATGACAATGACGATGACGATGACAGTGACGTTGGCGATGGAACTGCAAATGGCCAAAAGACCGTCGACCGGACAAAATCATCAGGAAGTGGAGCCAAAGCTGAAGCCCAATGGGGTGTGGCCAATGGACAACAGCAGACACTTTTTATTGCAAATCATTTCAAATGCTGCAAATGTTAACAATAAGAACAACGGGAGAAAGGCAAAGAATTTGCCAAAGCAGAGCCAAACGAGCTGCAAGCAAACATGACATTCTGTTGAATGTGTTGCATGATGTCCTTTTGTGTGCAAGGGAGCGTTGCTGAGTGTTGCCTGTTGATTATAGGAAATCAGACAGTGCTAATGGACACAAAGGTGCAAAGTAGAATAGAAAGCAAATGATTTTAAATTGAGAAAGCATCAAAAATGATTGTTATAGAATCCGATTCGATTCGATGTCTAGTTTGTCTTACAGTTAAATCCTGATTGACATTTTGTGGAACGCTTTATGCACAGTTTAACTTATCATTAGGGCCAATCAAAACTTTACCTGTGCGGCAATTTATGCCGCTTTATCTGTGCGAAATCAAACGTAAAACTTTTAAGCCTCACACAACTGAGCTTAATATGCAAAAGTCAAGCGTGTACACACACACAGATAACACCCCAAAGTTGGCAACGCATATTTGTAGTCAAAGATTCAAAGCTTAAGTGTTGAGGAAATTACGCAGAAATAAAGAATGTTTATAGTATGAAGAGCGACAGCCAAAACGTCTGTCTAATAGCAGCTTAACGCTAAACTTAAGCTCTATTTGAGACATGCTTTTTCCGCTTCGAATTTATCCACTAACACACACACACACATTGTTGTTGTTGCTGTTGTTGTAATTAAATGACAAATCTGAT
This sequence comes from Scaptomyza pallida, assembly GCA_018152965.1. Lineage (NCBI taxonomy): Eukaryota > Metazoa > Arthropoda > Insecta > Diptera > Drosophilidae > Scaptomyza > Scaptomyza pallida. The sequence goes on from JAECXP010000130.1 coordinate 4,634,088, forward strand.
TTATGTGACATTTGATAGCGGCCGCAAACAGTAAATGGCAAACAACAACGCTTGACCAACGTTTGCTCTTGGTAAGTATTTTTTTTTTTGGCTTTTGCGGAGATTTTCCGTGTCATTGAGTGGTTGGGGAAGGACAGGGCAGCAGGTGGGCAAGCGGGCAGGTGTTTGTACTGTCTGCTCATTTGTGGCAATTTGTTGTGTCCTGGCATCCCGGCAAGTTGGTGGTGCTTATAATTTGTTTGGCTTTTGTCATCTATTTATCAAATGCGCTTACTTTTGGCAGCTTATTAGTGGCCCATCCACTGGAAAAGTAAGAGGATAAGACACAAGTTATATATTCTAGAGTGGAGTTGGAGTTTGAATATGGAATAAATAGTTTAACTTTAATAAAATACATTTCACTTGACAGTCATTTTGTTAAGTTGTTTCTAAAGTTTTCCATTAACCGGCAACAACTTGCTTTCTGGAGGATCCGTCTCCTGTCGTTTGCATTGCTTCATGAGCGACCGTCTGCTCTCGTTTTTTACTGCTAAACGGTTTGGGCTGTCCTCTTCTTTTTTTATTGCAACTGGACAGTCGTTGTTGGCTGCTGTCACGTACGCATCGCACATTTTCACGTATTTGAGATATTTTCTAAAAATTACCCAATCTTATGTTGCTGAGCAACTTAAAGGCGAAACATTTTGTTGATTTCATTTCGTTGATTGAAAGGATAACAGATGCTTGGTTGATTTTGAAACAAATATTATTATATTTTTTCGTTTTATTATTAATTCTTTTTCAAGATTTTTCGGTTTTTCGCTCATAATTTTTGTTAGATTTTTGCTTGTGACATATGCTCGTATCGTACATTGAATTACGCTTAAGGATATTTACAGAGTTTCGTTTTTGTTGTTGTAGCTTAGTTATTTGTTGTTGTTAAATTCAAGTTAAATTACTTTATGGCATTTGGTTTATTCTTTTATCTTTTTGTTTAAATATGCAGCTCTTTTGTTTGTTTTATTTTTATCATCGTTTCGAATGCATATCTTTATTTTTGATTTTTATTTGTTTTTTTATACATCTAAAAATTGATTTTTAAATACACAAATAATTTACACTTACAATTAGCACACAGTTTTTTTTTTTTTTTTCTTTTATAAGTTGATGTTAATTGTAGTTTATAGCGTTGACATTAAGTAAGTGAGACTTAAAAACAGTTTACAGTTTTACAACAATGCACATTGATTTGTATTCAAGTATAATATAACTTTATTTCAATCTATACTTTAATCACCCATACACACATTCATGCACACACATTCATACACATATACATGCTGTGCTACTTAATTAGCATTTAAATGTGCAGACATTGATATTTAATGTATTTATAAATTTATTTGCTTATTATTAAAATTGGCGCATTCATTTTATGTTTTGCTCTTTGTTTTTGTATTTTTTGTTTTGTTGTTTTTGTTGACATCTTAACACTAATTTAGTTAGCATATTAATTTAAGTATTTACACATTAAATGTTTTTTTTGTATATGTATTGTGTATATATTTATGACAATTGAAATTCAAATTAAAACTCTCGCTTAACGGAAATCAAAATTAATGCGTATTAATACATACTTATGTATACGTACGTATGTATGTGTATGTATGTAGAAATCGTATCAATAATTATAATGGACAAAGCATTTAATATGTCGCTGTGCTCTCGGGCTATTTACATACAGTTTTAATTGTTTCTGTTTAAATGAATTTCAACTCCTCTTCATTAAGGCTTAATCACAATTCAATATATATCTCTATTGTTTTGGTTTTAGTTGTTTGACTTTTGCTATTGTTACTAAATTTGGCTAACTAAAATGTTAACGTTTAACAACAATTTGTCAATTTTCTCTTCATTGATAGCAAAAAATAACATGGAATGTTATTAGTAGTTAGTTTTTGTTTCTTTGTTTGCATTTTCTTGTCTATGTCTAAATAGATACTCGTAAATGAAGGTACAATGCTGGACAATGCGGACAGAGAACAGATTAAACATGATACACTTAAATAGGTTTCGCCCTTACGCTTTGTATGATTTTTATTTAATTGAGTTTAGATACATGCATGCATTATACAATAAAAAAGTTTGGCAATTTATAAATTTACGATATGTTTCTGTTAGTTTTAAGACCTTTCAACAGTCACCAGCTTTAAAATGCTACGTTTGATTAGGTTTTCATACAAGTTTATCATCATTCATCATTCTTTGTTATTATTTCATATTTAATAAATTTAAATCGAGTGCTCTTCTCATTTCTTGATGCGAAGTGTGGAAAAGATTTTTCCGTGAATATTTTCAAATTCATTGAGTGCATAATTTGTAAATGAATTACATATTAAAAAACATTTTGTAACATTTTCTCTTTTTGGAAAATCATAAATAGCCTAAATAATTATTATTGACTATTTATTAGATCAATAAACTTGTTTAATTATGTTTGCACTCATGTACATATGTTTCTTTGTATGTATGTATGTATGTGTATCATATTACAGTTTCTTTTTTTTTTTTTTTTTTGTTAAAAATTCCATTGAAAGTTACAGTGCTTATTTTTTATTAATTTGGTTGTATTATTATTATTTAGCAACAGAATGCTTAAAACTATTTTTATTGTATATATGAATATTTAATATATTTTATTTTGTTTGTTTAAACTCGTTATTTTCAATGCCCAACATTTGATTTTGTTGTTTTTCATATTACTCTGTTATAGTGCAGCGCCGATTTATCTTATTGTGTTGAGGATACTTAAACATTAATAACATACAATACACACAATATTATAACTATATTATTAACTATATACAATTGGCTTTTATTAATAGCGCTTTTCACTACGCTTAACAATTTTCTGTTTTTTGTTTTCTTTCCAGCTAAAAACAATTTTTGCAGGCTCTACACAATGTGAGAATGCTTTATTAATTGTTGTAAAATATATATATTCATATATATATATTGTTTAATTTAATTAGGTATATGCATATAAATACGTTTTTGTTTATACAAATTAAATTCAAGAAAGCTTTTGTTAACGACATAAATAAATTAGCAGTTTTCTCTTTTATTTTGTTGCAAGTAATAACTTTTTTTTTCGTTTATTTATTTTGTGTTTTTGCAAAGTTTGATTTAAGTTTTTGTGTTTTTGCGAAGCGAAGACGGAAATTCAGATGGAAATAATGGGCGGGGCTGAATGCATGGGCGGCTAACTTGACTTAATGCAGCTACCGCGCAGACAACAACACTTGCCGCTGCTGCGTAGATGTTGCAACTGTTGCTGGTGTGTCTGCTGCACTCGATGCGACTGAGCGTCGCAGCTGGCGCAGGAATCTTTTGAGCTTTTGCAAAGCAGCAACAAGCAATTCATTAACAATGCGCTTATCTTTATCTTTAAACTTATCTTTAGGCTCTTTACGATTCTCAAGACCAACCGATCGAAGCACTCGCGCCTCGCCCCTGCTGTGCATGGACGCTGGCCAGGTGGAGACGACGCCAGCCAATGTGGCGGCCGTGGCCAGCGCCAGCAACAGCAGCGCACTGGGCGCTCGGGCCATTAGGAGCGAGTCCGTTTTGCTGGCTGCATTTGGTTGAATGAAAAACGATAAGATTTTTGTGACAAATAATTCCCGGTATGACATACCTTGCACCGGATCGGCGCGCGAATTGCTGGCGAAGGCGCTGTCGCTTTCGCGCGACTCCAATACGGGCGCCTTCTGCGGCCGATCGCCCTCGACGGACTCCTCGTTGCTGCGCCAGTAGAAGGACGACAATGCAGCCACACACTACAAAAGTGTTAAGTGTTAGTTCGTTCAGGCCCATAGGGTAAATGCTCAAATGACTTACCTTAAGCTTCATGTCACCATTGCGAAAATGCTGCTGCTCCACGCGAAACTGTAGGCCCAGCACTGAGGTTTCGAGGCCCTCGCGGCCTGAAACGATTGTCTCGAATTTGCGCAGCTTTTGCGGGTCCGCAGGCTCTCCGTTGACGAACCAGGACAGATTGACAGCCGGCTTGGAGCGACCAGCGGTGCAATTGATGCGCACCCAGTCGCCAATTTGGTAACGTGGACGTCCTCCACTTATTTTCGGTGGCCCTTGATCCGGCAGAGCTGCAGCACAAGTGTGAGGGAGAGAGAGGGAGAAAGCGTGACATCGAGTCGGTTAGTTGCTGCTAGTCCCAAAAACTAACGAAGTCAAGCTGTGCAAAATTTAATTTACGGCTAGTTGCAGGCCCCGACAGTCAGACAGACAGACAGACAGACAGGCAGGCAGACAGGCAAGCCATCGTAGTGTCAGATTCCCATCGAGTTTGCGCTCCCTGGACCCCTTTTTTCTCCCATTCAGCCACCGTTAACGCCGTTGGACGCGCCGAAATACCATAATAAACCAAAACCCAAAACCAACAACAACAACAAAGTCGCCGGCGCCCAGCCGGAAATTCAATAAAAGTTCCAGCCGCTGATGCACTGACAGACTGCTGATAAAATTGCACTCAGCACAAGCGAACACAAAAAAAAAAAAAGCGAAAAGGAAGGAAAAACAAAGGGAAAATAAAAATAAAATTAAAATGAAGAGAATATCGACACTTGACGCATCGAAAATGTTAATACCCTAAAAGGGCGTAACTCAAGTCCATTGACAGTTCGAAGAGTTTGTTTCTCCATTCACTTGCAATATTCTGGACAAGCTTTTTCTTCCTACGATTTATATATATGCTGGTAACTAGCTTCATGGCATAGTTCTAATACCCGCTGCCAGACTATATATATCAGTGCTAAGCAAAACTATGCGAACGGAAACGGAAATGGCTTTTTTGCCAGAGGGCCAACGGCAGCTGTGGGCGCAGAAAAGAAGAGTGAGTAAGGGCGCTCTGGACCCAGCACCCTGGACACTGAGCTGTGGCATATGCAAGCCGTTGTGTTGTTGAAGCTTTTTAAAACTTTGATTGAAAGCCAAACAGGCAGTACGTATACGTATACGTACAATATGAGCAACAGAAAGCCAAAACAAAGCACACAACAAAAGCGCGTTAGAACAAAGACAAAGCACAAAACGCTGCCGTTGCCGTTGCGGGCAGGCTGGACTAGGCAATAGCTGCTATCGAACAGAGATGGCATGCTCTGTGGAGACAGGCAGGCTGCAGGCATGGTGAGGCCCACGCAAAAGTTTATAATTGAACAAACGAAATGTCAACGCCAGCTCAAAGCGTTGCCGGTTGCCGTTGGCCCACGTGTGACCCGTTGTCCATGGCAATGGCAATGTGCAGTCCAGAAACCGAGTCCTGCCAGCACTTCTTGTACAAGTTGGCCAACAAACCAGCCAGCACTTAAAGCAACTTCAAAATCTTGTTTTGTTTGCATTTCGAGTTGAGGCGCGGCGTCTTCCAATTGTTGTACAGCCAGCAGCCCCCCAGGAAATTGCTGAACAAGACAGACAGTTGCAAAATTGAGTTAGATGCTTAGCTTTGGCAGGTTAAAGCAACAAGACAACAAGCAGACAATCCGAAAAAGCGAAGGCGAAAGGGAGAGACAGAGGTAGAGAGAGGACGCTTTGGGGGACATCAGAGTTTAGTTGAGTTTACTAAGCTTATTATAAACATGAAATCAAATGAAGCCTGTCAAATGCAGTTGAACACTTGAGCAGTCAAATGAGCGAGACTCAATTTGCCCCAATGCCCCAAATGTATGAAATAAATTAACCTGCAACACTGTATGCCAAAGGTTACGCAATGTAAATTAATATTGCTCAGAGCAATCGGATAGTTCAAAGCCTTTCTTTACTAGTTTTGTGTTCTGCAAAGCAGAAGAAAAGAAAGAAAATAATCCATCTACAAACATGCTTAGTTACACTTGAACGAACTAAAAAAAAACATATAATAAGTAAAAGAACAATGCTGGCAATGAGCTTGAGCTCAAAGCACAATCTCGAATTCTTACTTCACAAGTTAACCCAGTTTCTGTGGTCATTCGCCATTTCTAATTATATTTATAAGTTTTCGTTTGACTTTTAGTACACACAGAAACACCCACAACCACAAACAGAAAGATGGAGAGCAAGAGGGTGCACTATTTTATACAGCTCTTATTGCTTCTTATATTATTGAACATATACTTACACACAACAACCATGTCACCATGCTCCGTGACCGTTTGGAAGGAAGGCGCCTCGCCGGATACCTCGCAGCGGAAACGGCCCGAGGACTGCAGATTGACGTTGTGCAGGTTAACAATCGCATCGCTGGAGTTGTGCAACTGCAATTAAAAATTGTTGAATGCGTAAGTAAAGCATGAAAAATAATGTGCAAAGTGAAATGAAAAGCAGACCAAGAGCCCAAGTAGCTGAAGCAATGTAAACGAAAAGTGGCAAAAGTTGTAAGGCCAAAAGGATGCCGATGGCCGACCGTCCCAGTGTCTTAGTCTGAGTCCGTGTTGCAGTCATTCGCAGCTGGCAGCTTCAAAAGCTGCCGATAAAGCAGCCACTTTGGACGTTAATGTAACGTAATTGTTTTTGAGAACCGCCTCAAAATGCTTTTTCAATGTTTTTTCGCCTCTTAAAGTTGTCGGACGCGTCGTCTGTTGGCCACTTTAAGGGTCAGCATTCAGTTCGCGTCCGCATTCGGCTCGAAACGTAAACGTTAGGCAAATATTTCACTTGAACTTTAAGCCATTAAGCAGGGAGCTGGTCTCGAAAAGGGGTTTTTTTCTCTCTCTTGTTTTTTTTGTTTTTGTTTATCTGGCCAACGAAAAGTGCACTTTGTTATCTTTTATTGCGCATTTTTTATACGTTTCTGTTGTGTGCTTATTGTGTTGTTGCCTCAACTGCTGCTGCTGCTGCCTCTGCTTTTGTTGTTGTTGTCTTAACCTAATTTATAGTTAACACACACATACAGAGAGACAGTGAGAGAGTGAAAGAGAGAAAGAGAGGGGCACGCATGAAGCTCACGTCTGAGCAGCAAAGAGTTTTTCAACTGCAATAAAACAAAAACGAAATCCAAACAAAAGCCAACTAGCAACTAGCACAACAATAAAGCTCAAGGCAATGCCCAAAAAGTTGTTGTTGGCCCAGCCACGTCAGTCACTTGAATCGATTATGCTAAAACAATATCCGCCAATGGAGTTGGATATAACCATTAGCAATTGGCTGCCAGCCAAAAGTGAATCGTGAATCGCTCTGCGACTCCGACTCTGCTGCAACATGTTCCACAAGTCTTATCTGCGGCCCAACATCAAAGTTGAGAAGACCGCCAACGCCCGCAACGAGCAACTAATCACACACATGTGTGTATACTACAGTGTGTGAGTGTGTGTGTGTGCAACTCGTTTTGTTATAATGCGCATTATAGACACGTTCAGGCACGCCCATACTGCCAAGCGGAGGCAGCGAAAAGCGCAACTTGAACAATTTATTTGCAATCCAACTCGAAGCACAGGTAGGAGAAAGGCAGAGAAACTAAACAGGATGCAGAGGTTGGGAGTACCACTAACACCAGCTCCAATACCAGGACATGCATGCCAAGCAGATGCTCCTTCTACTGTTTATGGGAGTTGGTATGTAGAGTGTGTTGTCTCTCTCTCTCTCTCTGTGTATGGCTATTATGAGTCTCTGGGTGTCTGCTGCTCACGTGCTTATCTTGAACTCAGCGAGGCGTTTACCAGCACTGGAAGTGCCACTGCCACTGCCACTGCCTCTGGCACTGGGTAAAGCGCTTTGTATGCGTACAGTTTTTGAGTTTTTGGCAACGTCTGTGGGCGAGAGGAGATTTTGCAAGCCGGGTAACCGTTACCTAACCTGTAACGTGCAGCGCATTTAACGTGCAAAAGTTGTAGTGGCAAAAATAATGGAGCAATGGCATTTAAGTGCGCTACTTTTACAACTGCAACACTCGTGTCAGTCCATTCAATCCATTCTGTTTTGTCTATGATCATTGTTCGATTTGGGGTAACTTTGTCGGAATTGCAGCTTGTGTGCCTGGGTGTGGCTCTCTCTTCTAACGGCCAACTGAGGAGCTCTTTATTTAAAAATAACAGCATGTGAGCTGTGGTCAACGGAACGAGTGTTTAAGTAATACCAAAGGGGTTCTTTCGATTCGCACAAAACTAAAAACCTTCACATTTAGAACGTTGAATATTCTCTTTATGCAGCAGAAAACTCGCACTTGTGTGTGTGTTTTTGCTTTCAAAATGGAGCTGAAGTGATAAACAGCACTTTTGCTGCAGTTCGTTCCCGGCTAGACCCATAAGACAACAGCCACCAGATACCAGCTAGCAACCACAGGGCGGCTGTGTGTTGCATTTTCTATTGTCTGGCTGCGCCGCAAAGTATGCAACGTTGTTTTAATGTTTGTTTTTAATGCGACACACACACACACAGACACAAAACAATGGCGACTGCCTCCTCTTTTGCTCAAAGTTTTCGCTGCTTATGGCGAGTTGGGCTCAGAAAGGTTTGGGGCATACTCACATCAACTGCAACACCTGGCAAGCGAAACGTTTGCGCCGGCGGATTATCCCTGGGCACATAGCGATAAAACTCATTGCCATCCTTGTACCATTTGACCGAATACAACGCCTCACCATCCAGATCGTATAGGCATTCCAGCTGCGCTGTGGCTCCCTTAATCACGTAATTTGGTATGCGCACCTCGACGAGCCGCAGTCCGGCTGTGAAATCTGAAACGAAAGAGCAGCGTATTATTCAACTGGTTATATCCTCCTTGTCCATACGATCACGATTGCGTATGCTTTAATTTTTAATGTGGCTCCGGCTCATGATTGATTTATGTTTAAAACAAATTGCCTGTCTGCCGAGTGCGTGAAAAAACAAACCACTGTTTCTGCTGTTGATGTTGTTGTTACAGTTGTTGTTATTGTAATGTTAATTAATTATAAAAGTTTGTTTGTTGGTTGGCCAGCATAAATGTCAACCCGTTGGCCAAATGACTGATTGCCCAGCCCTTTAATAGTCCAACACTCAACTCACAATCTCGCTTATAATGCTGGACAATTTATGTATTTTTAATATAATTTATAATAACATTTTATCATCAAGTCAGGGACATTTTATTTTATTTTATTTATTTTTACAACAGTATTTTTTTTAATTTACAAAAGTGCACAAAAACTACTCACTGCGCGATACTTATGTAAGTATGATATATAATGTGCTTTATATAGTATATTCGATTAATAAGTCAACGCGATGACATGACACGGACATCATGTGGGTTGGGTTTGGTTTCGTTTGGTTTGGTTTACTTCTATGCCAGTAGTGTTGGCTTCTCGCTAGCTTTCAACTTGATTGAGTGCCCTGATTTATGTGCCCCGTTTGGCTGAGCATTTAACTTGTAGTCGAGTCCAGTTCAGTTCAGTCTATGCTTGTACCACTTGAATGCCACACTCGACTCTTAACTCAACTAAACTTCACTTCAATTCACTCCACACTCGATTCGACTCAACTCGACTCGGATCGGCTCATGTTACGTTTTATAGCAAACTTGTTTATTGTCAATATTGACAATGATACACACACATTTACAGATAAACTGCCACCTACTTGCCCCCCACATATAGTAGGTCTTTGTGCGTGTCCTATATTGTATATTATTAGAGCCCCCTAAGGCACAAACACAAAGCAACAGCTACAACTACTGCTCATGCTGCTGCTGCTGCTGCTGTGAAGGACCTTCTTGGCAGCAGCAACCAATCGTTGCACATTACAAGTGTAATAAAATGTGAAAGGATATTATTGTATGAGCATCATACACACACAGTACAGCAGGCAGACAGAAGACTCTTCAACTCAATTCGTTAAAGGAGCAGCAATGTTTAGAAAGGGTATCTGGCAGCAAGGAACAAGCTCCAATTCGTTTTACTTTATACGTAAGTGTAGAAATATGTGCGAGTGAGAACGAAGTGCAATGTCATGTCCTTTATGGAGTCGACGACAGCTTAAGAGCCCAGCAAGAATCAGACAAGAAGCACACACACACACATAAAACTCCGGACAGCAGAGCGCAAAATGTAATTATACAATGGTTTAGTAAAAAATATAATACTATTATGAAAAACTCATCATAATGATTTATTTGAAATTAAATAACACATTGGAAAGCACTTGACACACATCCGGATTTAAAATGTTTAAAGTGAGGTTAAGAAAAGTAACTGTTACGACAAAAGTATTAGCCTTTTTAGTAAATTCATGCAACAATCGTTCGGGGGAATATGTTTGGCCTCTTGCTTTTATTTTATTAAAATTGCCTGAATATGTTTTTGTATTTTTTACCTTTATTTACATAGATGTAACAGGAAAAATTGCTAAAACCAAACAATAAATAAATATTTATGTGCATTGGTTATTGACAAAATGGTTATGCAACAAAGGCGTTGATCTGGCAGCAGTAAAACTCCTAAAAGAACAAAAGTGCTTTAACAACAACAAATATTACAATTTGCAACAACTTGAGTCAAAAATGCATCAAGTGCAAGTGAAAGACATTCAGAACTCTGATGGCAACTTTAAGAAAAGCCAAAAGGATACACAACTAACATACGACAGCACCTTTGGCTAACCGAACATTGGATATCCTTTTATACTACATGTCTTAAATGAACTTTGTGTCGCAATTAAAACACCTTTTGGAAAGGGTATGTAAAAGTTAAGCCAAGTGCAGTATGTTTGCGTACATATGTATATAGAACATACGTACACACATGTGTATTAAGATATGGAAAGTTTTTGTGTGTGTGTTTGCTCTTTAAGTGAATTTGGGTTGCATGGCTCGACGCACGCTCAACTAAAATGCTTGCAATGGCAGCTTTTGACTTTTAGCACTGTAGAAAAGTAAAAATAGTTGAAGAAAACAATGAAAATATAAAAGAAAAAACCCGACTCTCCACTCATTAATTCTGCTTAAGAGTCAGCATTGCCATCAGCATTGAGCTGCTGCTGCTGTTGTGGCAGGATCTGGATCTGGATGTGGAACTCGGCTCTGAGTTTGGGCCAAAGTGAGTAAAACTAAAGTTTCGCTTGGTAATTTAAGTAACTTTGTCATTTGGGGCAACGCACACATACTGTGGCAGGAATGTCAACACACAAAGAGCAACACAATGCGAAACTTCGGAATTGGGTGTATGGTAGTGGGGGGGTATGAGTGGGCGTGGCGGAATTAATATGCTCATGCTGTGACCTCGTCCAAGTGAAAAATCAATTTTGGTTACCGCTTGCCGCATGCTGCCCGCCGCCTGCCAACTGAGATGCGAAATTCTTGGCTCATTCTTTTAGTGGCAACATCATCCAGTGACAACTTTTTGTCGGTTCGGAAAACTTTTCGCCATTCTTATACTTCATTGGGGTTAAGTGATTAAATTTGCACACCAAAGAAGCGAAAAGAAAGGCAGCAGCAGAAAAAAAGTTAAGCACATGTGACACTCGGAAGCCTCGAAAGCCTTGTATGCCGCATAATTGTTGCCGAGTCAAAACTAAACTTTGTTGCATGTTAGCATTTTGGGGCAACACAAAATTTGATTATGTTGATTATGATGGCAAAGTTCTTTTTTTTTTTGGTTTTTGGTTACGAACAGGCGATGACATGGACGACAAATCATTTGCCGGCAGGCAACTTTGAATGCCAATTTACCCTTTTCGACAGCTCCCAAAGAATTCCCAAAACTGTCGCATCAAACTGTTGCATACACACACAGGGACACACAGACATGGCCGTTAGCAGCGGTGTAGAGGAATGTGTCCTGGGGCTGCTTGTTTAAGCTATCAGTTGATAAGCATGCAAAAGGGCCTATTGAAGCGGTCAATGGCAATGGAAATGGCAACAGGATCAGAAACAGGACCAAGCCCGCTTCTAATGTCGGTCACTTTTGCTCTTTGGCCAAAGTTAGCATCGTCTTCTCGTTTTCTATCCATTTTTTTTTTATACTTTTCATGTGTGTGTGATTTCTTGTTGTTGTTGTTGTTGCTGGACTGTTGTTGTCCTCGGGGCAGTTTGAGCTTAATATCCGTTGCCATTGTTGTTGTTGCTGCTGCTGCTGCTGTTGCTGTTGCTGGTTTATTAGTAGTTCGTGCAGGATAGAGGCAGGATGCCAGGATGCCAACGCGCCGGGATGCCTGGCATATCTGCTGGGACTGCGTCGAGTTGCTGCCACATAAAAGCAGAAGCTGTTTGCTTATGTAAATGTCTGCATATGAGTCCCCTGCCTGCACCGCATCCTGCGACCCACGTGCCACGTCCTGCCAGCAGCCAAACAATGCCTTTCATGTTGTGCGTGTGTGTGTGCGTGTGTGTTTGTTGCTGTAGCCATTGCCCGAGGTAGCAATATTTGTTTTCTTGCTTTCATCATTTGCATATAATGGAGCTGTAAAAGTTCATAAGATGTCCATGCAAAGCACTGCAGAGAACGCCATGAGGCCAAAGGATCTCACCGAATGCTGCTGTTGCAACCCAAAGCACGCATTGCATGCTCTCGATTGAACCGAAGAATTTAATAAGCCAAACTATGCATACGATTTGATTGCGTAAAATTGCACAATGAAAATTGAAATTGACTTTCCAAACCCCCCGCTCAAATCGGTGGTCACAACAATTCTTGTAGTCGGCGACCTCTCGCCCTCTTGTGTTTGCAACAAAAGATTAGAAAATACGCCTCAGCTAGAATTGGGATTGGGACTGTGAGTCTCTGGTCGCGGCGTGACTTTAATGTGCGCTGTGCAGGGGCGGCCGCAGGGCGTGGCAAGCGCAACAATTACTTCAGCGCTCCCCAGGGCAACATCAGCACAAAAACAAAACACAGAAAAAAATGAAAATTGGTGTGGAAAAAACGCGGAAAGAAAAATGGTATAGAAAATGAAAAGAAAACAGAAAACAGAAAACTCAAAACATCCGCATGCAGCTTTAAGAGTAGCCGCTGGGCTTTTGAGGACACCACCCGCCGTTCGCCGTCCGCCGTCCGCCACCCCTCACTTTCGCACACTCAACAGTTCAACTGGAGGTTAAACTAGGTTTTGGTCCCGTATTTTGGATGTCCCTTAACTGCTGGCTCCCAGCTGCGTTGCCTTACAAAATTGCATTGCATAAATATTTAATTGTTTCGCCCGTCCAGACGACAGATAACACATTTTTTCTCTGCTTTTTTTGTTGTTGGCCTAATTAGTTGGGGCTAACGAATAATTGTGATTGGTCGTCAGCGAAGGGAATTGAGGGTGAAATATGATGACAGAACACGATAAGCTCGTTAGCTTTTTTAAAGGTCTTTAAAATAAAAGTAGCTTGTTAAAGATTTGCGACAGTTTTCGGCGGAACCTTAATTAAATTTCGCTCACACTTTTAGCCCAAAATCACATGAATTTCAATGGAACTTTTGCTGCCCCAAACCCATACATGCATACATCTTCTGTACATATATCGTTTTGTGTGTATTGTATTGTGTTTATCGTTAAACCATGATTTACGCTCATTATTTGCTTTGGCTCAACCCCCTTCTGCTTCCTTCCACCATACACAATTATACTCTGACTTTCGCACTACCCCAACCGCTGTTGCGCTTTCTACCAGACTACTATTTGCAATTGCTTGTGTATTGGGAACGAATTTTCCCACACATCAATGCCAACAACAGTAACGGCAATGGCGACGACGACGGCAACGGCCAACAACAATAGCTCGAATCGTTGCTAGTGGGGGCCAAGCCGCCATTTATGTATTATATATATATATATATATATATATATTCATTAGCGCCCACACACACACACATATTCCAGGCAAACAAACAAACACACACATGTATACAACAGCACATAAGCAACGCTCAAAACCAAATTGTTGCTATTGTTATGCAGTGCGCGATTTTCCCTATCCTACTCTCTCTCTCTCTCTCGCGTTGCTTTGGATGTGTGCGTGCGTGTGATTATATTTATATGTACATACATACATACACATCCATGTGTGTAGGGTTTGTGAATGTTTATTTTTTCGCTGGATGGCGTCAGTAATTTGCTCCTTATTGAGATGTTGTTTATTTACCAAGCAATTTGTATTCATTGTGCGCCGCCCAAGCTCATGTTACCAACAACAACAACATTCGCACCCTTCTAGCCTGTTTTATTAGTGTGTGTAGTAGTAGTAGTGTGTCTGATCTGAGCAACGCTAGCTACTGGGTCGTAAGTTATAGTTTCCGCAACTCATTTGGTTGTTTGTCGAATTGATTTTGATGCTGCCACACATGTTGTTGGCCGGCAAGGCAGCCCTTACACGACCTTAACTTTTTCCACATTTAAGCGCAAAATAATTATTTTCCTTTGGTTGCGTTTCACGTTGAGCTTTTGCATAGAAAGCCATAGCCGGCCTAAGCCATTAAAAGCCAAGTTAATTTATTTGCAATTAGTTAGTTGAGTTGAGTATTTGGTTTTTTTGCTTGCCAGGTCAAACAATTGTGGCAAGTTTGTTGCTTCATTAAGAGTTTTTCGCTTTACTTTTAAAAGCGAAAGCTTTAAGCTTATACGAGTTCAACTTAAACATGCTTCAAAAATATATCTATGTTTGTTTAAAGCTTAAGTGGCTTTTCTGAGAATATAGAATAACGATGTTTTATATATGGTTTGAGCCATATGCTTGGCAGTTTTTGTTAAAAGCAAAACTTTAAGCTTATAGCTGTTTTAAGCAGAAAATGTTCTTCAAAACTGCATTTAAGAAATTTTGTATTCCAAACTTTGATCAGCACTAATCTAGATTACTTAAACTTGCTTCAGGCCTTGCTAACTCTCACACTCTCACACACACACACACACACATGCACATACGGAGATGTCAACTAATTTATGGAGAAATTAACCAGGGCTCGCCTGAGGTAAGCAAAAGTTTTCTTCAATGTCCAAAATTTGCCATGGCATGTAATATGCATTTCATATAATAGAGCAGACCGAGCACAATAACCAACTTTTGTTGCACTTGAACTTTGCACACACACACACACACACACACACACACACACAAACATACACACTCGCAGGCATATATGTGTGTACTAGTCTGCCATACGTCGCCTCGGGTGCGGTGGCTGTAACATTTTGCTAATGGAGCTTAAAATTTATGTAAGCCATTGTCGGCCACACAATGTGTGTGCGTGTGTTTGTGGAAGAGTGGGACAGCTGGATGTCATGCATGCATAAGTGCAACTGCATCTTTTGTGGGTGGAGATGGGTGATAGGAAGGAGGTTTGATGGGGTGACGAGTAAAAAAACATATTGCATACTTTTGTGCATGCAAGCTGAAAATTAAAAGCGCTTACGTTGGCCAAAATAAAGGGAAAAGCGCCCGAAAACTGCAAACTGCAAACTGGAAACGGCAGACGACAATGAATGAAACGAATGAAACGTACAAAACGAATGCACAAGTAAATGAAGTTGTCTTTCTGAGCACACACATACATACGCACACAACAAACAAACACCGACAGTTGACGGTTAGGTCTTTGCTTGCTAAATACTTCTGAAAGTTTATTGAATCGGGTATATTTTTTTTTTTGGCAGGAGAAAACAAAATTATGCTATCTCGTGTCCCATATTTTCTTCTTACTGTGTGCAAAACAAAAAGAAAGAAAGAAAAATCAAGATTTCCATGCTCATTCTATGGGTTTTTATGACTTTTGGCACGATTCGCAGTCATAGTTAAAGTCACAGCTGCTGATGCTGATGACACGCTGATGATAATGTCGCTGATTTGCCACATGAATACAAACCAAAAACAAAAAAAGAACCAACTAAGCTGAGTGCATTCATTCGAAATTCGTATTCGCATTCGTATTCGTATTTGTATTCGTTTTCGTATTCGCATTTGCAGTAGTTTTAGTATTCGTATCTTTTGGCTGGCAAGTCAAGCACACGAATAATTTAGTGCTCTCAGTAGAATAAATGTTTCAGTTAAATTTAGCAATTCGTTGCCAGAGCAGCATCTCTAACAGCCAACCCGCCAGCCATCCAGCCAGCAGGCAACGAAGGAAATTGTTTAATTTTTCATTTGTCTGTATAAAAACACACACACAGAGAAAGTGACACACACTCACTTACACTTGGAACTGTAAAGCTCTTTTGTTTTTGCTAGTAACCCGTAAGCTTCCACTTTCGCCTCGTTTAGTTCTTGCTCCATTCTTTATGACGGTGCTTTGGCTCTACTCTGTTCGTTGTAATTACTCTACGGATCTCTTTTAAGCCATTTGTTTGACTTGAAATTTGTCAGGATATTGCGTTTGTATTGGGGCCAAACTTGGGTCACGTACATACAGATACAGTATATACTACAGATAGATACATTTGAACAAAAGCAATTATTAATCAATTGCGTTAGCGAAGCTCACCTAAATCAATCAGTTACACTAAGCAACAACAAGATAAGATTGGGACGCAAGAATAAAAATGTATAAATAATTTTACTTGTTGCCAAAAGCTTAAAAACTAATTGCTGCCTGTTCAGTGTAATCAGATAACTTGATGGCGAAAAGCAACAGCCTTTGAGCCGATAGCCATCAGCCTTTAGCTGGCGGCTGACTGTGAGACTCTGAGAGCTCTCTTTGGCAGGAAGTGCGTCTTGTCGCTGGCTGCTTATTGAGGCTTAGATCCGATTTGCCAAAAGACAAGCCGCCCATGAAATTGTTTGTTTATTGAAAAATGATTGTGCGCTCGGGGTAGAGAGACAGTCGACAGGCAGCATAAAATATATATATATAAACAAAAAAAAACAAACCAAAGACAACGAAACCGATACCCAAAGCGTAAGACAGCGGCAGCAGCAACAACAACAACAAGGATGGTGGCATGCGATGCGATTAGGCGATAACCCCAATGCGAACCTTAAGCCGCCAAATGGTCTGTGAATGTTGCCAGTTGGCATTGTTGTTGTTGCTCTTGATGCTGTTGTTGTTGCTACTTGTTTTTGAAGGCTTTGCGGCTTTGGCAACGAGCTGGCTAAGAGAACATTATCATTTCTCGAAATCAATCTGTTAACAACACTTTGGGGCATGCCAAAAGACACAATAAGATACAATACTTTTTGTCTTGTAGATTCATACATATGTATCGGCTACCAAATCTCTCCACTTGGCTCACAGCCGTTCTGGTTTTATTGTTTTTATTGTATTTTGATTGCGTTCACTTTTTTTTGTGTTTGGTATTATTTTGTGGCCGCAAAAATTGTTTGTTGATTTGTCCATTTTCATTTTGCCATTTCACTTTGCTCTCCACCAAACTTATCTGCAGCACGATACATTTTTTAGTTTTTTGTTGTTGCTAAATTGTTTTTTGTACACTTTTTTGTGGTTGTTGCTGTTGTTATTTTTGATGAGTGCTTTTTGTGTTGAGTGTTGGGAACAAAAGGAGGCGACTGCTGCCATTGCTTTTTGTGTGCATTGTGCATTGATTGAGTGCATTGAGTTGTTGAAGTTGTTGCCCCTCAATCCCCCCCTTCTCCCTTGATGCTGCCATATCCCAGTGGTACACAAAGTTTGCTGGCTTTTTGCGGTTTTGTGATATGGCCAGCAGACAAAAATGCATAAAAAAGAAAAAACTAAATACACAACCGTTGACAATCGATTCCATTGGATACGTTTAAATGGACAAGTTGAGCGCTTCACTTGTCCAATATACATTCCATACAAAGGAGAACTAACATTTTATTATTCTATACCCAAACTATTCCAACACCTAGAGTTCGATCAAAATACTCCAAATTTGTGGAGATAAACAAGAGCTAAAGTGCATTGGAGTGTTTAAATTGATGGCGTGTTCTAGTCGATGCAGTTAGCGGTAAGGAATAGAAAGGTAAGTCAATAAAAGCATTAATGCAATTACTCATCCGCCCGCTGGGCTGGGCTGCCAATTAGCCAAACCCCCTTGTGCATCGCACACCCAAATTAAACACGCCCCCCATCAGGCAAAAGGAGTCGAGCCGTGAGTCGAGCTGAAGGCGAAGCCAAACCAAATTACCAAAAATACTCCAATTCGTATTCGTACTCGCACTTGCCACTAGTCACATTTTGGCATTCATTAAACTTTGTGGCTTTACTGATGGCACGCCCTCCATTTCCATTTGCATTTGCATTGGGGCGTCAAAAGTTCAAAAGTCGTCGCACCTTGTGCCAGGTGGCAGTGGCAGAGTGGCAGTGGCAGAGGCAGACAACACCATAAAACACCTCCGGAGACAGTGAAGTGGCTGGCATTAATGTAAGGTAAGTACCTTCACAAGCGTCTACGATTACCAAAAGGAGCGCCCAACAGCTCGTTGGGACCACTCACCTTTTGACTAATTGTATTAGATAAATTGTGAAACCTTAATCATGTGGGCACATTTTGCTGCCTTCTCTCTGATGGACATCAGACGTCAGACGACAGCCTGCTCACAACTTGAAAGTGCAATAGCATGTTCTACCCTCTTTCTTCATCTCTCTCTTTGCCAAGTGCATTGAAAATTATGGCCAGGAAGGTGGTAAGAGTATAAGGAGCCCAAAAAGGCGGTCTCTCGGTCGCCTTTTGTGGGCACATTTTGCCGTTGATTTTGTGTCGTTTCTTTTGGCATTGTTTTACATTGTTTTTTCCTTTGTCTTGGTTTCACTTCCGTCGCAGCACCCGGCACACCAAGCCCAACCGGCCCACCACGACCGCCACGACCTTCGCCACGTTACAGGCTTTATTCAATTTCAAGTTTCACTTACTGCGCACGGTTTGTCTTTCCTGTTTCTTATTTAACTTCTCGGTTTACCTTTTTTCTTATTTAATTAATTTGTGTCTGCGTGTGTGTGTATGCGTTTATGTGTGTCTGTATGTTCAAGCCTGAAGCCCTTTGCCTTTGCCTTTTGCCTATGTCAGTAAAATTGTCCGCTGCGGGTCATTTATTTTAAAGCTTACTTTTCTACACAGCGTATCCAATTTATATTTAATTTTTTTACATTTTTCTGTTTACTTCCACAACATTTGAACTTCTTTGTAACTTTAGTTGAAAACTAATTGAAAACTTTAGCAAACATTCAAGTTAATCAAGCGCTTTAAATATGATCATAAATAATTGTCTTTAATTTCAACTTGTTAATCTTAATAGACATTTTAATGAGAGCCCAACGGGCTGTCACTTTCAATAATAATCCCATGCGAAAGTTCATTTTAATGGGCACTTAATATATTTTATAAAATTTATCTGGGGACAAAACCCACACACACACACATACATACAAACAGTCGCATAGTCGTGCGGGCGTAGGAATAGAGGCTGCGCCTTTTTACTGTCAATTAGTGCGTCTTGGCCCGGCCCAGCTGTGTCCATCAGTTTAAACTGTGGCGCAATTAAAACATAAAAGTCACTCATACGTCATGTGAGCCGAACCCAGCCAGAACAGGCTCCGCACGTGTGTGTTGGCGTGCATAAGAGTATGAGTGTGTGTTGATGTGTTTGTGTGAGCATTAATAGCATTTGTGCACAGCGTGAATTATGCTTACATATACATATGTGTGACGCATGCCTCAACTGCCTGCCAGCCGCATTTGCACCCCTTTTATGGCTATACAAAGAAACGTAGCATACTTTTGCGGGCAACTTCTCGTTACATGTACAATGGGTGTCAGAGATTAGCTCTTGGATACATATTAAGTTACATCTTACAGTTGAAACTTTAAATTGAAAGCAACTGTAAATTGGTTAGCCGTTTCCAGAATTTGATATTATTTAAAATTTAAAAATTTTCAGCCATAGTCCAGGACGCTGTTTTATTATTTTATTCACACATAAGTTGCGTTTGTTTGTTTGTAATAAAAAAAACAAATACACATACACATATGTACATGGGAAAGGGAGCATGTTGCCATGTATTTATGTTGTGATGTGTTGCTTTTTTTTTTTGCTGTTTGCCTTACAACGGAATATAATTTGCGCCTTTTTTACGTTCCTGTCAACGTTCATAGAGCGATGGAGAGAGCGAGAGGGGTCGGCGAAGCACAACCGGAGCGACAACTTCTTTCACTTCCGCTATGCGACGACACTTTTGCTACTGTTTGTGCCTGCCTGCGTGCGTGTGTGTGTGTGTGTGTTTAACTATGTAAATGTGTGAAATTGCTACGCGCCGCATGAAAATTCCCATACGTGAAGTCGCGCTCTCCAAGGGAGTGGGGCGGGTGGGGGATGGGAGGCGTTTGGGGACGCTGCGCTGCTTGCTGCTTTGCTGTTTGCTTTTTGTTATTATTATTTCTTGGCTCGCCTCGCAGGCACTCAACGTCAACGTCATCGTCACTGTTGCTGCTGCTGTTGCTGCTGCTGCTGTTGCTGTTGCTGTTGTTATTTTATTCCCTTTTGTTTTTTATTATTATTATTGTTGCCGGTGCCTTTACAAAGCAAATATGAGCGTCGCGCCGTGAGCTAAATATGTTGCTACTTCGTCTTCTTCTTCTTCTGTTTTTCCTGTGTTTTGTTTTTTCTGTGCATTTCGGAGAGTGTGTCTAGGTGGCTGTAGGAGGTCTTGGAGGCATGTTCCTGCTCAGCTGCGTCTTTCTTATTTGTTATTTGTTGGCCGTGCAACAACAACAGCAGAACAGCACATCAAATGTATTTAAGACACGCGCTGACTTGTCGACTACGACGTTGATCCCGTTGCCAAAGGTAAGCTAAAGCGGCTTAGTTGCCAGCTGCAGCTGCAGCTCCAGTCTCAGTTTCAGTTTCAGTTGCAGTTGCAGTCAGTGCGGGGTCGGCCCCAGTGCCCGCTGAGCCTTGGCAAAAGTTCAACAGTCGTCACAGTTTTTGCCGCTAGACTTGTGTATTTGTTTGCTCGAGCGCTATTTCAGCTCTTCGTACATTACAAAATGCAAACAAAGGGGAGCAAAGGCAACAGCGAAGGCAAACAGAACAGCAGAACGCCAGAACAGCAGACATGGCACAAAACTGAGAAATCCCACAAGGAAGTCTCTAGCACAAAGGAGAAGAGAACTCTACACACAACCATTATGATGCTGCAAGAAAAAATGTGTGTGGAAAAAAACATGGCAAAGAATATCGCTTTAAACCGTGCGATGTGTGCGGTGTTGTGCTGTGTGCCACGCCCACATGCTGACAAGCAACAAGGCGCCATGTTTCAAAATTCATTTATTATATTCCCCGAGTCATGTGTGTGTGTGGGAAGCAGCAGCGTCAGTCAGCGCTCATCAGCTCCCACTCCCAACCTCACTCTTACATTTTGGGCTCTCACAAAAACAAAAACAAAAAAAAATTGGCTAGAAAAGCCTCAAACCCCAAATCGCTGCGGGGCGCCATGAAAATCTTGTAGCTCTCTGTATGTGTGTGTGTGTGTGTAAAGTGTGCAAGTGTGTAGAAATTGCATAATATTTCTCAGTAAACATCCAACGAGTTGCTGGAGTACCACGTATCGGGTTAAGGCAAACGAGTTGCGACAAAGCTAAAGACAATAGCTGAAACGACTAAAACGTTGCTCTGTACAACAAATATTCAAGCACCAAGCACTTACGCTCTTACTTTGCGTTGCAAACAATTAACCCTATGGCCATAGTTTTACAGGGCATAGGCAAAACAAAAAAAAAAGAAAGATAGAAAAGAGTGCTGTAAGCTGTGCGCCATAATCAGACGACAATGTGAACGACAACGACACGGAATGGGTGGGGAGGGGAGTTGCCGGTGGTTGGGGAATATAGCAGTTGAAGGACGAAATTGCAGTAAAAAAGGCAACTCAAGTGCCGCTGCCTTAAATGAGGAAAGTTTAATGCTTTCATAAGCACAACAAATCCTAAGACAAGCCCCCCCACCCCACCATGCCAACGACAGACCCGACCAAGTGAAAAATAGACGTGCTGCGTGAAGCCCTTGCGCATATCTTGGCGTTTTATGAGCGTTATCCTTTCTGCCTGGAGCCACACTGCCACCACGCTTCTGCTGCAGGTACTACTACTACTCCCTACTACCTTCTAGTCGCAACCATACTCCTATAAAAATCAAGAGTTTGTTGTCTTTGCTGGGGGCAATATTTTCATTTGCCGTTTGCATTCTCTCGCTGCCTTCCTTTTGCAATGAAAGTGCACAAGTTTTGTGTTTAATGGGTCATTTGTCTTTTTTTTATAGGCTTCTTGGGGCCTTAGAAAATGGGGAACCCTGAGCTTCATTTACAAATAGATGTAGACCAAGCAACATTTCACTCTGTGTGTATGTATATTATAAATTTGTAATTATTTTTATGCTAATAGTTCTTTTTCTGCTGAATGATTTCTGTTTAAATTAATATATGAATACAGAAACGAGTTATATAATATTTGCATGAATATTTCATATTTAAATACTACCTTTGATGTATTTTTTAATGAACACAACTGTATTTTAAATACAACATCAAACATATACATATATTATGCGAAGAATTTGCCTCGGCTAATGGACCAAACACGGCCAAACATGGCCAAAAGACGCGTCAGCGCGTTGGCAGCCATTTTGCCACAATTAAACTCACGCAAATTATGTGGCACATAAAAAATGCTTTGCTGCAGCAGCAGCAGCAGTGGCAGCATCAGGAATTATGGTTCCAAGTAAAAATTAAAGCGAGCTTAACGAGCTCCACTCCACCAACATCAAAAACAACAACAACAGCTACCAAAGAAAATAAGAAAAAAATTAAAAAAATAAAAAGAGAGTAGGGGTTGGAAAAAGCGAACAACGAACAACAGCAATGGAATTGATGCAGCTGGCAAAAGACAGACGCAATGGCCATTAAAATGCACAAGGAGCTCACTGGATGAACCCAAGGGAGGATGCGAGGGAGAGCGAGACAGAGAAAGAGAGAGAAGACGAGCCAAGGAATGGGGCAGAAGCTGAATACGTGAAATGGATATTAAAAATACACGCCAGCAAAGAGCAAAGAAATAATCATAATTTCTGCTAATAAATTTTATATATTGCTGCCCCACTGACCACTGACCACTGACCGAACCACCATGCCCCACTCCACCCCATCCAGGCAGGAGAGCTCAAGCAATGGATAGCATAATTTTTTCCCGCTGAATCGGCTAGAATTGAAGCTGCTGATGGTAATGTGGCCGCTTATGTGGCCATCAAATTTGAAGAGTTCTTTACCAACTGCTCGTCGCATTTGAACAAGAATAAATGCCAGGCCAAGACCACACACACACATATACTATACACTATTACTCAATGGCAAAAGCTTCAGCTACAGTTTCCCTTTTGAACTTTTCGCACTGCAGAACAAAAAAATAAGAGAGAAAACTGTTCGCAAAATTAACTTGCACAAAAGCGGGCAACACAAAATGCAGTTGCAACCAAATGAGCGCAACAAAAACACAAACAAAATGTGTGTGTGCGGGTGTGCGTGGGCATCATAGTTTAATTAAGTTTATGCGCTGACCCTAATTGTGATGTACTCACAATAAATTGTGATAAATAAAAAGCCTTTTGTGCACTTAACGCTTGCAAACTTATAAAAATTCACAAGATTTTCAATATTCCAATATGCAACGAATTTGTTATTTCAACATCATGATTATGCAGCGCATAAACTCTGTGTGTTTGTGTGTGTTTATGTTTGCAAAATGTTACGTTTCATAAATTCCGTTGCTTTAATTACAAATTTGACTTGGCTGCTGCACAAACGGAGGACCGGGCAATGAGCCAACAACAGCCCCGTTAGGAATAGGGGCAATTCCCCGCCCCCATTCAGCAAAATGCTATGTCGTTATACTAGTACACACACACATACGGCATCTCTCTACACCCGCTACACCGAAACTGACTTCTCAGGCGTTCCGTCTAACGGCGTGTAATTAGTGTGGCTCTATTAAAAGGCACCGCCTGCCAGACGGCGCGGCATCATTGGCGCAGCAGGGGTATGGAGGGGTAGGGCGGGGGCATTGATGCAGCAGTAGCTGACGCCATTTTTGCTACTTTCATGGAAATTAGTATTTTAATGTATGCTAAACGAGTCATTATCCCTACTCCCTGCTTCTACTTGCCTATGAGCTGAGTGCAATTGGCCAAGGGAGGCATTAACTGGGCCACGTCCACTGTTGTCCTGTTGTTGGCTGTTGCTCAATCTGCTCAATCTAAGGACGATTCGATGGCCATTATGTCAACGTCTTATTCAACATCCGCTTCTGCGGCTGCTTGAGGGCAAATTAATGCATCTGTCGCCTCTCTTTCTCTCCCTCTCCTTCTCTCTCTGTCTTAGTCTGTATAAATACCTTTCAATTAGCAGGTGCTTTGTTAACCTCTGCACCACGGCCAAGGGCCTAATTGTGCCAGCCAATTGCTTTCTAATTGACTGGGCCAGCGGGCGAAGCGGGGGAAGACAGGGCGGCAGCTAGCCAGTTACTAATTGCTCAAGGCTGGCAGTCTTGCCATTGTCAATACGGCTAAATGCAGCTCGTTACAGCTGCTTTGTTGCTAAACCTTAGCTAGAAGGGCACATAAGAAGATCACAAACAAATCGAGTGTAAGCTTGAACTCTTTGTAAGCTGTGTGCATTCACGAAGAAGAGAATGTCAAAGTGAAATGCTTCTCTCGGAGAAACTGATTGTGTAACATTTTTTATAAACATTCCGAGCAATCACAATAATTCACAGAAATATTCAGATTTAAAGCAACTCAAAAGTAAAGCATTTGCATGTTTAGATGCAGCTCTCTCTCTCATTTATCAGTGCGCAAAAAATGCAAAATGAAAAATACTAAGAAATAAACAAAAAATAACTGAAGCGCTTTTCTTTTGTGTTGGACCCTAATGCCTGCGTTTGTGTGCGTGTGTTTTGCTCTTGCCAATTTATGACAAGTAGCAAGTAGCAGGAATAGCAACAAGCTGCACAGAATGAGGAAGGGAAGGGAAGCTGTTGCTGTCTCGACCATCGCTCTCAAGATGCAGCAACAAAGTGAAAGATGCAAAACCAAAGATAAGCTATGCAAAAAATGCCAGACTGCAGAGAGAGAGAGAGCAGAATGTTCTTGGTATAAGTGTATAAGTTACGCTAAATGAAATATTTATGAAAATTGCAAACATAAAGATACACAAAGAGAGGGAGAGCGATGTATATGCGTTATCGTTCAGTGTGCATCTCGATTTATGCTTGCATATGCAAACAAAAAGTCCACATGATAATGGCAGCAATGTCGAGTGTCCAGCTGTGTTGCGTTGCAAGCATAAGCAGCAGCAGCAGCAAACCATTTTTATATTTATGGTCCAAACAAGTGCCAACGACAACGACAGCCAAGGCATGCCAAATTATGAACACTTGACAGCAGCCCTTTGAGGTGGCAGTTGGAGTTGCATTCGAATCAATTGGCAAAGAACGACTCGCTGTCAATATATTTAAAAATACGTTAAGACAGCTGAAAAAGAGAGAGAATGCGAATGCGACCCTGACTGGCCTCGCTCCACTTGGCACGACTCGCTGTCCTCTGTCTCCAACAGATAAGAACAGCAGCAGAAGCAGCAGCAACGGCAGCAGCTGAAAGATGTTTCAGATACGAATAAATAGAAATGAAAATGGCATTGGCAAAGGGATGGAAAAACAAGATGGAGAGGATTCATATAAATCGCTCAAATGAGTCTAAGTGGCAAAAACTGTGGCACAACGTTGCATAAAGCAGACAGCTGAATCTAAAGCTGAGATGCTAGATAATTTCCAGTGCTGCGATTCATTACGGAAATTGTAAGCATACAAAAAAGTTAAATATATATATATATATATGCATTCGTAAGATACACTCGTAATTTGCACTGTGCTTTTTGAGACGCTTCGTATTTTTCTCGCGGGATAGAGGGAAACCAGAAAATCAATTTTAATTGATTTATGACTAAAGTGTTTTCGGCTGCAATCTGCTGCTTGCTTGGCATGCCCCAAGTGGCCAAAGTACCACCGCGGCAACCGATTTCCATTGATTGACAGGCGTCTCTTGACGGCGGCGGTGGCGGCATTGGCGGTGGTGGTGTTGTGTGGTCCTCCGACAGCGGTCATGACAGTGTTGCCAGACGGCAAGTTGAGATTAGTGACTCATAAAGTTGCACTCTTAATTGCACTTGAAATATATATGTGTATGAACGTTGGGGTGTTGATACTTAACAGCCCATAAGCTGAGTCTTGAGTGGAAATGCATTACCAGAAAAGCTTCTTAAACTGTGCTGGCACTGGGCGAGAGTGCAATGCTCCGATAAGAAACGGTAAAATACTTTAGGAAATATTTTACAGTTGGCAGGTGTCGAAAATATAATAAATTCCACATTGAATGCTATCTCAATTAAACAAATATTTCATTTACTCGTCTTGCACTGAATAAATAATCGAAAACAAGATAATTTAAATAAATTCTAATTTGTTTGTTTGCAGCTGACAGTTTTACGTATAATATTTACACAAATCTTGAAAAAAAATCCAAGTTATTTCTGTTTTAAACACTTTATTGATTATATTTCAATTCAATGCTACGCAAATATACAAATTCTTAAGAAGCAGAAGAAAAATCCGACTCCATTTCGAAAAAGAGAATTCTTTTGGCTTGTGGCATGCATTGAAAGTCGAGATTGTCGACATGTTAACTTTGTTGACAACACAAATTAACACTCATAAAAGTTTTGTGCCGCAAACCGAATGTAACGAGAGTGTGCGAAACGAACAACTTCAACACAACATAAACAAGCAAACAACAAGAATTTATGTGCATATTTGCCTAGCCCAACAGTAACAGCAACTTTTTTTTTCACCCGTTTGACAAAGTGATGGAGTAGAGTATAGGGAAAGGGGGAAGAAGGGTAGCAAACATTTACTTTCAGACATTGCAATTTTGTCTAATTGACGCATTTCGTGGCTGACAAGCTGCCGCAGTCACAGTCGCAGCCGCAGCCGCACAATGCAACATGCGTGCAACGCAACATGCCACATGATTTGAAGGCAGCCACTAACGAGTGCCCCGCTCTCAAGGAAGGAAGAAACTGAACTAAACTGAAGCTTACGCCCAAGCTGCATGAAAGCTGAGCTATGGGCTGGGGCTAGCTGTAATTGAAAATGTCTTACGCTTGTCGAACCGCAACACACACACACAGAGAGAGAGGAAACACAGATATTTAGCTGCATACACACACACACAGACGCATTGACAGATAGATTGGGTCACAGCGTTCACCCAGTGCTGAATGTCATTCCCTGGGCATTTGCCGTGAGCCGTAACAATGCAATTCGAGCAAAAAGCACCGAAAGAAACAGAAACGCCGCCATTGCGAAAAGCGAAAATGAGCGTAAAGCTCCAAATGACAGGCAAGTCGAGTAAAAAGAGAGACAGAGAGTGGGGCAAGCATAGATAGAGACTTACAGAGTTAGAGAAAAAAGAGGGAGCAAGTGCGACAGCGACAGAGAATTGGAGTCGTTGCCATCATGCCACTTGCAGCAGTGCTGCCAACTTGTTTATCTCGTGACTGCACACAGTTTCAATTCGACCCTGCAAGCGACCTTTCCTACTGCACTGTAATTGCCCACAACAACAACAACAACTCGATAAACAACTAGAAGTGAGGTTGGTTGTCATGAGGCCGAGACTGAGGCTGAGCCATAGAGCAGCTTTACCAACTTCATTTGCACAGTTTCGTTACGTTTCGTATCGCATCCTCTTCACATTGCTTCGTGCTGCACTATTTTTTGTTGCCCTCTTGTTCGTGCAACGTCATTTTGATGTCCCTTACTGGTCACAATCTCACTTTTCTATGTTGTTTTTCTTTCTTTTTTGTTGTTTGCTGCAACGTTCTGGCTACTTGCACTGAGGTCAACTAGTTGACACTTTGCCGTCTTTATTTTTTTTTGCCTTGCAAACTGTGCGTGCAACTTGTGGGCTGTCGGACAATTTGTGGAATTAGTGCTGTGCGGCATTGCCATAGAGCTGTGCTGTATATGTTGAAAATGTTGATTTTTATCTTATTAAACATTTCATTCCATACACACAATAAAGTTATTACTTTTGTACCAAGAACAAGTTCTAATAAAAATTCTGTTTAAAAATTCTTTTGATTACCGCACATTGTTTTGTAGCTTAATTAACTTATACACATACAGACAAAGATTGTAAGCACAACTTCAATTAGTTGTGCAAAATTCAAAGCAAAGAATCTAATCATAGAAACATCTAGGAACGCTCTACTCAATAACTGTTGTCTAATGTTTGTAATTCCCATTTCCAATGAATTTCATAATTTATTATTAATTGACTGGGGTGCTACTAAGGGGGCTGTGTGTGTTTAGTTATCAGGGGAAATTATTGTGTGGTCAAAACATTCAAATGCGAATGCGACTTGTTGGCCATAATATGCTCGCTGAACATTTCAATTAAGGACGAATCGAACAAAACATATTGATAAAATCACAATCAAATACAAATAAAACAGATATTGCACATAAAAATTGACGCAGTTTAACAGCTGCGCTCAGTGCGTAAAGGGATGGAATGGGGTGGTGTGGTGTGGTGTGGGGAACGTAATCCACAAGGGGAAGTGGCCATGGCCACGAGACTCGCAGTCTTGTTGTTGGTAGTTGCGTGTGAAAATGAAACAATGACATGACCACAAAAGCCATGACAGACAGATGAACAGACAGCCAGGCCTATAGCAACAACAATATAATGCCCATGAAAATCGAAAACACAGCTATTGGAGGGAGAGAAGGAGAGTGGAGGCGGCCTCAACCCCCAAAAAAAAATTGGAACAGAATACAACAGGAATTGACATTTACGCTAAAATGGGCAAATAGGCAAAATGGGAAAGTGGGAAAATAGGAAAATGGCGATGAGTCGTTGCCAGATGCGCTGACCAGACAAAGTCAATAATTGCAGCAAAACAGGGTGGAAAACAACAGCAACAAAATAAAGCAAACATACTACTGCATTATAGTTTGTAATCGTTTTTCGATTTAATAGAGACCAGCCCAAAGGGGTTGCGACTTCATTTTGCTGTGGGGGAAAAGCGAGGAAATTGCGGTAAAAGTCCGTTACAGAGCGAGAGAGAAAAAAAGTGCGTGCCAGCGACAGGATATACCAGGATATACCAGTATATGGCATGTGAATGTCTCTCCCCGCCTGCCTTCTTCCTGCCATCAAAATGCTCCATGGGGACACCATTTTGGGCCCTAAATGAGTTTTGTGCGGCGCATGACCCGCACTTGGCTCACACTAATACGACGACAGTGTGCGACTGACAGCCAAAACAACAACAACAACAACCAGTTTCAGTATTATACGCTTGGCTGGCATGTTTTTTCTTTTCGCTTCTCGTTTTTCGGGGGCATGCAATGGAGAACGGCCTAATCCGAGACGGAATCCGCACGCGCCCAAAATAAAAACTGCAATTAAAGCGTATTGACCATGAGAATTTTATAATTGAATTACGAGTTACAACAACACAGACTAACAATAATAACAATACCAACAACTACAAAGGGGTTGGGCCTAAACTCACCCACATTAAGAACATCAACCCCCGCAGCAGTGTCGGCAGTCAAGCGTAACTTCTGGACAAAGGTCAAGCCAGACAGAAGGTCAGCAATTAAAGCAGACCCACTGTATCGCTGATGAATGTGGGATGTGCTCAAGGCTTAATAAATAGCCCTAAGATTGGGTACAAGTCTCTCTGTTTTGCTCTAAATTGTGTCATCTTCAGCGTCCAGCCCATTGGGTTCAAGTCAATATAGCTCACCGCTGACCCCTTGACCCCCTGTGTGTGTTTGAACATTTAATGCGCTTACAACAGATGTTTCTTTGGCAGCAGGAGCACCAGCAGCAGCAGCAGCAGGCTTAAGGGTTGCTGCCCGCCCTATTGTTGGTATCTGTTTCAGTCTCAGTTCTTGGAATGAAATAAGGGCTATAATGAATTTTTCAGCATTAAGTCAAACAAATAGCATAAAACCAATGGCAAATAATATAAGAACAGCCTAACGAATAACAATTAATTATTTTGTTTATTTTGATGGGATATTCCAAGATTCCACTGAAGCAAATTCTTATAACAATTACAATTATAATTAATATTTTAATGATGAATGTTATTTGTGCTTGGCTTATTGCGTTAATAAGCAACATACTGCGAGAATGTCCTAAAAATAATACTTGTTTATTATCAATTAAATGCTATAAATGAACCGTCTGATCTCTCTTCGGCTCACCTAATTGCTCAGCGTGCGATAAAAATAGCGTAACATTATTAGTTGGTATTTAGATAGCAACAGCAGCTGTTACAGAACAGGTGTTGTACAGGACTCAAACGTACTCGACGTGCAGCTGCTGCTGCTGCTGGTCAGGTAGGCATCATAATCATAATCAATACGAATATCAATACATGTGGCCGACCCTTGTACAAGCACAAGAGGACATGCTCAGAGGCAA
The DNA here is from genome assembly GCA_018152965.1 of Scaptomyza pallida. Lineage (NCBI taxonomy): Eukaryota > Metazoa > Arthropoda > Insecta > Diptera > Drosophilidae > Scaptomyza > Scaptomyza pallida. Next base: position 4,664,524 of record JAECXP010000130.1, read on the forward strand.
CCTTGGGCAATGCGTGCGCGCGTGCTAATAAATTCATTAAACATTTATGGACAGTGTATGGGGGAAAGGAAGCAAGTGCAGTGGCAATAAAACTATTAGCATAATGACAGCATTAGACAGCAGGAGAACAGGATGCGGGTCCTGGGCAGAAACTATGACATCCCATAAAAAAGGCCGCATTGCATGGGCGGAGCGGCAAAATTTGTAATGCTTAGATAAATTGTTATTTTATGTGCCATCGTAATAAGCGCATTATAAGACAGCAGTAACAATGTGTGTATGTGTGTGTGTGTGTGTGCGTCAAGTCATACAGAAAACTACGCACGTCTTAGCACAAGCATGAGAAGTGGCTTCAGGACGTCATTGAGATGAAGATGAAGACGACGACGACGATGACGCCTTGGGGACATTGAACCCGACTATTTTCGGGTTCGTTTTCCATGGCGCGTGCCGTTGCCGACAAGAGAGCGTAAGGGAGCCGGGGAGCAAGGGATTATGGCTCAAAGGCGCAAAGGTGCAGACGTGGCACAGACAAGAGTTCGCAATCGCGCAACTGCGCTGCATGCCACTTAAAAATTATAAACATTTTTAAAACACTTTTTTGACAGAGTGTTGAGAATTTATAGCCAAGAACTCGTACGTGCTGCGGTCACGCATCAATGTTGCCCAATACCCAGACCAAGCGTGCATGAAAAGGACGAAGAAGCACTTAATAAGGTGTTTGTTTGCGTCAGCTTCAATCCAAACGGAGCCAAGAGCTAGAAGCTACCATTGCCAATAACATCATCCAGTTACTGGCAGTCAAAAGTGTCAAGGACGTTTAAACTTCGCCTTATTTATAACTATTGCAGCTTATTAAACAGATTAAAACCTTGTTAACATATCCATTTTGATCGTTTCCAATACTGTCTTTCAATTTTGGACGCAGACGATTACACATCGTTAGACGGCTTAAGAATTGAGGGCTTGTAGGCTCAATTGGTTGGGATGCTCCAAAGTTTTATTTACATTAAAACATCATCAACGTGTTTATATCAACATCAAACTCATTTTACGCATCACCAAACTTTTCGTAATCCTTTGATCCGAGATGCAGCAAAAAGGTTGCCTCACCACCAACACCCGAAAAAAAAGAGCTCATAAAAAGCTTTGGCGGTACATTTTTTATTGAGGGGGGCGCCACGCACAAACACACAAGCAAACAGAAGGGAAAAGCCCCAACAGAAAAAGGGTTCATGATATGTTGTGATTTTCGTTGTTGTTGTTGTCGTTGTCAACCCCGTCATGTTGTTGCTGCAGCCAAAAAATATATATATACGTATACAAATCCAAAATAAATCAGTAAGCTTCCCGACTCGAGTGGTTGTTAATTTGAAATTTATACGAAAAACAATTTAATCGCTTCAACCAAAACATTGTCCCTGCAAAAAAAAATGTAAACGAATCCCCTCGCAGAGGGTTCTGTGAGTTTATAACCTTGTCAAGGCCGTTGGCTGCGAGTTATTTAAGACTTCAGCCGATTGAGGTAGGTCTCAAATACAGGTGGGAATATTAAATATGCAGAGAGTGTTGTCAGAGACTTTAAATCGATGAGAAAATGATACAAATATTTGAGCATCAACTGAACATAGACATATAGAAAACGGCATCATTTAATATTTGTATCAAATAACACTGTAAGGAACACAATCGCCTTGGCAGTCCTTGGCATATTTCTTTCATATTTCATCGTTTTGCTTTCCATCAATTTCTTAGAATATTTTAGCCAACTCAGCAGTCGCCATGACTTGCCTGTGTTGGCCACAATACAAATACAAAGAACAACAACTGAACCGAAGCCACACAACAAATTTTCTTGGCTCAGCAGCCGAGCGCGCTGTCAATTAGCCTGTTCGTACGTCTACCTGCCTGGCTGGCAGTTTGTTGTTGTTTGCTTGCCTGCTCGCTTTTAGCCAACTAACAAACAATGTCAACGTCATGAAACCGCAGCCTCATTACGAAATATTTAATCATATTTAGCGTACAGAATGTAAAACGAGCAGGTGGAGAGGAGAGCTAAGGGATATGGCACCCTACAACCACAATGTGAACAATAATAATACATGGAAGAGATGAAAATCGGCAAAAACCTCAGCAGCCACATGCCACAGATATCACAGCTGCCTTGGCAGTTAAGTAAATGTGACAAAATGGCAATATTTTCCACACACACACACATACAAATAGAGAGAGGAGAGATAAAATCGACACATACTTGTAGATACAGGTTGTATAGTCTTTTGTAAGTCCCGACTAGTTAGAGACAAACTGCTTGGTGTGTGTGTGTGTGTGTGTATGGTGGTGTGGCGCTAAGAGTATTTGCCAGTTGGCAATAATATCAAATTGCACTTTTCTGCACACACACTCCAACAATTGTATGCAGAAAAAGATACACAAATATCTGGCAAATACAAACAAATGTGCAAACAGAAGTTGCAGGAGCACAAGCTACAAATGCGACAAACACAGACGGCAACAAGAGACGAGGAGTTAAAGTTGCAACTGTGAAACAGAACAGAACAGAACTGCTAACGGTTGCACACTCTGTCTGCCCCGTCTGCCCCATCTCTGCGGCTTCGTAAACATCATTTAAGTCTATTTGTGCATTGAGCAAAGCCACACTGAATGCGACAGCGATGCGAACTGAAGCTACTTTTACTCGAAAGGTCTGCAGCATTCGTGTGCTCAGCAATTTTGCATCGTTCGCAAAGTGTGTTCAGTTATTTGATATGCGCGGTTATTTGATAATAACAGCTGCTCGACTCGGAGCACACACAACAGGGATCAGTGCGAGTTGGGTTGGATGGTTGGGTGGGTGGCCATCACCATAACGTCAATCAAAAGTGCCACATTTGCCGTCTAGTTGGCTCGAACAGAGTTTTATTTTCTATTTTGCTGATGCGGCAATATAGTTAGTTGTTCACTGCCTGATTGGCCAGGCAGACAATGCAAAGTATCTTAAAGATACTTATCATAAGAATGTTTACAACAACTTAAAGGCAATGTCATCTTCTTCTTTTTTAATTGAGTTTTAACTTTCGAATAATACAAACATAATTTGTCTTGAACATTTGACCTTTTTTTTGTGAGGAAAATCAATGTGTGCCCTATATAAACCGGGCAAACAGTAGACAATTTTTAATGGGTTTGCCCATTGCTTGTGTCTAGTTTCCGTTTGTGTGTCTATGTATGTCAATTAAATTCAATTGAAATTAATTTAATGTTGTTATTGTTTCGCTTCTGTTTCGATTTTGTAAAACAGCGCCGACCCAAAAGCCACTTAAAACTTGCCAAACAAGCGGACAAGCGAAGTTCTTAGAAATCAAGCTAACCCACGTGCTTGGAGCTGGAACTCAATTAGTTTGGGGTTGGGAGCTGGACGACTAACTAAGTTGAGGCTAAATGCAAAGAGTAAATTTTATTTGCACTTTTGGTTTCGGTTTGTGTGGTGAGCATTAGAAATGCATTTGGGTGGCAGACAGTTAAATAATTCATGCCTGCCTCACGCCAACAACACGATAATGTATCAGTATGTATCTGTGTGTGTTTATGCATTTTGATACAGTTTATGGAACATTTGAAAATTTGTGCTTTGTTTTCGTATTCGTATGCTCGGTTTCGTTTTCGTTTTCGTTGGCTTTTGTTTTACACATTCCCACATACGTTTGCTTCGATCGATTGACACAGTTTAGTTCTAATGGATTTTCACGCCAGCGTTGACACAATTGCGGCAAGCAGCAGCAGCAGCAACCGTTGATGCCACAAGCACAGCCACAGCTGTAGCCACAAACTGTGCAACTTGAGTGTTGGCTTTTTGTTGTTATTGTTACCTTAGCCAAGGAATAAACTTTTGACCAGAGACACATATGTAGTACATACCTGCATTGAAAAAGGAACACAAGTGAAAATTGCATTAAAGTTTCAGTTTCAGTTTTAGTTTAAGTTTAAGTTGTTGGCTTTATCAATTTTGCTGCAACTCCAAGTGGCAGTGGCAGACACTAGTCATAAAGAACTCAACTATCAGTCGTTGCATATAAACATAAATTTTGTTTAAACCTAATTGCCAGGGATTATCAATAGGCTAGCGACCCCAAATCAAGTTAAAGTCATGAACAGCTTTTGTCTGTGTGCTCTCTCCTCAAATGATGTACGAAAATAAAAATTCAATTTTTGATATATTTACGAGCGGATGGAGAGAGTGAAGATTAAATGAAGAGCTCCAAAAAGAGAGAGAGAGTGGGGGTAAGGGAGCGCAATAGATGTCAAAGTTATCAGCGATGCATTTTACTTGCTTTACTTTTAATTAAAAATTCAAGTAAATAACCCAAAAGACAAGTTTCCATAGACACGACACAAAAGTTGAACGAAAATATTTAGTCGTTGTGCTTGCTTCACTGCGTAGCGTGCTTTATCGCAGCTGTAATCTGTCAGCGGGACAGTGCAACAGTAAGGGGCACAAAAGTCGAGTGCTTAAGGGGCACCGGAGTCAACTGCAGCACCAACTTAAAGAGGGGGGCAGCAACTCTCTGCCCATTGACGAATGCTGCGACACACGACGAAACAACAACAACAACAACAACAATAGCAACAACTTCGTAGAAGTGCATCAAGTGAAGTGCACTTGTTGTTGTTGCTGCTGATGTGTTTAGTTATTAAAACTGACAGTTTTATTTGTCAGCGCAGGCATTGCTAGGAGACGCTATGTGTGTGTGTGTGCGCGCTGTTCCATATGGATTTGGATTTAGAGTTGGACTTGCAGCCTGTCACGCACCCAAATGCCTTATGACACTTTTATATATTTTCTCTCCGTTCAAAATAGATGTGTACACCATACATATAGTTTGTTCGTTCGTTTTTTTCGACTTCTTGTTTTTGACATGTGTCATGTGTGAGTGCGATGTGCGATTGCGAGTCCGTTTTTGGGGTTGAATACAATTGGGTTTGTTGTATTCTCTACACAAAAATAACTTTTTAACTTTTAGTTTGTGATTTTGAGCGTTCGAGAGTTGTCAGAACTGCTGGTGGTTGCAAGCACTCACAAATCCAATTGAAGTGAGGCAAAACTTGCAGTTGACATTGGCATTGCAAGCTGTTCAATGCTTAAAGTCTGTGTGTGTTAAGATTCAGTATCAAAATACACAAAACGCCAATCAAAACTTTCCATTTCTATACACAAAAAAACAACTTGTAATACCAATTTGTATGCGTCTAATTTATGCTCTCCACACATAATTAAGATGCTAAATATTTTGTGTCTAGCAGCAGGTTGGCCCAAATTAATTGGTATGCATTTCAGCATAAGAATATCATAATTTAATGAATTTAATGAATTAAATGCCATGCCAACAAATTAGTGTCAGTCTTGCCCCAAATGTATTTAACTAATGATCCAACCTATTGAAGAAACGACAAACATAAAAGAATTTCCATGATTTTCTTTTTCGTTCGTTGTCCAGCGATTTTTCGCACTTTTTTCCTTTTTTTTGTTTCGTTCGAGAATCCAAACAAATGAGTCGCATAATATTTGTTGTCATTTGTCTATTTATGATAATTAAGGTTTGACATTTTTATGATATTAATTAATTTGATGGCAAACGCCGAAGTGTGAAAAGAAATGAAGACCCTTCAGACACAACCACGCCCTAACGCCTCTCTCTCTCCCCCCGCCACAACGCCAACGCTCTTCTAATTTTGTCAACGCTCGACGGATGTCGACGACCACAAAAAGTTAATAGGCCCCGGGATGACCCCAAAAAAACACAAGAAAAATAAAAGCGAACACAAAATCGGGAAGGTGAGAAAAGTGTTGTTGTTCACTGTTGTTGTTGTTGTCCCACTTAATGAGAGGGTCTTTGGCAGCGGCATTAGCGCTGATCGTCAAGCATTTAAAAACTACAGCGGGGGCGAACCAGGTCATAAAACTGACAATAAACTATGCAGATCACCATAAAAAAAAGGCAAAAGGAAGATAACCCAGCTGCATTTTGCGCTCTTCGTGACTGAGACTTTGTTTTAGTTCAAGCATTAAATTAAACAAATAAGAGTGCTCTGTGGAGCATATCTAATGCATGCGTCTATAATTTAAGTTCTTTGTTCGAGCACAAACTCTACATAACATATTGAATACTTGCAAGAGTTGAGAAATTTGTATTCGTATGTAATCAAAATTCACTTTGCGCCAGATTTAAAATCAAATTTGTGACTGTTCCCTTGGCATATGTTTCACTGAGAGAAGAAGAATTATGTGGCGCACAAACTAATGCAGCAAATTTATGCGTTGTGAAAACTTTATTTCCACTTTTTTCGCTCAGCATTTTTGGGCTTTTTTCTTGAGTGGCACCCACCACCACTGAGTACTAGTGGCCAGCTGTGTGCTCGAGCCACTCAATGGAGTTGGCCAGCCGTAAGACAGGCCCAACAATATTTTGGCTCACTTGCGTTTTTTTTAGTCGGTTTGCAAAATGAGGCGCAACGAAGCGTATGACAAACAGATTTTTCTCTAACGCAAATCCGTGCGCTGAAAAGAAGAAAAGGCAAGAAAAAGTGTAGGAATTTCCATAAAATTAGAATAACAGCAGTGATTCTTTACGAAGCAGCAGCCAGCCCCACACCCAGACACACCAGAATAGGACGGACACCAAAATTTATGAGCAGCACCAACAAAAAATATGTAAGAAAAAAGAAAGGAACACAAGTAAAAAGAAGAAAAAACGAAAATGAGACGGAAGATCGTCGTCATACAATAAATGAGAGAGACAAGAATATCGTGTTAAAAATAATTGAAGCTGAAGCAGTGACAGATTTTTTATACACGCACCCAATGCACTGGGGCAAAGTGGCAAAGGGGGGAGGGACTTGTCGCGAAGGGCAAACACACATATAAAATATGGGGAAAAGCTGAAACCCTTTTCCGTAACGTGTGCCTTCCAGCCACTCCCCCTTTTTGGCCGTGGCGCCACGCCAGATTTTGGCACTGCTTTCTCCATGGATAAATGTATGTGTGTGTTTATTTTTCATTCGTATTTTTATTTTTTGCCACATTTTTCATGTTGTGCACCGGCGGCCGCTTCGGAAACTTACATTAAGTCATTTATCTTGATAGTGTTTGTGAGGTTTGCGTCTGTGTTTGGTATTTGTATTTGCTTTTACTTTAATTCGTTTACAGCATTTTCTCTTTGGTTGCACAAATTCTGATGTCATTTTTATGCCGCTGCCAGAAAAATATATCCAAGCCAGGCGCCAGTCCACAAATCTAAACACGATTTTTAATTTGCCCAACACCGTGATGCTGCGTGCAATCTAACTACATAAGCCATACCCTTCATGGCGATGATGGTCATATCCAACTTATCGTGCAACTCGTTCATATTTTACTCTACAAGTGGCTAGATAGGGTATTTACAAGTCGCATGACAATCGTTTTCATGTCGACCGTTTGTGGCCAACGCATTTTGCCGTGATTTTTAAAGCATTTTTTGTGTACTGCTTTTTGAACTTGAAACTTTGTTTTTCCCATTTTACTTTTTCTATTACCCCGTTTGCCTTTTTTTTACCCATTTTTTGGACTCATACGTTTGGGGTTTTTGTTATATTGTTACGCCGTCTGTGGTATTTTGGTGATATTTGGCGTTGGGAAAGTTTTTTTTGTTCAGTTTTTATTTGAGTTTATTTTTTTTTACCCCTTGGTATGGTTTGGTTTGCTTTGGCGTTTGCTGAATTGGAATTACAACAATTTTTTTTATTACTTTGCGTGTGTTTTTTTTACAGTTTCTGGTTTGTGTGCTGTGAGCTGGTTGTCTATGTGTGTGTGCGTGGGTTTTTTTTTCATAAATCTCTAAAGTGAGATTTATGTTAGTTTTGCATATTTTGGCCATGTCCGAAAAGCGCTTTGGCGGCAACAGACGACTGAACGGCACAGACAAAGACGAAGACCGAGCAAAATAGATGAAGGACGAAGGACAAGCGTCTCTACAGCTCGGCTTCCCTTTTAAAGTTTACTCCATCGAGTGCCGGAGTGTGAGTGAGGGACGGGATTAATAAATTAGTTTGTGGTCGAATTGTCGTTTGGCTCTTAACTTTTTGATTGCTGCCGGAGCGCGGTTAGTTGACATATGGTATGCAATTAAGTGTTAAACAGCAGACGCAGCTTTGTTTTTGCCCATTAGAAGTTGTGGCTGCAACTATTAAATGATAGTTACTTTTTCAAGCAAAACCATCAGATTTAAATGCGAACTTTTGTGACATGTACCCTTAGCTCATAAAGTATATTTAAAAAAATGGCATAAATGTAAAAAAGGAGTAAAAAGATTTAAGTGCAGTATTAATTGAGAGCTCAATATAAGACTTTTGATGTATTGCATGTGCTAATCGAGCAAATGATTACAAAGTAATGGCAATCGGGAGTTGAAAAATTTGACATGAAAATCAGGGAAAAAAATGCGTTTCTAGATTTAAATGCAGTTTTATTCTAGGGCTTAATACAAGACTTTTTAGGTATTACATTTGAAAATCGGGTAGATTTTAAGAAAGTTATGGCAATCGGACGTTTTGAAAATGTTGCCATGTCGATTTTTGGTCACAAAATTTTGACATGAAAATCTTTCAAAAAATGCGTAAATCTTTCAAAAAATGCGTTTCTAGATTTAAATGCAGTTTTATTCTAGGGCTAATTACAAGACTTTTGAGGTATTACATTTGAAAATCGGGTAGATTTGAAGAAGTTATGGCAATCGAAAGTTTTGAAAATGTTGCCATGTCCATTTTTGGTCACAAAATTGAGACATGAAAATCTTTCAAAAAATGCGTTTCTAGACTTAAATGCAGTTTTATTCTAGGGCTTAATACAAGACTTTTGAGGTATTACATTTAAAAATCGGGTAGATTTTAAGAAAGTAATGGCAATCGGAAGTTTTGAAAATGTTGCCATGTCGATTTTTGGTCACAAAATTTTGACATGAAAATCTTTCAAAAAATGCGTTTCTAGATTTAAATGCAGTTTTATTCTAGGGCTTAAAACAAGACTTTTGAGGTATTACATTTAAAAATCGGGTAGATTTTAAGAAAGTAATGGCAATCGGAAGTTTTGAAAATGTTGCCATGTCGATTTTTGGTCACAAAATTTTGACATGAAAATCTTTCAAAAAATGCGTTTCTAGATTTAAATGCAGTTTTATTCTAGGGCTTAATACAAGACTTTTGATGTATTACATTTGAAAATCGGTTAGATTTTAAGGAAGTTATGGAAATCGGAAGTTTTGAAAAGGTGCCATGTCGATATTTGGTCACCAAATTTTGACATGAAAATCTTTCAAAAAATGCGTTTCTAGATTTAAATGCAGTTTTATTCTGGGGCTTAATACAAGACTTTTGAGGTATTACATTTAAAAATCGGGTAGATTTTAAGAAAGTAATGGCAATCGGAAGTTTTGAAAATGTTGCCATGTCGATTTTTGGTCACAAAATTTTGACATGAAAATCTTTCAAAAAATGCGTTTCTAGATTTAAATGCAGTTTTATTCTAGGGCTTAAAACAAGACTTTTGAGGTATTACATTTAAAAATCGGGTAGATTTTAAGAAAGTAATGGCAATCGGAAGTTTTGAAAATGTTGCCATGTCGATTTTTGGTCACAAAATGTTGACATGAAAATCTTTCAAAAAATGCGTTTCTAGATTTAAATGCAGTTTTATTCTAGGGCTTAATACAAGACTTTTGAGGTATTACATTTTAAAATCGGGTAGATTTTAAAGAAGTTATGGAAATCGGAAGTTTTGAAAAAGGTGCCATGTCGATATTTGGTCACCAAATTTTGACATGAAAATCTTTCAAAAAATGCGTTTCTAGATTTAAATGCAGTTTTATTCTGGGGCTTAATACAAGACTTTTGAGGTATTACATTTTAAAATCGGGTAGATTTTAAGGAAGTTATGGAAATCGGAAGTTTTGAAAAAGGTGCCATGTCGATTTTTGGTCACAAAATTTTGACATGAAAATCTTTCAAAAAATGCGTTTCTAGATTTAAATGCAGTTTTATTCTAGGGCTTAATACAAGACTTTTGAGGTATTACATTTAAAAATCGGGTAGATTTTAAGAAAGTAATGGCAATCGGAAGTTTTGAAAATGTTGCCATGTCGATTTTTGGTCACAAAATTTTGACATGAAAATCTTTCAAAAAATGCGTTTCTAGATTTAAATGCAGTTTTATTCTAGGGCTTAAAACAAGACTTTTGAGGTACTACATTTGAAAATCGGGTAGATTTTAAGAAAGTTATGGCAATCGGAAGTTTTGAAAATGTTGCCATGTCGATTTTTGGTCACAAAATTTTGACATGAAATTTTTTAAAAAAATGCGTTTCTAGATTTAAATGCAATTTTATTCTAGGGCTTAAAACAAGACTTTTGAGGTACTACATTTGAAAATCGGGTAAATTTTAAGGAAGTTATGTCAATCGGAAGTTTTGAACACAAAATTTTGACATGAAATTTTTTCAAAAAATGCGTTTCTAGATTTAAATGCAGTTTTATTCTAGGGCTTAAAACAAGACTTTTGAGGTACTACATTTGAAAATCGGGTAGATTTTAAGAAAGTTATGGCAATCGGAAGTTTTGAAAATGTTGCCATGTCGATTTTTGGTCACAAAATTTTGAAATGAAATTTTTTAAAAAAATGCGTTTCTTGATTTAAATGCAGTTTTATTCTAAGGCTTAAAACAAGACTTTTGAGGTATTACATTTAAAACTCGGGTAGATTTTAAGAAAGTTATGGCAATCGGAAGTTTTGAACAACTCGAGTTTTAACCGAAGTTTGATCATGTATCGATTTTTTGCCAAATAAATTTCAGATGAAAATGAAGATAAAATAGCGTTTCTATATTTAAATGCAGTATTGTTTTCAAACTCAAACCAAGTCTTAAAAAAAATCGTTCAAAAATTGACAAATTTAAGGCAACCGAAACTTTATTTTTTTGTGACAAATTTGTAATTTGACCTCAGGATATGTCCTTCTTTGGATTTCTTGATAAATGTCTACTGACCTGGTTTTGATCTAGCTATGTCTCTGCAAAACCTTCTAATGAAATTCCGAGCACTGAGTTATTCGTAACGTTTTGCATATGTTAAGTTAACTATGGACTTTGGCCAAAAACGAATCATGTAAATTTCTGAGGCAAATTCTGTGAAATGTTTATGTTTAGAGACAGCCGTATTTGTTCAGGCCTGTAGCCATGTGGAACAATAAGCCAATAACCAATATGCAGCAAATGCATTCCCAAACTTGCATAATGAGCCAAATTCAACAAATAGCCGCCTCGGGCCATATGTTAAGACGGGTATCTCTGTTCCAGGTTCAGCAACGAAGTGAAGGCAATTTAGCTAACCGCAGGTAGTTGAGGGAGTGAAGAGTGGCACAGCAGTTACAATAACAGTAACAGTTTGAACGGGGGGTAAACAACCGCAGCAAAACTTTAGACCGCACAAGCCAAATGCTGCCTAACTAAGGTCGCAACTCGAATCAACCCACAATGAGGCTGTTGTGTAGAATCCTTGGACTCATATCGGCCAGGTTGTGGCTTCGAGTCGAGCCGAAGCGACCTGCGCTGAGCCGACCCGAGCAATTTTAATCCCTGGCTGGAGCTTAAACAAATTTTGTTTTGGCCCAAAGTGAACCCAAGCGAGAGTCCAGACATATGGCATAATTGAAGCTGAAGCGTACACAGCCACCCCAAAAACAACAACACACACACATTGCCCTATTGTATTTGCATTAGTGTAATGCAAAGTGTTATAAGCTTTATTATGGTTACCAGTCGATCCAACGACGACGACGACCTGCTGTCTAATGGGACTTAGAGGCAGTTTTGGGGCCAGTTTGCCCCACTTTGGGGAATTTTATGTAATGATGTGCTTTAATCTTATACACACTCCCCCACAAGCGAGAGACTCGTAATGCTAATGCCCAAGCTGGTTTATTTCGTTGGGACCAAAGCCCCAAAAATGGATTGATAATATCCCACAAATGATTAACTCAACTGAAAGTTTTTTGCATGCCATGGGTTAAGTAAATGGTAAACTGGAATTTCGGTCTGCTCGCTCCACATATGCTAATAGTTTTCGGGCTCGACAGATTTGTCAATCCGTCTAATGCTTGCCGTTTGCTTGCATTGGCCAAATTTGTCGCACACATTTAAATCAATTGGCATTACGACACAAAAGTTTTGGCTGGCCTTCGTTTGTTACGTTTGTCGTTTATTGGACTAGCCAAATCCCGGCCGGGCCATAATAGGCTCAAAACATTTCTAGCCACATTAGCTGGCAATTGATAAAGGGTCGGCTCGGCTTTTGAGTGGCAGTCAAAGCTCACTTGTGGCCTCAACCGAGAGATAGGGTTAAGCTAACACAGAGACTTTATCTTATTAGCAAGTGATTTATGCAACGATGTCAATGTCACATGCTTGCCATAACACAGCAGCAGTAGCAAGTAGCAAGCAGCAAGCCGTTGCAGGGAGAAGGCAGAGAAGCATGTGAGGCAGCAATAAATATTGTATCACATGGCATCATAAGGGAGTATAATGATAAATAACCAAATCAGCGAGCGAAATGACTTCATTTCTGTAGATGCGACACATTCATATCCATAAACATAAAACACAATGCACAACGAGCAACAAACACAATTGTGAAGAGACACTCACAAGACAGTGTCCAAATGGAGTTTACTCCGCTCTTGTGATACATACATATGCGTAAATCTTTTATCCGCATCAAACGATAATAAATCTTTGCAGCAAAACGTACAGATTATTATTAGGCGCCGCCCCAATCATCCCTCTGCGACAAAACATCTGGCAGCAACAACATTAGACATAATCGCATACTTAGAAGTGTGATGACATTTTTTCTTCTTTCTCCACTCGACAGACAACATTAGCATTATCAGATTGGCAATGGAGCGTTAAGAGTTTGAGTAAACTATCCGATTATATGGGGAGTGGGAATTTAATTAAGCTTCCAAGTAGTTGTTGCCACTTTAAGAACATTCTTTAAAATGTATTCTTTGCGAGCAAATCCCATCTAATATGATGATGATTTTGAGACTTAGGCCACATTGTGTGCGGCTCGCATATTTGTGCAATTTTTATCGCCGCCAGTTGCCGTTTTGTGCTGATTTAACACTTTAAGGGAGAAGACAACCACACTATGGCTTCGTCTGCTTGCGTCCCAGCATGATTTATGGCTGCCAACGAGCGCTTGAAAGTATGCAACATGGGAATACGAGGCTGGCGTCGACAAAGTGAGCAACGTTCAGGCTGAGACTTTAGGGCGGGGTGCTAGGGAGGGATTGCTTTGGCTTGGCTGTAGTCAACACAGTCGCGACGGTGGCAAATGTCGTCGGCAAGTCACTTAAAAATGGCTTAGCAAAAGGTACATGCATACATACTTACATACATTCATATGTATGTATATAGTCTTAGATGTGAAAACACCCACACTGCTCAAAATGTGAGTGTGTGTTTGGCGTTGCGCCGAAATGCACTTAAAATGCAAGCCAAGCTGAGCGGCAGCTGTGAAAAAAAAATATAAAATATATAAAGAGGGAAAAAAATAAGAAAGAAAATAGTGGAGGAGACGACAGAACCGGTTAAAGGCGGGCAGCATGAAAAGAGCGAGCGCCCAAACTAAAAGGCATGTCATGCTGTACATGCGGTATTTCTGCATGTCTCTGTGTGTGTGTGTGTTCGTGTGTGTGTTGCATGTTGTATAGTATGGAGTGTAGAGTGCTATAAGCTAACACTTTCGAGTGCCTTTAAAGTGTGTGGCACAAACAGTGGCAGCTACTTCAGCAGCAGCCGCCATCCCTTCTTCTCTATGTGTTGCATGCAGCATGGGACGTTAAGCTCAGACACATACTTGAGGATGCTTTGCAGCATCCCCCCTCTCCCATCCCATCCCAGCCTACAGCAACTGCCATTGTCAGTGCCACAAGTGGCGAAGCTTGGCAGCAATCTTTTCTTTCCTTCTCTCTCTCTGTGTTTTTGCCCATTTTCTTGCCAATAATATTTACTAAAAAATTACACACACAAAATGCGCAACGTTGCAAAAATCCGCCAAGCTGACAATCCGCCAAGCGACTGCCAACAAGTGCAACAAGTGGCAACGTTGCAAGTTGCATGTTGTTGTTGTTGCCGTTGCTGGCACTCAGTTGCTCACTTCCTTGCTAAATTCACACTTGAAAGCGGCCACACAGCCCCCCGAATTGCCAGCAAGGACTTTTACAGCGTACATATGGATGCCAAGTTATGCGCCTGCCTCCTCCGACTCCGACGCCCTGTCTCCCTTCCGATGCTTCTTCCGGCCTGGCAAACGGCTTAAAGTGCTCAACTGGCTCCGGGTTGTGCAGCTGCTGCTTCTACTTCTTGTTTTTTTTTTTTTTTTGTTCTGGCCGGCGCAACAGTTTGAATTTGCCTAAATATTTTCGGCTAAAAGATTTCCGGCTTCAACTCCCAGTCCCCATGTGTGCCTCATCCCGTTAGAGCGCATAACATGAGCATAGTTTGCTAATTTTTGGAACCTAATTTGTGTCATCCTGTTGCAAAAGTTTTCCACCAGCTCTGCCAGTTGTCATCCTTAGTTTGTGTGAAACAAGTGCGTTCAAATGCTTTCGGATTGGTCTTTGGATTAGAAGTTGCGTTGAGTCTGTTAGCAGTAAGTTCTTAAACTGGTTTGCCAACATATAAGTAATTGGACAGAACATAATTAGTTCACTCTCAGCTAGGCAAAATGTCACACATCATTAAAGCAATTGTATATGGGAGTTGGGTTTGAAAGTAATGTGTGACAATGAATGAAATTCAATTCCAAACATACTACATGTCGTCTATGCCCCTTTAAATGACGCAACTTATTTGCTCACTTTCAACATTTATTATGCTTTCGATACAAGTTGTATCGCGCTTTGTTCTGTTTTGATTATAGCCAACAAAAAAACTTCATCTGTGCAAGGAAACAAATGTTGTTTTGTACCTGCTCGGCGCACCTATGCGAAAATTGCTGAATCGTCGCAAAATCACTTTTACGATTTTGGTTTATATAGCAATAAAAAAGAATCTGCTCGTACTATTTGCTGTTGTGCTTTGGCAACTGATGGGAAACTAGCGCAATACAACTGAGAAATCTTTTCCAGACTTGCACGGAATCCGCCAACAGCTGAACAGCTGAACGGCTGAGATTCGCGTGGCGGTGGGTGAAAACTTTTTGGCAGACCCACAAGCGCAATAAAATTGCATGGGGCAAACAAAGTAATTTTTATAGCGCCTGCCACATACACATACATACATACACATATGTACATATACATATATGGGGAATACTTTCGCTTTGATTTCCTTCTGCTTTTCACATTTGCCTTGAACCTTTTTTTTGGGCAACGTCACTCCACCAATCTGTTGAGGCCCTGAGCATTGCTTATGGCCAAAAATACAACGCGAAAAAGGTGGAGCTGTAGTTCAATTCGTTAACAAGATGAGGAGTGTGTCAGCAGCGGTTGTACCATAAGCACGGCTGGCTTCGAGGTGGAAGTTGACTGAAAATTTACGCGTCGCGTTACATAAACTTTGCCATTTCATTCAGGCAACGTCTCTGAATCCAACTCTGACTGTAATCTCGGTGAAGATAGCTAGCGGGGGGAGGGGGGCAAGCGAAATGAAGGCATTGATGACGATGCGCGATAGTCAGCATGACTATTCAGTTGCCCCAGATATGTAGTATGCGAATATTTGTGGCACATGGGATATGTAGTATGTATGTTATGTGCCTTGGCATCTTTGGATGCGCTAATTTTGCCTTGAATGTGGTTTCCCCACACTCCATGTGTGTGTGTGAAGTTATTGAAAACGAATGGCGTGTGAAAAATGTGAGTTACGAGCTTGGATAAAAGTTGATCATTCCTTTTGCAGATTGCCTTCAAGTAAAAGGATTCTTGCCTATCCAGCCCCCAGCCAGCATGACTGCCAATTGTTTGATGCACAAAGCAAAACGTTGATAAGATATTTTGCTTACACTGAATACGAATATGTAACACATTGTATGTTTATTAATGGCTTAGGTGTGTAATCGATCTAGAAGAGTCTTTAACTAAATAATATTTATTTTTAATTCGTTTGCGACCTTGACTTGGTTATTGCTCTCAACTTTCAACTTTTTACTGTCGCTTTTTTTAACAGCTGCCGCTTAAGCATTCAACACCCGTCTAATTAACCCATACTCGTTCCACGTTCCATGTTTCTACTCGTCCTTTTGCTGACTCAGCTGCTTATTGTTTGCCAAGCTCGTTGAGCACACCCACGCTTTCCCCTCACTCTCTCTCTCTCTCTGGCTGGCTAGCCGGTTCCGCCACATATGTTTTTAATTATAACTGCACACATAGCCACAGTCCCTCGTCAGTTTCAGTCTGCGATTTGTGTTTTTTAACCTCTGTCTGGGTCTCAGTCTGAATATTGGGGATTCTCTTCCTCTCTCTCTCGCATACTTTTTCACTCTCTCTCTCTCTCTCTGTTGTTGCTGTGGTTGCTCCACATTTTGCCATAATTTTGCGAATTTATGATGCGTTACATTTACAACAAACGAGACATTTTATAGCAGATCATCAATCAATTTGTCAGCTTCTCAGAACCGGCTGTGAGCACATTGACAGTTATGGAGTAAGTGTAGCCTTTCGCCCCCACCCCCACACAGTCCCTCAATGGCCAATGGACGTGGTGCAAGGCGATAATTAAACATTTGGCTTTGGTGCACATTAACTTATTTATAACGCTGGCACATGCTATAAAATAAAAGTTTATGGCACAAACCGCACCAAATGCAACAAAGCTGATTGGGTTGGCATGGGAGGCGCCTCCCTTGCTGAAGCAGCGCATAAGACGTAAGGAACTAAATGGCAAAAACGTCAAAAGCAGCAGCAGCAGCAGCAGCAATATGGCACAAGGAAGTTGCCTTGACGGCCAATCACTTGGACATGAGGGGTAAACAGAGTATGCAAGCAGAGGGGAGGGAGGTTGCAAGTTTACCACATTAATTTCCGCAACGCAGTTTTTTCTACTGCTGCTGCTGCTGCTGTTGTTGTTGACTAACACAAGATGAAGGCGACCAAACACAAGAGCTGTCGATGTTGCTGGCGTGTCATGAATGTTGCTGGCGTGCCTGTCGCGAATGTTGTTGGCGCCGCGACTCCAACTGCGACAGCATCAGTATCAGTAGCAGCAGTTTGACAAGCACAAACAAACAGTGAGCGATGCTGCTGCTGCTGTTGTCCCTGCTTTTGAGTTTTTTCAGTTTTTGTGTGTTTTGTAATGTGACAAAATGAAGACACATGCTGCCTTGGTGAAAAGCTGTGCAAAGTAATTAGACAAACATTTGCCCGCGGTCGAGGCCAGCTGCAAGTTGCAACCCCCACAGCACACACACACACACATACAGCGACAACTGCTAATTGCTTCAATCAACACGTCGACGCAGTTTTGTCGCCCAGCATTTTTTTGTTAGTTTTAACAGCATTGTCCCCAGCTGGACAGACAGAACAGACAAACACATAAACCAAGCCAAAAGTTTTTTCTGTGTTTTTTTTTAAATATTCTTAAAGTTTCTTACAGCAACAACTATGAACAATTTGACTTTGGCAAATGTTTTCAATATCCCATGCCTCCCCTCTTCTCACTCTCCCTTTCACTTGCTCCTTAATTCGCTAGCCGCTCGCCTGTCTGCGTTTATTGCAAAAATTTTCAAACAAAATTGCTTCGAAAATTGCACTAAAATTACAAATTATGTGCGGTATCAGCAAGGGGGGAGGCATCCAAGAAGTTTGGTGGGGGAAGCTGTCTGATGGTCGCGTTAATGACGACAACGCCCGCCACAGACACCGACACCATTTTCGGGCATTTGGATAAAACGCGGCTGTTTCTAATTGTTTTGGCACTCACCAATTGGGAGGAAGTGAAAAAGACGCAGAGTATGGGAAGCGTTGGGTTATTGTTTTTGTTACGTGTTTGTTTGCTGTTAATGGTGCTATGAGGGGGCAAGGGAAGGCGGGCAGACAACTAACTCTAAGGGGGCGCTTCAATTGCAGTGAGAGTGTGTAAAGCATGTGAAAGTGTTAATTACAAATGCCGGCGACAGTTTGAAAGATTTGCCACAACGCTGACAAATTATTGGCAAAGCCAAAGCAGCAGAAGCAGCAGGAGGTACTTGGGCATGCAAATGGGCTTGTGGCTTTGAGGTTGAAGTGGAGAGTGGCAGGAGAAAGGGGTGAAACTTTAACAATGGCAGCTTTGCTGTGTTGTCAGCAGCATAGAAACGAATCTAGATTAAAGTTAAATATCCAATGTTACTTGAAACTTTACAATTAGTTTATTGGCACTTGATCTTGATATGCAAATATGATCCATTTCAAATGTATGATACGTAATAAAATCGTTAAGGCAATTACAAGCATAAAAATCAATAAGGCCATCAATTAAATCGTTTAATCCTTTGCAACATTTATCGCACTTTTGGGGCAAAACGCTATGGCAACTGAAACGCCCGCAAGGCCAATACTTCTTGCCACCGTGTAGCAGTATTAATTTGCACAATTCAATGTGGCACTTAATACCAAAGACGTGTCAATTTCATGGCTGGCAAACCGTTTGAGAGATGCTTGTTCTTGTTGTTGCCTGTCATTGCTGTGGACAAGCACGAAGAAGATGAAGATGGAGAAGACGAAGTTGAAGCAACAAGAACACATGCATCAAGCGTCCAGTCAGCGCTTATGTGAATTAATTACAGCCATCAAAAGTTATTAGGCGCAATTATCACAATGTTGGCGACGTGCACAAGTCAACGAACACAATGATGATGACGATGACAATGGCCATGATGATTGTTCCATGTCGATGAGAATGACAGCGCATTGCGACAGTAGTGTTCGGGTCATTTTGGCAGCCAGATAGATGAATGGCAGTTGAAACGCTAACGGGTCTCTGCAGCGATGCGCCCCTAAATGGCCCTGACTTAAGGGCCAGCAGCAGCATCAATGTTGGGCGGGATTAGGAATTAGGATGGAGGTAAAGGGGGAATGCCAAATGAGTTGTGCAGTTGCCGACACTTGAGACACTGACACGGCCCTTTCTTTCTTCTCTGTTTTTTTTTTTTTTTTTGTGCCTGCCGGCAAACAGTTAAAGAAGCTCAACTAGAAGGAGATGAAGATGGAGAAGGGGGGAGTGGAACGAAAATACATCTAGCAAAATGCGCCATAAATTAAAACTAAATGCCGCTGCCTGTCAGTGGCAGAAACTGGAGACAGCGGCGACTGCAGCGAAGATTAACGCACCAACACACTCACACACACATACGCGAGGGCAGTGACACGCCCACAGCGTGCAAAATAGGCGTTGACACCCACACACACTCACATACACAATGGGCTGGCTGGCAGGGAGGCCGAAAACAAAAGTCAGGCATTGGCCGCATGATTTACGGCACAAATGGAAAATTGCGCATACGCGACGTTGCCAGGCATCCAACAACAAAAAGAGAGGAGTAGAGACAGAGGAAAATTGCTCATAAATTTTCACGCACAGCAAAACCGTTCGATGCAAATAACTAAAAGTTGCCTAGTACTATGAGTAAAATTGTTTTTGCCAAAAAGGATTGAATGCCACCGGAACCGGCGGAGAGTAGGTGGTCCTGGGCTGACTGACACTCAAACAGACATTTGGTCATTTGTTGCCGCAGCTTGTTGCAGCAAATTGCAAACAGTCAGAAGTGGGACGCCAACGCATGATGAGACGACGCAACGATGACGACGACCATGTCACCGACTCAGACACATCATCTTGTTAGCATTTTGTCAGCCAAGTTGTCACATTCGCTTCAGAGTTCGCTTCACGCGGCACTATTTGCTCTTTACTCTGTGTACCCTTCTGCCCATAACCTCCTGTCGCGTTGTCGCCTTGTCTCGTTTGCACGCACTTCATGCCCCACTTGACTTACATTTGGGCCGACAACGAAGAAGACGACTTCAACGACTCCAACGACTCCGACAACTCCAACGCGCAAAAATCTTTAATTGTCGCGCAATTTTCCAGTTACTGCATTTTTCTTTCTTTGCTGCCAACCTCACACAGCTCCATGCCCCTTTTGCCGCAGCTGCCCAATTGCTGCGGAATTCATGTATTCATTCACTTGCCACCCGGTTGCATAGTGGCACAAAGCATATTTCTCTCACTTTTATGACAAATACCAAAAGAGAACTTTTAAGCACCTTTGTTGTCATTCTTCAAGCATTATAGCTTCTTTTTTTAATAGCTATAGTCACATCATAACCTGGAATTAGTTTTAATGTTGTTTCGTGGGCTATTAAATCAAGAATTTTATAGTTTTCTCCCACGCTTATGGACACTGTGCCAATGCTTTGGTTATTCATTCATACAACAAAAAAACTTTTTCTTTTCCTTTCTTTCATTATTTCTCATTTCTCGTTGTGGAGCCGCTTGCCGGTTGCATTCATTTGGACTTGCCACTGGCGCATGCAACTGATATCAGGCCGTGCTCCCTACAGTCGGTCTCCCTAAGACGACGACGATGGCGAAGAGGAGTGAACAGTAACTACCAATTAGGCGGGTAGCGAAAGCAATTTCAATTAAAAGAATTAATTGTGTGTGCGCGGCAGGCAGTTGAAGAGACTCCGCAACAACAACAGCGAGACAACGTGCAACATGCAACGTGCAACACTTTCGGCAGCGATAAGCGCCAC
The DNA here is from genome assembly GCA_018152965.1 of Scaptomyza pallida. Classification (NCBI taxonomy): domain Eukaryota; kingdom Metazoa; phylum Arthropoda; class Insecta; order Diptera; family Drosophilidae; genus Scaptomyza; species Scaptomyza pallida. The sequence continues at coordinate 4,685,345 of JAECXP010000130.1, forward strand.
TTATCTAAATACATATTTACTTTTGTGCAAAAGTAAAGAAAGCTTAAGTTTAACGGCTTTGTTCGCCTTAAAGTATGCAGCACCCGCATCCTTAGCCCAGTATGGAATAAACCTGCCGAATGCAGGGTATGTATGTATGTATGGTGTTTGCTGTTATCGGTTTTTAGGCGGCTTGACAGGCGCCAGCAGCACTGACACCTGCACAGAGAACTTTTCTCCCACAACAATAACGACAACAGCAACAACAACACAAAGCCCTTTCCGCTTCCGCTGTGGAAGCTGTTAAAAGCGGCTTTCAACAGCCGCCAAAAGAGATGAAAATTTTGTGGCTGCTGTTGCACAGAGAAAGGGAGAGAGGTAGCAACTGATGAAACCGGAACAAATTGTACAATAGCCAACAACAGTCTAACGGCTAATTAGTGCCCACACAGATTAAAGATTAAAGAGATCAAAGATACAACTAGAAGCGTAGCATAAACTAACAACAATAAGATAAACATTAAGAACTGCAACTAAACACAAAGAAAAAAGAGCCGTTGGAGGTGCCAAGTTAGGGGCAGGCGGGGCAGGGGGGGCAGATCATAAAATTAGTCAATCGCGTCAACAGTTTCTTCGCCTTCATCAAGAGAAGCAAAACACAAATCAATGCCAGAGATTCCAATAGAGACCCGAAGAATGGGAGCACATAAAACGAAAAACATATATATATTTTACGATCAACTAAGCTAAAAGCATTGCTGAGTCATGTTGTGGGTGATTGTAGGTGAATTTTCCACGTTCACGTCGACGTCGACGTGTGTGTAAATGCGCATGTAAAATGTCACTAAAAACCCGCTCAATATTTGATAGGGCCAACAGCAAAATTGAGTCACCTACAATATGCAAAACCAAGCGCCACTCAAATGCCCAACAGCAGTTGCAACACACACACACTGATACACATATATGTATGTGTGAGTTTTTAGTGTTGCAGCGACATCGGCGCTTTATAAAAAAAAAAAAATGTTTTACGATTGCCGGCAGAGGCGGAGGGCAAACAGAAACATTGCAAGCCAAGCACAAGAAACAAAGACTCGCCAACTGGGCATAAAGCGAGTTTTATTATGCCGTCGTGCCACGCCAGATAACACAACGAGGCAGCTCCACTGACAGAGAGAGAGAAAGAGAGAGATAGAGTGAAGTCGCTTTGCATGTCGCACTCGTTGAATGAAGTCAACCGGCATTGCATTAAGCAAAACGGCCACTGAAGACGTCTGGACATGAGCGTGAACACATGAATAGCTGCCGGCAGCTTAATGGATATGGCTATGGATATGGATATGGATATGCAGCAGCAACAAATAACGAAAAACAGCAAACGGCAAAGAGGAACGGCGACATCGAACAAATGGAGCAAGTATTTGGTATACCCTAACACTGCCATCGGATACTTGTAAACTTTACTTGTATATTCGGTTATTGTTTACTTGGGATATATAAGGCTTGAGGTTTCAATAACTTCAGTTTAATACTTACTGTATTCAATCTTCGTTCGTTCTCTACTTTTCTTTCAATTTCATTATCAAGTTTTATGGAGCGCGCATCGGTTTACTTAGCACGCATATGAATATATATGTTTTCGTGAAAAGTAAAAGAGCTTTGCGGTGACCTTTGAGTCGTTGTCGTCTTTAACTGGTTGACCCAGTCGCCCGCCCGTATCTCAGTTTTGCCTTTGAGCAGCTTGTTGTTGCTGTGTTGGGGGCCCAGTTAATTGAATATTGCGGCTGACCAACTTGACGGTGCTCATCAGCCAAGTCAGCAACGGAACCGATTCAGAAACGTTGGCTTGGTGGCTTGCAATAACCACAGCAACAGCTGCTGCCGCATCTGCAGCAACTTCAAGTGCAGTAGGCAATAATCAATTGTTATTGCTATTGTTGCTGTTGCTGCTGCTGCTTGTCATATTAAACATAAAGCAATAATAATTCTGATGTACGTGACTCTTTAAGGCACATGATGTCATCAAGTCGAGGGCGCAGCTTGTAATTAAATATTTAAAGCTCTCGAAAACTCGAACATATTTATTGGGTTTGCTTTAATGTCTATGCAATAAGTTTCTCAGGGTACGGCCCATATTTAATTCATATGGTTTTTTGGCGTTCAAGCAGTGCTGGCAATGTGCAACCTTTCGGGTTGCAGTGCTTCCCTTGCCCCATTCCTCTTAATAGCAGACAAAAGTGCTCGACAACAACTATTGTTGTTGTTGTTGCTGTTGTTGGTTGCACACAAAAGGAACGATAACAACGATAACATTTTAGCACATAAATTACAAATTCATGAAAAAATTTTACGCTCGTGTTGTTCACATTTTTTGTTTCTTTTGCTTTTGGTTTTGTTTGTTGTTGCTTTCGTTGTTTTGTTTTGCTGTTTTTGGCGGTAAACGCATTGCATGTTGCTGCTGGCATTTATGTTGCACGCCGGCAGCAACATGCGCGCATATAGACCGACAGATATCGCGCATGGATCGCTGTGTGGGTTAGGCTTTTGCCTTACTTGTACACAAAAGGTGGCATCAAAGGTGCAGTGCGGTCAACGCGTTATTTGCAATTCATTGCTGCTGTCGTTGCCGCCACCAACAGCAACAGCAGCAGCAATGGCATTGCAACCAGCCTGCCGGGCATCTGTTTAGCCAGATGTGAATTTCTTTTCTTTTTTGGCAGGGTTTTTGTGCGCTGTTTTGTTGGACTTTATGGCTTCATTTTCATGCCGCATTGCAAGCAATTTAAATGTTAGTCAATTGTGGGCCAATGTGTTGCAAATGCAAACAACACACATATTTCGGACAGCTAAGCAGCAACAAATACGTTTATTAATACTGTCGGGCGAAATACGGTAGGCAAATAAATAATGCTGGCCAAAAACAGGGGAAACATGCATACTAAATGTTGACGGCAAATGGAATTTAAATCAAAATAAATGCAACGAACGCACGCCTCAGCAATTTGTTTGCTTATTTTTTGGGGCGAAAGTTGGCTGGCCAGCGACAACAACAACAACAAACAGGAAGAAAAAGTTATGAGCGATGCGACGACGTGTCGGAAAAGCAACACGTTGCATTTTGGACCCCTCGGAAAACTGAAAAGTGTTCAACACAAGCAAACAAATCATACTCATAGCATGATTTATGCCTCTTGATTTGTGTTCACCTCCAGCAGCAGCAGCAACAGTCGCGGTTGCAACTGCCAACTGGCAACTGGCAACGGCTGCAACTTAATTTGCAAGACACATCAAGCGAAAATGTTTGCACAAAGTGGAGTTTTGTGCAGCCCTGCCGGCAGCAGCCCTGGCTACTGGGGCATACAAAATGAACCGAGAGTCCCAAGATGAAGTCGCCATTTAAGGGCGAGGAGGCGGCCAGGGGGAGAGGGGTCCTAAACGGATGGCGGAAAGCGGCAAACTGGCAAAGGAAATGATGAGAAAAATTCCAAAAGCTAAAATTGCATTATGTCGATTTTGTGCACATTTTTTTTTTCCTTCATTTTCTATTTTGTATGCTAAGAAGCACAGTGACGCGAACGCTTAGGGGCGGGGGCGAAAACAAATGAAAGAAATAAATAGCAAAAGCTGCTCAGCTGCAAGAAAACGACCACCCATCACTCTATTGCCACCTTCTTTTGCCCCCTCTCCCATAAGAAACGTCAACATTAAACGGCAGAAAAATTTCAGAAGCAAAAAAAAAATAAACTTCTTTTGCATAAGGACAAGCTGCAAACATTTTTAAAACACTTTTATTGGTTTAAGCTGGAAGCGACTCGAGACTCGACTAGAAAACTTTTAGGAACAGGTGCTGTTCAAATTGGTTAGGAATTCAACTTCACTTCCCAAGTAGCTCGACAAAAACATTAAGATATTTAAAGTAGAGATTCTAATTGAGTGAAGAGTACGGAAACGGAAACATTGACAACAATTTATGTGTAGAATATTTCAATATCCACATAATATTTAATGGTGCCCAATTGCTGCCTGCTCTTTGAGCAGCAATCCTTTGGCCAATAAATTTATGGACCCGAAAAAAGTTTTTCTCACTTTAATTTTGTTGATCTGGGCACACGGCCGGGACGCGATGTAAAAGGCAGCTGAGCTGCTGGGCGTGTGTTTAATTGCCGGGACAATTAAAAACAATTTTGCAGGCGGGCGACGGCACTCGGAGCGGGGCAATAAATTTAATTGGCCGCAGTGACGCCCCATCGACTGACGCCTCCTTTGACTTTTGTTGGCTTTTACTCAATCTCTCTCACTCTCTCTTTCGCTCTACTATCTCTATCTGCAATTCCATTTCCAGCTTCATCTCCAGCAGCATCTCCGGCTCCATCTGTTTGTCCGGGTATTTTTGGGTTGCCAACCATTTTCGCACCTACTGACAGACAAGGTGTCTGTGGGGCGTGCAGCAGCAATTTATGCGGCTGTCAAATGCAACCCTGCTTGATTTTTATTGGCAGCACAAACACGCATACCGCCGCCCCCACTCCTACTTCGTCTTCGTCTCCTTCTTATTCGCTTTTTGGGGTAATTGCATTGAGCACATAAATCAATTGAATTGCATTTTCATGCGACAAGTTTGGCCAAACCCTCCCATCGAAGCCCAGGGGATGCTCTTGGCTCAGCTGCTGCTGGTTGTTGTTGGTCGCGCGCCCTTGACTGCAAGTGAAAGCTAAAGTAGTTTTTCCTTCCAGCTGTCTTTCATCTTTTCCTCCCTCTTGCGCTCTCTCTCTCTCTCCCTTGCTGTGAAACCCTTTCAAGCGTAGTATAATCAATTGAAATTGCATGCAATGCGTCAAAGCCAAAGCTAAAGTCCATGTCGCCGGCATCGGACTTGTTATTGGAAGTCAATTCCCCGCATCTGGAGCACATTCATCCATTAGTTTTGGCTTTTGCGGTTGCTCCCATTTCCCATTTCCAAAAACTGTTCTGAGGTCTGCGCGCACGTAAAAAGATTATCAGAGTTTCGTTTATTGCTTATCAAATTAAATGATTAATGCTTGTTTTTTCGCTTTTTCTACGAAAATGTCAGCAACAGTTTTTTGTTTTTTGTTTTTCATAGTTCAAATGCTGTTCGTGTTTGAATGTTGTTGTCTGTGTGCGGGGGGTTTGAATCAAATTGTTGTAGGATTTTATTGGGAAAGTTTTGCGGCGACTTTGTGGCTCTGGTTAACGCTCTGATGATTTGCTTCAGCAGGCGGCAAATCATATTCTCGATTTTCATTTTTAATATTCATTTACAAAATGTTGTACAACTGTTTGCCAGCAGGCAACAAGTCTCAGTCAGCGGGGGAAGGGGGAGGGAGGATCTATAGGTTCCACAGACAAAAAGTGAGAGTCGATAATTTTAGTTTGAATTCCACAAGTGTGTTGCAAGACTATGGCCCATTTAAAGTGCTGGCACACTTATGTATGTATGTGGCACCCGCATTTTCGTAGCATATGATCCACAGGCCATTAATCAGCGAGGGGGGCAGGGCAGGGCATACAAACAAAAGTATAACTCATCAACGCACAAATTACAAAGACAAACGATGACTGACAATGGCTAGCAAAAGCTGCAACGTCAATGTGGCACTTGCCACCACCACCACTACCACTTACTATCCCACAATCCACACACACTCACATGGGGCATGGGCAGAGTTTTTGTTAATTAAACAAATGCCGCAGTGACATGTGCACATCACAGGATGATGACTGGCGTTTGGCGCTTGGCGTTCGACGCAGTTTGCGGTTATCTCTGCATCTGCAGGCCAACAAATTTTTGGTACAGCGAATGGGGATAGCATGGTTACGGGCTTCTCTCTCATATGGCATACAATTCCGGCTGACACAAACATACGCATAAAACTGGCGGCGACGCCAAAAGCATTGTCGTCACTGCAAAATGGCTTCGTATGCAATTTAATTTATTTCAATTGCAACTGAAATTATTACGACAGGCGACAAACGACAAAGTGCCGTCGCAGAGCAGAGCAGCTGTGAGCAGCGCAGCGCAAAGCAATTTGCTCATATTTTGTGGGTATTTTTTGTTTTCTCGAATTTCTTTGTTATGTTGCATGCATCAATGTATTGCTGTTGCTGTTGCTATACAAAATTGTTCATAAACAAAGTGTGTGGCGCGAAGAAAGCAAAAGCAAATAAAAGCAAGTAAGCGTCAATTTCAATTAAACAGACGCATTTAGGTTCAAAAACTGACAATGATCATCAAAACATTGATAATATTGCTGGCCATTATGATGATGATGTTGAAGTCTCTCCCTCATGTGTGTGTTTGTGTTTCTTGCCACAGCCGCCACAGTCGCCACTGCGCTAAAGCTCGCACTTAACTTGCATCTAAGCGTTTCTGTTGCCACATATTGTGGCATCTACCCCGCAAAGTGTGTGGCCAACACGGTCCACTCGTTAGCTCTCTCTCTCTTTCTGTCTCTGACTTAATAAGTAGTAAACACTTGGCAACATTTTTAGAACAACTTCTAATAGTTAAATTTTTTGGAAACCTTTCACTTTTTTGTACCACTGTGGCTTTGGGCTGGTCCTAAATGGTGTTATAAGTAGCCCGCAGCTTTAGCTTTTCCCCCTCCCTGCCTTCCCTGCTTGCTTTACAAATATTTAATGTGGCCATAACGAACTGCACTTGGCCCAAACGCAGCGCAGACTTTTGCAATGCCACATTCACCATGGGTGGCACCCCAGATACAGTTGCACCGATGTTGTTGTTTTTCTGTGTTGCACTGCGCCACAGAGTTTCAAGTGTAAATTAATTTATGAGGCATGCGGCATCAACGGCGCCGCACTGTGCGGCTTGGGTCACCGATACGCAACTCGCCATAAACATAACACCTCCCCCCCTCTCCTTTTTCGGTACCCATTGGCGCTTGCCATTTTGGCCATTCGCCATTTGAAATGTCAACCAAAGTGTGAAATTTCATATTGAATGATGCTGTTGACGCTATTGACAAATAAAGCTGACTATGCCGTCGAGAGCTGCATAATTGAGGCCATTGGATACATATATAGACTTTGAGTATACTCTATAAAAGTTGCACTTACCTTTGAATGTGAGGATGGCAAAGAGCGCAGCAAGCAAATGGAAGCAGCTAAACATTTTGTGTTGAATTCGTTTTCCGTTTTTAATTGATACCAAAGTCTGCAAAGAGTGGGAGAAATAAACAAATATGAATGATTTTGGCTATTAGAAGACACATGCATATGGTATCATCATAATGAATAATTGGTTTTTTCTTTCATTGTCGTCGTCGTCGTCGTCGGCGTCGTCGGGCACGCCTTGCGTCTAGACGCCCCGTCGTTGTGGCAGACGACACCATGCAATTTGTCGCTTGTTTAGCACGCCATAATAGAGACATTATGATTTCCAGCTTTTCCCATTCCGGCTTACTATACTCTCTCTGTCTCTCTCTAAGCTGGGAACAGCCTGTGCGTTGCCGAAAGCAAGTGTCAAGCGGAAGCGCCACCTGTGCCGTTGTCGATGTTGATGTCGATGTCATCATTCAAATGTCATTCGCTCTTACAAATTGTTGTTTGACATGGCATGCCGCTAATCAAAACGGAACATACACCTACACACCTACACACACACAGACACACACACCACACATGTCAATCAACACCACAGGCACAACAACAGCAACTACAAGAACACACCCATCCTCATGTGCAATTAAGCGCTGCAAATAGCACTGGCTTCCATTGTGGACAGCAGGATTGGAGGATGGGGGGCAGTGGGGCGTGTGGCTGCTGTCTGTCTATGGGCCCTGTTTTGTTGGCCACGCCTACACCATTGACCAAAAAATTTTCATTAGTTTGCCCATTGTCCATTGCATCTGAACACAATCAGAATTGAACCTCAAATCGAAATCGGAATCGAATTCAGACTCCAGCTCATTCCATGCCATCGCATCCCGAGATGAGACTTCAGGCATAGAAGGGGGATAGAGGAGGGGTCTTTCATTTTGAAAATCACTCGATGATTGTCATCGTAGGTGTGACTAATTGCTGGTCATTTATCTTCTTTTTCTAGATTCTTGGTACTGTGTCATGCTTTCGGCTTTTGGCTATCGGGTTTTCAGGTTTTGCTTTTGCTTACAGCTTCCATTGAATAGCCATGAATAATTTCCGTTCCCCCTTTTTGGTCTTTTGGACTCTGTTTGTCTAAATTAGATACATTGGCCTTACGCCTCTAATTGATGGCAACAATTGAATAGGCTTGTCGCTTACGCACTCAAAGCCGGATGACGAGCATCAATATTGAAAGTGGAGGCAAGAAGATGGGAACACTTAAAAGTTTAACATAATTTGCGCATCATTTTAGATGTGAGCCTTTAATAAGTATAAAAGTCAATAAGCTTTCTAACGTTTTTAAAGCGTGCCCTGTTGTTGCCATCACTGTCATCGTGCCACATATATTTATATATATATATTTGATTGACAAATGCTTTGAAATCGGCCACATGGAAGACACTATAACGTCTGGGCACGAGACTCAAACACAAAGACTGACAAATATTACATTGAAATGATTGTCAAAAATGTTGTTTGCATGCAATATTCTGTGCTTAGTGCTTTGTACTGTTAGTTTGGGTGTTCAAATGTGCACAGATAGATAACTAGCCATAAATGCCCCAATGACTTGCAATACATGTGTAACTGTCTGCCTCTTCCCTCTGCCCGTATCTGTATCTGTCAGATATACAGTGTGTTTTGCATGTGGTAAGCAACCCCCGAACAAATGCTATGGTTACACTCTGCTTACGCCCCCCCCAAGGGTGTGTATTTCCTTATTTTTCACTTCTTTTTTTCATTCTCTCTGTTTGTATATTTTTTCAGGCCGACAGGTGCACACACGTCTCCTTTTTCAAACTAATTTCAAAGCGAATGCCATGCATTCAGCAGCAGTTAGGGGATGGAGTGAGACAGGCACAAACTTTGCTCGCGTGTCTTGGCTAATTTGCATAATTTGGCCGTTAAGTGGCGGAAAAATGTAATCGAATGAACAGATAGGCACCTACCTATGTATGTGTGTGTGTGTGTGTGTGTACTTACTTAGGTGCCAGCTATTTTTATGAGACCTCCCAATTGTAATTAGAACTCTGTTTCGTTTTGTGTGTTTTGGCAAACAAGAAAGTCATTCGCTTCTTATAACATAAAATAAAATGGACAAATGAGTCTTAAAGTGGGCTGTTTTTTTTCTCCTTTCTGCTTGCAACATAATACAAATGGGGCGCTTTTAAAGCCGCACAAGTGACCAACGTTGGGCGCCTTTCTGTTAACCTTTTTAGCTATTGGCCCCCTTTGGTCAGTTAGAAGAAACAATGCTTATACAAGTATAACAATGTCAAGATACTTTTACATTTCGGTTCATTGGTTTTTTAGTGCTCTCGGCTCTGACCAACCACCCTCTCCACTCACTACACTCCATCCATCCCCCGCCATATGCCTATTCAAACATGTCACAAATACAGCTGAAATATGTGTTACTATGGTAGCAAAACCCTGCCCTGCCCTGCCCTCTCCATCCTCGTCCCAATTGAAAATTGTCAAGTTATCAATTACATCGCCCAGCGAGTGATTTTCTCTATATATGCAGGATATATAATATTTCGTTCGAGCAGACAATGCAAAATGTATAGTATATTATACATTTCTTATGATGTCTCAAATAACCATTTTGTGGTTTGCTCGAAGCAAGAATTGAATTGAAAAATATATACAAATTTGATTTTTTTCACATTTAATTAATGTTGCAAACTCAAAATTTGATTCATATGCTGAGTGTACACCTCCTTAAAGTCATCTGTGTATTCGTATTTTGCTAAATTTAAATTCAAAATGTTGACTCATAAATATTTATCACACTCTCTAGCAATTTTTCTCTCTTTTCTTACTCATTTTGGCTTAGCATGAAGCTTTGTGTTTCCCTAGCGAACAGTTCCATAACGCCTGCCAAGATGAAAACATTACTTGGACTAACGTGCCTGCTGCTCCTGGCATACATTGTCGCTTCCGAAGGGGAGGATGAATCAAGTGAAACACCATCGACATGCATTGATGAAATCGTAAGCAATGAGTTCGAATGGATACAGCAAAGATACATGGCTTGCTGCCAAATACTGCAAGCTCTTGATGAAGAGAACAACTGTCAGAAGTGCAGCGACGATCTAATCAAAGAATTACTAACGTTTATAGCGAAAAAAGAGTGTACACTACCTGGAGGAGGAGGCCTTCGGCCTAATTGCAATAAAGACCGTTTTACCGAAAAATGTAAAAAAATTATTTGGAAAATATAATGAATCACTTGCAACAATAAGTTTAATTTTATAACCCAAAGAAAGTAAATCAAAATAAAGTAAAATGATTCATTTGAATTTCTGTTTATAAAGCTGTAATTATGCACAACAAAAAGTATAATAAAAAGTCGCCAGCCAATTAAAAGCAATTAATAAATCAAGCGTATTTGGGATATTTTCTTTTGCCTTGAAGTTTTAAGGGAGTTGAATAAAGTCGAAGCTGCTGCGTTGCCAAATCGATTTCAAAACTATTCATACATAAACAACAGAACAGGGAAAAGTCTCACAAATGGTCTGGGCCATAAAAAAAAAGAGGCGATGGGCGCATACACAAATTCTCAGCTAATAAACTAAGAAGTATAAACAAAATCGAGCTAAAATTTGTGTGTGTGCAATATGTATGAATGTACTCTAGAATTATACGCATTGATATACTCTCTAATTTGTTTATTTTGTGCTAAATGCGCAGCTAGAAACAACAGCAGTAGCTGCAAGTGCCATAAAAACTTAACGGCTACGAACAGAGAGAGAAAGTATATTGGATAATATTGTAAGTAGAGCCTGAATATTTATGCAAACGTCAATGCAATTGAGTTTTTTTTTTGCTTCCAGTTGCCAGCACTTGTATTTTATTACGAATCACTCACACACACAGCACATACACACAAATTGAAATGTAGTCGAGGCAACGTGACGTATGAGTGATGATGCGTGTGCGCCTATGCGCTATGTAAACATGCCAAGCTCTGCACATCTGTGTGTGTGTACTTATGGCATATGATTAGTTGATGTAACACCACTTGCTGGATTCAAAATTAGGTTGCAACGTTGGTTGGCGCTGGCGCCAATTCAAAATGCTCGAAAACGTCAACAAATCAAGCGAGAGAAGCAAACAGTTGCACCTACCACCACCACCTACCACCGCGATCTATTGGCTTGTTTATGAACATTAGAGCCACTTGAGGCTGTAGGCCCAAACTGACGGACTGACTGACTGACTGATAGACTGACGGATTGCTTGCTCATATTGATGAATTTGCATTTGTATCCATTTGTATCCATTCGCGATTCGCCATTGCTGCTGGGGCATGCCATAATTTATTTGATTGATATGGCTTTTTAGCTCTGCGCTTTTGCTATCATGTACATAATTTTATAAATTATTTGCCCATACGAGCGAGAGAGAAAGGGGGAGAGAGAGCAACGGGAGCTTCGTTTGATTGCCGCTAATTTGACTGTCAATCAATCGAAATGTTGCAGTTGTTCGGTTTGTTCATTGTCCCCGTTTTATGATACATTTGTTTATTGCCACATTTTATTGTGGCGTGTTTATATTCATATTCAGTTGTTGTTGCTGCTGCACGACCCATAAATGATTAGTTGAATTACTGCAGGCGTTCAAATAAATTGATTTGAATATTATTATTCCCATATCGATCACATAAATCGGCCAATATGTAAACAAAAAAAACTCTATATAAAGCGAGAATATTATTTTTCAACGAGTATAAAACGAAAATCAAATTCTCTTTATCAATTCGTGAGGATCTTTTACTAGATACTTGAAAACTAAAAGTATTAGCTCTTGAAACTTCAAACACTTACATCCCATAAATGTGAGTATTTATGATACCTATGTGTTGCCCTTGAGTGAAAAAAATATTCTGTACAGAGTGCAGAGAGAAGGGCACTTGACTAAAGTGTGAAGGGCATGAGATTAGATTTATGGAGAATTTTTCGGCTTTGTTTGTATATATTGAATACTGAATATTTTATGAATTGTGAACTGCAAAATGAATGAAAAACTAATAATTTATCAATTTCTTGGCCCCCACAAAAAACTCATCTAACAAATGCATTGAATATTCGCATGTGTGTGTGTGTTTGTGTGTGTGTGTGTGGCTAGTTCAACTTAATTGCCTGCACGATATTTGTCTTTCATTTTATGATTTTGCTTGCAAACGAGTAGTATTTTTTAATGAATTGCCAGCCAACCAGGCCACAGAGTCAGAGTCACAGAGCTGTAAAACTGAAGTCAAGGCCCTAGACAATTGGCTAGAAACACAGTTCAGATTTTTCATATGCAACAGAGAGCAAGCAAAAGAGGAAACATCATTTATGCATGAGAGTATTTCAGCAGAGGCCAAAAGTTAAGGAAGGGCCAGCCGTGTTTTAGGCTTCAGTACAGGTATGCTAATACGAATCAAAGCTATCAATAATGCAGTTACGATTTCAACGAAAAACTCTAATAAAATGCAAAATTGTAGTTGCCATAACTACATGCAACAAACTGTGGTGCACTTTCCACAGAACTTCATATTGCTTAGAAATTGATTGAAGAATCTTCATCAGCATCTCCAACAAGTGCAAAGAGAACAATCAGTTAAAAGCTGAGCTATGTCCCTGTCAGTGCCAGTGTCATTTCATCATAACCGCCGTGTCCATCAAAAGGGTCTCTTCGCTTCAACTGAGTAAATGAGTTAACCGCAAAATGTCAGTGCTCAACAAGCGGGTTGCCCCCTTAGACACGCACAGACATCACAAGCGGGCTGCAAGGAAAAGGGGAAAAGCATGTCGTTGTTGTTGGGAATGTGAGGGAGTGCAAATAAAATCAATCAATTTGTAGGGCAAGAGAGAGAAACTTCTTCTAAGTGCAGAGCGACACTGAAATCTATTTGCCAGAGTGTTGAGAAAAAGTTCAGAAGTGTGAGAGTATTTTCACACGCCTTCAATAAAGAGTTTGTAAAAGGGGACACACTTAACTCCTACGAGTGTGTGTTTGTGTGTGTGTGTAATTAATAAACACAGCAACAACAACTATTCAAGTGTCGATTGATTTAGCAGCTGAGTTGTTCAGGGTTCAATTTTTGGGGAAATTCGTTAAAACCGCAATCGAAGTAGGGCCAAACATAAAAATCAATCAACACGCGCGCTTAATAGCCAAAAAAGAAGAGCAGGCTGCTCATCAAATGTATCTGCCAGATACATTTCCAATGCTTGCATCTATGTATCTGTATCTGTATCTGTCTGGCATTGTCTATATTGAGCGATTGCCAAAGACAAATTGCCTTTGTCTCTAATTTTAAGACAACTCTCGTCGCCTGCCCCTCCGTCCCCTTATCCATCCGCCTGTCTTGTTTTGTTTTTGTTTCAAGTTTAATTTGTCTTATTTGCCGTGGGAGTCGAAAAGTTTCACACGCTGTTATATATTTCTCGCTGTGCATTATGTCTGACTGGATCTTTTTTTTCGAGGTGCATCCAATTGATTGGCGCACGTTTTGCGCGTGGCCAGACGACGACAACGCGGCCAAAATGTGAGTAAAAAAGTTCGCTTACCTTTCCCCTCTCCCTCCCCCCCGCGATTTTATTATCATATTGTACTAGAAGCGAAAGTAAACGCAAATGCATTTATTCTTTTTTCGGTTTTAAATATTTCAAGGAATTTGTATTTCTTCGCTTCAGTTTTTATTGAGGTTCTGCTGTTGTTGTTGTTGTTGTTGCTTCGACAGCACTTTGTGGGTGCTTAAAACAGCTGACAAGGCCCCACTGACAGATTGATGAATGTTGATGCTGCCTGTTCCCTGTTATTTCAGCCCTCTCATACATTTAACACACACACACTAGCAAACACACACACATACATTTCTTTTGTATTATTATTTTTAAGAGCATTTTACACTCTCGTTTTTAATGAAAATATTTGGAAAATGCGCTATTTTCATTTGGGCTGCGAAGTGTGCCAAGATTTATGGGCTCAAAAGCAAGATGAAAATGCTTCCCAATAACCATATTGCAGATATTCACTCAAGGGGGAGTATGCCTGTGTGTTGGCCTGGTTGGGATGGCAAAGTTAATTTGTTGTCGATCTTCGTTTGCAGATGCGTTAAATCGTTGACAATTGGGATCAATTTGGCTAAGTCCAACAGATCTTTTTCGTTTGTGTGTGTGTTTGGTTTGTGTATCCAATTAGTGTCTCTTGAAGAGATGGAGATTGGGGTCGCCCACTATTAAGTCAATGGCTTTGTCAAATGTGCAAGTCACGGGCATTAACATAACATAGAATGAAACTGTTTGCAAAGGTCAAGCTCATTTAGTTCATGTTATTAGGTAATTTGCTAAGGATTTCCTTAAAAGGTCAAAGCAACAATTAACACTTGACATAAACAAAAAAAAAAAAACCTCATTAAAAAAGTTATTACATATAGATTTTCAGTTTCTGGCACCTTTTGTTTAACTCTAATTGAAATCTTGGCTTGATAACATTTAGCTAATGAAGATATATACATATATATTCCCGAGTTGCCAATTAATATGCAAATCAGATCAAACTTTTCTCTAATGGTTTTAGCTATTGTTTTGTGTTTTCTTTCTCTTAGTTCTTTATTTATGTTTCAGCTATGCTTTTGATCTAGCGACGAAGAGATGGACAAAAGGGTTTTGAAATCTTTTTCTTTTTGGCAAAATGTGTAAATAATCGAGAGGAAAAACTTGTGGAAAGGCCCACGCACAAGTGACACGAAAGCGAGAGAGGGGTATGGGGAGAAGGGAGGGGAGCCAAAAACAAATATACAACTGTTGTTGAATCTCGCGCGGAAAAATTGGACGCATTTGCTGACCCAAAAAGACAAATGACCGAAAAACGAAACGAGTAAAAAATAGAAGAGAAAAACAAAAAGGGACACAACGTTCGCATTGGGGATACAGGGATACCGTTTTCTGCGATTTTCTGCTGTTTTGCGGGGTGGGGGGGTGTAGACCCGTGTTTATTTTAATGCAAATATTTGTTTATTTTTTATATGGCAAACTCGGCGGCGGCTTTTGAATTTTCTTTTTACTCTGATTTTTCTTGGGCGATATTCGAAAGCAAAGAATGTAAATTTTTGTGTTCTATGAAATTCTTGATATAGGCTAAATGTTTTTTATTTGTTTGGCGCCCACATATTTTTTTCGAAAGTTAGTAAAGTGTGAGTTTAATTTAATCCAAGTCGCTTTGTGTTTGTTTAATGCTAATCTACAGATTTACAGGTAAACTCAACTTACTTGAAACTCCTTCCCGAGCTTAATTGCTGTGGCGATTCCTTCTCCTTTTTTTTAGACTTCTTTTTGGGTTTATTCTGTGTTTGGCCTTTTGATTAGGCCGATGCAGATAAATGAGCGATTTAAATGCTAATTAATTGTTAGACGCACACATATACACGCACGCACTCAAACACATATGAACAAAACACAATGACTGAGAGAGAGCAGATATATATATGTATAGTGATAAAGGGGTGATAGAAAGAGATAGTTGGAGATAGTCGGGGCAATGCACACACACGCACAAACACACGCAGAAACGGTGAACGATTTTGTCTCGTTTACTAATCTCAGTTCATTTATCTCTCCCACTAGAATGCGTTTGATTCGGTTACGCGCTTTACGTATTTCTCTTCATGCGTTTTTCCGATCGGCAGCATCTTTGATTTATCTCGTATTTGTATTTGTATTCGTATTGAAATGAAGAGCCGTTAGACGGTTTGACGGTCACTATTACACAGCACCCGGCCACACTGTCTCAGCATCACGATTACACGAGCACGAACTTTTCAAGCTGTATTTGTAGCTGAGCCGAAATTGAACTGTAAATTGGGTGGCTTACGGCGAGAAGCGGCGACTGATACTGTTACTGATAAAACACACACACACACATGCGGTGAGAAAGCCTCCGTTGCTGACAGTCCGTTACAATGCGCGCGTCGTTAAAGACTAAATCGGACTGAATCATACAAGTATAAGCAGGGCACACAACATACGAACGACGATGGCAAATGAAACGAGTGTAGCGAACCCGAACATACACCGTCGTCGGGCAGTTGCAGCGGGCATTTATGCTGCTGCAGGCAACAACAACATAGCCGAATGCCAAACAAACGAAGTTGTAAGCACACGAATGCACTGGCGCCACCTATCGGTAAATGGTACGCACTGCTGTCTTATACGCTTTTAACAGCGCTGTTAGCTAACAGCAACATGTTGCGTTGCCGACAACACGTCGCAGCTCAAACATGCTCGATGAGGGGTAGCTCAAACAGCAACTGTTAACTGCACATACTGCAGACACGAACGTGCCTGTCAATTCCTGTGACTAGGTCGATGTAATTAATTTTCGGTCCCGATGCAACCGCAGCAGGAATAGCTTGTTGCACACAAACACACACACACACACACACACACACACATAAATGGACATTTACCTAATGTCAATGAAATTGAAGTTGAATAGGTTTCCTTTCGTATTCGCCACAAGAAACTCTCTCCATTAAGTCAGAGAAAACAATTATCACTCAATGAACGGGAGATAATATGCAGAGCAGAAAACACGCAGAGCATCAATCAGTGGGTTTCCGTTGTTATTTTTGGCAACCATCTCAATCTTTCCCTCTCTTTTGCTCTGTTTGTTGTGATAGGCGGCACGCCCATAAAACAATTTGGCAGTCGCATAAAAACGAAGCATAACAAATACAACACTTAATTGTATTAACAACCTACAACAACAAAACACACACAGGTCAATAACTACCGTCTTGCTGTTGTTGTTGTTGTAGTAACAGTAGAAGACGACGTCGACGTCGACGATGACGTTGTTGTTGGTGTTTGCATTAACAGTTAGGCGAGAGTCGAATGCCCGAAAACAAAGCAAATGCCAATACAAACACACTAAGCCTCTCTCTCGCCCTCTCTCACTCACACCCACTGCTCTCCGTCGTAGGAGTGACAAAGTCAAAGGCAGAATCTGAGGACGCACATTGATTGATGATTTTATGACATTGTTTACTCAAGTTTGGTGTTTTTTGGTGTTGTTGTTGTTGGTGTCGAGTGCCGCTGTGATTGCAGGCAGAAAAAAGGCTATTTCAATATTTTGTTGGCCTTTTATGGCCCCTACTTCAAGTGTGTGTGTTGGTGTGTGTGAGTGTTTCCCTGGAATGCTATCAATCTTTTGCTTATTAGGGATAATATTACAATTACTTGTAAGTGAGATAAGCCAAAAGAAAACAACAACACACACTGGAGAAAGAGAGATGAAAAGGATAAGTGCGCGCTCAAGAGGGGCAAAAGCCACGCCTATTCCCGTGTATCTACATACCCTTAATGTTAGTGTTGTAAATAGATACTCGACTTGAATATACTTTGAGGCGAGCGATTGATTGACAAATTGACAGAACGGACAGAACGGAGATTGGGTTCGGGTTCGGGTCGTAAGCGCCTTTCACTGGAACACTCCGCAGCACAGCGAGACTAAAGAAAAACACTTCCTGCCTTCCTGTCTTCCTGTCTTTGCTGGAACTGACACACACACACACACACATACTGACAACCTGTTTCAATTTAGTCATAAACTACGATTAAGGCCAAAACGAACGAACCAGCCAAGCAAAAGGCCCGCAGCTGAAACCAAACCAAACCAAACCGCCAGGAAGCCAGCTGTTACCTCACGATGAGTGTCCTTCTTCTGTGTCTTCTTCTTGCTCTCTTTCTCTCTTTATCTCTTTTTTCTCTGTGTGTGCCCGCTGTTTGATGATAAATTATATAACTGGCCAATGCACTATAACAAAAAATAAGCAAGCTCTAGTCGAGAAATCCAGACTAGAACATACCCTTAGCCCCATACGTCTAACGATATAAATGTAGCACTGAAAAAATCAAAAGCCAAGTGCAACGCGTTTTGTGCGCGTTTAAAAACGCGCCAAAGACGAGCTACTTTGGTGGGAAGTATGCTTATGAAAGAATAACTACCAATAAATATTGGTGGAAAACACACTAATACAAGTAAAGCCAACTTTTATTTTTCCTCTTGTCTATCACTGAAACAAAATTTGTATCATTCATTTGAATGACAAGAATGACCTGTATTCATATTGTGTTGTGCGTAAACTAATTGCCATATAAACGTTTTCTTTAATTGCAGTCTCTTTTACAAATAAATAACAAAATACATTGAAATTTCGTTACCCAACAACAAAAATAGCAAAGATCCGTTACATTCCTAATAAGCATTGGCAGCGAATAGACGAACAAAAAAGAAAATATGAAAAATTGTTTGTGTAATTTGCATTGCTTATGGGAAGAGCATGTGTACTGCTCGCCTATGTCTAAGAGCAATAACAAAAACAATGCAGTAGCATTTGACATTACTGATTTAGGGGGTGGATGATGCTTTTGTCTGTTATATACATTTGCACATAACCATTATACCCTTATTTACCCATTTTATGGTTTAAGGGTATCAAAACACACACACACACGGTAGAAGAGGGAGAGAGTGAATTCAGGTAGCATTTGTGGCTCTTTAGTTTTTGGCCTTGTCGGCATTTATACCTTTCCCTTCTGCTGCTGCTTTTTTCTTTCTTTAGTTTTTTATTGCTTTATTATGAGCCTGACTCGACTTCTCTCTCTATGGCTCTATATAGGCCCTTGTTTATGCTGGTCAGCAAACATTTGTCCCTCCCCTGTCTCCCCTTACAAATCAACTTGTTTATTGCTGTTAGTTGTCCCTTTGTCAATGCTTCATCATTCTGGTATCATTTTTAACCATCTGTCGATTCGTTAATGAATCTATTAACCGCACCTCAAAGCGAATTCGCAAAGCTTTGAAAAGTTCTAGGAAGTAGTGGGTGCATGTATGGTGTTGTGGCGTTGCAAGTTCCCATAACACGAGCGTTGCAGAATCAATTTGCATGGTTGCAAGGCATTCAGTTGCCACCGCCGCAACGCAACGCGAGTTGCACGAATCGGACACGGACTCGGGCAACCAAACTCACAGTTCAGCCAAGCGTTCTCCAACCAACAACCAAAGGGCCAGGGCCAAAAGCCGCCGATAAGCGCAAATTAGTGGCAAATTAAGCCATCAATTGCTGCAGCTGTGTTATATTTTGGTTGGGGCTGGTGGAGGGGTGGGTGAAGGGGGTATGGCTACAAACCTTAACCACATTTGACAGACGTACACTTCAACACTTTCCCAGCCAGCCAGCAGCTGACAGTTACACTAATAACGACCAGTCGATGCCCTCTCTCCCCGCCCCCATTGTAACTCCCCACCGTTTGCCACATGCCAAGAGCATAAACAAACAGGGTCCTGTGTATCCTGCTGCCTGGCATACGCTTATCAGTTTTCAATCACATTTGAAACACATTGGTATTTGTGTGCCCATAAATCAACAACAACAAGCAACGAACCTTAATCCCAAGGATCATGTTTGGCTACACACAACAACAACAACACACACAACACCAACACACACTCACAAATGGCAAAGTCACCTTCAAAATAGATAAAACATTGACAGCTTGACATATGTAGAATTTTCATAGCAAACAGAAGGGAGAGGGGCAGGGAGTGGGAAGGAGAGAAAGTTAAACAGGGGAAACAAAACGTGTTTTAATTTCTAGTCTGCGTCTAAAAATGCTTTCGAGTGATAAGCGCGAACTTTTCTCTCTCTCTCTGTCTCTGATAATTCTCACATGATTCTAAAGCCGAATTGAGAGGCGAAGCACGTTTTTAACATGGCCATAAAAACAATTAGGGTTCAAGGTTTCTAAGGTATTAAAGATTAAAGCGAAAATAATACTAGTTATATTCATTATTTTATTTTGTAGTTATAGTAACAGAAATTCCGAAAAACAATTAAGAATAAATCACAATAACAAGTTCATAATCAAAGGTTTCCCAATTGGCAGAAGAAGGGAAGAAATTGTTGTTGTTCACGGTAAAAACGCGTCACAGCATCCGAAATGAAGTGGAATTGAAGTGCGTACTTGAATTTTCAATTTGAAATGTGCCTCACTTCAGGTTGAAGGAAAGAAAACATCAAGCCGCAAATTGCTATAAATAAGGAAATGAATTGTTTTTGTTTTATTTTTTTCGACCGCTTTTGCGGTTATTTAGGACCAGGTAGTCGAGGGGCAGCAAGGACTCGAGTGCAAAAAAAGGGTTTTCTTGCTTACTAATTTTTTTTTTAAGGTTCAATGTTGACTAATGATTATTTAACTGAATTACCATTAAGCCCCTCCCCCAGCCCTCTTGGCTTGTAGCCCCTAGGGGCTTCTTGTGTCGAGGAGTAATTGTATATAATTGTTGCCGCCTGTTTGACATTTGTTGTCCGTCCCGTCCCCTCCTCATTCTTGTGCCTTATTAATATTAATAAAGTTGATTAAAAGGCTTATGCCTTAAACTAAGTACACACACTTCAAAGCACACTCGACTGTTCGGCTGTGTGTGTGTGTGTGTGTACTTGCCTCAAGTGGCATGCGAATATTGCTAGCCAGCTGCTAAGCATTGTTATTCTCTAAGCTTCTCTTTAAGTGCCACAAGCAACAACAAAATCAACAATCAACGATTTTCTGTTTAATTTATACTAAAATCTTGTTGTTATCTGTATATATTTATTGAAGAGAAGCAAAACCATAATCATTGTGTGAATTGCATGCCACAAACGACGCGTGTCACTGGCGAACTAAGAGATTCAAACACTTTTGCTTTTGCCCTCAAGGACACACGTGGCGCACGTCGCTTGAACTAGCCCCTAACCGCAGACGACACCACGCCCACACACACACACACGCGACAACAACCTGGAAAACCATAACCAGGAAACCAAAATGACTCAGCTCCTTCTCTGTCTCTCTCTCGCCGCTGACCATAAACCATCAGTTGGCAACAAAGCATTCCAAAAATTGAACGCGAATGCGAATGCGATCCTGGTATTCGTTTGTTTCCTGCTTTTGTGGCTTGACATGCAATCCAAGTGCAACTCCCTCGCCATCGCCCTCCGCCCTCGTAGCGAAAGTGAAAAAATAACTCATATTTAAAAAACGCGTTTTCATAACAAACAAAAAGAATAAATGCAATGTAATTGGGAATTGCAGTCTGGATCGGACCGAGGGTAGACTGAACATATGACGTGCCGACAGAATAATAAGGGGAGGGGGCAGAAGGAGTGTAGACTTAATTAATTTGGACACGCAATAAGTGAAATGCTTTTCATAAAAAACAAGAACAAATGTTCTCATAATGATTCATGGCAATGAAATGCATCAAATGGCAAAGTATTTGACTTATTATCAAACTGTAAAAGGGAAGTCATCAAATGTGGCACATGCAATAATATAGTTGCATGTACACTCACTATTTGCCATATTCAAATCCAATGTTGCCACATTTGGCACGCGCCGTTGACTACGCGTCATCAGGTGCAAACAAATCGAATGGATATCGGGTCTCTCTCCGTCTGGCATCTGCATCTGTTGCCTTTGTTGTTGTTGTTATTCTTGATTGCTTTTATTGTTGTTGTCGTCGCGTTTAAACACGAACGCCTTCGCCAGAGCGTGCCCCAGCCAAAAAGATGCCGACAGCAGACGGCTCAGGTAGACTTCCAGACACTCAGATCAAGGGAAGGGTAGTCGAGGGGGGGCCACACTTGACTGGAAACTGGGTCTGCTGCTGCTGCTGTTGCTGCTGTTGCTGCTTTGCATGACAACCGGTTGCAGTGTGGATTTTTTTGTTGTGTGTGTCTTTTGGTTAAAGTGTTTAAATTGATTGGAGGATTTAATTTCAGTGGCAGCTGCCACAGTTGCAGTCCAACCAGGTGAGCTAAACGAAACACCTTTGTGCGTGCATGTCAGCTCCTTAAACTAACTAAGTAAAACTGCTGCCGGCTGCTTCTGATGCTTTTTTTTTTGATACCCTGTATCCTCAGTGGGTAGAAAAGGGTATAAAGGCTTTGTGCAAAAAGTATTTAACATGGAGAAGAAAGCATATTTGATGCAATAAAGTCGATAAGGTAATGATTATCATCAAAAATCCTGCCATATCCCACTTTTCATTCAACTACCAAATCCATTTTAGCCACAAAGTTTTTGTGATGAAAATCGAGTAAAAATTAAGTTTCTAGATTTAAATGCAGTTTCATTCTTGAGATTAAGCCATGATTTTTAAGGTATTTCATTTGAAAATCTGGTGAGTTTTGGCAAAGTTATGTCAATCGAAAGTTTTCAAACTGTTGTCAAGACGATTTTGGTATCAGAATTTTGGCATAAAAATCTTGTAAGAAATGCGTTTCTAGATTTAAATGCAGCTTTATTTAAGAGTTCAAACCATGACTTTCAAGGTATTACATTTGAAAATCGGGTGAATTTTGAGGAAGTTATGGCAATTGGAAGTTTCATTCCAAGCCCAAGTCGATTTCTGGTCACAAAAATTTGACATGAAAATCAAGTAAAAATTCACTTTCCCTATTTTGTATTTATTGAAATGCAGTATTAATCTAGACCGTAAAACAAGACTTCTGATGTATTGCATATGAAAATCGGGCTAAAAATGATAAAGTTATGGCAATGGTTTTGCACAACTCCCAATGTTGATTATTGGTCACAAAACTTTGATATGAAAATCGGGTAAAAATTAAGTTTTTTATTTAGTATGTATTTAAATGCAGGATTAGCTTAGAGCGTAAAACAAGACTTTTGATGTATTGCATATTAAAATCGGGCTTAATTTGAGGAAGTTATGGCAATCGGAAGTTCTGTTCCACGCCAATGTCGATTTTTGGTCACAAAATTTTAACATGAAAATCGGGTAAAAAATAAGTTACTTTATTTAGTATTTCTTTAAATGCAGGATTAATCGAGAGCGTAAAACAAGACTTTTGATGTATTGCATATGAAAATCGGGCTAATATTGGCGAAGTTATGGCAATCGGAAGTTCTGTTCTACCCACAAGCCGATTTTTGGTCACAAAAATTTGACATGAAATTCGAGTAAAATTGAAGTTTCTAGATTTAAATGCAGTATTAAAATAGGGGCCAATACAAGACTTTTGGTATATTGTAAATGAAAATCGGGCTAAGATTGGCGAAGTTATGTAAATCGAAAGTTTACAAGTTGTTGTCAAGTCAATTTTTGGTTTTTCAACATGGAAATCTTTTAAAAAATGCGTTTCTGGATTTAAATGCAGTATTATTCTTGAGCCTAAACCAAGACTTTTAAGGTATTGCATTTGAAAATCTGATAAATATTGATGAAGCTATGGCAATTGGAAGTTATGTGCAAGGTCTTAGAAATTGTTCAGGGTATATGGTAGTCGGGAATTGTCGATTGAAGCGAGCTTACTTTTTTGTATTTCCTTGCTACGCACATGTTGTGTAATATAATCAGCTTGCTGCTGCAGTTCTTAGGGTAAAATGTCGCTTGCTTTTCGAAGGTTATGTGTTGGCTAAAAGGTTAAAGTAATACAGTTACTTATGGCCTTGTTGGCATGTTTGGAATCGCATTAGAGTTTGAAAGCAAATCAGATAATTATGATTATTGAATGTGCATCGCTTATGCATGATGTTAATAATAATGAGAATTTTCACAGTAAATTAGCCTCGGTTTGAAATGTAATACAATTGACGAGTTAACATATTAATACGCGTAATTTATACAGCTATCAAATTATAAATTATAGATTGATATGATAGATGAGTATTAACATCCATCTAGCTTTTTTTTCTCATTGCATTTTTCACATTGTTTGCTTTTTGCTCGTTTGCCATCAAAAACAATCAGCAAAAACAATAATTAACCTGCCACAATGCTTAGTGAAAGCTGAACATAAAGATATTCTCTGTACCAAAACGATATTCTAGACATAGAAATACATTGATATACCCTTTAATCGCACATATGTAAAGGGTATAATGTGGAAAATATCAAACAAATAATCCATGAGGAGCCACAAACTAATTATTATAGCATGGCTTTATGTATTGTTACTACAATTTCAAATTAATTATATGCCGTTATGTACATTATGGTTGTGTGTGTGTGTTTTTTTGTTTTTTGTAATTAATTTAGACCTGTGCACAGTTTAAGCCGCTGGGCATAGAGGGGGTCAGTAGTTGTTGATTACCCAAAGTGCAAATCAGAAAGCGAGAAAAACTTAAAACATTAACGAGCCATTAACAAGTTGGTCCAATAAATTTGTATTACGGCCAATTAAATGAGAATAAAAATAGCAACAAAAGACACGCAAAAATACATAAATAAATGCTTTACAACAACAACAACAAATAAAACAACAAAATGAGCACAAATGGCCAACAAATTTCGATTAGGCAAGATGTCGGACGGCGACGAAGATTTTTATGTTTGTCATGCACCACCTCCCACCTCCCATCCCCCACCCCCACACACTTGGTAACCCGCTTGGTACGGCGGGAACACTCATCAAGTTCACTTACACATTTGCGCCACAAAATGTTGCCGCTTTGCCGTTGCAGCACGTTGCATTGATTTATTGTGCCTGAATTAGAAGTCGGCAGATAACGAGCCCCAGACCCGGACTGAAGTAGAAGTCGAGGAGCCGTCCAGGGAGAACAAACGAAGCCAACGAAGATGCCACCAGGCATTGTTCTAGGCGTCGGGGGCGATAGGGTGGGGCACGTTTGGTGTCGTTCTTGGTCTCGGTTGGGGCAACTTAATACGCACGCGTAATCGTATATTTATTTAAATTTATTACCACCAGCATCACAGCTACTGTGCTCCAACAAAATGGATTGTGGCACGGGGTGCGGGCGGCAGGGAGTGCCATTGTTCTTGTTGCAACAATCTTTGTTGGCACAAAATTTGCCAAGTGGCCAAAGTACTGCTAGCCACCGGACACTAGCCACTAGCCTAGGGAATCTAAGTGAATTTCTCTGGACAACACTCCCTCCACCCCCCACCACCGCCTGGCGTACGTGCAGCATAAGAAATATTCAATTAATCACAGTTTATGGTTTAGTTCAACATTTGTTGCAATTTTTCTTGCTTTACTCTTGACGCTTTATTACAATTGTTGCTTCAATTGTTGTTGTTCTTGTTGTTGCTGCTGCTGCTTGTTCATTGCCATGTTTCCAACTTGTAAGCAATTAAATTTCTATATATGTGTGTGCGAGAGTGCGAGTGTGTGTGTGTGTGTTGGTGTGCATGACTTTCAGCTTTGCTTAATTAATTGCACTCAGTGCAAAAGCTTTCGAGTGCCGTCCAGTCACTGTCCAGTGCGTATACGCGCTCTCTCTTTCTCTCGCTTTCTCACTATTTCTCTCCTTGCCGGAATAATAGTTGAACTAATGCGAGTCTGCAACTTGAAATGGGATTTAATTTAACGTTTTGTAGCGGGATTTAAGTGAAATTTCCAGTTTTATTTGTGCATGATTCTTTATATATTACAACATATTATTGATTAAACTTTTCAATTGCCAAATAATTGTTTACATATGTGGAGTTTAAGGCTTTTATGACATCGTTGAGGTCGCAGCATTAGTCCTTCCGAAGCTGCGAAAAGTGCGAACAGCAAAAGCAAAGTTAATCCGAGAGCCAATGGTTTCATCTTGGCAGTTGTTAGAGAACTATCTGTTGGCTAGACTTTCAAGCCATGTGATAAGCTTTGACAAACAAGAAAAACCAGCTTATAGACAGTCAAGTGATATGTTGTAGTCATAAATAATACTTTTACAATAATAGTTGAACTAATGCGAGACTGCAACATGTAATGGGATTTAATTTAACGTTTTGTTGCGGGACTCAAGTAAAAATTCCAGTTTTATTTTTGTAAAATTCTTTTAATATATCAACATATTATTGATTACACTTTTCAATTACCAAATAATTTTTTACACCTGTGGAGTTTAGGGTTGCTTGAACATGGAGGAGGTCGCAGCTTTAGGACATCCGAAGCTGCTAAAACAGCAAAAGCAAAGTTAATCCGAGTGCCAATGGTTTCATCTTGGTAGTTGTTAGAGAACTATTTGTTGGCTAGACTTTCAAGGCATGTGATTTGCTTAGACAAAGAAGAAAAACCAGCTAATAGACAGTCATGTGATATGTTGTAGTCATAAATAATACTTTTACAATAATAAGTTAATCGGAAACAGGTTATGTACATATTAATAATCGCATTTCATACTAATTTGATCGCTTGGTCTATTTAGAGCGCGATTCCTGTTATCAATCATCAATCATTAATCGCCTGCACAAATTTGACCTCGCGGATTTTAAATATGTATGCAATAATTCGCTTCGTCGTCGTCGTCCTTTGCAAATTGCAATTACAAAATCATATTTGCATATGCGAAATCCTTTCATTTGTCACTTTCATAAATAAGCGGCAACAATTTTTCACATGTAATATTTTATAAATTATACGAATACACACTGAAAGCGGTGTGTATTTTTTTATGTCATACCCTGCAATACAAATATATTCAAAAGGATTGTCATGACTAGTATAAATCGCTTATTAGTTGTTACAGGGTATCTGCAAGCTGTGTTCTCTCTCTCTTTCGCAGTTGTTTATATTGACTTATTTGCAATTACATGCAATTGCATTGGCGCATAATTTAAAATAATTGAAGGCAGCGTTGAGTTTGCCAGCGATTCGGGATGTGAATGTGGAAGCTGCGACAAAGGCTTGCTGGAAAAAAATTAATCATTATCAGTGCTGATAAGCGCATGAATTATTTCACATTTGGCGCGCATTAAAAGTGCATTAAGTGCATTAATTAATACAAATATATGTATACATATATAATTTCAACTTCATTGAAACGCACTCACCAGACTCCCCTTCTTTTCCCCCCCCGCTTTAATTACTTAGTGTACTGTTCAACGTCTTCAACTACTTTGGCGTATCGCGTTTCATGCAAATGCAACATTTAGCGTAAAAATTATGAGCATGGCAAAAAGCATCTGAAAATGCCAACTCAGGCTGGCCATAAGCGCTAAATAGCCATTTCGTGACTTGCAGCTGAGTCTGCGCGACGCTTGCCCCATTAGCAAGGCCTAATTAGATGGCGAGCACAAATAGAAAAGGAGACGCGAAAAAAAAAATAATACAAATCACATCAAAAATTTCGCAAATCATGCAAGGAGACCAGAACGCTTGTCGTATTGTCCGCCGCAATGGGCGTGGCCTCTCCCCTTCCTCGCCTCAGCCAGATGGTCAAAATTAGAGCAGGAAATTAGCACGTTAGCGTGATTCACGCGACAGTCATAGTCCCCCCAATCCCCAGTCTAGGCTGACAACAATGTTGTTAATGCCATTTTTTTCTTTTTTATATTTTATTGCAGTATTGCCACAAATTTAAATTTATCAAAGCGTTTAATCACACACACATGTATGTGTATGTGTGTGTGTTTGTTAAGGTATGCCATTACACAATTTACACACCCAACCCGTCATACACAAACGCCTCTTTATTGAATTTGTGTAAATGTTTTACAGGTTCTTTTTTTTTTTCGAACCATACTTTTTGACTGATGGATGGATGGTTGGATGGATGACTCTGGCCATGATAAGCCGTTCCGTCTGGCTGTCTGTTGATTGACATTAAACCAATTTTGTGTTGCATATTGATATGTTTATTGACAATTTGTGGCAGCCACGACATCTGCCCGGGTCACAGTCACAGTGGAGGCGCGGTCAAAGTAAATCAAATTACGCAAAATGACAAAAAGGGCAGCAAAAAGGCAGCGTTGAATGTAAAACATTTGCATGCCTTTTAATTGCCCAACAAACATTTACAATTGTTGCCTGTCTTAACTTACACACGAGACACAGTGGCAAAGATACTGGATACCAACCGCTGTCTGCTACCTTTGCATGCCGCATAAATTGCCATGCAGAAGTGCAAAAGTTAAGGCTCATTAATCATAAATGTAAGGCCTTTGTGTGGGTGGCCAAAGAAGTGAAAAGTGAAAAGAGAGACAAAGTGAAAGGACAGATGGATGAGCAAGCAAAAGGCACGCGAATTATTTATAAAGTTGCTGCGTTGCGGCGCTAAACTGTAAATTGCTTGCCATTAATAGATAGACCCCCTCAAATCATCAAAAAATTTCAGAATATATATTACAAATATTCATTCGGTTGCTTTTGCCGCTTTCAATCATGTTTTTGATGATGAAAGATCCCAAACAGAAGACGGAACAAAGCTGGGTCACAATGTGACTCAAATGGATATCAACTTCTTGCCTTCAAGGGTGTAGGGTATGCATGCACGTAAGTATAGCGTGACACTCGCATCGACATTTGCTCATGACATATTTAGCATAATTAGCGTCCATTACTTGGTCACGCGCCCCTATAGTAGTTAAAGCCTAGGGTTGCCATATGTTGTAAACTGGTCTCTTTATGCATGTTGACCAAAAAATGTACACCCCCTACTAGCCCTCTCTCTGGTGACTTTTAAGCTTAAAATGTAAATTTAATGAAGGTGCCGCGAAAGACAGCAAAATTATTCACATTCACAGCTGCGGCAAAGAACTTAAAAGAGAGAGGGAGAGAGAAGCCAACGCTAATCACTGGTCCAATAAAAAAGTCAATGTCTCACTGTGCCACAACAACAGCAACAACAACAGCAACAACAACAATAACCACAACAATGGAACAGAAGTTTTTCCTAATTTGTTTAAAGGTTGCTGCGGTCAGTTGGTCAATTTAAAGCAAATTTCCACATGACCTGACATTGTGTGTTATTATAGCCGCTGGCCATTGGCAGCAGCAGCCGCAGCCGCAAAGGGCCAGGATTCGATAGCAGGGCAACAGACAACAGCTGGATGTAGGCGGGGGCGCGGGGCAACAGGATTTGACATTGGCTTGCTTTTTAGTCAGTTTAATTAAAATAAAAGTAGGCAATTTATATACACTTCATGTCCTTTATGTTTCTGTCGTATACATATAGATAAAAAGAGAAAAAGAATGAGAATAAAAGAGAGAGAGAGAAAAGTCAGGCTGACTGCCATTAGGCCATGCTTTTTGATTTATGTTTTTACACGCTTAAATGAACTGTGCTTGTTGCTGTTGTTGTTGCTGCTGCTGCTGCTGGTATCGTGTTGCAATCGGGTATTTGTGTTTGTGTTTGTGTATGGATTGGGATTGGCATTGGCATTGGTATGGGTGAGAGGGGGAGAGAGAGAGCTTTGCACATGAACGAGTTAAGCTCGAAGAGGAGGGCGGCAAAAAAAAGAAAAAAAATGGAAAGCGTATTAAAAGGCGGAAAATGTTTTGCCACATGGCTGCTGCATAGCCAATATGCACAGAGCTGAGTGAATCGTCGTTTGTATATCAATTGACCCAATTGGATATGCGAGAGTATAAGTAGCTTAAAACTCCGGATCAGACCAATCATCGTAACCATTATGATGAGTAATCGTCGAGTGCAAAAGGCTCATAAATGTATGTGGTTATGCAACTAGTTGAACTATTTTCTATATATAATCGTTGTGCAATTGAAAATAAGTAAATACTTTATTTTGTTCATGGCAAATTATAGGTTTCTTTATGCGGCATTTTAATGTCTAAACAGTAGAGAGCACGCAACCCATAGCGAGTATTGGCTTAAAAGTGAATACAAATGCAGCGTTTTGAGGCAACGAGAACTGGGGAACAGGGAGCCATGTGAAACGAGCCAAAATGCATTGTCAAACTATCAAATTCTTAAATTGCAACTGACAATCAAGTCACGTGCAGCATTTGCAGTACAAAGGCGAACTTTAGCTGAATGCCAGGCGGACGGCCACCCACAGCGCGACTGCCAATGATGGTCGATATAAAAAGGGGGAGGGGCTCGGGTTGGTTTGTAGTTCTTCTAAACACAATGTCCGACTGCCGAGTTGAGTGAGTTAGTGAAAGTGGGGAAATTATTAAATAAACTGAGCACTGAATACAGAGTGGAGTGCGTGGAGCTGGGCATTGGAGAGTGCAAGCAATTAACTTGGGAGGGGCTTCATCAAAATTGATTTAGTTAGGAAAACCCGAGCAGAAATTCCAGGGCCAAAATACACACGAATGAAAAACTAAAATCAACAACTTTCATTTTGCGGTTCACTGAAGTTGTAATTTGCAACTGCCGACCGCACTGAGATATTTAAGTTGTAATTAAAATGCAACGGCTGCTGTGGCAACATCAGCAGCACCGAAAGCAGCAACAGCAGCAGCAACAACCATAGCAACAGCAAACGTTAAGAGCAACAGAGATGGCTGCGGTGCAGTTTTTATTTAGATAAACAGCTGTAACTCAATTTGTGCGCTGCTCCTTTGCTCCAGCCCAAAATATTTGCACAGGTCTAATTGAATTTTCAATTAAGTCGCCGAAATGCCAGCGGCCAGCAACAACCTTCACAAAAGCCAACCCAAATGCAAACCAAATGAGGCGCAAGACTCACACACATACACACACACACAAAAAAAAGAAGAAATGAACAACATATAAAACATAATTTGAACAGAGATCTCAAATATTAAGCATACGCCGTGTGTAACCGCAAAGTGCAAACCAAAAAATCCATTAGCCAAAGTGTGCAAATAAAGGGGACGACGACGACGACTGCCTTTTCAGCCTAGCAGCCAAGTAAAGCAAAGCAAAAGCAAATGAAAGCAACGAAAACCAAATAAACAAGTTACTCACACACCTCCGAACACACACAGACACACACATAAAAAAGGGGAACAACAACTGCAAGAAAAAAATGGCTAGAAATAAAATGCCAAATAGTAGCTAAGGCAAATGCGCCGTCAACAGTCAAACGCCGAGCAGATTTGCATGTTGCTGATCTCAATTCGACCATAGAAATGAAAGTGAATAGTGTGTGTGCGAGTAGAGGGCGTGTGTGTGTGTGTATGTGCATAGTGAAGTAAAGTTTTGTGCTATTTGAAGCTGCTGCTGGCTGTTGCCACACTGTGTGTGTAGCTGTAGTCCAGAGTAGTGGCATTCGGCTGTAATGTCCGCAACCCTATCAAATCAGTGTTGTCAACAGCTACGTGCCACTAGCATCGACAGATAACTAAGTGATAGTAAATTTTAATGAACTTTAATCAGTATTAACTTAATATCATTAGCTTCGTTGTCAACAAAATCCAGCTAGATAGGTAAAAACACTCTGTTAGCTAGAAACTAGCCGTGGTGACATCACTGCTGGCATATGCAGCCATAAAAGTTTACAAGTGCGAAATTGCATTTCATGAAAAGTGTTCTTGGCTTCAGTATGAGAACCTTTTTATACCCTTACAGCAAGCTATATGCATTTTGTGCTTAAGTTGGATTCACAGAAAAATAAATTTATTAATGAATGAATTATTCTTTTAAGAGTTCATCAAATTATTGTTTGTTATATTATTATTATAGGGTGCTCTACCGTTGCTGATCTATAGCAAACTTTCTCTCTTTTAGATTTATATACTTTTTAGCCCATGAAATGTATCTGGCATGAAAATTGATCAAAAATCACGTTCCCAAATTTAAATGCAGTTTTATTTTAAAGCTTAAACAAAAACTTTCAAAGTATAACATAAAAAAAAGCTTTTTGCAAGTTATTGTGATCGGTTTAGGGTATCTGCTAGTCGGAATATCTCGACGAAACTTCTAACTTGTTTTCTTTTTGCCTTTGCCGCCAACGCTTTTTAAATTCACTTATTCAAATTTCTTTTAGACTCCTATACACTCATGTGTATGTGTGCGTGTGTGAGTGTGTTTGCTCTTGTGGGAGAGTATTTGGAGAGTGTGTTGACTGCCTTTTTGGACATGTCACGTGCATAACGAATTTGTTGCCAAAATCTGTTTTTGATTTAGTGAGCAGCTTGCACTTTTTCTCTCTCTCTCTCTCTTATTTGCACGCTGATTATTTTTTTTCTCTTCTGTCGATTTTTGCCTTTTTGCTTTTTTTTTTGTTGGCGAAACTTGAAATAAATTGAATTTGTCGGCCTATGCAAAAGTGCATGTCCAACACTGGGCACTTGACAGTTAGCGATAATCAAAGCATGGCAAACTTTCTCTCTGTGTGTGTGCGTGTGTGTTTGCCTAATTTAGCTGGCAGGCAAGTTGAAGCGGCAATCAAACAAGCGCATTGCTGATTAATGTGCTTGTGGATCCCAGAAATCAATCAATTCTTCAAGTTTTTTGCACGAATTGCTCGAATTTTATTGGTATGTTATTTCGTTTTTTCGTCTTTTCGGCTACTGTCCATGCTCGCCTTTCGTTCTTTTGTTGGTTGAATGCGTAAATGTGTGTGCCAGGAGTAGACCTAATTAACACGTCCATACATCAATCATCTGGCCGGCAATGGCAGTCGAGTTCAACGAAGCGCATTATTGTGCGTAAATTACTTGGCTGGTAGTGTGCCCCCCACCCCCCGCCCCACGACCTTCGCGCAGCAATCATTGCGAGGAGTAGCGACATACGTAGCGTATGCGCAATGTGCACACAACTCAGCTTTAAGTGGCAAACACTTAAAGTTGCACACATTATTCATGGTGGTCTCTGTAGCTCTCATGCCCATCCCCTTTCTCGTCGCATTCCTAATCATTTTAGTTGGTGATGTTGTTGTTGTTGCTGCTGTTGGTGATGCTGTCGTGGTCTGTCATGTTAAGGTTCAAAGTTGGACCATGCAAAAACGTCAGTTTGCATTTGTTGCCGCGTTATGGACAGTGTCCACTATGAAGGTGTAGGAGAAGGGGTATGCTGGGGCCCTGTGGCAAACTGTACGACGCTTATAAATGGCATTGCATCAAAACGTAACAAGCGGCACTAAATCTAAACGACACACACACAGGGAGAAGCACACATGTATGGTATATAGGAAAGCTGTAGAGCTGTTAAGTCGCCGTCAGACAGCGCAGTCACATGCGTGAGTGTGGCCAGGCAGCCATTTTGTGGGCGCTTTGGCTTTAGTTTTCGCCACTGTCGTGCCATCCAATACAATTTTTCACTTTGTGCATCCAAAACCCAAGCCGCATATGACGACAACTACATTTAATCCAAACATGTAGTCAATTAATAAAGTGTTTTTTGTACTGAGAAAGAAACTGCATTTAGCTTGAATAGTTCAATTTGTGTTTATTAAACAATTTAAAAGTTTTCAAACAGCAAATTGGCAACACAAAACATTGATTTTCCTAAGGGATTGCATTTGCATAAAAAACTAATTTAATATATATGATACTATTTATATTCATATTTATAGCTTAAAATATTTGTATTTGTATATATTTTTGTTCACAGAACTTTCACTTTAAAAATTGAAAACGATAGAAAAATCATTGACAACTTTTTGGTGCAGGTAAAAATGAGAACTTGTTTGCCATAAAATCAATGAAAATATTTATGATGCAGCTTAACACAAATAACTGCATATTTATTCTGCATTTCACGCATAAATTTTGTGGCAACAAAAAACTTTCAGGCCATGCTTTAAATTATTGCATTTATATGTATATATATATTTTTCAGAATCACGTATCACCCAAGCTATTTGCCACTGCGTTCCCTAATATTATTATGTATATATATGTACGTATATATTTATATTTGTGCTTGTATTCTGCTTTTTGCTCCATGAATTTTCATTGAACTAAGCGGAGAGCTTTGTAAACAAGTATTGTCCTGGTTTTCACAACATTTTGCACAATCCGATGAGAAAAATGCAGCAGAGAGCAGAAAAAAAAGTGTAAAAAAAATGAGAAAAATAAATGCAATCTCTGGTTAGGGCAGTCAGTCAGGCAGCCAGCTAGTCAACCCGGCTGTGCATTGTTGGAGTTGTTGTAAATCAGGGAAAGAGAATCAAATACTGTAAAATAATGTGCAAATTGTATATTTCTATATATTTTTTGTTGTGTTTTTTGCATAGCACTTTGACTGCAAGCACTTTCAACGCCACGTTTTTTTCAACAGCACTATCAGCTATCAATGAGTACCCTTTTTGGTACTTTGTTGTTACTGGGAATGCCTTTTGCTATTTTATGATATATGCACGCAATCAAAGCGCTCCAAAGCACAAAGCGTTGTCTGACTTTTCCAATATGTGTGTGAGAGTAGACAAGAAATAATAAAAATTAAATGCAAATATTTTTTGTTGGCAAATGGTCTCAATGTCAATGGGAATAGAAACGCAAATATGAGGAACTAAAAACAAAAAAAACCTTAGTGTGGTAATTTAATTTGTAGACCATTAAGTGAAAGTTGAAGGCTTTAGTTGAAAATTATAACGCTATTGTTGGAAGCGCGTGTACTTTGGCCCAAAGTTTTCCGCAGCAAAACTTTGCGATGTGTGAAGCCGGAGTCGAAGTCAGAATCCAAAGCCAACGCCAAGTAGTTTATCCATGGATTTTTACACTTCTTAGCTTTGCTTGTCGTCCTTGAATGCGTCCGACTGTAGCAGGAAGTGTTTACATATGCGCATAAAGATGCAGCGCCACCAACAGCAAAAGCATGCCCCTTTGCCACACCACACCATCCTAACAGCCCCAAAGTAAGTTTAGTTAGGGAAAAGTTATTTTCATTTGTTATACTACAGTAAATCGTGACTGCATTCTGTGGAAATAATTTACGCTCAGTTGATAGTTGGCCTTATAAACACAGATCCCAGCTCTAAGGAGATCTGTACAGATTTGCCAGGCCCCAATTGAGACCAACCCCCCTCCCCCTCCCCTACGAGTGTTTCTTCATCCTTGTTCAAAGTTATATGTTAAGTTAAATGGCTTAAGCAAATGTTTTGCCCAAGGCGAGGAGCAAGTTCGTCGTCGTTTTCACTAGAATGCTTAATATATATATATTTTAAATCTTTATGTTGCATGTTGAAAAAGTCAATGTCATAAATGCTTAATATTTTCGATATTTTGATATTTTCACCATGATACTAATGCAATCAATTTTAATAATTAGTTTATTGGTATGGTCGCATATTAGATTTATTTTGAAAACATTGAACATTTGATCTTAGTCATGCGAAAATCGCATGCATATTGCATAATTTATGCAAAATTCGCGTGTGGTGTCATAATTATTTTGGGTATTACTCAAATTTATGCACTCGCCAGGCAGCTGTGACATTAACCAAACTTGTCATGCCACTGGCGTGGCCAGCTGTCCTTCTAATAGATTACGCTATCCGATAATTGATTACAAATAAACACACACACACAAACAGTAATGCGAGTGTGTGTGTGTGTGTGGCGCGTGTACAAACATACATGTGTATTTACGATATTTGTTCAGGCAACGGAGCAAGAAAAATCATAAAGGGGTTACTCGTTTGACCCTGAACCCAGGCACATGCCACAGGACTCAGCCTGACCCACCCCAAAAACGCAACGTTGACTTTTTCATTTTGTTGTTTGTCCAGGTGCTAGAGTTTCCAGTTCCGCTTAAGCGCAGACGCGTTCTAACCAAAATGCACTTCAAAAAATCAACAAACATCGAACTACATAGTTCGTGTAAATAAATCTTTATTAGCGTCATTTGAGCACAGCGCAACAGCAATCAATTAAACAATGTCATTAACCCAGCAATTTGCATCACACTTAGCTAAGGACTTAAGCTGCTTTCTTTCTTTCTCTCTCTTTCATTCTATTTTTCTGTTTTGAGTTAAGTATCACACTTAGGTCAATGATGCAAGTCAAAGGAAAACAAATATCAAAAGTTCTTTACTAGACTTAAATTTTTATACCATCTAATAGCAGAATCCGCATACTTGGGTTAAGTGGAGATAAGGCAATCCATTAAACTGCAACTGACAGCGTTGGGCATTTTATAATTTATCAAAATGAGAATTGATGCGCACTAGTATTTGTCGCTGGCTCCAAGCTCCTATCCTTGCCCTTTCTCCATATCTCTCTCTATTACCTGGACGATTGCCAAGGTGCACCTCCTGGCGAATCCCTTGAGACCAAGTGGCCACATGCCACACGACATGCCGTCGTAAATACCAAAAATGCTTCGGCAAATATTTAGCTGCACTCTTAGTGACACGCGCGCGTGTTTTCTCCCTTTCTCGCCACCAGCCCAAGCCCCAAACTCTAAGCAGATAAAGCCACAAGGAGTGTAAAAAGTGTGCTGGGGCAGCTTTAACTTGGCTGCATTCGTTTGTTGTGCGGATTTTATTGCTTTTATGTATGGTCCTTTGGACAGTTGTTGCTGCTGTAGGGAAAAGAGGGGCTTGGTTCGTGACTGCCGTTTCTTTATTTACGCTTGCATTTTCATTTGTGCCTGTAAATAGCATTAAAAATAATTTTCCGGCTTAAAAGGCATTACACGCAGCGCTGACAGACGACGGCTTATGCACTTAATGAAATGTACACGGCAATTCTCGTGCTAAAGAAGAAGAATACACACGCACACACACACACACATACACATTGAATATGAGAAGATGGCAACGTCTGGTGTCTTCTTGGCCAGGCAATAAATTGGCCCAACTTAAATTCCATTGCACAGCAAATTCACATTAAACTCTTTTGCCAGCACAATACTACGTGCCTCCGAATCGACAAGTGGCCAGTAAAAGGGCTAAATGGAAGAGAAAAAGAATGCAATTACCATTTAAAGCTGTGGTGTGATATAGTTAATACAAGTATTTAATTCCACATATTTGCATTTGAACATGAGCATGATTAATTGGACAGCTGTCAGTTGCAAGTTGAATGTGTGGTTTCTGTGATGTTATTTATGCAACTAATTAAGTTTCATTATGTTGCAAATTCAAAAATCTAATCTTAATGCAATTCAATGAGTCTGTTAGTGGCATTAGCTTAAACATTGTTGAACAGAGCCGACTTTGTGCAAATGATTTAGCCACAGCCTCATGATAATAATAAAAGCTGAGCTTATAACACATTTAACTGCTAAATTAAACATAATGCGCAATTATTTTAAACGGTGGGCAAATCCGTTTGAATCTCTCAAAACCAAATACTATAATATTTATAATAATATTCAAATGGCGTCACATTTGTTAGGGGCCACGTGGCAGGGAGATCGAGGTGCGGCTGCAACAATAAATCAAAATGAATTCATCTTGGCCCTGAAGGAAACTGTTATTGGTAGCCAAAAGGAATTTTCAATTACGATGCAATGCAAATGCACAAAACAAAATGTCCAAATTAGTTATTAAGCAAACTTTTGCGACAGACAGTTGAACAAGTAATGGAAATTATAAGCCCAGATCCAGGCAACAACCAACAAAAACAGGAAACAAAACAATCCAAGCAGACGTAATTAAATATTCAGCAGCTAAATGAGCCTGGACAGGAAAACAGAAAGAGACTGAGCCTTTACATAACTGGCTACAATTGGATTGTTTCATCTACATTTAGCAAAACATTTGGCTAATCTCAACTCAGTTCCGGCCTTGGAGCCAAACAATGCTCGTGTTCACAGGGCAACATCTATTTTAATAGACACAGTCGGACAGTCTGGCAGTCTCCGTTTGAACAGTACAGAACATGGAAATGCATAAACATAAAATAAATACAAATGCCAGATGAGATCTACAAGTTCGAAGGCTCAGCAAAAGCTGGCCTTGCCACATCCGTAGTCTAATGCTCTGCATCGTGGAATGGATGCAACTCTGCCACAGAGCCTGCAGCTGTTCCTGAGAGACGATTCTGTGGACTAAGCGCAGTCGGTTGGGCATTAAGCTTCTGGTAGCAGTGATGTCCAACTTGAAAGCCTGGCTCGATTTCCACTGGCTCAGCAGCGTCTTCCACTTCCTCTATCGCCGAAGGCTGGTAAATTGAGACATGAGACTTTTCGGAATTCTGCATAGATATTTCCTCAGATGGACATTCCTCAGCTGAGCAGCTCTCTCCGGCCGTTACTTTTTCGTCCGAAATGCTGAGCTCTGAAGTACTTATGTCGCCAAACTCCTCGGCAATGAGACGACGTGCGAGTGACACCGACAAATACTCCTTGTAGTGGAGCTTGCGACGACGCTCGAACTCCAGGCGACGCACCTTCTCCTCAACTGACTCTGGATAATCCTCGTCATCTGAGGAGTCATCCGAATCGTCTTCTATGCCAAAGGCTGGCGTCTCTGACTCCGCTGCCTGGCGCAGCTTCATCATCAGCGTTTCGGTGTCCAAGTCATGTGGCAAATCATCATCAAAAACAAACGGCGTTTTCGGCTCATCGATTACCATATGGCCATAATCCTTATTGGTTGGATGGAAGGTGGCCAGCACATTCATCTCATCGAATTTGGCAGTCTTGAGCATGGTACTTTCCGACACATTGCCACCACCGACTTTCAGGATGCCTCTTACGTTTTCTTTGCTTCTTTGCATTTCTACAACCTGATTGCTTGTGTCTGCTTGTGAAATATATATATGTTTATAAAAAAAGTTTTGAAAATTTTTAGAAATATTCAATTGTTGTGAGCACCCAAACGTGTTGATTTTGAGTACAAAAATAATTTTGTAGAATAATATAGCATAACGAACGAGTCAAGGCCTACGTAGATCAAACACAGATGTTCATGATAGGGATAGATAATCAATAAATGTTTGAAGAGCATTCATCCTTTAGTTCGCATGAAATCAGAAGTGCAATATGACTTGCAGCGTTTTCTATCTCGAGCTGATCAGAGGGAACTAATTAAGATTTTATGTTATTAGAGCAGAAGTATAAATGCACACAGCACATGTGTGTCTCTTTTAAATTTTCGAGTAGCTTCTATTGCAGTGCCTGATTAATCCGCGCTGGGTGGATGTCAAGCACTTTATATGTATGTGCGAGTGGTGCACCCCACTGCAATCGCTGCCATCCATACGACCACAAAGTAAACTCATTTTGACGTGTTCATCATCATCGGCAACTGTGAGCCATCGGGGACAGGATGAGCTGAGAGTTGGAGTTTGAGTTTGCAGCGTGTTTCATTATTGACCCGAGTTGGTTGTTGTTATTGATGTAAACATATTCATCATGCCATGTCAGAGCGATGTTCCTGTGGCTGTGCGCACGTTCAGTGCCAGCTGACGTTTTCAAAACACTTGAGGGCACATATTTTTGCGGGATGGAGATGTGAGATATGCAATGCATGCATTGCGAATTGATTGCAGCACATTATTTCACAATTTTGCCAGCAAATAAACAAGCAATGGCTAGAGTTGAGAGTAGAAAACACCGGAACCAGGAATCAGAAATCAGGAACTCAACCCCAGCTCAACTCAGGCATGCATATTACGAGATCTGGTTTTACTTATCAGCTCAGTCAATGCGACAAACTGCACGACAACCAACACAATAATGATGATAATGATGATGATGAGATTGATGCCACGCACTGTGGCTTCTATATTTTTTTGGGGGGGCTAACTGTGTTTGGGTGTCTGGGCAGCTTTGATTGCTTGTGCTCTATGCAGAATATGCAGCTATGGGCTAACAGTTTTGTTCGATTTACGAAATTGCAGTTGCCCGATTGGATTTCTTATGTAGTCAGCGCAACACGGGGCCACAAGCGGCATCAATCGTCTGTATATGTGTGTGTGTACGAGATACTCCAGCTACGTGCTATGTACGGATGCGCATAAGTAACAGCTTGGGCGAGTCGACAGACTGCAGTTGGTGTGTTTCTGTTGCTTTTGGTGTTTCTGGCATCCGTTTGCAGGAGGCGCAGGATCTGGCAGCCGACTCACATATCCACGCAATTTTATGGCAATCATAAATTTCACTTGATTTTGGCTTTTCCGCAATTTTTACGCAACACAATGCAGCATCCGTTCCAGTTGTTGACTGTATCCGTAAGATGCTAGCTCCTAGCCAGCCACCCACAGCAGCTCGACGTTATTGATATTAGCCCTGTGCAGACCGAATTTTTTGGGGGGTGCATGTCCAGTTGCTCAGTTGCCCAGTTGGTGGCTGGAAGGCTTCCTGCCTTGTTTGGCAGCGTTATGCATATTTATTAAAAACTGTCTGCTGCGATTAAAAGCCAATCAGGCCAATTGCAAATTCCTTTTATTGGCCCTCAGCTTTATAAATATTTAAAATTTAATTTCGGGCACCACAGCGCGTATACTTGATGCTGCTGGGTGTTGCTATACGGTTTTTCTGCAGCTAGATTAAAATGAGTGTGTGAATGTTTTTCTGTCTGTATGTGTGTGTGGCTGCGCATTTCTGCAGTTGTATCTGTGTGTGTTTGTGTGTGTGTGTGTGTGTTGTGGGCATGTTGAGCTGCTCTCAGGTGCTCGACTCGACTTTGCCTGCACTGCAATCGAAGCGTGAAACGTTGGAAGCTCAGCAGCATCGCAAAAGGCAAACACGTTGAGCGCAAATGTAGCGCGTTTCCTTTTTGGCTTTTACGCTGTACTCTCAACCGGAGCCAAGGACCAAAGGCAGCCGTTGTAATAGTAGCTGTAACCAGTACAACGAGCTGTACAGAAAACTTCAACCCGAAACCAAACACCCAAATAGTACCACTTATGAGTTTGTCTGTATGTATGTATGTATGTGTGTGTGTGTGTGTATCTATCTGTGTGGGTGTGTGGCAGTTAGCTAGCGCTTGACAGCTTGGCAAACAGTTAAATAAAGTTGGCAGCACTCCCGCTTTGTGGTTGGGTGACTGTTGTCCTCCTCCCCCATGGAAGTTAGCACGAATAATACTAAAAGTTCAGGATTTTGCCTTTATAACAAAATTTCCGGCAAATGTGACTCCCCGTTGCTTTATTTTGTTGTTCTCAAATAAAAAGCATATTGTTCCTTCTGCAAATAGCAATGCATGATATTCATTCTGAATATTGAGTACATCCCTCCAGGTAGTTTGTATATAAACATTATTTAGACCAACATGAACTGTGCTAAATTAATTGGGTCAAATTAATTACATTCTAATCAATAATGTTGTTGATGCTGTAGCTTGTTTACAAGCTTTTAATTGCATTTCATCCTTCCCGTTTTTAAAATTAATTTTTCGGTTTTTTGGTTCTTACAACATATTTGACTATTTATATTCTTAATTTGTTTGGTTTTACATGCAAGAAATACAGTGTGTTTGTAGATTCATCGAACTTAACAGGAGGGTCCACAGCTACTGCAACATCCTCCGCATGGGCCGCAAAAGCTAGGGCCGCAGCATCCAAAGCAGGGGCCTGTCGCATAGCATGGTCCACAGACATTTGGTCCATAGCAGCCGCCACCACAGGGACCACAAGGTCCACAGCAGGGACCACATGGTCCACAAGGTCCACAGGGTCCACAAGGTCCACAGCAGCCACCGCAAGGTCCGCAACACATGATTAAGCTGTAGAAAATATTTTAAAATATTTACAAAATAAAATTAAAAATTTTATTTTTCTTACCTGAAAACCGAACAAATCGAAAGACTACAAAAAATTTAGATGTGGTTGCTTCGAGACAAGTTGTAAGAATGAAATGCTTTCGAGCAAAGCACATACGCCCTAAATCTAGTCGGATTGACTTTTCAAAGATGACTAGATATAAAAACAATAATTAATTGATTTTGCTTGTTGTGTTACGTAGCGCAGTTGCAGTTGCATACTGTTATCGGGCTTTTAATTGTGACAGTGGCAGCTAAGAGTCCTATTATAATTTCATGGCACACAATGGTGCGCTAATGAATACGAATAACAAGAAACTCGTATGTGGCGACACGCATTCGCACGCGACACAACAACTTGCCAAACAAATAAACAAACAGTCAGCTGATTGTGAGCCAAGACAAACAGACAGAACAGACGGACGGACGGCGAGTCGGGGCGACAGACAGTTGAACAAAGCACTTGGAGCCGGGGACAAACTACTTACTTACTTACGAGTACTTTACCCACTTATGTGGGGCAACGGCAACGGCAACGGCAACGGCAAACAAAGTTATGCGGCAAGTTAAGCCATTTGTTGTTGTTATTGTCTACACACTCTGCAACTGTCTTTTCACATTATGTCACTGGCTGTTAAAGTTGCCTTCATTGCTCTCCCTGTGTGTAGTACCCTCGAAGCAAACGCAAACGCAAACTGCACAGTGTCAAACTCACATAAATTACGCGCGAGCAGAAGTCACAAAATGTCAAATGCAGCAAACATACAGAAATGAGACAAAAAAAAATAGCATTAAAATATGAATAAAAACTAGAAACCAAATTTCCAAAACCAACTTCTACAAATAGTGCTGCAAAACTGTATATATATCAAGGAAAACATTTCGAATGCCCGCGGCTGAGTCATCGTCGGAGGCGCAACGGCCAGGTCTGGACGCGAGTTCGAGAACTTTACGCCAGGAAATGCGACCAATTTGTAGTCATCGCCTGCAATATAAATGTGCCATTCGCTGCTCCATTGTCTCTCTGACCAAGACGTGGGAGTTGGTAGATGGTGGCCTGGCAGTTGTGGCCACCTCTGTGGTCGATATGCGCGTGTTGGCCTTCAAAACTGACAGCCAAGCGACAGCAGCAACGAGCAAAAAATAATGGCAAAGTTAACTATGATTTATGGGACTTTGGTCCATAGGAAGACGCAATAGAAAGTTAAGAGTGGAGTTGCAATATCGCCAATTAAATTATTGCAAAGTCATACTTGCAGCGTGTACATATCATTATTATCAATGTCTTAAGTCTTACTCAAACAACGACAAAATGAATTTCACTCTCGACTTGTCTTTAATTTCATCTTCCATTTGGGTTCTTAAATTTCGTAGTTTCCAATCGGAAAGCAGAGTATATGGCTGCATAAATCACAGAGTTCGAGCCAATAAAGGAAGAAAGTCGAACAACTACTGGGGAAAGCTCATCGAAAATTTGATATTTTCTTGGGTTTTTTGTTTCTTTGTTTTTTGCTTCATTCGTTTTGTGTTGCGTTGTGTTGTAGGCGTGTGTGTAATGAAACTAGGGATAAAGGAAAAGAGCGCAACCAAAAATCATGCAAATGAGTTTAGCAACAGAAATCGCAAGCCATGGGCTCGGCTCGAATGGTTCAATGCAGCGACAGTCGGAATTCTCCGGGTCCTCTGTGCTACAGCTGAACTCAGGGTATAGTAGTCGAAATAATGGTCATGAAATGAAAACGAATCAGGGCAATTCACTGCCCGCCAGCAAACCAACCAGACAGACAGCCATCCAAAAGCTTTCGGTCTCTGCATAAAAACGGGCTGAAGCTAACACAACCAAAAAAAAAACTGAAATAGGCATTCAATGCCAATGATGAAGATGACAATGACGATGATGATAATTAGGATGATGATGATGATGGTGGAGCTGACGAGAACGTAAACGAGTATGAAACCGAGGCAGACATTTGCCAGTAACTGTAAATGTTGAATGCGATGCCTGACGATGCGATGCGATTCGATGCGTTTGCTTTTGCGTCTGCCGTTCAGCTGGGCGTGAAAATGCAATTTACTGGCCCAGGATCAAGAGGAGTTGGAGTAGGGCAGACAGAGAGAGAAAGATAGATAGAGTGGACTTTGTTTAAGGGGCAAGTGCAACAAACAAACAAACAAAACAAAACTAGCCACAACAATTGTAATTAAAAGCAACGCTAACCAAAATGATAAATATCTCAGCAAAAAGCAAAGCACTTGGCAAAAAGTTAAACAAAAACAGGAAAAACTTTTACTTTTACTGTTACTTTTGCTTTTTGGTTTTTGTGCGCTTTGT
The DNA here is from genome assembly GCA_018152965.1 of Scaptomyza pallida. Classification (NCBI taxonomy): domain Eukaryota; kingdom Metazoa; phylum Arthropoda; class Insecta; order Diptera; family Drosophilidae; genus Scaptomyza; species Scaptomyza pallida. The sequence continues at coordinate 4,729,101 of JAECXP010000130.1, forward strand.
CTGGCCATCGGAGCTGTTTGTTACTTTTCACACAATCCACATCCTCATTCCATATCCCTCTTTTTTCCTGCTGCTCTATGCTCACACACAGAAAATGGCCGGCCTGGGAGCTGCCATAATACAATTTATACGACAACACTTTAGTACAAAGTTTATGCGCAGTGTTTACAACGTGCCATAAAAGCCGGACAATGCATGAAAGCTGCTGGGAGGGATGCTAGAGGAGGATTAGGGCAACCGTTGGCCATAATGTAACCCGTAAATGTACTCGTCGTCCGCTGCGGGTGCGTAACAAGTGCAGCGCATAGCATAGCCCGCATAAGTAGGATGATCTGTTCGGGTCGGGTCGGGAGTTGGAGCTTTGAAGTTCCGGCGGGCCGGACTTCATTGGCGTCTGCGTCTCGACGTGTTGGTCGGTTGGTTGGTGTACAAATTGTCGCTTGGAATTGGCAGCTAGTAAAAATTAAGTAATAAACTAACTTGAACACAGGTTTGCTCTCCGTTATGGCCAAGCACATACACAAATATGTTTTAGTGCATAATCCAGACAGTTTTAATGCCGCACGACATTGTCGACAGTTTTGCAAGCATTTAACACAAGTGAAATTAGAGTTTTAGCCACAACTTTATTTCCTTCGAGTAGTCCAATAAATTTGCTACAGTTTAATCTGATATTTATAGCTACAAAGTGAGTGTGAAGCCGAAACAAAGCTAACAAAACCTATAAGGATATTATAATTAATATCTATCAGATAATTCAAAACTACAAGTCAGTTGAAACTTATTAGCTGTTATCCAACGAATTTCTTTGGCATTTCAATTGAGCAGCTGCACAAACTGTTTTTGCAGTGCTGATGATATACATTCAATTAGTATTATATCATTATATCACTCGAGCACAATGAAATGAACGATAATTATATAGTTAATGGAAAATACAAATTTAATTAAAACAAACAGCAAAACGCCAATGGGTGCTGCGAGTCAGTTTCAGAGTCGCTCCCTTTGTCAGCCAGTTAATCAATTTACAACAATTTGTTCACCCACTCGGCCCACTCAACTGTTTGGTTTGGGCGGGTTGGGTGTTTGGGTGATTGCTAGCTGTGGCGGAAGTAGGTGCTCTGTTGTAAATGACAATTGTAATAGTAGGTTTAGAGAGAGAGAGAGAGAGAGAGGGAGAGTGAGAGTGGGTGGAAGAAGTCGACTTGTTTCATTCATCACCTGAGGCGGCAAACGAACGCCGCAATCTAATTAATTAGGCAGCCGACGAAATGAAATCAACGCTAAATAGGCAGGAAAACAAAACAAATTATGGGCAAATGAAGAGACAATCTGCATGACACTTGGCTGATGGGCATGACTGATGGCTTATGGATTAACTTATTCCACAGATAATTTGTAGATACAATTTGTAATCGTTGGACCACACAAATCAATAAATTTCACTGTCGCCAAGCCTATCAAGGCTATCAAAGCTTCCGCTTCAAATAAACAAAGAATGGAACATACGCTCCATCAATTTCAATAATACACACACACACACATATAAGCGGCTAATCAAATGGCCAGAGACATACGAACCATGCTTAATTGCTTTCAATTTGTCCCACTCAAAGTGGCACAAATTACATGACCACACTTTGCCACAGTCCCAAAGAAAGCATCTCTATTTATTCAGTGCCTTAACAATTTCATAAATTTGCTTTAAATTGACTTTTCGACGCGCAACGAATCAAAATTGAGACACTTGTGACTAATTTGCAACACATTTCGCTCAAAACTTTGAACCACAAAAAAAAAGATCAACAAAAATATCAAATGGTCAAAAAGGAAATGAGAGAAATCACAAAAACCACAAGCACGAAACTTGTTTAAAAAAAAGGAAAAACAATGAAGTAAATTTTGGATAGCGAACATTGGATACTCTTTTATTAAGACTAAATGACAACTTGGCATCTGCTTTGATAAACAGCAATAGTTTGTCTTTAAAAAAATGCCCATCACAAGGGTATTTCAAATGAATGAAGGACAGTGAAAAGCACACAAGTAACGTTGAAAATTAAGTGGAAATGAATTGCACGCTTGAATTTCAATGGGACGTCCGGCACGTTAATGTTTACTCGAGTGGAAATCGAGTCACTGACGACTCGACTGGACTCGACCGTTAGTCTCCTTCCCTTACCACCATACGCTTCCTATTTCCGTCCAACAACAACATTCTGCACAACTACAAAAGCCATCTTGTCTAAAAAAAAAAAACGAAAGAATATTTGTGGAAAGACAGTGGACAAAAGAAAAGTCAAGTAGAGTATTTGTATTTTTTTTAAGTGTCAGTCTAATGGAAACTGAGCCTCTGAAATTGCTTTACTTGCAACAGTCTATCGCTTTTTACCTTTCTGTTAATTGTTAAATGAATAATTCTTAAAAGCTTTATTAACTACTTGGCTTTAAGCCTTTTCACTGCGTTATCTCAGAAATTAGGTAAGGTCCAAAACACTATTAGTATATAATATTATTGTTGCTGCCACAGCAGCTGCTTTGTGTGTGGCCTTCAGTTGCTTTTGTTGTTTGGCAAAAAAGTTTTGAGCAGCAAGTTGAGTTAATTTGTATCCACAACTCAATTGCAAAAGTTTAAGCGAGCAAAAGATTTATGAAGTTTATATGCAATAACATCGCAACCAAGCAGGCAGAAAGCAAAATGCTGAAGGCTGAAGGCAGCAGCAACAACAGCAACAACAAAAGCAAACTCCAAAACAATAAACAAGGACAAGAGGGACGAGTCGTGCAGACTGTAAGTATGCAGCAGGTCTGGCAACTACAAAAATGGAAACAGAAACAGCAATAGAAAACGCAACCAGGATCCAAGTGAAGGCTGCGGGCATTGCAATCAGCTTTGATAAGCAGCAAATGGCTAGTCAAATGATAACGATAACGAGTCTATCGATAGTAGCATGGAACGGGAACAGAATGCTCCAAGAACAAACAGTAGCAGCCAAAGTGAAAGCCAAAGCGAAAGCCAATGCCATTGCAGTTGGCGATTGACTTTTATGGCCGGCTAAAAGCCGAGCAGCTAGCGCACAAAATTAGTTTCGCTTGAGGCTAAAAAGTCAATTTTCATAACAATTTCTGACTGCCATAATGAAGCTATATGCAACTACAGGGTTCAGCTTCTTCTTGTTCTTTATCTTGTTGTTGATTTAACGGCTGCTGCTGCTCTCGAGCACAAGGCTCCATTTACAGAGCGAGTTATTAAAATGCTGCCAGTTGATTTACCGCGCAGCTGGCAAACGATTTGTGCTATCATAAAATATATATATATATTTGGCAGCATTATTAAAAAACCATGACAACAAAAAGAGCTTAAACAGGCCGAATGTTAAATACACTACTAATTGGAATTCTAAATGAAACTCAGACAAATCTGCTTGAGATTGTTATATCGGATTATTGTATAAAATCTACATGTTTGACGCCATATTGGGATAACCCCTTACAAAGGGTATTAGTTGACGTACTTTATAGCGGGTGGCATTGGAAACAACAATGCAACAACTTTTGTGTCATACGTGGCGTATGCGTAATGTTAACTTTGCATATGCATAAAAGATTTCGAACTGTAGCTGCGACTGTTGCTGTTGCTGTTGCTATTGCTGCTGCATAATTTCGCATAAATTTCGCTGACATTTTTTAATCTATGTTGAAAGTTTTGCTGTGCACACACACATACGAATACATACACACAGTCGAATATATCACCATTTGCATAAATCCCAATTGCAGTGCACTTTGCCATGGCCCGTGTCTCAATGGCCAAATAAAATATCTACTCGGGAAACAACAAGAACGAATAGCAGGAAACTCAGCTTAGCTCAGCTGCACTTTAGTCGTTGCCATCTTGAAGATTCATAAAATGTGTATGAGTGCAAAATGTTTTAAATTTATTACAATAAAACGAGCTGGGCGCCGAGCGTGTACGCAAATGCGACATAAAACGCTAAAAGAGAAAGCAGCTTGCCAAGGCAATGGCCATTTTTTATGCGCCTTAAAGTGCGCTACATAAAAACGGGGCAACACACACATACAACATACACACACAGAGAGCGGAAGGAACAGAGAAACAGGTGAATAAAATATACACACAGGTGAGTCTGACGGAATGCATTGATGTGACTACACATGAAAAAAACAACAAAAAAGAGAAGTGGAAATTGTTGCAGGCATCCATCCGTTCGCGGGCAGGAGCATGAGGAGGAGCGGGGCTACTGCCACGTTTATCAGCCAAAGGCAAAGGTGGCGCCTCGGTTTCAGTTTCAGTTACAGCTTCAATTTGAAACCAGCTCACTTGTTGTTGCCGCTTCTATCGGCTGACTGCTTGTTTTCCTCTTGCGGCTGTTCATCAGTTGCCCCACAAAGCAAACGCATTTATTACATTGCTTTTGCACAGTGTTTTTCTCATCTCTCTCCCTTTTTCTTTTTCTGTTCCGCCGGCCTTTTAACTGAAAAATTGGCACAGTGCGCCGCTTGGCATGCAAAGCAACCATTACAATTATTTCAGCTTCTTCTCCTCTTTCACATTTTTTCTCTCTTCTTTTTCGTGCTCTTTCAAGCATTGTTTTCTTTTTTATCCCCCCATCTTGGTTTTTTGCCTTTTGCCTTTTGCTTTTGTTGCTGCTGCTTGCTGCCATTGTCAGTTGGCCACGCGCCTGCCACGCTTCACTGGCCTTGGCCCGGGTCTGGGCCTGTCCCAGCTCTCTGGTCTGCTTATAAGAATGCCACACAACGCCGCAAATCAGCTTCAATTTCGATTTTGCAATGCGTACAGCGGTCGAACGGGTATATTTTCTAGTGGGAAACTTAATTCTCAGTATAGCAATTTGTATAATTCGATGAGGCTGCTGGGTATTTTATAGTTGTAGTTGTTAGGTGGATGTGGATGTGGGGTGAACTTGAATGCTCATTGAAGTGTGTGGAAAATCAATTAATGTGCTGTGTTTCCTTTTCAAGTTGTTTTAAAAGATTTACGCATGGCTTCAGCATGTGTCAAGTGCAACTCAAACAAACCTGCGACCCGAGCGAGCAAATCAATTTTGAAAAAGGCTCCCAACTACATTCTACTACCAAAACGAAGGGAAAGGCTCTGAGCAGTTTGTTGTTGTTGTTGTGGTGGGACGATTCTGTTGAGTGTTGTGGTTATTTTTGCAGCTCGCTTTGATAATGAGATCAAGTACAACAACAGCTGAAGCGAGTTGAACGAATAGAGCTGTGATGGTAAAGGCCAGAGATGAATCTGTAGCTGAAGCTAAAGCTAAAGCTGATGTTGAAGCTGGATTATGTATGCTTGGGGTGGAGGATGGGGGTATATGTATATATTGAGAGCTGGTTGAGCAAATATTTGACTTCTTGGCTTTTTGTTGCTGACAACTGACCACAAAATTTGTTTAACATGCCAAGCAACTCAAATTTCATGCCGCATTGCCTGTGCAACTGACCCACTTTGCGGCCTGGTTTTCTGCAATGTGGGTCGTGTTGGGTTGCGCTGGGCTTGGGTTGGGTTGGTTTGAGTTGGGTTAAGTTGCGTTTTAAGGGTAGGAGTACTATGATGGCAACGCCTGAGCAAACAGTTGCAAAGATGATGGTGCTGATGACACGCTGGCGTTGACGACTGGCGACTCATCCGTACCGCAGGCATAGCTCTGTTGCCACTGGCAACTGAGAGCCGCAACAATTTCATTTAATTTACTTGCTGGCATACCCAAAAATATGACAAAGGGACACTGCAATTGTGCAACACCAGTTATATGCCAGTTGCATATTTACACCCGAACGCATTGCATGCATCTCATAAATGTGTATTGCACAGGTACCTGCTGAGAGATACGCATTTGGAACATCATTGAAAAGTATTTATTAAAGATGTGCTCTTTGAATAATTGCATTTAAGCTACTTGCCCAAAACACATTAACAAAATAGTAAAATATAGGACAAACTGTTGCTTGCTTGTAGCCTATTTGTTTGGTCATGGCAAGCGTCTATGAGGGAGAGTCAGACTGCTGGATTTATCCGCGGAATCCCGCCATTTGTCTGGCAGGATGGCTTGAATGCAGGCGCGCGCGACAAAGCGCCGGGGCCAATTATACGGTTTGTTAACACACAAAACAGAAAATGTAATTACATTTGGAGCTGGCGAATGTCGGTGGCGGCGGCGTCGCCTTTGAAATCCGATTTAATATTGTTAACTGTGTGCAAAACTTTGTCATTTAATTTTGCAAATTACACTAGATGCGCGACAGATATCAGACAGTGAAAGCGAGACACTGAGAGAGAGAGAGAGGGAGAGAAGATTGTTACTGCGAGTGCGAGTATGCAAATGTTTGCAAGACGCTGCCAACAGCAAATGCAAATGTATCCACACCAATTTGGGTAGCTAAAGGCAGCAGCAGAGGTACGCCCCTGTTAGCCGGCAAATGCTGCTCACATAATGCTGCTTTAATGCTTCAACTAATGAGCCTACATTAACGGAATTCGGGCACGCATTTGCCGCGAGAGAGCCACCTGCTGCTCCCAAATGCTCTCTGCATGCGTCGTCCGTGTGTTTGTGTGTTTTAGTCCCCATGGGGAAGGCTTAGAGCATTGCAGTTTGTCACGTAATTTATTAAAATGCTACACACAAACACATACACAAACACACACATTGAATGCAGGCTGAGTACATGCACGTACATCGACAGTTGGGCGTGCTCTGCCCTCACACACACACATACCAATACAATTGGCGTAATCATCGTTATGGCATAGTCATAATCAGTGCGACTATTGTATTGCAGCTCATTGATTTGCAATTATGACACGTGCCTGGTACGCTTTAAATCCACGAAAACACATACACAGACACAACTTTGCACAAACACATACATATGCACAACAAGTAATCGCAGAAGCGATTTAAAGTCGTACCCCTCTTCTAAACAAAATGTCATCAAATTAAAGCAGCTTTCGCGTTTGATTTTAATGAAAAAAACAAGTATACGCGTGACAAACACAAACATAACTTTAACTTTACATACAAAAGCATACATCTAATTCAAAGTATACTTTCTTTCGAAACTTAAACGAGATTTCATCCAACTACTCTAACAAGACGTACGCACAGAGTAGAGTATTTAGCGCAGGAACAATCTTAAGATTGATTTGATTTTTTCATGGTTGTTTCTTGGTTTCATTTTTTGCTCGTGTTGTCACCATATTACAATGCTTAATTTTATTGTTGTTTTTATTATTGTAATTTTGTAAATCTTTTTGTGAGAAACTTTTGCAATTGTATTTTCTTCCCGTTTGCTATCTCTGGCAACAATTTGGTGCTGCTACTGGTGCTGCCATTGTTATTTTTGTTGTTGCTGCGGTGTTAAAATTAGCATCATTTTGTGTGGTTGTTCTTGTTCTTTTGTGTGTTGTCTGCCTTGGGCCCGATGCCATGTCGAGTGGGTTGGCCTTCTTGCCATCTTAAGCACTCACACCCACCCACACCCCCGCACACACACACAATACAAGAATCAACTGTGTATAAGACACGCACACACAAACACACTCAAAGTGCGCAGTAAATCAAAAGTTGAAAATTATAATAAAGTCACTTTTGCTGTTGCTATATCATGCACACCACCACCGACAACCCACCACGTACCACCCAGCACCACCTACAACCTCTGCTCATTCTCACATTCTGTAACTGGCTTAACTTTTATCAAGTTCAGTTGCAGTCGCAGCCACAGAAACTTCTGCTGGCTAATAAAAACCAACATTTAGATTAACTGTAAATTGTGTTATTTTGTTTGCTTTTTGCTGACAGTTGTTGTTGTTGTTGGTGTTGGTGTTGGTGCTTTACTTGCTTCTTGCTGTTAATTTGCAATGGCGCGTGCTGCCCAGAAAAGTAGGCAGCACTTTTGTGCGCAAATTAAGTAAAATGTGCCAAAGAAAAGTCAATACTCAGAACAAGCAGCAACAGCATCAGCATCAGCAGCAGCTGCTGCTAGTTGAGAAATAATGCTCGAATAATTCCAAAAAACATGCACAGTTGATTTTAATGCCAAAAATTGTTGCTGCCAGCGCACGACAAAACTGTGAGAACTGTGAAAACTGTGTGGCTGTAAGTTTTGCATTTCAAAAGGCCAACTTCCGCAAGTTTCAGCTGCCTTTTACTGCTGCTGTTGTTGCTGTTGTTGTTGTTTTAGCTGTTGTTCTGTTTGTTGTTGCTGCTGTGACATTTGGGCCCGTTGTACAAGTTTCTAGTCTTTTGTATAGGTCACCCACCCCGCCTATTCATTGAATGCGCTCTGTTAATTTGCGTTGCTCTAGAAAAAAGCAAAACGAATGTCTCGAATGGGCCAGCAAAAAGGGCTTAAAGCCGCTATCAGCATGCGCTTGAATTATTTATAAAAGCCATATTCATGGGACATTGGGAACAGAGACAGTGCGACAGAGCAGCAAAGAGCCTGCAGGTAGGTGCCTCGCCTATGCCACAGCAGCGGAAATGTTAACTAGTTCGAGCAGCGGCAACAGCAGCAGCTTGACAATGGCATTAGAATGTCGAAAACTTTAGCCACCGCAGCTTAGTCACTCAATTAGCTCGGCTCGAGCTACTTTCTATGCAAATCTGCAGACAGTTGTGGCCAGTTAACCAAAGAGTCTCTCACGCAGATAGATGGGGACAGTGGCAAGAAAGAAAGAAAGAAAGCGAACTGCGAACGCTTGCTAGCCATTAGAATGTACATCAACTGTACATTAACTTGTCTGTTTTTGTTTCATTAGTGAGGACAGCAGCAGCACTAGCTGCAGCAATAGGAGCAGCTGCTGTTGCCGCTTCAGGATGACATCCTGCGGCTGCTGTCTCAAGTTGAAGCTACAGCAACGCCTTAAAACCCCAGCGACTTGACACTCTGACAGCCCCAGCATGCAAAATTGTCGCACCCTGCGTGGCCCATTCAAGTGTTTCGAAACTAAAAGAAATATAAAAAATAGTTACAAGTTAAAGAGAGAAATGAGTGTCGGGAAACAGCTGTAGATTGGCTATTGCATATGCAAAGCAAAATCGGAAACGATAAAGGTTGATAACACTTTTAACAGCATAGCTGAAGCTTATTCAAGCCAGATATAATAAACATTGGCTTAAGTCAAAAAAAACTTTCAGAATCTGTAAAAGAAATTAATTTTTTTGAGTGAAAATTGCCTCTCAGTACTCCAAAATGCTATCGCCATTCGCGAGCAGGGCACTGAAGTCAAGTTGATTTATTTACCAGCTTTTCGGCTTAATGCAATTTGCTTTTCACTTTAAATTTGCATGAACAACACACATACACATATATGTTTTAAGTATAAGTACACATACAGGGGCACAAAAAAGGAATGTGTGTCACGCTTTTTTGCGCATTTGAGTTGAGGCTCAACAACATTTCATGTATGACTGCAACACATAATTTTTTAACTTTATTTGATTTATGCATCATTCACGCGCAATTTATTGAAGAAAAACAACAACGCAAAGGACGTCGTAGAGACAAAATGCGACAGAGACAAGGGGGAGATACCGAGAAATCGGATGTAAAGGGAGTCAAGCGTTAAAGTGGGTGTGTGTGTGTGTGTGTGTGTGTACTGAGAAACGTTCATATCGATATCCATATTCATATTCATATACTCTTTTGGCTTTTGATACACAACTGATTTTCAATGTTTACTCGACTTATACACATTTTTGATATAATGTGTGTGTGTGTGCGTGTGTATGCGCCTCTGTATGTAATGTATATCAATAACAACATTAACATGCAGTTACAACAACAAGAACAATAATAAAGCGGCTGACAGTCAGGCATGCGTAAGCCGCTGCCTGTTTATATATTTGCTTAACTTTTATGGCTCTGCCTTTCTCTCTCTTCGTATGTGTATGTGTGTGTGTCTGTGTGTGCGTGTATTTGTTTTACTCACACACATACACACGAACAGCAGTACATTTGCATAATGTTATGCACAACTGTACACACACAGACATAATGGCGCATCAATATTTGCATATGTCACAAGCACAAAGAGAGACATCAGGCACACGGGGCGTATGAGCTGCGCCAGTAATGTCGACTTTTTGCTATGGGATGCTGGCTAACAGGCGTTCAGATACAAGCTGCGATTATAAATACATATATAGATATATATTTATATATATATAAATATTATTATATCGACTTAATGCCAGACAAATGATTGGTAAACAAGCGAATTAAAGTTCCTGCAATGCAAATGAATATTGTAATTCAAATTGACCGATTGACTATACGTATATGAAATGGAAATGTCACCTTCTCAGATGATTAAAATGCATTTGTCAACAGTTACATTAGTTTTCCATATATTCTTTCTTGAGCTCTTAAGAGTTTACATTTGAGGTCAATCCAAAATTACACTAAGATCAGATTTCTGTTAATTTGACCGCATGTGTATCTGTACGAGGGCAAATACGAGAATCGCAATCAGCGTGCACCAGATGGAAAATAGTCCAGAGTTATAGACATCTGTGTACAGCTCCACGACTTCCTCTTTTCCGGAGCTCGCGGAGCAGAATTTTGTGCTGCCCGTGCCCATAAAAAAAGCAAAAATGTTTACTTAATAAATTTTTAAACAACTTTTCATTTTGAATGTTGAGTGAAAAAACTCGGTTTAGTCACATTTACTTTTTCGACCAACCCTCAAATAATTTGAGGTGGCAAAATTGAACAATGATGAATCATCATCAGTTGATGTCAAGCAGCCGTTGACTGACTGCCTTTGACTCTTTGGCTCCTTTTCCCATACTTTATGAAGGCCCAGCTGCCGGCCTGCTGGTGATATAATTGAATTTAGTGCTAATGATGGCATTGACGATAATACATAATATTCAACATTAATTCAAGCAGACATTAATTGATTGATTGTTTGATTGCATTATTGTCATATCGCAATTGCAATTTCACCAACCGACTGTCCGTCCGTTTGTCCGTCGGTCTCATTGACTAACTGCCTGCCAACGTGTCCCATCAACGCGCCTGTCCCCAATGTCCGCATTGTTATTGCTGTATTGGTGTCCCTTTGACACGCACCTACACACACACACTCACACGTGTTCGCTTATCGCTGCCAACAGTATTGATAATAATTTAGCAAAATTTACACGATGACAGGCTTAATTAATCGTTGCGCTGCACTGCGACAGTAGTTGGCGAATATCAAATACAGATCCGAATAGATACAAATTAATTGGTTTAATATTATTACTGACACAGTTACTCTGAGCACATCTCACAGAGGCTATCATGTCCTACATTATATTGTTTATATATTTAATCACTTAAGCATTTATTAAGAAAAACCATAGTATTTCAATTACATTATTCAAATTCTATGTACAAATCAAATTCAATTACGGTTGCAACTCGTCGGAAATCGTCCTTTTCTTAGCCCTGATTGATTGTTTTTAATTTATAAATTGAAAGTGCAAACTTGCTTTGTAGCTTAGCTGAGATATTCGCCATATTATGGTTACTTTAATTGCACTTTATCTTTGAACTGGGAAATTGTGCTCCCACTGAAGCTATTTTCAAATACGTACAGCTGGCAATTTATATTCGAATGCGTTTGCCATAGAGAAACACACGGGTTCTGCAAATTACAGAGACCGACATTGAATGTCATGGCATGACATTCATGTAAAGTTCTTAGTTCTTGGTGCAGGCAGCCAACCGTGCGTATGCTTAATCTTATGCACACACGTTGCGTATGCGGCAAGCCACAAAAGTTGAGCTATGCGAAAGGAAACTAGCAAAAGAGCAGCAGCAAAATAAAGCAATGTAGAAATGGTGAAATGGCAAATGGCAATATTTTTGTTAGCAACAACAATGGCTTGGCTAACAAAAACATATTTGCTGCAAATTTAACACAATTATGACTTTGAAGCCTGACATGTTTTCGTTTTCTATTTCGTTTGCCATGCAACCAGCAACAGCATCCAGCATCTCGCATCAGCGTCAGCCGCAGCGCTAAAAGTGTTGCAAGTTGAGCTGCGTACTGTGTGTGTGTTTGTGTGTGTTGCAAGCTGCTGTGCGAGAAGCACATTAATTAAGCTCTACTTCTTCTCAACTCTCTCCTCTTTGGTTGCTTAGTTTTTCCCACATTGTTCTTGCTGCTGCACTCGAGCATGTGTTGTGTGTGTGTGTATGTTTTGTAATGTTATATGCAATTTCCTGGCTGTAATGAGCTTTATGACTCGCAACTTAAGCAATAAAATCAGACAACAACAACATCTATGTCGACTTAACCGAAAGCAACAGCACTTTCCTGCATCTTGTGGCCGGTTTTGGTGTTGCATAAAAATCTCATTTACACTCCATTCGGCTGCTGCATGAACAGCACAGGAACGAAACGACGCCAAGGACACATGATACTGAGCCGACGGCTGCGCAACAGCCTGCAACAGCGACTGTTTTGTGGGGTCTAGGAAGAGTAGATAGATGGGGGGGCATGAGGGCTGTCTTGTGGTTGCCGCTGCGGCTATGACTTTTGCTATTGTGGTTTCAAGTGCAAATTAGTTTTGTACACGCTACAAAACTGTCAAGTGAGGCAAGTGCCACAGTCTGAAATTTCATTGCACACTAAAAATGACACATAAATTTACATTTACTCTGTGCTAATGTTTCTGTTCTACAGTTTCACACTAAGAGGCTTTAAAAACAAAAGTAACACCTGCATCGACAATAATCGCTTTAGTTTCAACCTGAAAATAATATTTAAGCGTTTTGTGCGAAACTCATTTTTGGTGACAAATGCGGCCTGTGGTTTCGAATTTCAATTAAATATAATTAAAAGGCTGTGAAAAGCCAGCCAGCCGCCAAGTGCAACATGTGACGCCAACAATTTTGGCCAGAAGGCGACGCCAAGTTTGGCGACGACTTTTCAATGTCTTTGGTTTTGGTTTGAATTGGATTTGAGCCCTGGCGGCAGACGCGCCGCGCCTGCTGCAAATGTTGCCAATTTGTAGACAATTAAAAAACTTTACATGTTTTGGCATTAAACGAGCAAATTGTTTTAAAATTACTTAACACACAAGCACACACACAACACACAGCACACCCAGCAACAGATAAAGCCAAACACTGATACACAGAGGAGGAACACAAGAGTCAAAGGAAAGCAATTGAAGGTGGGGTTGCGCGGCGACAAATTCAATTCGCATGGCGCTGCCAAAACTGATTTCAATCGCGCACATGTGTCGTGGCAAGAACAAGAATTCCACAACTTTGTGTCGCACCGCGTTCCTCTCGCTTGCATGCTGGCATTCTCTGGGTTGCCAGTGAGAGAGAAACTTTGTTTGGAAATTGTGTACATTAATTCAATTAGTAAGCAATGCCACAAAAGTAAAAGCATAACCAAACTCTGTACCTTTTTGCACACACACATAGACACACATACGGGCGGCACTTACCAGCCTAAATTTGAAACACGTGAGGATGCGAATACGGATGCTGCTCACTCGATTGGTAGTCTGAATCAGTTGCCATGACAGCATGCCTGAAATTTACACGATGTGCCGCAAAAGCGTTTAAGCTTTGAAAGCGTATTTGATTGCACCTGACACATGTCATCAGTAACTAAGCCTCAACGCAAACTCAAACTGTTGGCTTCCATCTGTCTGAGTGTGTGTGTGTGTGTGTGCGTGTGTGTGGTGTCGACCCCAGTTTGGGCCATGGATTGAATCATTTTTGGTTTCTAATTGCAGTTCATTGCAGACGAAAAATTCAACATTTAACAATAAGTAAAGTATTTTAGCTTACAGTCTATTGTGTTTGTGTTGAGCTTACAACTTGTTCGCGTGTAATACGAGTTGTTAACTAAATCAAAGGCATAAAGACCTTATGTAAATCTAAGGCCAACAAGGCAGAGAGACAATGTGCAACAGGACAAAGTTTTATTATGGTGCTGTGTATTTCTTGTCTGGCCGTAGGCACAAATAACATGCAAACTATAAACACAGCATAAAAGTCTGTCCATCAACATAGCAATGACAATGGCAATGGCAATGGCCACAAGCACACAACAGGAGAGCAGCAGCAGTATTTCCCAGCCCCACAGCCATGAGGGGCGAGAAGTAGCCAGAAGCAATGACAACAACAAGAACAACAGCATTAGGTTGGAAACTAACTTTTTAGTACAGTGTCAACAATGAATTGAAATGAGCAGCGTTCGTGCTGGACTGGCGAACTGTTGATACAACTGCTAGCTGGCAAATGTAATTTAAAAGAAAATTAATTAAGTGTCCTGGCTCTCTCCTGGCTTACGCACTGAGTGTCTGATTGCAAGTCTCTCTGGCCAACAGCAATTTTGGGTGCATTTTTAATTGCATTGTGTTAGCATCAGCATCGGCATCGGCATCAGCCGAGTTGCAGTCATTTGCATTTGCATAATGATTGTGTTTGAGACAGCAGCAAAGAAAGCCCCACGCACACATACAGACAGACAAAAAAATATCCAACTCAAAGTCCTTGCGTCAGCCGTTTGTCTCAATAACAAGAGTGTGAGTCCGTTCGCGTCAACTTTCATTTGTCATTGTGCGCAGCGTGTTTGTGTGTGTGAGAGTGGATGTCTTGCAAAGGGGCGTACTGTCGCCAAAGCAAACAAAATGCATTAATGCAAGAAGAGCTCGTAGACTGGCAAAAAAAAACACTCTGTGAAGTAGTGCTTCCCGACTTGGGTTGTCTCACACAGCTCCTTGGCAGCTGACCCGAACCCGAAAAAAAATTCAACTAGAATACAAACCATAGCCAGACACACACATAGACACAAGCTGGCTGCGTTCGTACAAAATCCATTAGCAACTAAAGTGAAATTCATTGTTTCAAAAGTACATGTTGAAATAAATTGAGTTGTGGCAGCAACAAAAACAGTTGCTACTGCTGCCTGCACCTGTTACACACAGCCAAAAGGAGACAACAGACAAAAGAGGCAGAACAGAGCACAGAGAGGAGAAGTGGAGCCAAAGCAAAAGGCACTCCAGCATGCATCTGTTGTCGACAAGCAGCCAACAACTGCTTGAAATGCATTGAAATGGCTAAAATGGCTGGAATGGCAATGGCTTGTCGTGCTTGGCGTTGCGGCAACGTTGCGTATGCGCTATAAAAACAACAACACCAACAACAGCAATGCAATGCAATTTTTTAGTCATTTACTTGTCCCAAAAGAAAACGAACAAACAAAACAATGGAGCGGAAAAGCAAATACCTGCTGCGAATAATCACAAATATTGGATATTTATTTCGACGCTTGCTTCTATTTCTACTCTGTTTAAAAACCATTTTAAAATCGATTAAATTAATCAGCCCGAAAATGACACAGCACACAGCACAATCGTGTTGTGCGTCGTGTGAGTGTGTTTTACATGGCACTGTTTGCAACAAGCTGTTGCAGCTGCGTCCTGCGTAATTGCGTATACGTTACGTGCAACGCCGCACTCAACGTCCATAAAAGTTCAATTGCGACAAGTTCTGCACAAGTTCGGGCCCACAAAATTTCAAACAGTTTTTGGGTTAGATAAGAGCCAAAGCTACCAGAAAAAATTTTATTTTAATTTGCGTGGACATGAGTCTCGCTGTGTACGAGAGCAGCCTACTTAATTGGCCAAATACAGTTAAACACACACATAGACACACGCACATACACACCATTACACCGAAAATGCCCCAAATTGTGTCATCTTTGGTTTTGCCAGTGTGCATATTTGGATTTTAGCCGGTCATCTGAACATCTGGCTAGTGTGTGTGTGTGCAACTAGGCCTAAACAATTTGTGGCTAATTACACAGCATTGCCATCAATTGTAGCCGCCCACTGTTGTTGTACAATTTTGATGTTACTGTTGTTGTTGGGGCCAAACTCGTTGGCATACGTAATTCTTTTGCACATGTTGTATGCCGGCTGTGCCTGCTGCCTGAAAAACTAGTCAAAGTTATTTTATAATTAAAAAGTTGTTGACCAAAGGTTACTGCGTACATTTTTCGGCCACACTTCAGTACATTTCACATTTTTTAGCTTGCAATTAAAACGGGTCTAAAGTAAACGAATAATTTCCAAGAATTCTAAAAAGCATTCACAAAGAGACAAGGTTCGCTGGCAGCTTCTGCTTGTTGCCGAACATAAAATACTCTTTGTGCTTTAAATGCACAATTTGTAAAAGCTAAAAATATATACATGTATTTTTACATTCAACATCCTAAAAACATTGTCTAACTTAGTTTCTGACGAGTGTTAAAAATATTCCCAGAACATTTGTAAGCGCTCAACAATTTAAGTTAACTCTATGAATTTTCATTAGCTTGCTTTTGCTTGACAGTCCGGCAGGAGTCCCGCATGGAGTTCTTAATTTACCAGGTGCAACGGCAGAAGCTAAAAGAAATTTAAGCAACAACTTCTGCTACTCGCCCGCAGCAAGTCATATGAAGTTAAGCACATTCAGTTGCCGCCTGCAACCGCATAAAACTGCAGCTGAAAAGTTTAATCAGGCGCCTGCCATAAAATGCATAACTTTACAGGTGGAACAAGAAAAAAGTTTTTGGGAAACGCTTGAGATTTTTCTTATGCTTAACCGGCGGAGGCCGTCGCTTAATTAACAATGTTCTCATTCTCATTCGTGCTGAGAAAATACTTTAAAGTAAACTCTACTCAAATTGCGTATACGCCATGCTCAAAAATGTGGCTGATATTGTAATCAGACCTTATCGACATGTTTGGCTGCTCGCAGACTCGCATGTGAAAGCTGCGTTTTTAATGTACCTTTGTGGCATGTCATAAAATCAGCACAAAATTGCCAAATTATTTAGATTTACCGGCAACAGCAACAGCAGCAGCATCGCAACAGCAACAACAATAGCAACAGCAGCAGCACAAAGTCCACAAGGGGGTAGCACAAGGGGTGCAAGCCACCCATATTGTCAAATGAGCAATAAAAGCGCTTTTATGGCCAGCACAAAAGCAGGCTATGTCATAGAGAGAGAGCCATGTCTCTGATATACACATATACGTACTAACTTTTTAGAATGTTTACATTACTCGTACAGGTCGACTGGCAGCTTGGGGAAAATGGGCCGTTAAGGGTTGCCATTTTATTATATGTGTGTTTGTAAAACTGCCAGGTAGATTTACGTTTATAAATTGCTTTTTTATTGAAATAAACAACAAAATTAAAAATTATATATTGTAAACATTTAAATTACCAACTGCAGATATTTTAATCTGCAGAATGGCAGCTTCTATCTGAACTCAAAACGTTCCTTCTCAACATGATCTCGAATACAATGGCAGAAGCTCAAGAGATAAGTCTTGGTAAACCCTGATGTAAGGCCAGATAAAGTGCAAGAATTTAATCGTATGACAAATGTAGAAGTCGACTGAAAAAAAGAGGGCAAAAAGCAAACGATGAAAAGTCACGAAAGCGAAATTGAGGAAACCTAAGCTTGGGAAGTATATATCGAAAAGCGTAAAGCATGCAAAAGAAGTGAAAAATGTTTTCATCGCTTAAAGAATTGAGTTGAAATTGAGTGGAATCAAAGTCAGTATACATACATAAATAACAATTGAGGTGCAGCTGCAGCAAAAAAAAAACTTATGCTGCAAAAATAAATAGTGCACAAAATTGCTGGTGGCTATCAGCAAGCGTGAAAGCGACGCCAAAGAAGTTTGCCGCATTGTTGGTGGTTCGATAAATAAATATGAAGCACGAACAACAACAGTATCAGTAGTTGAGGCAACAGCAACACCACCAAACGAAACATCCATGCCAGATACTAGAAAGTGTGAAGCCGGTAGAGCCGCAGAGAAGCGCTATAAACTTGGCATATTTGCATAAAAAATGCGACGCTCTGACACCAAAACATAAACAGGCAACAAAACAGAGCAGGTAAAGCACACAGAACAAAAAAATCAACTCGATATAAATATTGTCAACAGCAAAAGCGAGTCATAAACAATGCGAGTGGTGTGTGTTTAGGTGTAGAATGCAATATATTATTTAACGGATTTTACCGCATTTAATTATGGCGCAGCCTGAGCAGACGCAGAGGTGTCTAAGCACGAACTGGGGTTTTTTTCAGAAGTGTTTGGCAGTAGAAACAATAGAGATACCCTTTAGAATACATAAGCTAGATATAAAATGTTTAAGAGCGATTGCTTTTACTGATCACAAGCATATGTTTATTTATGCATTTACATTATAAGGTCAGGGCTGTTGCTTTCTTTTTAGCAATCAACCAGTGAATAGCAACAACACACGGCACAGCACAGCTGCAATCAAAATGAAAATCTGCATCAGATGCAATATTTACATGCTCTCTCGACTTGTGATCCATGGTTGTAAATGTTTTACATGCCAAATTATGCAAAAATACCAAATACCAAATACAATACATATTCAAATATTCTCACAAACCCACAATGCACAGAGCATAGAAGTATAGCAGAGAGAGGGGGAGAGGAAGAACAGGAAAGAGATGCCATAAACGGCATCATGCGAATTGTTGTGTAGATTCGTGTATTTGTGTGTTCATGACGCGCCCTGTGGCCAAAACAATCGATTTTGAATTTCGAATTTGACTGTCAAAACAACATAATGACATCTAACGGTATTTCACTTGTTTGGTTTTTTTTTGGGATTTCTGTTTGCTGACACGTATAAAACATTTCGTTTAGTTTTGGCTCTCAACACAAGGTCATGATGTTAAATCACTTGATTTGATAAGCTCGTTGCACGATGGGCTTATGTGTGTGTGTGTGTTTGTGTATGTTAGTCTGTCTGTTTTTTAGTTCACTGACATTCGCAAGTGTAATTATGACATTGACAAATCGTTGAGATAACTTTGCTGTCGTTCCAACTGACAAGGTGAACAATTTGTTAAATTACAGAAAATGTTTTCACTCGGCTGCTTTAAGTATTTTACAATATTTGAGGTTGATTTTAATTAAGAGCACGTTTCTTACAATATAATTTACTATATTCTGTGCTTTGCTTGTTCGGAATACTATGTTCAATAGTTTGATATACTTTTTATTGAATTCAGTTCTATTTTGCAAGAATGTAAATATATATGTCGCATACTTTTGGGATGCACATTCGCTTTAAATAGCCGCACGATTTGTTGGCTAACTCGACCAACGCATGTCATTGTATGTTTGTGTGTGTGTGTGTGTGGAGAGAACTCCCCTTCTATCTCAATCTAAGCCCTCCCCTCCGTTGGACCATCAATTCATGCAACTGTCAACGGGTCTGCTGCTGTTGCTGTTGGTTTCTGCCCAAAGACCATTAAAAATATTTTTTCTGCCCATTCAGCATTCAATAGAAATTTACATCACGTCTGAGTTTTTACATACATATATGGAACCCATCACACACACATACACAATGCGTGCGAGTGTGTGTGGTAAAAGGACATTTTTGATGGCAGAGTGCCGCGCGTCGAGCATACTAACACTTTTTTTGCATGTCGACCAAAATGTTTGCTTAGCTTACGTTATACCTGACAAAAAAAGGAGGAGAAGAAGCAGAGCTAGCATAACAGACCCCAAAGTAACAACAATAAAAGCTGCTGCTGCAACAGCAACAACAACAACAACAACAACAACAACAACAGCAAAAACTACAAAATAAATGTATGCTCAAAAGAAGCAGAAACTATTGCCACATAGGCAATTTCATTGTGCGTTTTATACGGTCCAAACGTATTTCGGTTGCCTGCCAAAATTGGTTACCCTTTTCACTTCATTTTATGTTGCCAACAAATTGTTGTTGACAATGAGGCAAACGAGAAGCAAAGGCCATAAGGGAGGGTGCCAATGTGTCGAAAGGTAAGCTCAACTGATGCTCAGGTAGCAAAAAGCCATAAAGGCAAGAAGCCAACATGGATGGCACCCTCAATTTCCTCCAATTTTGTGGCCAGCAGAGGCGCCAATTTGCTAATTAGCACAATCAAAGTTTATTCGCATATTCCCCAAACAATGCGCACAACTTCAAAGTTCAACTCTGGCCCTTCGCTGATAAATTATATATTAAAGTGAATATTTGAAAGTGCTTTAGACAGTTCTTGCAGCCTCGTTTTCTTATAATTTGCATACCCTATAGAACAGAAAAATTATAAACAAGTACACATCCCTTTCCTCACAGGCCATTCCTGACTTGTTTTCTTTGCTTTTTAGCTTGCATAATATACGAACTTCAACTGGCTGCCAACTGTCAATATTTCAATTACGCTCTGCTTATACAGAGCTGCTTAGTGGTTGGCCCCGAGTCGAGTGGAGTCGTCGAAAGAAGTAGGCGGATTTGTCTCGAGGCGAAATTAGTGGCCAAAATGCGGCAGATTACAGAGCGTCAAAATGTTGCTTAAATATTTATAAGCGCTTTTAATTTGTAGTTGCCATCGCTCTCTCGCTCCGTCTCTCTTCTAGCTGGCCTCATGAATTATGCAGCACAATGACTAAAAAGAGTTTTACCTAATTGACTGGCACATAAATTGAGGCAATGGCCTGTTTAAAGCTGTCAACAGTTTTAAGACCAACTATGACAGTCTTGGCCAACCGACTCCTATGCAATTAGTGGAGAAAAGAAGAAAATAAGTATGAACATAATGTGTGTGTTGCTTGTCATTATCCTTATGGCGCATTAAATTCTTGAAATTCTGTCTCTGACGGTGCCGCTGACGCTGAGGTCGCGTCCTTGTTGCAGCTACAGCCACATGTCTTGGACTTGACTTGAGCTTTGGGGCTGCACTTGGCGGCCAAGTTGCCGTGTCCTGCGCATAACGCATGCCACACAGCTCAATTCTCAAGCCAAGCATGCAAGTATGCAGTTGAGGCAAGTTGTTTTTTATGTGCATGTGTATGTCGTTGCGTGTCCTTGGCAAGAAGCTTTTAATTTACAACTTGCGGCAAGTTGCATGCTCTCTGTACTCTGTACTCTGTTGATTTCATTTATTATGCAAATGTGCTTTTACATTTGTGTGTGTGACTTTTTTCAAACAAAGGCATCTGTCATTATTCAAAAAAAAAAAGAAGTGGAGAAGGAGAAAAAGACTGCTGCCAGTAGCGAGCCTAGAGACTCTGTGTACAAATGACAGGAGCGTCAAAGCTTTCACACCTCGATTTTTCATTTCATTTGTGTTATTTGTGTGAGCTGTCTGTCTCTGTCTTAATATGCGTGTGTGTGTGTGTGTGTACGCTCATTTTCTGTGCGCTTATCAGTCACATAATGCCAACATGCTGACATCATAACTTATAACATGATAAATAACTATGCGTTCTTACCCTTTTTCCTTTGTTGCGAGCCCCAAACGAGAGCCCTGATGAGTCGGGTCTCTGTACTCAGGCAGACAAATGACTTGACTACACTCTCAACCATATTCTTGCCACAATAAGAAGAGTGTGTGTCTGTGGGTGTGTGTGATATCTTGCAGCAATGGGTGGCATAGCCCATTCATTGTCTGGCTTTTTCTGTATAGTTCGTTTTGTCTGCCTCGCTGCGTCTTAGACACTCAGTGCGATAATGTTTTTTTTTTTCTAACACTCATAAGTTGTAGCTTCTTGACTTTGAAAACGTATGTTCATGTTATATTCTCTCCTTATATTACTATAGAGCTGTCTGGCCAGTTTTTACCCATTTAACCAGCGGAGCCCCACACAAATTATGTTCCCCAACTGAACATTCACGTTCACGTGACGTATGCTTATTGCCATATGTGAGGACCCCATAAAGTTTGCAAAATATTTTATGCTGCTGCTACGGGCTACAAAAAAAAAAAATCGTTTTAACATGCAGTTAAAAGTCGCATCTCACCTTGCAGACACATGTGAATGCGATTAACTTTTACTAAAGTGGGGTGTGTAAGTCCTGGCTATACTTCTTTTCATGTATGTACAAGTGAAAAAATAATCCAAAAAAAAGTTTTACTAACCAACAGGTCTTATAGAACAACGATTAAGAGATGCCTGAGCAATGCCGAGCACAGATTTCTATATAAAATGCATGTCCCACAACAAATTGTGCATAAAGTTGGTGTGTGTGTGTGTGTCCACGTACCAGCTCAGAGGAATATGACAGAGGTAATTGGGGTGGGGATATGATGTAATGGGCTTAAAGAGGGACCATGTGAAATTGGCCATTGGGCAGAAGGCGGCAAGCAAGGACAACGAAGTTTTAATGAGCTGTGTTGACGGGAGAGTCGCTTACTCCTAATAGGCAGCCAGCGAAAAGAGTTGCCAAGAGCTACTGCCTTCGAACTTGGCTAATATGCCGCAGCAGCCGGACAGACAGACAGACAGATCTACAGCAAGGGCGGAACAACTAGCCTGCTACCATACTGCTGTGCGGTGCTGTGCATGGGGGAAGTTGTGAAATATTAAAAACATTAAAATGTTGTTTACTACTTTGGCAGGAATCTCCAGTGTGGCGAATAAATAAAAAAAAAAAAAACAGTATACATAAAATAAGGCAAAAAACATTTATTTATTCGCTGCAGTTGGCAACGTAAAGGAAACTAATGAAATGAAAGTCGACATTATGCATAAACTATGAGTTAGTAATGCACAGGGAAATGCTCAACGCTGGCTCATAATTGCAATTGCACATTGCGCAATGCATTGCACATTAAACAAGTCAAAGGCAACAACAATAACAACAACAACAACAACTGTAACTGCAATAGCAAAAGTTTTGTGTTATGCTCGTACTTTAAATGCGATACTTTCCAGTGTGGAAGGGAAAATAAACAGCATTAAAAGTTTCACACACCATCAAAAAAAATAGAAGAAAAAAAAATAAAAGGAAAGGGTGTGCGAGTGGGCACACACAAAATCCACTTAAATGTGTTTTCCAATTAAAAAAGTTTTATACACTTGAAAATTCTCGAGCATGTGCGAAAATCTTTTATGCGAATGCCATTCGCAATGGGCAATAGCAACAGTCAGAATCAGACTCGAAGTCTCAGCCACAAAACCTAATGAAAAGTGATTACAAACATGATAGATAAATGCTGCACACACACTCGCACACATACACATGCAGACACCCGCTTGGCAACTCGGTGCTTAAGTAAAACATCTTTGCTGGCTTTGGCCGGGCGCCACTAAATGGCTAAATAAACTTTTGGCCAGTTGCCTCTTTGCTTGCCATCACAGTAATGAACTTCTTAAGAGCTTTCCATTCTCTCACTCTTCCTCTCTCTCTCTTTTGTTTTCTATCTCTTTCTATTCCCTGCTCTATCTATCTAGTTAATGAAAATCCATTAAAAACTACAACAATGTTGCACTTGCCCAAAAAGTATTTTGGCCTTGGCTAAAACTATACCAGCTGCCAGCAACCAGCTGCTCGCATTGTCTCCGCATGTGTTTCAACACTACGTATGCGTAATGTGCTGCTTCAATTACTTACAAAGATTACATCATTAAATAAAACATCTCAAACTGTTCATATTTTCTGAATTTATTTGTTTTTGCTATAAATTGCTTTAAGTAAAGTTCTAAAATT
Organism: Scaptomyza pallida; assembly: GCA_018152965.1. Lineage (NCBI taxonomy): Eukaryota > Metazoa > Arthropoda > Insecta > Diptera > Drosophilidae > Scaptomyza > Scaptomyza pallida. The sequence continues at coordinate 4,752,675 of JAECXP010000130.1, forward strand.
AGCATAAAATTCCCCGTAGAAATAATTTATGTGTTGTTGCCTGAAACAAAATACACACATTTTTGGCTGCAATAAAAGAACAACATTTGGAGCCATTTCGATATTTTAGACTCGCCTTGAAGCGGCATTAAATTACAGACACCCACCCACACAGAGCGCTGGAATGCTCTCGGCTCCATCCGGTTTGCCTGCTCGAGATACACATGCTTACACGTCCTAAGGTGGGATCAAATATAAAACAAAGCGGAATCGTTGTTGTCACTTTGAAGCTGTTTGAACTCCCCAAGTGTCCTTTTCGATGGCCAACCTTTTTGCAGCGCCCATAGACAGAGACGGGGGGAGGCGGAAACAGTGTGCGGCATACATACATTCATAGGTATGTTTGTTAAGGGCAAACAAATCGACAAAGCACACATCAAACCAAAAAAAAATAAAAGTTTAAAGACGTTAAGATGTCAACTGCATTTGTCCGGCTCTTTGAAATATGAATTTGTTCATTTTCGGTGAGAACTTGCCCAAAATAACTCTTGAAAAACACACAACAACCGAAAGGAAAGTAATAAACAAAGAAATCATAAACTAAAACTTATTGAAAAGGACAGTGACACACAAGACTTTTAAGCTCTGTTGTGATACGCTCCGAGGTTCAAGGATTCATCTCAACTTTCGGACAGGGATATGTAATATTCCAGTTAATTTTGGCATTATTTTCTATTTGCTCTCAGTTTCACTTGGGTTGACAGAAAGCAGCATTGAATTTCAAGCCAACAATATATGTTGAGCTCTTGAAAAGTTTAAAAATATTAAACAATTCCAAGTGTGTTTGCAATACTTTAAAGAGCGAGAGTCAAATAGCATGTGAAAAGCCAGTTTGTGTTAAACTCCTATTTAAACCGGAGGTGGGCCTATATGCATAGTTAAGATATTGTATGCATGTAAGCCACGTTAATGACATTCAAGTGTCTTCAATATCGCAGAAGAAGAAACCTCTGTAGCAGCTCAACCAAAATGTCAATTTTGGGCGCCCCCACTGCAGCCGCTAAGTAACCGATATTAGCAAACATACTTGGCAGCTGCTTACAACACACACGAACATACACCGACGCACATCACACACTCACAGAGAGTTATTTATAGTCAAGCTGATATGAGTTTTGAAGCTGTTTGGCATAATCGAGTGACAGACGGTGCCAATATTGACGCTGATGCATTGCCAAGTGTTTAGAGGTAGTCGCTTAACTGTTGCATACTTTTTGGCCGCGACAGGCGGAAATGACAAAGAACAACAGCAGCACAAGCACACAAGGGCACCAGGACAACAACCATGCAATTTAGTGTGAGCTGTAAAACGACCTCGACTGATTCCTTCTGTTTAAAGGACCCCCATGTAGAAGACGACGACCACGACCCCGACCCCTAGCGAGCGACCGCAAAGCCTGCTTTGTTTGCCTAACCAGATTCTGTCAAACACTTACACAACACACTGCACACACACACACTTACATACACAGACACACTCGAGTGTTTCAGGTAAATTTACTTTAATCACTGTAAAGTGCAAAGCGGCGGCAAAGAGCGCAACACTTAAAACTGGACTCGCTGCCTTTTGTCTTATGTTAATTACTGGTGTCAACTTGCGCCCCCCACAAAATGCACAAAACGCAACTTTGAGTGTGCACTCGTATATCCTTTGAGCACCCCCAACCGCCCATCAGACCAGTCCGCCCTTCGGACCGCCTGCCTAAAGCCAACGCTCGTTTCTTTTTGCCAGTTTCCGCGTTTGAAATTAAAAACCAACACTGGCCATGGCCCCCCATACCACACTTAACCTACAATAACAACAACAACATGGCATAGCTTGTTGACATTTTTCCATAATTACCGTGCGCAAAGTGAAGCATAATTGTTGATTTTATTTTGCATTATGCCCAGCACTTTCCTTTTCTTCTCTTCTTTTTTTGCAAATTACTTATTGCAAAAGCTGCGACTGGTTCACTGTTATTCTTAGATAACAGCGCACTTAGCTTACGGCTTAACATTTGCTGTTACTGTTACCCCAGGCTGGAAGCTGAGCACTTTAACAGCGTTCATTTCTGGAAGTGCCAAGTTGTAACCAGCTAACAGTCGGCTGTCGGCTGTCGACTGTTTACAGTCATCGCTGTAAGCTCGCTGCTAATACACGCAATCCCTAGTTGCCAATTTCAGTTGTGGCTGCCTCTAAGGGAAATGCATCCAGATATTATGCGTAAAGTCAACTGTATACATATATACATATATTCAACTATATTCACTTCATTTACACAATACTCAGCATACTCATTGGGTTTATCACGCCGACAACTGCTTAGTAGTAGTAGCTGCTCATGCTTTTACTTTAGCTATTTTTTATCACTCACCCTCGCCATTGAAAGGCCACCCGTTGTGCTGTGCTTTTGTTGCCTCTCCGCACCACATTACCTCGTGAATCCACAGCACGCAGCCGTATGCATATTTGCATAATGGTTCCAGTGTTTCAAAAACTTGCTAAACACTCTTGATAGACAAGATAAAACACTGGCGCTGGTATTTTTCCGCATAATTTATGTTGTTGCTATGTAGATTTTTCATGCCAGACTCACACACACATACACAACGCAGCCGTCGCTTTGCTTGCTTTCCTGCACCATCCGCCCGCCCTCCTTTGTCAAAGGTGCGCATTTATTCACCTGTTCGCTGGGCTTGTTACATGTTTTTCCAACGTTCCTTTGAAATTATTTTAATTATTTTAATTAACTGAACATTGTTGCTACTAGAGATTTGCGGCTTACGCAAAGCGAACAGATTTTTGTCTGATATGAAAATTATTATTGTGCCATTAAATTATGTCTAATCTTTCGTATTACGTAGATGAACCTCAGTTAATATTTAAATGGTAATTGAAAAAACTCTATAATTTATTTGATGTCAAAAACAATTAATGCTGTTGCATAAGTAATCTATAGATTTCTTGAGCTTATCCCCATTTCCAAGTGGTTTTGTGTTTTGAAAAAACAATCAAAAAAATAGATTTGCAAACGAAATCAACTAAATTTGATTCATGTTCGCAGGCTACAAAAATAGGAATATTTATTTTGATTGAAAAATAAATCGAATTTATGAATTTATTATGAAAACATAAGCGGCAACAATGGCACCGACACTGACAGCAACCTATCGACCTTACCTACTCCTCTCCAGCCTCTCCAACCATTCACATCCCCAGTCGTTACACGCCCACCCACCTAGCAGCTTCAATTTTGTGCAGTGCCAAATTTTGGCAGTTGATTTTCTTTTGGGACAACACTCCATGCGCCCCAACGCTCAACAGACACTTGGCCAAAGTGAAATTTGGCGTGTGAATATGTTTCTTTTTCTTATGTTGCTGTCTCTGCCATTAAGTTTAAGTAAAGCCTATGAATATTTACTTTAAACGCAACATACGACAATATAAACATATTTTGTGCGTTTTTTTTTTGTCGTATACTTGTTTTTTTTTTTTTGTGTCACACACGAAGATGTTTTGGGCGCACAATAAACTGTTAACTTGTATGCCACTTGTAATTTCGTTGAGTTTATTTGCCTAATCACAAATTCAATATGCCAAAGTGTATTGGAATAAATTGCATTTTCAGCCACATTTGCACTTGAACTTCGAGTGGCAATGACACTTGCCGCTATTGTTGTTAAAAATTTAACATGAAATTTATGTTTATTAACATTTGGCCAACAATGGCACAGCAAAATGTTGTCGATGGGTGGCAATTTGTAAGGTAATTGCATTCTGCATTTTAAATCCAAATCATTTTTGTGGACTATTTTATTCAACGAATATTTAAGTTGAATATCCTCAGTAAAATACTCTTGCTACCATGCAAGTACAAATATTTATTTTATTATTTATTCAACAGAATTTTTGTTTTTAATAATAAATTGTTTGTTTCGTGACTTAAAATTAAATGAAGAATATCTTTGCACATAGAGAAAATCGTGTAACTATTTGAATTTAAATGCATTAGTAAATATTCCATGAATAAAGTTTGCTATTACAAACACAAACGTCTAGCTGTCCAAAGCAGTTCGAAATTATGAAAACCAAGACGCCTACAGCGCGATTTTGCAACATGAAAACAAACCTAAAAGTCAAATAACTGCGATAACAGTTGGCTCGCTCGACATTTGCCTGTTGGCTTGTTGGTAAATGCTCAAACATTATGTACGATGTAGTAGGTGCAGAATAACCAGAGGGTTGCACTAAGTTGCCCCAACACGTAGCATAGTCAACAAAGAAGATGAAAGTGCATTTTAATTGTGGCAAAGAGAAAAAATAACAACCAGTTTTATTTGAAGTTTAAATACTTTGGTCCATGGCTAAGGCTACTTTGAGTGGATTAGTTGTTGCAAGTAGCAATTTGAAGCCTTTAAATAAAAGACAGAAAGAAGCATATCCGGACCCTAAGCAACACATATATGGTATGGCAATCGCAAGTTCTGTTCCACTTACAAGTCGATTATTGGTCACAGAAATATGACATGAAAATCGAGTAAAAATTAAGTTTCTAGATTTACATGCAGTATTAATTAAGAGCTAAATACAAGACTTTTGGTGAGTTGCATATGAAAATCGGGTTGAAAATGACGAAGTTATGGCAATCGGAAGTTCTGACAAACTCACAAGTCGATTTCTGGTCACAGAAATTTGACATGAAAATCGAGTAAAAATGAAGTTTATAGATTTAAATGCAGTATTAATTTAGAGCTAAATACAAGACTTTTGGTGTATTGTATATGAAAATCGGGTTCAAAATGATGAAGTTATGGCAATCGGAAGTTCTGGCAAATTCACAAGTCGATTTCTGGTCACAAGAATTTGACATGAAAATCGAGAAAAAATTAAGTTTATAGATTTAAATGCAGTATTAATTAAGAGCTAAATACAAGACTTTTGGTGTATTGCATATGAAAATCGGGTTATAAATGATGAAGTTATGGCAATCGGAAGTTTTGAACAACTCCCAATGTCGATTATTGGTCACAGAAATATGACATGAAAATCGAGTAAAAATAAAATTTCTAGATTTAAATGCAGTATTATTTTAGAGCTAAATACAAGACTTTTGGTGTATTGCATATGAAAATCGGGTTAAAAATGATGAAGTTATGGCAATCGGAAGTTTTGAACAACTCCCAATGTTTATTATTGGTCACAGAAATATGACATAAAAATCGAGTAAAAATAAAGTTTCTAGATTTAAATGCAGTATTAATTTAGAGCTAAATACAAGACTTTTGGTGTATTGCATATGAAAATCGGGTTATAAATGATGAAGTTATGGCAATCGGAAGTTTTGAACAACTCCCAATGTCGATTATTGGTCACAGAAATATGACATGAAAATCGAGTAAAAATAAAATTTCTAGATTTAAATGCAGTATTATTTTAGAGCTAAATACAAGACTTTTGGTGAATTGTATATGAAAATCTGGTTAAAAATGATGAAGTTATAGCAATCGGAAATTTTGAACAACTTCCAATGTTGATTATTGGTCACAGAAATATGACATAAAAATCGAGTAAAAATAAACTTTCTAGATTTAAATGCAGTATTATTTAAGAGCTAAATACAAGACTTTTGGTGTATTGTATATGAAAATCGGGTTAAAAATGATGAAATTATTGCAATCGAATGTTTTGTCTAACAATTGTCGATTAGTCAGGAATGTGTTCAGAGTATCCCTTAGTCGCGATAGCTCGACTAGAGCTCTCTTGCTTGTTATTTTTGGCAATCTAGAAATTGCCCTTTAATTTGTGAAATTGCTTGGATTTGCTTAAACTTTTGCTGCTAGCCCGAATAAATAATTTGTGCTCTAAAGTAAATTGAAAATATAGAGAGAGTCTGTTGTATTTGCATATGCTGCAGGGCAAACCCCTTAGGAACATATAGTTAAGACTGTGTCTATTAATCAAGCAGCTGTGGAAAATTGTCAAAATGTTCAAAAGGAAAAAGAAAACTGATCAAAATTTATGATTATCAGCTTTGTGCATGTTGTTGTATGTCTTTTATGTGATTGCTACACTTGCTGGCCATAGAGTTTGCAACTAAATGCGCTTAGAACCTTTACTTATGGTTGGCCAACACACAAACAGACAGACAGACAGACAGAGGGAATCTCAGTCAGCAATGCTTTTAAAGTGTATATGCAAACATATTGCGCATACGCCATGTTAACCATAAGCTTGGCCTGTTGTCAACAGCTGTTTCTGCTTTGTTGTTGCCAGCCAATCCCTTGCTTTCGCCCACCGACAAAGTGTTTAATGACAAATGACATGGGCCAGTGCACTTCAGCTCTGCACACTGTGCATTTCTATAGCAACTATTTTGGACAACTATTTCCAGTCATGCTGTTGCTTTAGCTATTGCTATTGCTATTGCTGTTGCAACTGGGCCCAACCGACCCAACCGAACCGCACCGAAAAATGTAATGAAACATGGTAGACAGCTCTCAAGATGCAATGCAAGCAAGGACAATGGTGACCCTAAAGCTGGCAGCATGCATAAATTGTCTGGATGGGTCTGAGAGACAGCTGAGATTGATTTGCATGCGACAGTTTTGTAAAATGTCTCCACTCCCAACAGCAACAATAGCAGATACAGCAACGACAACAATGAAATTAGAAAATTCTAAATTAAAATCTATACAGCCATAGAATGTTTTGTTTTGGGTCAAGTTATTTATGAAAGAATTGCAAGCAATTTTACTGGAATGCTTTGCATTAAATTGTTGCACTAAACTCATTTTATTGTCTTCCTTCACTCATTTTGCCCACTCTGGAAATATTGAAAAACGATTTTGTGGCAACGTCAGAAAGGCTTTTGCCACATCGTTGGGTTTTATGGTTTCGCGCACGCACAAAACTTTGCCAACAGCAACAGAATCAAAAACAACAACAACAGCAACAACAACAACAACAGCAGCAAACAAATCAACAACATCAACAACTGCAACAACAACTAGGCCAACAACTAGTCTGGCTTGCAGTTTGGAGTTTATAACGCCGAAAATGTTCATTTTCATATTGCAACTCCTTAAGGCAGTGTACCACCATCCGCCCTGCACCATCTGGCGGCTGAACGGTTTCCTCCGCTATGCATTTGGCTGCTGTACAAAACTTTCGCGAGCAGCCAATCAAATAGCGGTTAAGCGTGCGTAACCAAGCACCTGAACAGGCCAAGGAACAGGAACACAAAACCGGAAAGGTGGGTGGAGATTGTAGTTGTAGTTGCAACATAAAATTAAAAATGTATGGCTAGCATTAAGAGGCGGATGCCTTAAATTACCAGTCAGCCGCTTGTGGGCCGGGTCCAGCATTAAGTGCCACATAATTGCTTAATCTCTGCGGCTTTTACACGACAGCGTAATAATTTATTTGACTGTCAGTTGCGAGAACAAAAGTTAAGAGCGAGAGCGAACACCAGAGACAGCAACAGACATGAAAATTAAAACGAAAAATTTGCCAGAGTTGAGAAGAAACAAAAAAAAAACGAATGACAACGCAAATTATGCAGTCACGTTCCCCTGTGCCACCAGAGGGTGGTAGCGGAGCCTCATATTCCCTTTCCATCTCTTTTTTGCGTTGTTTTGTGGGTCACAAAAGGATTTATGGCTTGGATGAGCCAGCCAACCGGCCAGTTTGTAGGCCTTGTGGTAGGTCATTCCGTATGAGTAACTGTTGCTGTTTTCCGCCCAATTGAGCATTGTTCATACTTGAACCCAAACAGCTGACAACAACATTTAGCAAGAGTTTAATTATGAACGAGACGCTTATATTCCCGTCCCACTTCCAGCTGGCTTTTGTTCAACAATTATATTTAATTTACAGCGTGACCAACAATGAATAAATACTCCTGGTGGTTCAGCTTTGACAAAAGTTATGGCAGTGTAAATATTGGATCCTATGGGAACATTAAAAGCCAACGCATGCTACTCTAATATGCGAAATAATTTCCATGTAAAACCAAACAATTTGAAGATATAACCTCAGCCGAGTCGTAAGTGGCAGCCAAGCAACCGAATCACAAATCAAGTACTCCAAACCGCAAGCAGAGTTTAGATAAAGGCACGTGCATAAATTATACGCAGGAACAACAGCAAATGCAACACCTCACAGTTGCACAGTGCATAAATTTACACCTAATCAATGCAACTGTGAAAGGAATTCGACAGAACGGCAGGAAGTATGCTAGATAAATGCAACAATGACTTGTGTGTTCGAGTGTGTGTGTTTGTAAAATATGCTACATTATAATGTGCATATTTGGAAGATTAATAGATTTTAATTAGTGACGGAATGAACGAAGAGCACTAAGGGCAAATGCATTGGCATTCCAAGGCAATTCGCAAATACAAAACACTCTCAATGGAGATTGATTGATCGCTGCGAGAACTAAATTATATGTGCGCATATTGCCTGTGGGTTGGGTCGTTCAGCCGCCATGTTTGTTTATAACAGCATTTAATTACAAAATCATAAGCTGTCAGCACACACACAAACACACACACACATCCACCCACACACACACACACGCATGAGTGGTAAACGCCTTTTCAACTATCTGCATTTGACAGTCGCCTGCCTAAGGCGTTTATCTGTGTAATATAATGATGATGTCCTCCACTCCACTCCACTTCACTCCGTTCACCCGCTCCTCTTTGCAATGGGTGTGGGACACATAAAATATGCACGACACTGCACTTTGATATATGCGACGCCATGTTGTCGCACTTATTTACCCAAGCGTCGGTCCCCTTTCCCAACTCCACTAACCAGCAAACAAGCACACACCAGCCAGCAGCCAGCATCAACCAACAAGCAGCACCAGCAACAACAACAGCACAAACAACTCACATGCACAAGCGAAATGCGCAAAAAAGTGCATATTTTCAATATGATGCCGTGTCAATAACAGTTATATTGCCCCCGCCCACAGCCAAGTACATGAACATGAGCAGCATTCAAGGGCGGGGGATTAAGGTATATACAAACGTAGCAGTAGTAAGAGAATGTTGGTTTTGTAGAGCCACACAATGCGCTTCTATTGTGTACGAATAAAGTATAATGTATTAAAACTAAATGTTATTCACACCAAGTAAATAATTGTATCGGATATTTTGCAATGGGTATATAGGAATAGCTGAGTACGATGCACATCAAGTATACGCACATCAACACATTAATCAGGTAAAGCTGTTTCAGGTGTTTTACGACAGCAACTTCATCTCGACGAGTCTCAAGCACTGCAGCGCATTCAAAGACAATCAGCACCTAACAAGAAGAAGTGGTACGTGAAAATAAGCACAAAAGAGGATGGCAAAATCAAGAAAAATGGTTGTGGGTGGGTGGCTTGGCTGGAGGGGAGAAGAATCTGGCAAGTTGTGGCAGCTGTTTGGGTTTTCATGAGAACTTTCTTCAAGTTCCGGGTTTGATGGTAAGTAAAGGGTTCTCTCGCTTTCGGTAGCAGCCACAAAGTGAAAAACGCTACAAGCGCCAAATATTTCATGGCAGCTGCACACACACACACTCACACAGACCCAAATATACACACCCATATAATGCACGACACGCCCACACATAGTGTGCATGGAACCCACTCTGTGTTGCATGTCTAGAGGCATGTTTGTTTATTTGCATCGGCTAAACAGTTCTCGGCAAAAGAGTGTGCAAAATTTTGGATGGGAGCCAAAAGAAAAGCGCAACACAAATACGCATATCAAATTTTTACCAAGCATGGAAGCAAACTACATCCTATCCAACAATAACAAACAAAAAAACACACACACACACACAGATTGCAAAATAGAGAGAAAAAAACGCATGTGTGTGTAGGGCACCCTCAAAGAGACTTTTGACTTTGCATGCAGCTGAGCATATGAGCGTGATTTCTGCATTTGAGCTTTTTGCCTGAGCATAAATTGAAAGTGGAACCAAACAGAACTGCGACTGCAACTGCGGCGTCGGCGGCGGCGACGACGGTGACTCTGGGCTCTGGGCTCTTGGGTCTGGGTGACTGTCCAGTTGTGGAGCTGCCGCTGCTTCGCCTTTTTTGTTTTTCATTTTTCTTTCTGAGTGTTGCCCCAGTTCTACTTGAACTGCCATTCTGGCCAGGCATCGCCTCACAGTTTGTCTGTCTATCTGTAAAGCCTGCTGAAATTTCAAGTACTTTTGACACTTTTATACCGAATACACACACATACGCATATACTAGAGCATGCAGAGCGCAAAAAGAAAGAAAGAGAGAGAGGAAGAAAAAGAGATAGCGTGATGTAAACTATACCAAACAGACGGACAGTGGCCGGGCGTATGACAGTCGAGGACACCCCTGAACCCAGGGCAAAGCGTTTGGCATAGTCTTACACAAAGATTTACGTACAACATGTTGACATAAAGTGCGCAAAAGTGGAATTGCATTTCGTATGAAACTTGAGTATGCTCTTTTGTTAACACGATGATGATACACACACACACACTCACACACACACACGCATACTCGCATACAACTTTTCGCTTCAGTCTTTGTGGTCCATTCACTCTTTGGGCATTTTTAACAAGGCATAATGTAGCACACACAGATAAACTCTCCCTCACACACACACACACAAATAGATGCACAGTTGTATACACATTCATTTCACACTTAAAGTGTTGCGGCTTAAAATTGCTGACATTGTTGCTGTCATTGTTGCAGTGAGGCACATTCCAGCATCAAAACTCAATCACATAAATTCCAAAACAACAAGAAAAAATGCTTTAAAAATAAATACAAGACGCTTAACTAAATAATCTTTTGTTATTAAGCATTGTTTACATTTCATTTAAATACATTCTCCAATATAAAATAATATTTTTATGAGGTGAGATATTAAAGTATTATGTTCAGTTATGTTTCAACATTTTACCAACAAAATAAATATAGTTTCAAGGTACATATAACAATAGAGTTTGCACCCCTTTGGTATCAATTTGTTTGTGCATTAGTCCAGACACCTTCAACACTTTTACTATGGTGGGGTAATTACGGCAGCTGGACTAGCCACGTGGGTCCTTCCAGCTACTAACTGCTTGCTTCTGGCTGCTGTTTACATTTTTCAGCACTTAAGTGGCCTTTAACACCTGATGGTGTTTCTGCGGCTGCTGCTGTTGCTTGTGGCAGCTGTATTTATGTTGTTGTTTTGCTTGTTTGTGGCCATTAGAAAAAATCTTAAGCAAAATAAAACGCTACGTGACCATAAATAAAATTGACAAATGTCGCTCGGGTTTTTCTTTCCCTGTACCCACACACACACACACACACACACACACTGCTCGAGGAGACGGGCAAAATTGGCGCAAATTGAGTTTGCGGATTTGGTGCTGAGCAAATTTGTTATGCAAAACTGTGCGTGATAGATATATCAAAAAAATACTTTCAAGCATTAATAATATTCAGTTATCGCGATGGCATCATTCTCTGCCCAAAGCAAAGCTCTCAAACTCAATTAGAAGAAAAGCACACACACATACACGCGCACAAAATGCAAATGACATAAAAGGCGTTGAGCAAAAGATTTGCAATAATGATTGCTGCATAATCATAATCACAAGCGGCTGCCGGCTGCCGGCTTGTAAGCCCGACGGACACAACGTTTTTGATTTCATTGGCCACATGATTGGCATAAGTAAGCAAATTGCCAAATTGCCAATTCGCATTGTCGTTGATCTGCCGCCCGGGAGCTGGTTTTTGGGCTCTCTTTTGCTTTTTAAAAGCGTACATAACATTTAATTTGATTGCTGCATACTTTCAGGCGCTCAAATTGCCATGAAAATACATATCGACGAGCTAAGCGCCATAAAAGGCAGTTTTATTAACTTCAACACAAATAGAAGTGCGCGAGACAGGGTAGGGGAGTTACGGCCACAAAACACAGCAGCAACAAAGTGGCCTATAAGCACATACGCAAACAGCAACAAATGTCGCGACGACAGCGCCAATTGCAGCCGCCAACAAAATTGTCATGATCAGGGTTCCATCGAATAACCAAGTTAGGTAAAGTTTTGCATACACATTTGTTGCCGACAGCTTTGTCGGCTGTACGTGCTTATATGCTACAGCTCACTTATATAGCCATACACAAACACTTACGTGTACATACACACATATGTACATGTGTATGTCTGTATGTACAATTCAATTTCCTCAAATGTTGTATTTATTATTTCCTCATTGCACTGGCGACGTCCTCGTCGGAGTTAGTCCGTAAATCGCAACAGTTAAACAAGCGGGCGCACAAACACACACACACACAAAGAGAGATAGCAATATACAAGAATACAGACAAAAGCACACACACACACACACACAAACATTAACAGACTTGTGTCTGAAATTTGACAATATTGTTGGCGCACACACACGTACATAAATGGCAACATGAGGCAGGCTTGCAGGCAGGTACTTTGTCTGGGTGAATGGCAGGATGCCAGGAGGCAGGCGGCAAGCTGGCGTATGTCCTGTGCACAGTGTTGCAGCGTCGCTTCATGCTTTAAACAATGCGATAAAATGGTATTAGTCACGTTAAATTGAATTTATTTAAGCGCGCTTTTAGGCGCATACCCAGGCAAGACTCGGCGTAAGCTCCTCTCGCCCAAACCTGCCGCCACCTCTCAACAACATTGCAGCCGCTTTATGGCACACATATATGTATGTGTGTGTGTGTGTGTGTATCTGTGTCAGTTAAGCCTCATTGTCAGCGTATCCTTTGAGTGTTTTATGTTGGGCACACAGCAACAAAGCGAAGCGACATGAGCCACGGCCGGATCGAGAAATGGTGCGGTAGTCGGATGCGGAACCAAAACCCCGACGATTACCTGCCGCGACTGCGTCGAGCTTCAATTGCTTTGGCTACCTGCTACCTGCCAGCTGCCAGCTGCCTGCCACGCCTGTCTATTAAATACGAGAATTATGCAAATTATGCGGGCGTTATTAGATTTATTTGCGGCATTATTTGGCCGTCAAGTAGCTTAGATGTGTGTGTGTGAGTGGGCGTCGTTGTGGGCGTGCAACGACAATTGTTAACTTTAAGTAACTCGCAGTCAACTCATCGCACGCATCGTGCATGATTTACACTCACACACAAACACACACTCGCGACACTCTTATGAGACAGTGAATTATGGCAACTGTGACAGTTAGCAGAAAGTCGTAGCTCTGAAGTTGCTACGTTAGAAAAAGAGAATGACGTAAATCATTGCCAGGTAGAAAGAGGTTATGAAGAGATCAATAAGTTTAGAAACAAACTTATGAATTAAACACAATTAAGCAAAGTAAGTTTAAGGGCTTATCAAAACTTGAGCAATGAATTAGTTCGCTTTTTACGTCTGTTGTTGTAGCTGTCTTAGCTCAGCTACAATTTATTCCGTTTGCCTGTTTCCGTAGCCTGTGGCAAGTTGTATAAATACCACAGATGGATATAAAAGCTGATCAGCATGATATGCAGACCTTATGCTAATCCACACACAAACATACACGCACACACACACATCTGGTGAAAGTGCACAGTTGAAATGGAAAATGGAAACAGCAGCAGCAGCATCAGAAGCGGATTAAACCATTTGGTTGCAATTGTTTTGTTGCAAGTGGCAGTCGGGGCAGTCGGGGCGGCAACATTTTTGTACTGCTCTTGATGCAGCTGCATAAATATTTAAAATTTAATTGAAATTGCATTTGCGAGGCGTGCGAGCAAGAGAGCGGGCAACGGAAAGGCGGGCCAGCGGGCCATGGTAAGATCAAAAGACAAGCGTTTGGCAGTTGTGGAAATCAACGCCTGAAAGCATGCACAGACAGAATCATATACTTACTCTCACACACACATACACATACAAACGCACGCGTAGTTGGGATGCAAAAGCACAAAAGCGCTGGCTGCTAGGCAGTGGGCAGCGTTGACAAGCGCCAAAGTTGTCCCCCAGCGCACAGAGACGAGGTCATGCGGTAGTCTCTATCTCTCCGTGCTTGTTTACTGTTGTCCGAGCTTTGCGAAGCGATTGCGTTACGTACACACACACACACACATATTCACACTGTGTGAGGGGTTTGGGGTTACGCCCACATGCGCTTCCTTTTTGCATAAGCAACTCACGGCATGCACTTTGGGCATACAGTGCGTATGCGTTATATGGCTTGTTATTTATCTTTAGCTCATTGCTCTCGGGCATCGACGCTGGCGATGGCACTGGCATGCCAATAAACCCCCGCACCCACACAAACACACACACACACACATACACAGAGAGAGAGGGACACCCAAAGGCGTGGCCGGCACTCAAGGGCGTTTAATTGAATGTACGTGCCCTGGAACATTGCCGTAGACACATTAACAGTACATCGGTGTCTGGCACTGCATGGCACCTTGACATCGTTTCATAGCTGCGACATTGGAGCTGCCGCAGATGCAGTTGCACTTGTAGTTGCAGTTGCAGTTGCACCTTAACGTCGAGCATAAATCAATGCAAATTACGCAGCACGAGCTCTGACATCGCTTAAAGCTCAACACATGGCTATATACATATATAGCATTCCGATTCGTTTATCCTGTAACATACATATTTACGGTGTGTGTGTGTGTGTGTGTGTGTGTGTGTGTGTGTGCATGACTATGACAATATTTCAGACCTCCTGTCCACATTTCACATTTTTCATGCACGCATTTTAATCACTCACTCAAAGAATGCTTACAATGATAATCTTTGTGTTCGTTTTTGCCCTCCTGCTGCTGCTGCCGTTGCTGCTGTCAGGTTGTCTGTGGCCATTTTTTACACTCTTACACACACACATACATACATATACACCGCAATGCAAATGTAGCATATTGTATACATGTATTTGTATATGCAAAAGGGAGAGAGAGAGAGAGAAAGTATGTTCGTTCGTACGATATATGCAATTCCCATGCATGTTCAACATGATTAATTTCTGTAATAACTCGATTGGAATCACGCGCCAGCAGCAACTTTTCCATCACGCATTACTTGCATACTGGCATTTTATAGCGAGTCTGGATACCAAAGTATTCAAGCAAACAATGATAGACAAAACTGAACAGCACGCAGTGCTCAATACGTTTAGGGCAACCCTCGTTGTCATTCAGTGAGTATATTTGTATCTGTACTGCCGGTTGTCCCTAGTGCTGGGGCACGTTCCTGTTCCGGTTCTGTGGCATACGTGAGTGTGGAATGTGTGTGCTTGTGTGTGTGTGAGTGCTTGAGTGGTGCTGTTGCCATCGCCGCAGCGGCGGCATTTAGCATTTGACTGCAGTCAACGAGGCGAACGACACAAATGCTCCGCCGACGGGCGAACGCAAAGCAGACCCGAGCCGAGCAGCGCAGAACAGCGCAGAGCAGAGCAGAGCGCTAGTTAAATAATTTTGCATCCAGTTGGGAAAGTGCTCTACCATGTTGGTTTGCGTCTGACGTCTGCTCGATACTGCACAACCTCTATCCGACTCCTTTTTGATATAGTTCAATAAGTTTTAATGCACTTAATTAATTCCCACTGCGTCTGTGGGCGGTGGGGTGCCAAGCACAGGAGACCCTCACACTCACACTACTGCCATTTCAAATTCGATTTTGAGAATATTTTCTTTTTTTATTGTCAATAGTATTAGCATCGCATCGCATCATCGTCTCGTCTCCGTTCACCCTAGCATATGTTTACCTAATTTAAGTTATTCGAATTCAATTAGTTCATTTTCTAATTAATCGTGTTCTATGTGGTTGATTTTACTCGGCGCTGCGCTGCGCCCAATCGCAAGTCAATCGGAAAATGCAATTTCGGTGAGTAAATATCAAGTTTGTTCGTTCCAGATGCTGACTAAGCGTTCGCAGATCAGCGATTAAGTGGCTTATTGGCATGTATACAACAAACAAAATAAATAAACACAAACATATAATTACTCATATGAGTCATATAGATAAGACTATAATTTCATATAATTATAAACAATAAACTGAAAGTGTCTTATGACGTTTTTGTTATGTCATGCTTTTGGAAATCCCACATCGGAAGTAACTAACCTATCTATATCTCTCTGAGCTGAGATAACAATTGTTTTTAAAACACTCCCTCTTTCACATACAACTTAATAATCAGTTTGTATAATTTGAGCATTACACTTACATACATATAAAATTTAACTTGTCTGCTTTGATTGATTGAATTTGTGTTTTTCTTGTTTGCTTATTGTGTGTATATTCATTATCTGTCTATATGTTCGCGATCTTCGTAGCTCCAGGCTAAGCAGTGCTCCTCGTTCGGCCCTTAAGAGCCGGTGCTTGGTGTTGTTAGGGACCTTTAAAGTACTGTTCGTTAGTAAATTTACTTGAAGTAATACCAAATGAATTACTTACTCAACTGATTGGTTTTGATTTAAAGTTCCTTTATTTTCTGTTCGAACCGTTTTTGTTCAAGCTGTTGGCCAGATAGGATTCCAAGTGCACCTCTAACTTGTGGATCACAGTTTTCACCTGTCCATTTGCTTCCTCGCTCTGCATTTGCCTGATCCGCTGCAGATTTATTACACCTATCGCAGTCCTTGCTTCCAATATCCCTGCAACATGCTTGAAAGCGTTCATCCTTAAACTCCCACCATCCACGCACCATATCCTCACACGCCTCCATATTTTCAGCATTGTTACAATTAGGTGCGGATGAAATGCTGAATATCAGCATTACCACAAAAACAAGTGCGGATGGGTACGTGCTCATCGTTGAGCTGTTGTTTTGGAAATAAAAACTGCTACAGAAGGCACAAGACTAAGTATTATACAATTATAAACAAAAATCTGAAACTGTCTTATCAGTGTTTGCACAAACAGAAAGCAAAGATCGACCTTTTTATTATGCCATGCTTTTGGGAATCCCACATCGGAAGTGACTAACCTGTCTCTATCTCATTGCTCTCACATACGTATATACAATTATACTTTTCTGCTTTGTGTGTATATATTTATTATCTGTCTATATGTTCGCGATCTTCGTAGCTCCAGGCTAAGCAGTGCTCCTCGTTCGGCCCTTAAGAGCCGGTGCTTGGTGTTGTTGGGGCCCTTTAAAGTACTATTCGTTAGTAAATTTACGTGCAGTAATAACAAATGAATTACTTACTCTACTGATTGGTTTTGATCTAAAGTTCCATTTTTATTTTCCTCTCTGTTTGGACCGTATATCTTCACGCTCTTCGGCAGTTAGGTGTCCAAGTGCAGCTCTAACTTGTGGATCACTTGTCCATTTGCTTCCTAGCTCTGCATTTGCCTGATCCGCTGCAGATTGATTACACCTGTCGCAGTCCTTGCTTCTGATATCCTTGCAACATGCTTGAAAGCGTTCATCCCTAAACTCCCACCATCGACGCACCATAGCCTTACACGCCTCCATATTTTGAATTTTAGGATTGTCACAATTGGGTGCGGATGAAGTGCTGATTATCAGCATTATCACACAAACAAGTACGGATGGGTACGTGCTCATCGTTAAGCTGTTATTTTGGAACTGATAATTGCGACAGAAGTCATAAGAATATTTTGAAGCTCTTGAAAATTGATAAGAAGCTTTGTTTACTATGTTTAAGAAGCTCTCGTTGAATATTGTTTTGTAACAGAATAAATTGCATGGGCTTTAACATATGTGAAAACCGGTCAAAACGATCTCTCGACGCAGCTCAAACTGACTAATAAAAAAGCAGCTTTGTGTTAAACGGGTTTGATTTAATTATTCACATATAGTTTTTATTTGCTTGGCGATTGCGTGGATTAACCCAATTAATGCACATATTAAGTACTTACAAACGATAAATCAGACAATAATATAATCTTAAAATAAATGATTGGGGTTTTTCACAAGCATTTTTGCATGCACATCTTTTGCTGTAGCTGGGTTTTTTTAGCTTTGAGTTTAATACTAGTACGTGGGTTTGGTTATGTGACTCATTGGATTAAAAGATTAATAAACAGTTAGAGTATATTAACTTATTGGTTGCTGGCCTTAAAAATTCGGAAATTGCGTCGATTAAAGCCCAAAGATATTCTATCTTCGATTGAAACTGGCACAATTGGCTCTAAGGTAGTTGCTTCCACTTTTTTATCATCTTTTAATTCACTTTTAAGCTTTTGTATAGCATCGCGATATGCCGATTTTTCACACACTTTCATGCATCCGTTTGGGGAACTAGTTGTAGTATTATTATTGTTCTCCACTTCTAGGCAGCACTTCGTAAAGAACTCATCCTTCAGCTCGTAGAAGCGACGCACTGCTGCTTTGCAGCGTTCCATATTCTGGCTCTCGACTTGTTCGCATTTTTTAAATGCTTGAATATTTGTGATCAGCAAAAGCACACAAATTCCACCGTATACGTTAGTCTTCATTGTCTCAGCTTATATTAACGACTAATTTAAAACGAGAGCAGCTTCGTAGCTTTTATCATGGGCTTAAGCGTTGAGCTTACGCTCTCAAACGATCATTCTCTCTTTCTCTCCCTTACTCTCTTCCACTTTGACTTTATATTCAGCTCCCAGTTTTAATGAACAATTATAAAACTTAGTTGTTGTATGCTGTGACCTATAAATAAATGGTTAAAAATTCCTTAAACAAGGTTTCTTTGGAATTTCCATTTCTCTTATTGCCTAATTATTCAAATTTTGATAGATTCACATTTATAGCATGCTTTGCGTTTGATTTGAGAGAGAGAAGCCATGAGGTCATATGGTCTGTGGGTTGGCAATGTTATCGGCGATGTCCACGCCATTATCACAAAACCTAGACACAATCACTTTTACTGTAAGGCGTTTTGCGATGGACTGTGCTGTGGTGTGTTTCTTGTCTATAAGGCATTGGTTTGTTGCAATGTCAATACTGTAGAAAGTTGGGGATTTGCAGTTCCCTTAAATTAAAAGCAAAGTTACAACACTAAAAACAACAAAATGGCTGGAGATGCGTTTATTTGTCATAGGATTTGGCCAGCAACCCACAGCCAACAACCAGAGCCAGCAGCGAACGGCCACCAAAGCAACAGTACAAACAAATACATTGACAGGCAACAAAAGAGACAAACAGAGAGCGGCAACAGCAACAGTGAACAGAAGAAAAAAAAAACGGACGACACCAGGCAATGGCCACAGCGGTTAGCAGTGGCGATGACTTAACGGATTTTCAATCTCAGCCGCAACCCGGGCAACGTTCGGTGTCCAGTGGGTGTTTCTGGGCAGCTTGGTGGGCGATGTGCAGCTGTGGGCTGCGGTTGCTGTTGCATGTCCCTCCGCCGTCCTTCTGCCCCACAGCAATGCTGCTGCTGCCACGGCCACTTTGCAGCCGATATATGTATATATATGCATGTTATATTTATTTTATTTTTATTTTTATATTTACACTGGCGTACATGTTTGCCATGTCTGACCGTCTGTCCGTCTGAATGTCCGACTGTTGTTCTGTTTGTTTGCAGCGTCAACTTTTTGCCAGCTAAAGAGGGGCAATGGTCACGGCAACTACAGCTGCAACACTGAAGCGGGCTTGCGGATTGGAGATCGGGGCACGGTTATGGGGCGTTATATCCGCAATGCATTTCCTTGCGGAGTTGAAATAAATTGCGAATAGTAAAAACCACCAATAAATTGTCATTTCCGTAAGAGGGATATTACATTTTTTAAATTTATGAGCCCGTCTGTATATCGAATATGTGTGTGTCTGTGTGTGTGAGAGCGAGTAAGTGTGAAAGAGAGAGATAGAATACCAAGCTGCCCATTCACGAATTTGCGTATTGTTTGCGCTTGTTTTTATTTTCCTCTCTCTCTCGTCTGCTTCTTTATAGCTGCAAGCGAAAGTTAAATTGAAACGGATGTGAGAAATTCTGCAACAATTTCTGCCATTTCCGGTTGTGACAGACAACTTAAATTGCAAATATTCGCCGCACAAATTCTAATTAACTGATAAACGCATACTCTAAAAGTTATACACCCAAATATGCATAGATCGAATTTTGAAAATGAATTATTATGCATGCCAATTCATTGACGTTACCCAAAATGGCCGAAAGAGCAGCAACCAACAGCAGACAGAC
Organism: Scaptomyza pallida; assembly: GCA_018152965.1. Classification (NCBI taxonomy): domain Eukaryota; kingdom Metazoa; phylum Arthropoda; class Insecta; order Diptera; family Drosophilidae; genus Scaptomyza; species Scaptomyza pallida. The sequence goes on from JAECXP010000130.1 coordinate 4,772,829, forward strand.
GCATGCGGCGTTCAATAACATGTCGTAAATGTCTACAGAGCGTGCCAAAAACCAACAGCGGCCACAACAAATTATAATAAAGTTTATCGATTAATCCCGATGGGAGCGGAATGGAGTGATACGAGGATGTCGTAATAACCAACAGACGTTCAATATAACATTTTCAATATGTTACCTTTTGCTAAATGCCCCTGGCGAATAACCAAACGACCCGACCAACAACATGCACACATTCATAATCAAACAAAAAAATATCTAACAAATTATTTAAAATTCTCTTGCATTCAATAAAGTTTGTGAATCACCAGAGCAATATTTAAAGTTTTACTTTCATAATTATAGATGCAGTAAGCTGCGCCATAAAAGTAAAAATATAAATAATGAATCAAAAAATTAATATGAATACCTTAACCTTAAAACAATTGGTTTTTCCACAACACACAATGCAAAAGAGCATACATTATTCGTATGCTGCACACTAAAAATCCTTTGATCCAGTTATTATGTGTATGTTTTTTTTTTATGTATTGCTGCGGTTTGCTGCAATTTGCGTTTTGACATTCCCATACCCAAAACTCTGTTCCGAACGCGTAGATTATTATTTGTAAATTTTCCAAGCTGCATTTGTGTATATGTGTGTGTGTGTTTGTGTGTGTCTGTTTGTGTGTGATGCTGTGGGTTGGCAATTTGCATGTGGTTATGCGCAAATTTCATTGTTAAGCGCACTGAAAAGCTTTCCAAAGGGCAGTGCAGCCCATTTAGGTCCAGTACGAGCAATGGCTCCAAGCCCAGGATTCACATCCAAGCAAATAAACAAACAAAACAACAATTCAAAAAATTCGAAAAAATTCACTTGCATGCAGATTTGGTATTTGAGCACCATAACCAACCTAACAGCAACAACAACAACCATTACAACAATCAGCAGAAAATGCAAAATAATGAAAAACAACCTCGGCTTTCATTTGCAATAAGCTGCAGCGACGATTGCGGCAACCTGTGATGCTGCCTCTGATGATGATAGCAGGTAGCACTGCAGCAATATGAATATTCATTTTTGTAATTCCTGCATTAGGTGTGGCTGCAGTTTGCTACAGTAATTAGGTGCGAATGCTAGTGTACGGATATTGGGTAATTGGATGCGCCAACCATCCAGCTAATTATAGCCCAAAAACCAAAACTCAGATCAGCACACATACAGCTGGAAGTTGATAAAGAGGAGGGTGGCAGCATCCCCTAGCCTCTCCAGCTCGCCCACGCAACGTACTAAGCCATAAATACGTAACAACAATTTGGCTTTTTTATCCAAACTAATAGCTGCATATAAATCGCCGGCATGGACCAGGAAACAACACAAAGGCAACGTTTGAAATTCCTGGCAGGGGAGTGGAGAGAAGCGACAGTAGCAGTAGCGCAGCTAAAATGCCTTAAGCCCAAGGAATACGGATAAAATTTTCACGATAAATTTCACAAACAAACACCTGAGATACATCATTAGATTAAATAGAATGATACAGCGCTCTAAAGACAAAGTCAGCATCTTGCCAAGGCGTAGACACAGTGGAAAAGAGAATGAAAATGTTTAATACAAGCAGACTGTACAAATTCAATTGTGCTGAGTCCACTGTGCAGCCGTTTACCTGGTAGCTGGGAAGCTCATTAGTGAAAAATTACTTTTGCGGTGACTTATGTCATTTCGCATGAATTTGTATTTGTGCTGTTATTTGCGATGCGGCTGCTTTGCGGATGGTCTTAGTCGAAGAAATCTTTGCGCATAGATCATCTGCCAGCTGCAAGGATGAGTTTGGAATGGGATGGACATGCGACAGTTTATTTGTCTACCAAAATATGACATTTTTGTTGTTGACGTATTTCTTTGGCGAACTTTAAAAGCGAATGGATTTGTTTTTTTTGTATATGTATATTTTTATAAATTTGTTGCATTTTCTGATTTTGCTGCTTTGGCTGCTGTTTCCGTTGAGCCACGCAATTTCCTGTGCTGTTACGTGCTGCAATTGCAGCTGCGTCAAAAATGTCAAACTCTATGTCGGTTTTGAGTTTTGGGGTTGGCATACAAATCATTTAATGCCATGGCACGGGATCCAAAGATTGCTTAATATATCCAAAGGCAAAGGTCATACAAATGAATACGCAGCGGTTTGTTAATTTAAAAAAAAAATTGCGCATACGTCACATAAAATGTGTTAATGTGTTGTAAGCGTTGTGCATACGCCGTGTGCGCTTAAATCTCCAGCAAATATCAGCTTTAAATGTATTAAATTTGAAAAATTAAAGTTGCTTTACCGGTTTACTATAAAGTGTTGTTCAAACAGAAGAGGAACTAAGTGAGCACAGATGTATTTGGTATGGTATAGATTCTACTGTATGCTTTCCCATTTAACCATGTATGGAGCTGCATTGTGTGATTTCTGTAACTCAATTTTTTGTTTTGTCTGGCATTTACATGCAATTGACATTTGCACACCACGTGAACCGCTGCTTTTGTTGATTAAACAAATGCAAAAAAGAGTTAACATGATAATCGGCCAAAACGAATTGTCCACAACAACACACTGAGTTATTGTTTTTGCTGCAACTCGGGCAAATTAAATTAAAATGCCAACACGCCGCGTTTAGCAGCCGAATGAAATGCTTTTGAAACGCTCGCTGCACATGCTCCGTTATGTTGTTGTATATTGTAGTAGATTTTGCTGCAACTGCTACTGATACTGTTACTGTGCTTGTGCTGGTATGTTGCAACTTCTGCTTGGGTGGCACGCTCCATATTGCTTACGCTCGTAACGCTCTCTGTGCACCATTTTCATCAGCCCTCCGCGGTGTCATTTATCAAAAAAGCTAAAAGAATATATTTGCATTTTGAAATATGGCATTTTTATGCATTGGTGTGTTGCATTTTGCGCTGCGTCGCGTAGCGTCTCCCTCTTCCTCTCCTGGTAAAAATTACCCATGCCACTGTGCGACGGACCACTAGCTCCTATATTTCCCCTCAGTCGACCAACCCTTCAACCCTTTCCAGACTCACAGCAAAAATGCATATAAAATACGAATTCATAAGGCGAAAAATATGCGCGTTTGCGTTGTACGTTATATGTTGTATGTTTGATATTGTATGTTGTGCGTTATGTGTTGTGTATACGCCACGTTGGCCGCAATTTATGCATACATGTTCTTGTGTACATTCACATTCGTATTCGCCTTGCCTTCTGCAATTTGCAACATATTTTTGCTTAATGCGCATATGAAAAGTGTTTGTCATGAGTGCATTGGCCGTCCATCCTGCTGACTGATTGCTGTCGCACCTGCTGCAGCCCACGATGGTGGGGTTAGCCAACCAACTAATACATTTATACGTAGTCAAATGAGACGAGTTCGAAAAAGTGTACCCCAAAGAGCATTAAATAATCTGCTCCACTATAACAAATCACATGGCGAAAAGTTAAAGTCTCAAGTTTATGCCTGTTTGGCAGAGACGCAAATGAGCCAAATGCTTGCATTAAGTACCATGCTTTAATGCCTTAATAAAATCCTCTTGTGGCACACATGTTATTCAATTGCCGGCAGACTAAAGATTCAGCCCTGGCAACACATTAAGCGTTGACTATACTGGCCACGGGCACACACACACACACACAGGCTAAGCCACGCGGCATGGACATTGGCCAAAATGAATGCAGCACAATGGCGCTTAAAGTATCCCAGCTCAAGCTCAACACTCTGCAAGGTTTTGTCGATTCTTTTTTGCTCTCCACCTGCCATTATTACTTCTTCCGGGCATTTGTTGTTGCTACATATATACTTTGCCTAAAGTATAGAATTGGGCATATGGCGTTAGCTTCTACCACACAGCATTCAGATGAGTTCTGTGTACTAATATGAATTTGGTCTGTAGAATAGCAGTAAGTCGGGCATTTGTCTTGCCTCCGAATCCTTACACCATTTGAAGCTTGTTCATTTATTTTTTCTCTCCCTTTTTTTGCTGTGTTTACTAATTAACCGAAACATGCGCTTCTTGTTGTTACGCCTTCCTTTGCCGCTTTCTTTGTTGTTGCTTCCTGTATCTGAGTTAGTGTATGTGAGTGTGGGTGTGTAAGCAAAAGTGTCTGTGGCATTGATGAAAGACCCAGCTCTGGTCTCTGAGACCTATGTATATTATTTTGCAATTAGACTGCTGGCCGCTGGGCACACACAAGCACACGCGCTAGCCATTTGTTGCCAGTGCCACGCCCACTCGCTTTTCTATGGCTTTAAGGCTTTTCGCAAGCCCAAATGGCTGTTGAACTTTTCCGCTTACGCGTATTATTAATTTGCTGCTCTCTGTTGTTGTGTCAGCATTTTTTTGTTGTCGGTTTTTTGTTTTTGTCTTTAATTTCGCTGCATTGCATTATTGCGCATACGCCCCGTGAGTTTGCTGTTAATGAGCTGATAATGAATTTATTAAATTTACTACACGTTGCTTTCCTGTATTTTTTTTAACATTATTATTATTTTTCTGGACAGCCTGCACATAGATAAATTAACCGCTGTGTAATAATAATGATAATATTGTAAAAAGCGAACAGTTTGGGTATAATTTATTATTTATGCGGGAGTATGCATGTATTACTCATAAATCGATCCACATTCCGATTTTATACCCTGAACACAAGGATAAGCATATTGAGTATAATGGCTTTGTGCAAAATTCCAGTAAAAATCGCGCTTTCAATTTTGTAATGCAGTATTAATAAAGCGCTTAATACAAGACTTTTGATGTATTGCATATGAAAATCGGTCTAATATTGGCGAAGTTATGGCAATCGAAAGTTTTGAGCAACTTCCAATGTCGATTATTGGTCACAAAAATATGGCATAAAAATCGAGTAAAAATTTAGTTTCTTGATTTAAATGCAGTTTTAATTAAGAGCAATACAAGACTTTTGGTGTGTTACATTTGAATATCGGTATAATATTGGCGAAGTTATGGCACTCGGAACGTCTGTTCTACTCCCAAGTCGACAGAATGTCGATTATTGGTCACACAAATATGACATGAAAATCGGCTAAAAATTAAGTTTCTAGATTTAAATGCAGTTTTAATTAAGAGCTCAATACAATACTTTTGGTGTATTGCATATGAAAATCGGGTTAAAAATGATGAAGTTACGACAATTGGAAGTTTTGTTCATCTTCCAAGTCGATTTTTGGTCACAAACTTTTGGGATGGGTGCAGAGTATCTCCTATTCGACATCTTGCGACTGGCGCATTCTTATCAGTTCTTTTTTTATTAATTTTTTTTTTTCAATGTTTATGTATGAACTTTGTTAAATAACTTAATGCTGTTGTTACAAATAAAACGAGAAAAAAAACCCAACCAATGCGGCGATAATATATCAGCATTAACAGCGCCATCCAGACCGCATTTTAAAAATCATATAAAACACACACACACAATAAATACTATAAGTAAAATAAAACATTAAAATGTACACAAATTAGTCGAATAATAAATGGACTCGCTGCACACACACTCAAATATGCCACAAAATTTGTAAACATTTAATGCTAATTTCATTTAAATGCAATTAAGTCGAGTGCATAATTATTGTTGTTGCCTCCGCTCAATGCATCCCAATTTATTTATTTACTTTTTATATACATCGCCCGCTATATAGGGGTATAATAATTTGATGACTCAACTTTCAATCGAGTTTGGAGAAGCAATTCCAGTACGACTTAAAATATTTTTATGAGAATTTTCATGAACTCAATACTTAACTAAAGGGTATTCAATGTTCGGCTTGTAGTGTTTGCTTGTTTTGATTTATTTGTGCTCGTTGTTGGATTAAAATAAATTTTTGATTTTAGATTTCCAAGAACAAACAATATTTGATTGTGAATTTGAATTCAGTATGTGTTTTGCCTTTCGCCGCTTAATTGAAACATTGATTCAATTAGCTAAACGAATTGCCTCGGCTGCGATTTTGTGGCCATAACTGTGGCACTTAAAAGTGTATATGTGTATGTGTGCATCACAATTATATCAACGAGTGGTCTAAACGCATTTATTAATCCATTTTTGGGAATGGTGTGAAAATTACAATAAATAAATTTTAAAATGGGACTAGACAAGCCCTGGAAGTTTTGAATTCTATTCCCCGACGTTGCCAAAGCTATAAAATCCACGCCTCCACAAGCAGTGGCACTCTGGTTAAACAATTGAAGTCCAGGCAACGCCCTTTTGGCTTGCCCCAAACGCCCCCACACAAAATGTACAATGGTAGAATAGAAATAACACACTCTCGCCTCTGTGAATGACTTTTGTGTGGTTCTATTGTTTTTCATACATTCTGAGCAAAAAGAAATACTAGGAAATTTCTATCCGTAGCGGCAGCAGCAGCAGCAGCTCGTATACGCATTATCAGCCGCATAATAAGCTGGTCCCACGGCCACGTGCATTATTTATTTATTTAAAAATGCCGCATGGCCACAGCTCAATTATGCTGCAACCATTGTAGAAAACGGTAGGGGGAGGAGGGGCTGAAAATGTCTGTGTGGGTAGTGGCATGCCTGCCTGGATAGCCTCCGACAGTCGGGCAACCTTTTTAGCCACTTTCGTTTTAATGTAATCAAATGAACGTGCCTGGCATTATACCACTGCCAATAAATTCCACGCGCCAAATAGACGAACATTGGCCGCTACTCATCCTATCGTTGCCCAAAGCTGCCCGCGGGATCGCGGCAACCACCCCACCTCTGCCCTTTTTATATTCGTGGCCGGTGGCAATAACAACAAGAGCAACAACAAACCATAACAATGAGCCACACTCTTCGATGGCTTTTCTTTTGGATACGTGTGAAATTGAAAAATGCTCGAGAGTAGCCAAAAACCGCAGGACCAAGACGAAGTGGGTCTGCTCTCCTTTGCTTCGTTTCGGTTGTGTTCCGCGCTGTCCTGTTCTGGCCTGGCTTGGCATAATTGAAAGGGACAACACGTCGAGGCAAGGCTATTAGGTTCGCTGCTATCATTGCTCCTGGGACACAGCAGAAGCTCTCTCGAGTTAGAGCAGCAGAAGCAGCTAATGGATTTCGATCCATTCGCCTACACTCAGTGCACTTGCCGCATATTTACTTACACATTTATTTATTTATTTTTACTTAAGGCAGGTACTTTAAAATGTTGCCCATGCAAACAATGTTCAACAATATATAAAACATTGCAGACATTATCCAAACAACTCATCTAACTCCTGAGAATAACCCGCTAAGTCCACCTTCGAACAAAAATATGCAAAACAGCTGTGAAAATATTTGATATTTTATATTTATTTTGCGACACTTGATAAGAGCTATTGAGAGACGCATCATTGTTTCAAGCGCTTTTACTGACCTATGACAGTCCGCTGCTTCAATTTATTTTAAACACAACTTTCATCTGTTTCCTAACTTGGGAATTTCATGTGCTTACACTGCCCACGTTTGTTTTTAAAACATCGAGGTCCCAATGCGCTTCTGTTATCCAATGTTTCTGTTTGTTCCGTGCGTATTTTGTTGGTTGCATTTACGGCAGACGGTAATTCGCATTCCGCACATTTGCTTGGCCTACCACTCGACATAAGAGGTTTACAGCACTCAATAAAGTATTTATCCTTTAGCTCAAACCAGAGTCTAATGACTGCCTTGCATTTCTCCAAATCGTCTTTGTTGTTCTGCTTGCATGTTGGATACGCGAATAATCCGTTGATCAACAGATATAAATATATACCCACGCTCAGTTTCATGCTAACGACAATCACTCCGCTGTTGTTTGCGTTAAAAGTCGCACTGATTTCATGAATACTTAAATTCTTCCATAAGAAAGCAAAAACCACTGAGCAAGAGTGGCATCGAGAGCGCAAAAAAAAGCCGGCGCTCAGCATGCTTGATATTTGTTATTAATAAATGTATTTCGTGGAAAGCTTTGATTAAAATGTGTTCATAGAGCACAGCAGAAGTAATGCATATTTCTCATTTCATTAAGCATTATCAGAATATTAAATCCTTGTGAAATAAAACAAATGACTAAACTTACCTTGTGCTATTAGGTAATATTTAATTATAGGTCATATTTTTAGATTTAATATTCCCGCAAAGTTCACCTTTGAACAAAAGTATACAAAAATGCTGTGAAAATATTTGATATTTTATATTTATTTGTCGACACTAGTTAAGAGCTATTAAGAGACGCATTATTGTTTCAAGCGCTTTTACTGACCTATGACAGTCCGCTGTTTCAACTTGTTTTAAAAACAACTTTCATCTGTTTCCTAACCTCGGAATATCATGGGCTTACAATGCCCACGTTTGTCTTTAAAACATCGAGCTCTCAATGCTCTCTCAACCGGTGTTTTTGTTGAGTTTGTTAAGTTGAGTTCACCCGGTGTTTCTGTTTGTTCCGTGCATATTTTTTTGGTTGCTTTGTTGACAGACGGTAATTCGCATTCCGGACATTTGCTTAGCCTACCACTCGACATAAGAGGTTTACAGCATTCAATAAAGTATTTATCCTTTAGCTCAAACCAGAGTCTAATGACTGCCTTGCATTTCTCCAAATCGTCTTTGTTGTTCTGCTTGCATGTTGGATACGCGAATAATCCGTTGATCAACAGATATAAATATATACCCACGCTCAGTTTCATGCTAACGACAATCACTCCGCTGTTGTTTGCGTTAAAAGTCACACTGATTTCATAAATACTTAAATTCTTCCGTAAGAAAGCAAAAACCACTGAGCAAGAGTGGCATCGAGAGCGCAAAAAAAGAGCCGGCGCTCAGCATGCTTGATAATCGTTTTTAATAAATGTATTTCGTGGAAAGCTTTGATTAAAATGTGTTCATAGAGCACAGCAGAAGTAATGTATATTACTCATTTCATTAAGCATTATCAGAATATTAAATCCTTGCGAAAAAAAAACAAATGACTAAACTTACCTTGTGCTATTAGGTAATATTTAATTATAGGTCATATTTTTAGATTTAATATTCCCGCAAAGTTCACCTTTGAACGAAAGTATACAAAAATGCTGTGAAAATATTTGATATTTTATATTTATTTGTCGACACTAGTTAAGAGCTATTGAGAGACGCATTATTGTTTCAAGCGCTTTTACTGACCTATGACAGTCCGCTGTTGCAATTTGTTTTTAACACAACTAATTATCGTTTTCTTTCTTTTGTTTCCTTAAGAATGTCATGCGCTCACAGACCCCAAAATTTTTTTTAGTACATCGAGGTGCCAATGCGCTTCTGTAAACCGATGTTTCTGTCTGTTCCGGAAATATTATGTTGGTTGCATTTATGGCAGATGGTAATTCGCATTCTGCACATTTGCTTGGCCTACCACTCGACATAAACGATTTACAGCACTCTTTAAAGAATTCATCCTTTAGCTCCAACCAGCGTCTAGTGACTGCTTGGCATTTCTCCAAATCGTTGTTCGGCTCGCATATTGGATACGCGAATAATCCGTTGATCAACAGGCATAAAAATATCCCCACGCTCAGATTCATGCTATCGACAAACACTCCGCTGTTGTTGGCGTTAAAAGTCGCACTGATTTCATGAATACTTAAATTCTTCCGTAAGAAAGCAAAACCACTGTGCAAGAGTGGCTTCGAGAACGAAAAAGGGAGCCGGCCCGCAGCATGCTTGATATTGGTTGTAAATAAATGTATTTCGTGGAAAACTTTGATTAAAATGTGTTCATAAAGCACAGCGGATAAAATGTATATTACTCATTCTATTAAGCATTATCTGAATATTAAATACTTGCGAAACAAACAAATGACTAAACTTACCTTGTGCTATTAGGTAATTAAATTATATTTGATTATAGGTCATATTTTAGATTTAATATTCTATAGAAAAGTGTGTTTGCTGGATAATCAATATTGTAACACATTTGACATTGTATACAAAATATTTTTTCATTTTCTGTTTGTAGCTCTCAATTGAATCCTGATGCACGTGCGCTGGCATCAAGCCCAATACAATTCTACGGCAACATAGTAAGGGCTCCCAAAGGGTGCAAACCAGTCGTTTCGAGACCTTCACCTGCCACCACCCACGGATTCCCCATGCATAGTCTTAAGGGTTGCAGGGAGCGGGGTGCGGGGGCCCAATGGGTTTTTCTTGTTCTTGTTCTCATTCATAATAATTTTTATTATGGGTCATCGGCCATTTGTTTAACGCACAAAACATACACACATACACAAATGGTATAGCTGCCTGCGGGTCCAAGCAAGCAAAGCCCATTTCATTCGGCACATCTATTAGACCAAATGTATTCCGGCACAGAACCTTTTTATTCTACCCTGTTGCCATTGAGAGAGTATAAAAGGGTTTAACAAAGTCACTTTGAATGTTTGCAACAGTTGAAAAACACAGCAGCACAGTAAGCTTTTCAATACTGAGTATCTGCTAGTCAATCAGTCTGTATTATCTCTTTATATAGTATATAGTTTTTGCTTTGCTGTGATGCTGGTAATATAATATTTCGATGCTTTTTATACTTTTTATTTTGCATATTTGCGTATTATTTGTTTTATTTATGGGACTATGGCGCTGATAAATGGCTCGGCCCTGTCCCGTGTTCGACGCCCTATCAACGTGTTGATGTGATTTTTTTTCCTATGCAAATTATTTAGAGGCAGCCGGACACCGAGATCGATGTGGGTTGCAAATTGATAGATAGACGTGCTGCCGGCGCCCGACAGTGTCTCAGGCTCAGCAGCTGCATGATACGGCAGAATTATTAGGCCTAATGGCTTGGCTAAGTGTTTACTCGGGGTGTGGTGTGGTATGCTGTGAGTGGCACTTTTGATTTGAGGCAGTGCCAGCTGCTGCTAACTAATGCATTTAATTAACACTCTAACCAAATGCAATTGATTGGAGCCTGCAGGCAATTGCAACACCCCACACAGCTTGACTTCTTAATCCCCACAGCATTTAAAATGTAATTTAAGCCTGGACAGCACTGCACAGGACAACCGCTTGTTTTTGGCCCAGAGCAATGCACAGCAAAATGCACATTGCATGCAAAAGTGCCCTTTTAAATATTGTTGAACAAATTCAAGCGAATTTATTGGTTGGCCATTCAATGTTTGCTATTGTGTAATTCGAAATGTTAAAGTGACATCGTCAGCTTGTTTACATTTGTATTCGAAAAACTTGCTGAACTCGCTTCCTTTCTAGCCCTACTTTAACAGTTCTTTATTATTTGGATTATCAGCTTGCAATGGCTTTAAGCAGTTAGCCTTCTTATCTAATCAATGTGTGCTAAAGCAACTTCTGTTGTCCACTGTATCTGTATGTTTGTCTGTGTGGCCAAAGTGATTGACCTAGATACTAACATAAATACGCCATCATTCATCACTGTCCAATAAGCCAGAGTGTTTCTTGCTCGGTGTCTGCACTCAACCCAACTCTTGGCGCAGAGCTAGCTCAGCATCCCAGTTGGCGACTACCAAACGCACAGTAAGGACATCATTATAGTGGCTCAGCTTGCCGATCATTTTTAATTATGTGGACCTCGCTAGCAAGCATGCACTTTGTTTATAACTAGTTTCAAATACCCTGTAACTGGGTAAGAACCAAAGTGCATCTATTCGAATCATTGGAGTAGTAAGCTTGGCTAGTTAACAGATAGACTCTTTTCCCCTTTTTAAAATGCAGAGTATGTTAATATGTTATGAGCGCTAATAGAAATAAAAGCTAATGTAATTACAAACCGTTGCCTGTTTCATGCTGCTTTAGTCAATGTGGCAAGTACTACATGCATACACACTATACTTCAAAATGCAATTCAACAGCTTGTTGCAACTTCTGTTCTGCATTGCGCATACGACACGTTGTACAACGTACCTACTGCCAACTGGCAACTAGTAACTGGCAACTGCCGGCGGCTGCTTAAAAGCTTTGCATTAACTATTAAACGCAACTTATATTGCATAATGGGCGTCGTTACGTTACGTTACAACGTCGCAGCATTCAGTGCTGCTGCAGCAACAAATGCGAAACAAATAAAATGTACAGAGAGCACTGGAAATTGGTGTCAGCAAAGGACCCCAGGCCAGACACAACTACTCAACAACAAAACAGAATGCAAATAAAACTCGCGACTAATTTATGGGAATAAAAGCTACCCTTGCCACACCTATTGCTATTATTGTTGCTGCTGCTTGTGTTGTTGGCAGCAAAACGCTTTTATGATTTGTGTCAATAAATTTGAAGTCAATACAAACAAAAATAAAGAGAGAAAAAAGGAACAAATACTATGCTACGTTTTCGCTAAATAAATTTTTATTTATTTTAGCCCTTGCATTCAGCTAAAAGATGTGAGCCCAGGCAACAGCAGCTACCAGCTTGTTTGCTGTGCGCCATTTTAAAAAATTCATTCGTGGCACAAAACAAACAGCTTAGAATACATACACCGCCCACCCCACAAGCCCTGTGCCCCAAAAGGTGGCATATAGTTGCCAAGCAACGTGCGCAATGCTATAAAATGCAATCAGCTGCAAAGAAAATGGGTTTTGCTTCACCTGCTGCACCTGAATGTACACAGAGACGGGGGATAGGGGCAGAGGAGAGCCAGTAGCTGGCAGCACACACAGTGGCTCCTTGTGCTATGCCACTTGCCTGGCATAAATTAAGGGGCAGCAACAACAACAACTACAGACGCGAAGCATATGCCATGGCAGCATCGGACAGGACATGTTGCGGCAGCTCAGGAAGCCAAATATCCTTACGAATGCAGACGAGCGCATCCTTTGGGTAGGGACAGAGAGCTGACAACTTGTTGAAAATTACGATTATAAGTCACTTAATAGCAGCTTATGGTCCATCTAGATGAGCTATAATGCCATAACTGCCATACCTGATCACACATACTCGCCAAGTAACTATATTTTGTGAACAGCACGTACTTACACTTCAATATAAATGTATGTATGTATGTATGTATGTGTATTTTTTATGCATTTAAAGCAAATGCTTTAAGAGTTTAAAAAATATATGCAGCTGTGTAACCAACAACCAATTAAACTGTTTCGCGATTTAACATTTACTAATTGCTTGGCGATATAAACAAGTTCATTGCAATATCAATATTATCGTTTTCATTAGAATAGCTGTCGTCGATGCAATCACAGCAGGTTCATCAATTGCTTCGCAACACATTCAACCACAAAATGCATTTAATTAAAAAAAAAGCGCAAATAAACAACCAAAGATGTGGCATTGGAAATGCATTTGAATTCATTTCACTGTGCATCACTGTTCATCGCTGCCGAAATCCTTAAATGAATATTTTAAACGAAAGTTTCAATTGGTTTGCGTGGCTTTGAAACTGCCTGGACAGCTATTATTATTATAAAAGCAAGTAAGAAGGCTCTAGTTAAGAGATCTTGACTAGGAAATACCCTTTACCCAGACAGACAGATGGACATGGATTTATCGACGTGGCTGTTGATGATGATTAAGAATATATATGCTTTTTATGGTCTTAGATGCTTCCTTCTGTTTGATATAGAACCATCATACCCTTTTTTAACCATTTCATGGGTTAAGGGTATAAAAAAAAAGTGCAATTGCCTTTCATGTGCGCGATTTTTATGCATTTTGTGCATCGATAACGAAAGATTTTAATAAAGTCGCCTTTGTCATAGCGAACTTTATTAAAAACTCTGAGTGTCGTGTGTCACCCAGCTAATATTTTATTCATTTCGATTTTTCACGCGAGCCAATAAAAAAATATTTCTAGTCCATTCCATCCATCCGCCACCTCAATACCGATAGCGGCATTTTTTGCTATTGTATGAATTCGTTGAAGTGTGAAAATGGCTAAAAGTTATGCTATTGCCTTTTATTTTCTTTTTGGCACCACAAAAATCTGTGAATGATTTCATAAAAATAGCCAACAATAAAGTGACATTTTATGAATTTTTGATTTGATAATAAAACACTTTTAACTTCAAGTTGTTTATTGAGAATCAGGAAGCAAGAAAGTAAAAGTATAAAAATAAATAATTAAATTTTCGCGCAACTTTAACTATTTTGAAAAGATTGAACGTATGATACTTAGGGCCAAAGTTACTACCTTGACTTGATAGCAAAACAAATTTCCGCGCTTTTCGTTGCTGTAGCTGACAACTGCTTTGCCATAGGCAGCTGCCAGTCAAAAGTTTATAAGCGTCGTCAACGCTATCGTTTTTCCTTTGACTCTGCATACGATTATTACACACACCGCACACACACACACACACATACATGGACAAATAGTTAGACAGATAGACAGACCTCAAAGTTTTTGGCCCGAAAAAGTTGGCAGCGAATGCCGAAAACTTTTTAAGTAAACGCACAGCAGAAGGCGAAAATGACGGCGGCTTAAATCCAGCCACAGATCACAGGCCACAAAAACTAAGAATCAAACTTTAACTTAATGAAAATGCAATATTTGTCTTAACAGGAAAGAGCAGCTCCAACTATTGTACTCGCCGACGATTTATTACTCTAACAGCAGCATTAACTAAACGACGATCTAACTTGTTTCCCTTACTCTTTAACAAAATGTAAGAAACTTTATGTGAAAAGAGAGTGTTTAGTGCATCACAAAGTTGCAATGCCCGAAAAAAAAAGAGAATGTAAGCTTTTTACAGGCTGCCTCTAATATATGCATCAGTGCTGCCAGAATCTCCAAAGCAAAAATTGCTAGATTTGGTAAAAAAAAGTTGCTAAAAATTTTGAAAAAATTCCCACAAGTTCAATTTTCTTTTTGTGAGCCTCTACCGCTTTGAAGTAGCTAAAATCCAATACAATGTCGGCATTTTTTTGTTTGTTTAGTAATATTAAAACAATCATGAAACAGCAAACATAAAAGTAGTATGTAAGATGTTTATCGATAAGTATCGACTGTTGCATTGCGCTGTGTGTAAAAATAGTGGCAATAATTTTTAAAATATTTAAAAGCTTTGAAAACTTGCTTTAGATGTGAAAAAGTTACAAATATGTTAAAAAAAAGTCCTAAAAATAGCAATTTTAAAATAAAATAAAATAAAATAAAAATATTTTTGCAACAAGCCTCTTATAATTCCCAACTGGTTCTTGCTTCAAAGAAGGGTACTTAGGCCTGCCTGCGCTTATTTCAGACGTCTGTGACTCGCCTCAGTGTTAGTGTTTATCTCAAGCAGTGTCTCTATCTCTTTCTCTCTCTTGGAATTTGTCTCACTCCAAATCATTTTCTCTCTCTCACTCAGAATCTGTCTCTTGGAATTTGTCTCTCTCTCTCTTTCTCTCACTCGGAATCTCTATCTCTCTCTCACTCAAATTTATCTCTCTCACTCAAATCTATCTCTCTCTCACTCAAATCTGTCTCGCTCTCTCTCTCACTCAAATCTCTCTCTCTCTCTCTCACTCAAATCTCTCTCTCTCTCTCTCTCACTCAAATCTCTCTCTCTCTCTCTCTCACTCAAATCTCTCTCTCTCTCTCTCTCACTCAAATCTCTCTCTCTCTCTCTCACTAAGAATCTCTCTCTCTCACTAAGAATCTCTCTCTCTCTCTCTCACTAAGAATCTCTCTCTCCCACTTGGAATCTCTCTCTCACTCAGAATCTCTCTCTAACTCAGAATATCTTCCTCTCTCTCACTCAGAATCTCTCTTTCTCTCACTGAGAATCGATTAATCTTAAGATTAAGATTAATCTTTTTTCTCTATCTCTTACTTAGTATCTCTCCCTCTCTCTTAGAATCTCTCTCTCTCTCTTAGAATCTCTCTCTCTCTCTCTCTTAGAATCTCTTTCTCTGTCTCTCAGAATCTCTCTCTCTCTCTCTCACTCAGAATCTCACTCTCTCTCTTGCAAATTTTTTGAAAAGTTGCCAGATCTAGCAACTTAAATGCTAAACTGGCAGCACTGATACGCATTGAGCAACAAATCAGATTCAAGCGAGGCATGTTGATTCTGGAATTGAAACAAAGCAATCTAGAGCTTTACACAGAATTTTATTTAACATATTTTCCAATTTTAAATTCAGCAATAAGTAAAAACAAACACAACTCCAATGGCCCCCAAGCGCCGTGCGCCCAAAAAACCCAAAAGCATTTTAAAACGCAAGAAATCAAAATGTGCTAAGAAAGTAAGATTTAATGTACCACGAAGACTTTATGAACTTGACTCATGTGAGATGTTGCGTTTTAACTCTGCCTTGGATGCAGCTGCAAACCTACGACGTGCAACATGCAGCAAAGCCTGTAATCTGAATACCAAGAAGTCGGACTGCGAATCGAATAACTTGCCGGATTGCCCCAACGAGTTGATTGAAAATCCCTTTGGCTGCAGGATCATTGCTGCGGCATTGATTTTACTTGGCTTTTTCAGTGGTGTCAACTCAAGCAGCGATGAGGAGAGCAACTGCGAATCCTAAGCTCAAACAATTTGAAAAATTTTAACATCTACGTATTTTTGTGAAGACGTTAACGCCTCTAGAAATTATGCAAGATAATTTGTTGCAAGTTAAATTATAATAAACGAAGAAAAATAAGAAACCAAGAGCATTAAAGCCTTTTTCCCCACTCGTGCAAGCAGCCACATTAACAAAGTTCGCATAATTTAGACGCACGAAACTTTAGTCGGAGATTTTTTTATGCGTCTCGTTGCACGTAAATTTGGGGGTTTTGCTCGTTATGTGTCTGGCTTTGTGTGCGTGCAAGTATGTGTGTATGTGTGTGTGTGTGTGCTAGGTAGAGGGATGCGCAGATAATCCAAATCTCATTACGCGAAAGTCGTACTTAAGATTAAAAATAATTATTGCAATTTTTGTGCCGCGGCGCGGCATCACGTAGCCTTCGTGTATATACGTGTGTGTGTGTAAGTGTGTGTGTGTGTGCCCAGCTCGGCCCTAGGCTGCAACATAGCGAAGAGGTGGATATGGGCGTGGCAGGGAAGGTTGCCATAAGTCGGTTGAAGAAAAAAAGTGAAAATTCAATTAGAATGCGGCAACTTCATGCGAGCGAGCTTCCCTGCCTGCCTGCCTGCCTGCCTGCCATGAGGCTCTAACTGTCTGCTCCCCTGCCCCGTTTCGCCTTCTCATTGCCCTTCAGCCTGTGGCACGGTATGTGCTAAAAATGCAATGGCGACAAGTTACAGGTAGCACAAGCACAAACAGCGGCAACAGCAGCCAGCCAAACGATGCGGCGTATAATCCTTTTGCCAGTCAGCCCCGCCCGCCCCTCCCATGCAGCCAGGCAACCACAATAATTTGATTTTACTTTGCTTTAACTTCATGAAAAAAGTTTCAAGTTTTTTCACACACACACACAGACACACATCGGAACACACGTGTTAACGGCTTTTTTTTTGCCATCGCACTGATAAAGTTTTTAATTTTGCAGCTGAAACTCATTTAGCGCAATGAAAGTTCTTCAGCACTGAAATCTGATACGTGTTTTAGAATGTGTCTGCCGCATATTAAATGTGCTTTGGCAGCTTTAAAGCGTTTCCGTTGAGTGTTGCAGTAATGCTCAGTGTGTTGTATAATAATAATAATATACAGTCTTTACTGACTTGGCTGGGCTTGGCTTGGGGCGACCATAGCCAAGTTAAAACACCAACCAACCAACTCAAACTTTGGCCAAACAATTTTCCAAAAAATGTGCCGCGAACTGGAAAAATACACAATCTCCAAATTCATCTTCATTACGAAAATGCATTCAAATGAGTTTCGGCAAGCGCAGAGCGCAAACTTTTACAAGCGTCCCCCCCTTGGCTGGCTTCAGGGCACAAACGGCAAGGAGCTGACAAGGGGTGAAGCTAGCAGGCTGGCAGTCATAACAACAAAATAGACTGAAGCCAAGGCGAAAAGAATTTGCTATGAGCACAACGCTTTTTTGCCAAATTAAATAAAAAATTTTCATATACTTTAAATAGAATAATATTTGATTGGCTTTACCCAAATATTTGGACTACATTTTTAAAAGGATTGCCATCATCATCATCAGCTATAGCTGTTAGCCATTTGCAAGCTAGTCGTGCGTTGTGTTCATTAGCATAAGTCACTGGGAAGCATGTCATTTAACAGTTTGAGAGCCATAAACTAAACGTTGGTGACACATAAACTATGCCCAATTACATACTAGTAAGAACTATTGTAGTACGCAACGAAGAGGTAGTAAGCAGCCATCAATTAGACAGCTCGTATTCGCCTGCCACAGGCACAATGGAAACAGCAATGGCTTATTAATAATTCAGGCCGACAAGCGAAGGGTGGTGGCAATGGTGCCAAGGGCCAAGAAAGCAAGAAGGCAAGCAGCCAATCGGAGAAACCAACTCATTTGTCACACTGAAATTTATTAAAATGATTATCTCGTACATACATTTCGCACGGAATGCGTAATTTCTGTCAGTTGATGGGCCAAAAGCCGCCCACTTACTATGTGTCTCTCCTTTTGTTTTTTTCTTATTAGAGGCAGCTCCCTCTGCTCCTCTGGAACAAGACAACAGCTTTTGGCATTGGTTGCCCGATAAGCCTGAAGGTTATGTGGTTTTTATATCCTTTGCACCAGACACATACAATATAAGGTATACTAATTTGTGGCATAAGTCAGCTGGATAGTAGAATAAATATAATAACTATTCTACAGGGTATTTTGTAGTCTTGCAAGCTTAATTACATCTCCCACTTGTTGTCCTCAAGGCCCTCCCTTCAGCTTGGGCATAGTTTAATTGTAGCGCGTGTCGGACCTTGTCTAGTGCGAAGAGGGGGGAGTTGATGTTGATGTTGAGGTTGAGGTAAGGGCAATTAGTTCAACTGCGCCCTGGGGAATTGCGATAATTAAAATGCTGCTGTATGCCGCAATATTTTTTAGCTGCCATATCCGACTAATCAGATTGCTCCTATTTCAAACAACATGCCAACCTTTCCTTATGCCATATCCTGCAAGCACACACACACAGACACACACACATACAAGGAGACAGAGTGCGCTTGGTAAGTCAACATTTGCGTTTAATTTTATGGTAAAAAGCACTTTAATTTAGTTGCCAAAGCCATCGAGCAGCCATCAACAGCCATTCCTCTAATCCTATTAATTCAAATTCAAAGCGAATACCAAATTGGTTGCCTTCCGGCTTCGAATATATATATTTTATTTTTCGCAACTATTTTATGGACGTTTCGTGCGATGCGGCATCTTTTGTGCGAAAGTCCTTTTCGAAAGGAGAAATCGGAAAACTAGTTGCAACTGCCCCCTGAAGCAATCAAATCCGGCCAGTTGCAGATTGAATGCGTTTTCGTTGAGTGTTTGATTTCGATTATTACGAATCACTTTCAATTTCCCATTCGAAAGGCAGTCAGTATTTTTTTTGCTTTCACTAAAAATTCAATTTCAAGCTTGAGTATTTAAAGCTTTCCCAATATTCGAAATCACAATATTATTGTGGAAAATTGTTTGCAATTTTCACATATGGATTTACTGCTTTGCCCCTTTTACTTACAATAACTTTTTGTCAATTGCTTGCGTTGCGCATTATGCAAATTTTTAAACTATGTACAAGAAAACTTTGACGGATGTTTTCTTTGTTTTCCTCTGATCCGCCAGCTGGCAACGACGCGTCATAGGCCCGCTGTAAATTGTGAAAAATGAAAATCCCCGCAAAAGTCACCAAAGAAAATGTTTGCTTTCGGGAAACAGCGCGAAAAAAAAGTTGCGTTCTGACAGTCGGGCACATGTGTGTGTGTGTGTACATCTTGAAAGGCAAGTTTGGAGCCTTGGGCAAATAGGAGGATGCAGCGAAAGGCGGAAGTAAGATAAACATGAACATACGTATGACAATTTTCATTTTATTTGATATATTCGAAGACTTACTTAGTTTAGTGCAATGATTCGCTTCGTATAAAGTGTAGAAAAGTGAGCACAGCTATCGTTAGGACTAAGCTACATAATCATTATTCGTATTCGTATATGTATATGACAATATGGTATAATATGCAAGAAATAATTCATGTTTATGCAATATATTTATATATATGTGTAGATCGTTTCATACTTAAAACAGTATTCAAATATTTTGGCCAAATTGTGTTTTTCCTTCTTCTTTTTGTCAGACAAACAGCAATCAAGTATAACAGAAACAAATGGCATACAGTTTGAGATGCATAGGGCTAGAGCACCCTGTACAAAGAGAGTCTATAAACTAATAATAATAATAATAATATACATATAGAGTTTAATTCATATTATGACAAATTCAATAAATACTTTGTGACTAACTCAAATTCGTTGGTATGTGTATATGTATGTATGTGTGTATGCTATTTGGTTTTACTGTGTGTTTTCTGTGTTTGTTTGTTGTTGTTGGTGTTGATGTGTGTATTTACAAATATAAATAAACGACAAACCTAACTAAAGTTTAACAAAGCATAAATGACAGAATAAATGTCTGTATATGTGTGTGTGTGCATTCACATCTATCAAAACTAACTTGACTACAAATACTACAACAAAATGATGGCCAACTTCCAAAAATTCCTCTTCACAATGTTATGCAGGAAACCCGTGAGTGTGTATATATACTGCTATATAAGTTAAGTTATCCTAAAAGTTGCAAAAAGTATTATCCATTTGGTTCACGTGTGGCAGCATCAAAAGAAAATTTCTCACTCTTCATCTCTCTCCCTCTCACACTCTAGATGAGTGGCGTGGGTGACAATGTGGCGCGTGTTGTTCTGGTTGGTGACTTTGTGGGTGTGGCGGCGCCGCTGCTGTTGCCACTGTTGCTGCTGCCACAGACCAAGCCGCTGCCATGCAGCCGAAATAGTTCACCAACCGTGATGGACACCTGGACGGCGCCTTTGCCCTCCAGTACATCGGCAGCGCAGCAAATTAGATTCTGTGTGTTAAGTAAAATAGATTTGAGTCATTATTAATAATTCAAGATGCGAAAGTAAAGTCATATCAAATCAACTTCAAAGTTATTCGATTCCCTTCATGCTTAACAGTTCAGCAGTCATTGTAGCATTGCCAATGGTACGTGTCCAGACTATGTAACAATGGCTGCCAAACTGTGCACATTGCATATATAGACAGAAACGCGTTTGCTTTACATTATTCAGATTTATAGAGTATATGTATGTATATTTTTGACATTTTTTTTGCACATTGTTGTTGTTTTGATTACTGTTTACAATAAATGTAATAGTAGTTCGTTTGGTTTTCGAATAATAAATGACTTAAAGCACTGGATGTGTGCTTCACTGTACTATATGTATGTATATACGTTTTTTTGCTTAATATAAATGCAACTTTGCTTGTTGTTTGGCTTCATTCTATCAAATGTTGTTTTGATTGTTTTTCATTTCGTTTACAGTGTTCAAAAGTTCTTAGTTTAGAGCATAAATACGTTTGTCTTTGCTAAATGTTGTTTATAAAAATTATTGACTTAATTTATATATATATATATTTTCTTTTAGCTGCCTGAATGTTGTTCTCTCTTTTTCTCTTTTTTTTTTTGTTAGACAAAATATAAATATGTGTATATATGGTGTTTGTTTTGTTTTTTTTTTTTAGTTAAGTACTAGATAAATATGTATTTATAGCTATGCAAAATGTTTGAGTGTGTGCGTGTTGTTGTTACAGTTTCTGTTTCTTTTAGAAATTTGATTAGGTTTTCATCGAGAGTTCGTTAAGTACTTATGCAGTATAATTATAGATACAATCTAAAGCAAATAATATATATGTATGTAGTATATGTGTAGTATGTAGGAATGTAATTTATAGTTTTGTTCTCTTTAAATAGTTATAAATAATACAATTATAGTCATTGGGATGAGTAGCGCTTAGCTTAGATGTTTCTTTGACAAATGCGTCGAAAAGGTTTGGTAAATATGTGTAAGTGTGTTTGTGTGTGTATATATACTGTATATAGACTGTTAAAAGTGTACAGTCAAAGGCACTATTTGTTTTGTCATTTCTTGATGAGAATTGTGTGCGTGTCGATATAAGATTGTTCAAGTATTGTGCGCTATTGCTTGTCATCTCTATTTAACTATTTTCACTATATTACTGTGTCCCTGCTTTAGTAAAAAACCCCGTTTCTGTCATTCCAGCTGACCTCAAATGCATTGCATTCTAACAATCCGTAAGTAATTATTAAACTTTATGTGAGATTCCTAACTATTATGCTCTCTCTCTCTACTCTTAGTTCAACTAACAAATGGAACTCAAAGCAACTTTCTAGTTCGTTGTAATCTAACATTACATCTGTAATTTTTTGTAGTGTATATATATTTAATATGTATATGTTATATGTTATTGAAAGCGTATATATTTTCAAAATAGAAATACTTGTAAACTGGGGCATATGAAAGTGATGTATGTAATGAATGTAGTATACATATGAATATGAATAAATCTCACATGATAGCATATACACATTAAGGGAATACCCCTATAGCATGTGTTGCAGTACAAAGTCTTTGGGTTGTATATCAAATTAGTGGGTTTTACAACTATGTTTTTGTTTGAATATTTAGTAGCACTAAACAAAAAGCAGCCTCAATAACTCACAACTACACAAAAGAGTTAAATGTTGTATGTCTGATTAGTACAAGCGCAATATAAGCTGCCTTCTAACTTAAGTCTTAATAACTATTGGCAATACATAAAGGCAGTAAAAGCTACTATATAGCTACAATTGCTAGCCAGGCAATGGAAACAATACCAGCCAGAGGAAGGTGACTATGAAGACGCACGACAAGATGATGGTAAGCGTATGAGAATCGTGTTTCAGCAACGAAGTGCCAGCTTCATGTTGCTTCTTCAGCTGCTCCAGTTTATGCTGCGGCGTCTGTTGCTGTTGATCGTCAATGCGATAGATGCTAAATACCTCCAGTTGTGGCTTCTGCTCAAAGAATTCGATGCGTTTGGCAAGCGGCTTCATTGCTGGCAGCTCTGTCGTTGAGTTCAAGTCCTCCTTCTGTTGCTTCTCGTCAATAAGGTGATAGTGACCAGCCGGTCCAGCGGCGGCCACATCATGTTCGTTCTCAACAATTGTCTGCAGCGTGTTGCGATTGTTGTTGTTCACTTGAAAACTGCCGTGCTGGCCGTGTGCGCTCAATAGATTGTATTTGATCTTTTCATACGTCTTCATTTTGGCCGTGCGCAGCAGTTGACCCACTGCACCCAGTTGTTGTTGCTGCTGATGTTGCTGCTGATGATGCTGCTGCTGTTGTTCTGTTGCTACTAACACATCATCAGAGGACATATGCGCTTCCTTGCCTTGCTTGTTGATAAACTCACAATTCTCATACAAAACATTATCTAATTGCTGTCGCTGTTGCTGCAACATCTGTTGTTCTGGCTGTTTGGTGCAGGAGGAGGAGTTCTGTGCAGGGTTATGTTGCTGTTGCTGTTGCATTTGCTGCAACTTCAGCTGCAACTCTTCCTGCTGCTGCAGGTAGCGCATATGCTGATGATGTGGATTCGCATCCAGGGCAATCAGTGCGGCCACTGTGCGCAGTAGAGCAACTGCATTTGGCACTTGCCTACGGCCAGCAATATTACTTTCAATGTTGTTGTTGTTGTGGCTGCTGCTACAGTTGCTGCTGTTGTTATCTTTATCATCGACATAGACATCAGCGTCATAGTCATCGTCAGCGCGTGGATGTTCGCTTTGTTGTGGCACAACATCTGCACAGAAGCAAATCAACTCCTGCAACCAACACCAATAACAGATTTTATGCATCAACATCATGATTTTTTTTTTTTAGAGTGTATGTGTGTGGATAGTGGATATGGAGTATGGGATATAGATATTGGGACAATTAGAAGCTGTCTCTTAAATCTATGTGTTGTGTCTACAAAGCGACTAAAAAGCGTTAAGCGCATAAAAAGCATTTCAATTGCCCCATAACCAAATGATTGAAACTATAAGCTGATGTCTGTATAGGTTTCGGTACGTACCTCATCCACGCCAATGCGACGACATGCCTCCAAAAAGTTATCCACATTGCGTCGACAGCGTGCCATGGACAGCTTGTTCTACAAATGATAAGAAACATTAATATACAACTTAAACAAATGAGATAATAACTTACAACACCAGGCGATGGCACATGTATGCTGGCCACGGAACGCGGACGCACATAGTTGGCCAAATGGCAGAGTATGACGCCATCGGTGAGTGCCGATGCAATATCCTCAGGCAGCGTCATCTTCAGTCGCGTCTCAATAATCTACAAATGCAAAAGCTTTAATAAATGATTCTCAAACTGCAATTTCAATACTCACGCTTCGCAGCTGCGACATGAGTTCAGTCTCCTCGCGCTGACGATCGAATTCGCGTCGCATGGTGAAGCTTAGCTTCTCGGCAGGTATGTCATGATTCCAGGTGACGGTGCGATGTGTCTTTACGTTGCCCAGCTTACTGCTGGCACTCACTGGTGACTTGATCATTACGCTGCTGCCCGCAGCACCACCAGCAGCCCCGCTGCCATTGGACGTATTAAACTTATTGTTGCTGCCATTATTGTTGCTGTTGGTAAGCACACCAGCAACAGCAACAGCGCCGCCGCCGCCGTTCTTCATTGGACTGTGAGGCTTAACGTAGCCCACGCAATTGGCACCATTTGATTCAACTGCTGTTGCTGGTGATTTGAATGCTAGTGATGACATCAGTTCTGTGTTGCGTGATGGTATTACTTTTTGTATGGGTTTCTTTGGTATAACAACATCATCGATGCCATTGCCATTGTGGCCATTGCTGCTTGTTTGCTTCATGATGGACTTTGGCAGCGTGGCCGTGGAGCCGTTGGTAAGACGCGGCAGCTCCTCATCATTTGGACTGGCATTGTTGGCATTGGGATGCTTTTGCTTATAGACGCTGCTAATCTCCTGATTGCGCTGCTGCTTCAACGCATCCTTATACTCCCTGCAAGGTTACATATTATGTTTAATATATTATTTTTAATTACAAATTAGTATTAGTTACTTGTAGGTCTGTATGTTGTTGAGACTTTTGTTCAGCTTGCCATTGCTGCCATGCACGCTACGCTCCTGATGGTCCAGCATCAGATCATCATCCTGATCCGGCGACGAGCTGTTGCTCGAACTATTCGAATGCGCATAGCTTATGTGCGACGATGACTTGCAGGGCGATGCTGCAGGTGATATGCCTGCACTCAGCGTAAGACTCTCATCCACAATGGTGCTGGTGCTGGAGGTCAGCGATGCATCCATCATATCTGCGCTCAATGGCATCTGCTGATGCTGCTGCTGCGATGGCAGGGCACGTGGCAATGTGGCACAATGCAGTGGCGAGTCTGTCTTCGACTTGCCGGGCGCATCATGGGACCAGCGTTTGTCCAGTCCATCGCTGGTGCTATAGCCAGAGTCAATCTGATGCCTTGCGGCATGCCGCTGGCTCGTTGCCGTGTCCAGCATGTTGCCACTGGAATTGTGACGTGGCGCACGACGCAATGTCGTATATCCATCATAATTGCCACCTGCTCGCGAACCCTTCTCATCCTTGCTCGCCTGCGTCTCCAGAAACTTGAACACATGCACCAGACCACGCATGCAAAGCTACAAAGTAAGCAGAATTAGAATTGGAAGCCGAGATTATGTATTCGTTACTTACACTTGCTGGTGGCGAGGTGAGCGGATTGTTCTCCAGCTGTAGCTCGACCAGAGTGCTCATGTGTCGTATCTCCAGGGGAAGTCCAGCGATTCGATTGTTGCTCACATCCAGCGAGACCAGGCTCAGGCAGGTGACCTCACGTGGCAAATACAGCAGCTGATTGCTGCGCAGCGAGAGGGAGCGCAGGGTACGCAACTCGCCAAGACGCACGGGCAATGCTGTCAGCTGATTGTACGAGGCATCCAGATCGGTGAGCGTCTGATCCAAGCGACCCAGCTCATCGGGTAGCGTAGCCAAACGATTGTTGGACACGAGCAGCACTTGGAGCGGCAGAAAGCAGATCTCGCGTGGCAGAGAGCTCAGCTGATTGCTGCGCAGATCCAGATACGTTAGGGAGGACAGATGCTTAACGGATTCGGGTATGCTGCGTATGGTATTATGATACAGCATGAGGGTCTCCAGAAAGGCAAACGTAGTGATTTCCTCAGGCAGCTCACAGAATCTATTTCGGGACAGATCTGTAAAACGACAAGGGGAATGACATTAATTTTTCGAAGGCAAGGCAATCAAATGTAGGGTGGAGAAACGTAGGGTGTGAGAGAGTTTCGTTTGTTTGAGGCACGCATTCTGACTTGCGGCACGCCACAGTGGAGCGCATGACCTCAATATGCCGGCAATTTTACGATTTGCCCGCTCTTCACACACACCCCCCGGGGCTATGGCCATCAAGAGCACTGGGAAAGCGCCGTGGAATGGGCAATTAATTTACTAAATGAATTTGCATGCAAAATGAGAGAGAGCCCGAAAGTTGTAAAAGGGGGCAAACGAGCAGACAATGCGGCTAGCGGTGGCGACTCGAAAACAAACAAATTTATTGTGTACACCAAATTGTGCGTGTACAGAGGAGTGTGGGCGCACAATATGAGAATGAAGTAATTTTTGGGGTAAAGAGAGATTAATTTATGTGTGTGTGTGGGTGGGTGTGTGTGTGTGTGTGGCGTAGGTGCAGCAACAGTGTATAAAATATAAGTGTTGTCGAGGGTATTGGTTGTGATTACAGTTGGGGAATTGGGAGCTTATTTAACACTGGCTTACAGTTTATTAGGTAGAAAGTTTAAAAACTAACAGGAAACATATTTTTAATAGCGTTTTTTTTATAGACAGAAAGTAAAGTGCTTTCGACCTGGTTGAGTTTAATGTTTACTTAAGGTTTAACTAGCTTGGAAGCTCAACCTCACGAATGCCTCATAGATGAAGTGGCTCCGAACCAGTTCAGCGGTGGAACCAGTTGTTGCTGAGCATTTGGATATTGTGATCCATGCAACAGCTTATGCAACAACGCTCTTGAAAAGTAGGCGAGAGAGAAAAAGAGAGAAAAACCAGAAATGCGAATCCATCAGCCACTTTTGCAAAAGTACTCAGAAAACTTAACGTTAAAACTGGCTGACGACAGACGATGGCATTTGGTGTTGTTGTTGTTGTTGTTGGTGTACGCATATACATGAAGTAAGTGCTTAACGTATGTGTACAAACGTTGTTTATAGGCCAGTGAAGATTGCTTTATGCTTCCCTCAACAACAAAAGGCAAAGCATTACGATGGGGTGCGGCCTGGGTTAAATGCTCGCTATGGCTTCACATTAGCGTAGACCCTCGTGCACCGCCGCCTGCCCCTGCATGTTGCATGCGCGTATGCATGTATTAAGGAGACGACAGACAAAGGCGCGACGCTGAAGATGCCAATGTTGCCAGGCGGTTGAATAAACTTTGCCATGGCAACAGGATGTGTCAAGGACTGGCATCTGATGTCATTTTGTAATCACTTTTATCAGCAGTTCATAATGAATGCATGCAGAAGCTAAAGCGGAAATTGGATTTCCCGCATATTTCCCGAACAGCAGCTCTTAAGTGGAGCAATAACTTTGTGACCAGACTCAGACTACGGTTCCCCCCCTTCGGACACTGTAGTCAATTGGCTTTTAGCCAAAATTCGCAATGCGCAAAAAACGCAAAACTGCGATACAAACATACAAAAAATAAATCAAATTTGCGTTCGTTACAGTTTTTTGTTTTTATTGCGTCGCGACAACAAAATTGTGAATTGGATTGCAGTGGTGGTTGGCATCTATGTCACACACAACCACACCTGCACCACCACACAGCTCATAAATACTAAATGTACTCCCGACATTACTCATACGACCAGACGCCAAGGGAATGTAATGGAAAGGAATGATATTGGGATGAGAATCCATTTGATAGCGAAGGGCGACAGCGAAACGGAAGCAGCAACAAATTAAATTGATGGCGCTACATTCCACATGGTCCCACTTTTATTTTGGACCCCATGCCCAATTTTGGGGGCCATGAAAACATTTGGCACTCGTGACGCTTTGCCATTGATGGATTTATTGAAATTAATTTACTCAATTTTTACTACCGAAGACTCTTGATTGTTATGATGTTGACGATGATGATGATGATGATGATGTTGTTGTTGTTGGCACACGCTTGGAATTATGATTCACAATTGGAAACGAAGAGAAGTAATCAAGTTTCCCAAGTTTGGTAGCATGGATATGGATATGCAGTTGACAGAACTGACAGACAACTATATATGGTTAGATTGTAATAGATCGATGGATAGGAATACAAACATTAAGCAATCAGTGTTTAGTTTATGGACACATGAGGCAAAGTCTTCAACAATCTACGATCTTCCTGCAGCTAACTACTTGACACAAAACAGTTCCGAGCCGGTTTATGAAACTGGTTCACATAATGCCTAATGGCAATTATGTACAGTAAAACGAAAAATCAATAATGATCGTACATCTGGACTTATTTACATTTGTTCCATTTCTTGATTAAAATAGCAACATTTGCAACTGATGATGATTGTTCCCATGGTTTGAACTCTCATAGTGCTTATCGCGCTGAGTAAACTGGATTTGTAAATAGCTGTACGCAGCTGAGAACACAAACAAACCATACGGTATACCACTCCTCTCCCCTACCCCCACCTCTTCTTCAATCAATCTGAGAACCAATCAAAACAACAACAACAACAACCACATTGCTGCTGCTGTTGCAATCGCTTTGGAGTTGGAGGCGCTGCCGCCATCACAATCGATAGCACTTCATGTGGAAAATGAAGGCACCCCCCTTCTACTCTTTCTCACCACTTAAGAGTCACTCCATCCATAAACATTACTCACACACACACACATTCATACACAGTTTAGTGCTCTGCAATTTTTGCGCATATATTTCTCATTTAGCCATAACGTAAACGTGAAATAACAACAACAACAACAACACATTGTTGGCCAAGTGTAAACAAGCGTTAAAATAAATATTGAAACATTTCAAGCATAAACAATATCAATATTGTTGTTGTTGTTGCCGTTAATGATGAATTTTCTTGTCTTGCCTTGCAAGCATTTTCCAGCTGGAACAGCTGTGCCAAGAGTAAGGAATGCTACACACACACAGACACACACACCACGCGACTGGCTTATGTCTGGCGTGTGTGTGCTTGTTGTTGTTGCTCTTTATATTGTTTGCTGTTTGTTGTAAGCTGATACGAGACACAGTCATTCCAGTAGTTCTTCTTCTTTGTCAACGTTTACACGATGATCGATTGTTCACAAACAAAGAAACCTGATTTAACGGTCTGACCTAAGACAAGAAATGTAACATAGATAAGGAATTCGTTATCAGCATTCGAGCTTAATTTTGTGAAACAAATATATACAAGTATTATCATGATAAGCAAGGCATAAACATAGTTTATGGTATGTATGCTCGTCAATTAAACTATATAATTTTGTTGATGCCACAGTGTGTTGTTGCCACACATACATATACATACGTTGAGCTATTAAAACATTTTTGCTTACACTTACAAACTTAATGAATGCTCATTTCTGTGTCAAGTTTGCATTCGTTAAGCCCTCAATGCACAATATCCGATTCTAGATAACTCGACTACATTTTTCTATATATAGAAATGCCGTCAGCGAAAATAGAGACTTCAACCTTATAGATTGCAGTTTGTGGTACGTTTATCAACATTTTAAATAAACAAAATGCGTTCATATGCTTTAATTGCGGTATTCAACATTATTCAGTGTCATCTCTAGTTTCTTACTTATTCATCGTGTATGCAAAGCACGCAGCACAGTTTGAGAGTTACTGGGCGCGACCATATATGACGGCTTCGCTTCCTTTGCCGAGCAGCAGCAGCGACAAATAATCATAAAAGCTACAAAGCAAGCAGACGGCGGCTTTCAGATGTACACATTTAACAATAACAACGTGAACGGAAACTATCTTTGACAGATACACAACACGACAGTTGTCTTCCACTCCATTGAAAATTGTTTTGTTTGCCAACTCCACGACAAGAGAAACAACAACAACAACAGTAACAGCTACATATCTTGCTTAGTTGTGTTGGATACACACGGCAACACTGGCAGCCAGCATCAACAGCTGTAACTGTGCAGTGCGCAGCTGCCAGTGTTGTTACTGTTTTAGTGCTTCTGCTACTATTTTCATTGCTACTACTCTTTTTTTTCAACGCTAACCGCATCTGCTCCCTTTCTTATTGCATTGTTGTTTTGCAGCTGCAACTTGCGGCTTGCAATTATTTTAAACAATTTCCTGCACGTCGCATAGACTTGTGTTTCGTCGCAGCAGCTGCAGTTGCTCAATTTCAGGGTCTTTGTTTGATTTACGTGACATGCGTCTTAATCACGTGCTCAAAACTGCAGTGAAAATGAAATGACTTCAAAAAGGAGTAGCTAGGTACAAGAGGGAGGCGGGGCAAGTGTCTTAGCTCAACCGCAACAACAAATGGTTTTTGGCAACACGTTGACAGCCAGCGTCTGCCAAATTTATAAGTCTAGTACATACAGACATATATTCCCCCCCTTCCCTTGGACAACACTTTAACTTCCTTGAGGGTTGCTGGCAAAAGAAAAGAAAGCATGAAAAGGGCATGAAAAAAAAGTGCTTTATGGCTTTCATTGATTTCTTGGTTATACGAAACCCGCCCGCTTTTCAAGCCGGTGGTTAGGACACAAATAATGTTGCCACCTTTTGCAGCAAGTTTCTCCCCTTTTTCTTTCGTAGGGGGTTGCAGATTTATGTTGACTCTTTTTATGCTCTTCATCTTCTTGTTTACCTTTATTTGTACAATATTTTAGCAACAAGACCTGATCAGACTGAGGTGGGGGCACGTTGCGGAAGTCTATGTAGACATGATGATGATGTTCACACCAAAAGGGCTCAATGCTTTTAATTGCTAATTAGTCACGCCCACGCACACACACACACACATACATACAACGGTTGATGACTCAATTGTTTAGAAGGCGAAACGCATTGAACCACAAAGCAAAAAATAAACCAAAATTTAATTGGAAAATGCCGGAAGCAAAACTCAAGACTCAAGATTGCAATGCAGCTACATAAATAAACGTGATTATAAAAATGTTGAAAACTTTCTTATCATTAAGCAATAAATTCCGCACATTCATAGCCCATATGAAACACTACGAAAAGAGTAGTTAAAATAAGCAAACAGCTGAAAATCGATGCGGGACGTCTAGTAAACAGATGGTTTTATGCGCTTTGGGGGTGGTTGAGTGGGTGGAGTTCGGTTTTATTGTAGTTGAGTAGTTTATGGTGCATGTGTATTGGTTGCATTTTTCGGGCACACAACAAAAACGAAAGTTGGCTGAACTTGAAACGAAGCGGGAACGAATGGGAAATAAAACCCACCCGAAATGCCGAATAGTGCAGAATGCAAATGCGAAAACGAACAAAAAAAAAGAAAATAAACAGCTGCTGCTGTAATTACTGTCCTTGTCAGGAAATGGAAAACGAATGAGCGTGAGAGAGAGCAAGAGCGAGAGCGAGAACAAGTGCGTGCTAACGCAATAAAAAGTCATAAAACGTCTGCAGCTGGACACCAAAGGAGAGAGAGAAAAAGAGAGCGAGATAGAGGAAGAGAGCGGCATGCTGCTGCAAATTATTGATTTTTAGACAAACAAAAGGAGATGCTTAGCATGAACTGAATTCTGAGATGATAATGTAATATACCTGCAATAACGGTATCCGTTAGTCCGTATTTGGTGCCCGTTTTGGGAAAATCCTTAAGCTTGCGATTAGTCAGGATCAGTTCACCGCTAAAATGTGCCTCCTCCAGAATGCGTTCCAGCGACCGCGTCAGCTGTGAATGACCCAGCATGGGCGAGGAGCCCCCCACAGCGGCAGGCGAAGTGGTTGAGGCGATGAGACTGCTCCCTCCTCCTCCTCCTGCTCCTCCACCTCCCAAACCACCAATGCTGGCATTGTGTAGGCGCTTATAAACTGTCGCTGCCATGCTTGTGTGTATGTATGCTTTATGTGTGCGTATGTGGGCGTGGTAGCAGCGACGTCACGCACACAAACAAACAAACAACTAGCCAGACAGACAGACAGGCAAACAAACAAAACAACAGCTACAAACGTGCGAGACCTGTTAAATGCGTTGGCATTTTTGAACTGTGTGTGTTTGCAGCAGCAGCAGCTAAAAACTCATTGATAAGATTTCCAAGAATTAGATTTTCCTTTGAGGCTTCTTTCTGCGCTTCGCTTCTCTTCTTCTCTTTCACACACACACGCGAGCGCGCTCACACAAACACAAAACACCGAAAGCAAACGAAGCAGCTGCGTTAATCCAACCGCGCGCTACGAAATTAAAAAAATACTAAGAGGCCTGGCCAGCTGTGTGCCCAAACTGTGTTCTAAGGAAAATACTTTACACTCATCGTACTATCGATAGTTGGTATATTTATTAGCAAGTGGCAGCGCCGAACACATCGATATAAAAAGTCTTATCGATGGTAGTGTTGCAGCGACTTCTTACCACCACTAGTGCAACAACAAAAATTCCAACGCAGCCAAAACGAAAAGCAACGCCAAATTGGTGCTAATAAATTTAAAGTGAGCCTGCTTAAAATCGTGTTAATGTAAACGTGTAAGAGTTAAAGGCGTCATCGCGTTAACAGCACTTCGTTGTGCAACGTTATCTTATCTATATTTATCGGCTACGTTGTCGTGTTCGAATGTGTGTCAAGCAAAGCGGACGCTACAACAACTAAAACAACAGCAATTTACCGTTCATGCTCTTAATGCTCTGTGCGCGTTTTCCAACAACAACAACAGCAGCAAATAATAGATTCAATAAGTGGCAATATTTTGCTTGTGTGAGTGCGAGAGTGTGCCTATATAAAAGCTATTCATAATTTATTCAAGGTGTTAACGAGCTGGCAGCATCAGTTCCGCATATTTCAAATTATATAAAGAAGAGCGGTCACACCGTACAGCAGCAGCAACAACAACAAAGTGAAGTGAGAATTTTGTTTGGTTTTGAAGCAGCAGAAAAAAAAATCAGCTTCAATCAGCTGTTGCTTGTGTGCGCGCAAGCCGCCGAACGTGTGAGCGAGATAGCCTGCATGCGCGCCAAAACGTCACTTGGCCGCACAGTGTCTCGAAGTGCTGCGAAATACTCATGAAAATTAAATACTCAAACTATTTTGTTATTTTTAGCCAGTTTTAAGGTAAGTAAACAGCTTTTCAGCTTTATTAATAATCATATCCAACTCTTGGCAGTCTCCACTAGCCAAAATTATTTTATACCGTTAACAATTTTAATACGCGTGTGTGTGTCCCATAAAAGTTACTAAGTGAAAAGTGCAAAAAAAAAAAAATGAGTGAAACGACAGAAAACGTGGAATCTGCCACTGCGGCAGCAACATCTCCTCCAGCTGAAACGGGCACGGAAACGCCGTCCACAGTCTCAAAACTGAAGGCACCCAGTCGCTCCAACATACCAACGCCGGCATCATCTGCATCTTCTGTGACCGGCATGCCCACCAAGATGAAACCGCCCTCAAATTTCGGTTCGACTGGTTCGGTATCGAAAATTGGGCGACCCTGCTGTAATCACACAACCCCTAAATCCGGACCACCACCACGAGGTAAGTCGAAAAACTACTATTTATATATCTAGCTCGTAGGGGTATTTGGTATAGAAAATGTTGTGGGAAAAAGATTTCTCATCACTAAGATCGTAGGTCGGCCTGCAATTCCGGTTTTATCAAGCTTTAACTGCATACAGTTTGTATGTATGTGTGTGTGTGCAACACCCACTTGTGAACGGCTAATGCAGTTCCAGATCTAATCCGAAACGATGACGCACCCACACTGCACAGCAAACTTTCAAAAGAAAAGGCAACAAATTGCAATCCATTGAACTTGCAACAAATTGAGGCACAGCATCAACCTCAATTGTTTTGATTTGTAAACAAAGCAGACCACAAACAATGCAGATAAACAAAACAGACCAACATCGAATTGACAGCCGCCTTCACTCATAATTATATAAAGCTCGACTCTCAAAACATTATGGCCAATTAAATGAAACGCGGCTACCATTTAATTGAGCCGGGCTGTTCGCACTGAAGGCGTTTTACTCCACAATTCATTCACGTAATTGTGCCAAACCGCAAAATAAAGATCATAGATCGACCCATTAGCCCATATCCGTAGCGTACATGTTTATTTATACTCTCTACTACTATTATTACACCATATGTCAGATGATCGTGTGATATTCTGCTCGTGATATTCTTATTGAAAACTGAGACAAAGCTAACCGCAGCACTGGAAAGCTTTCCAATATAAACAAACAATTGTTTTTAGATTTTGTCTGGCTTCAAAAAAGTGAACATTTTTAAAGTACTTTTGAAATAAATCATTTGCGTTGCGTGTACCTGTCACTTATCTCCATCTCTCTCTCAGCACTCAATGTCAGACCCGCAGCCGGGCATCGTTCCATCATTCCCGAACTCTACCCGCGTGCGCTCTATGCGCTTATTGTAGCACTAATAATTGAATTTTGTGTTCTATCTTTCTTTCTCTTTCTGTCTGCCTGTCAGATGAGCTGATGACACATACGAATTTTGGTTTTTGTCAAGTTTTGCACTGCGCATTAGAAACACACACACACAGACACAGATCGACAGGTATGGGTGGTGCTGGCCCCCTTTTCGCATCTCGCATCTTGTCCCATCTATATTTGTTTTTGCACTTTCTCGTTTACGTTTTGTTTTCTAGTTAAGCTTATGTCATTTTATTGATCTTGATTGGACGGGAAACAAGCAAGCTCTCTGTGAGAACATGTGCTACAAAGCTGAAAGCTCATTTGTCTTGGGCTTAAGATAGGATCGTTTAAAGCTGTAAGCTTCTAATGGGTGGGTGCTTCTCTGATTACAATCATATATTTGAGTGAAACAAGAGCGCAATTGCGTTTACTTTTTTATATCTTTTTTTTGTCTTCCTGCGATAAGTACTAAAAGCTAAAAGCCAAAAGCAATTCAGTTTTCAGACACAGAAACCATTATAGAGGCGCCACGATCATCAATCAGTGCACGCACCCATTTCCAATATCAAACATTCAATAAAGTTCATGTTGATCGACGAGGAGATGCTCTTAGATTTTATTCATGCATATCACGAATCTACTATTTGAAGGGTGGCAACTCTAGCCTCGATCAATGCACCGCTTAATGTTTGCGAATAATATTTAAGTACGCAAAGTCCCGGCTACGAGTCAAATATTATAGTAAAAACAAAAGCAAAATTACTTTACGGTTTTTCTTGTCTGTCGTCGTTTATTCAATAAAAACACACACAGATACAATAACAGCCACACTACGCTACAAAGCTCGGTTCGTTTGTGCGCTCTCGCTCTCTCTCTTTGTATTAACGCTCTCGCAAAGCTCACAATCGCTGACTTCTCGCACGCTCTTTGCAAGTTTGCACAACTTGGGCTTTTCAGTAACTTCAACGACTTTTCGCGAGACGGACGTGTTTTTTGGAAAACAACGGTTAAATAAAGGCGAGCAACAGCTCTGGCCAGCATTGGCTCCAACTGAATAATACACCTATATACAACATCATACACAAGAAATCATAGCAATTCCAATTGGATAACTAAATTCGCTGTTGCAAATTAAAAAGAGGTGAATTTTGTGATAAGCGTGAATCAATTAACAATACAATGAACCCCCAAAAGACTTTTTAAAAAGTAAAAGTTGTGACCCTTTAATGCTTAAGTGATCGAAATAGTTGTTGTTGTTGCTGTTGGTGCTGCTATTGTGCATTGTTGTTGTCCTCTGTGCTGCCCTATAAGGCAAAAGTGCTGTGAAATTGTCCCGATCAGTTTCGGTTCATTTTCCATAAATGTTCACCTTGAGTTGGTTCTTATTCATTTCTTACTGAGAAAGTTGTTGCCTTTTTTTTATCTGTTTGCTTTTGAGCGCATAAATAAATAATAATTAATACGTATGCTACATTTCACAATAACGAAAACAAAAACAACAAAATGACAACATGACAGCAGTTTGTGTTTAATTTAAAAGTTTTATTTCATTATTGATAAGATAATTGCGAATGCCAACATTTAGTTACTGCTCCTTTTTGCTATCTGCACCCAGTTTTCAAAACAAATATCTTATCTTAAAGTCGCTAAGATTTTTTGTAGGCCTATTTTGTTGCCAAAATTAAATTTTATAGCATGTTGGGCGCACCTTACATATAGCTATGACTCCGGTGTTAACAATGCGCTTAAGAATTTCCCCACATCTGTTTTTAGAACAGATACTTTATACAGCTGTTGGTTTGGATTTGGAATGTTCTGGTTCTCTCTCTCTAGAATCGATTGCAATTGGCCGGCTTTTTTGTGTAGTTTTGTGTAATTAGGCCAATGCTCCTAGTCGCAGTCTGACTGTCTCCAGCATTGAGAATCACATGTGCTTACGGCTTAACCTTACTCGTTTCATAGACTTTAAACTCAAAACTACAACAAAGTTTGTCGCCGCATGTCAAGTAAAAGCGCAACAACAGCAACAATGATAAATACAAAACACGAACCGGATTTTGCTATATTGAAATTTGCGGTTAACCGCTAATTAGGTATAAAAACGTATTATTGTTTATTTAAGTTTTGACAGCATGCACAGATAAATGTTATTGCATACAAAGTAAATACTTTTTTTATTCGATTTAGAATAAAAGACTTTGGAAATGCCAAATATTTGCAGCTCAAAGGCTTAATGTTTATGTCGAATGTTATTAAAAGTCGATTTGTTATAAAAGTGTTCCCAAAATCTAAGCAAGTTATAAACAATTGGCAAGCCTTGAACAATAAACATAAGTCACATATTAACATATTGCGCAAATGTTGGCCAAAATCGCTTTACTTGCTAATACTCTATGCAAATTGGCCCTCACAAAACTTTCTACTGTCCGTTGCTGGGCTTTCTTTCTTTTTGGCCGGACGCGTTTCGGCCAACGTCGCATTGTTTTTTGAGTCTCAATGTAACTTGGTCTAAAGCTCATAGCATAGAAAAGACAATTGTTGCCTTGGCATTTCAGTTTTTTTTTCGTTTTTTGTTTTTGTCAATGGCATTTTATCACCAACGAATTTTTGCGTGTTACCATTTTGTGTGTTGAGGTTTTTTTTTCCATCATGCCGGCGTGCTCTTGGCAACTGATAACGAATCGAGCTGTACACAAAAATATTGTATTTTTCATGCTGGTGTCACAGCATTGCCAGCACAAAATAAACTAGCTGCCATAGAATCCGAAAGTGCTGGAGTTTAGCTAGAATGTTAGATGATAAAAGTAGATATCTTCACGTACTTTGAAAAGACAAAACTAAAGTTCATAAATTCGTTTGATAGAGATGAGATAAAAGACATATTATTCATTAATTATAATCCCTTAGCTATTTTTAATACACATGTCAACTAGTAAAAGGTGCTTTGGCTACGCTTACATGTGAACTTTTCTCGTCAGTTTCAGCAAACTTATAGCAAATGTAACACCCGAGTGTAGAGAGTCAACGTGACGTGACAATAACGCCTCCCGCGCTTACACAACTGTATCTAACCAATTATATATATCTATATTTATTTTACACATCTTAAATTGGCAAGTTGTGGCGAGTTGTGGGCGCTGATGTTACGAGGCATTTGCCATATTTGTAAGACAACTCTGGCATCATACGCATCAATCTAGCTCGTATCTCGTATAGAACCATTTCATATTGGTAGCACAGCAGTTTATTTGTGGGAACACCAACAATAGGTTCTGGCGTCATTCCCCAAACGCTCTTACACTGAACGGTTTGTTTACATATTTGTTGATTATTGTTATTTTTATGTATTTATTTGTTGCCAGTTTGGCGCAATGAGCTCAGCTCAGCTTAGCTCGGAACACTTAGAACTTTAGTGCGCATCGTTTGCGTAGGTGTCGCATGAGTAATATTTGCTGTTGATATTGCGCATACGCACCATTGGCCTGCATTACTGCATATTGCATGCCATAAATACGATTGTGTTGACAACTCTTTAATTGCAACAAGCAGTGGCATCATGGCAATCAAGTCGCTTGCTAATTGCGCTCTTCACACGCCTCAAAATTTATTGTTTTCCGCCGGCAGCTTTTACTTTTTTTTTTGTTGTTTTGTTTGTAACACAGGTGTTGCCGCTTATGGTTAATTATTTGTTTTTGTTTTTATGACCAACCATGTTTGTCTTTGGAAGACATTTTTGCATAAGTTACGCTTGAGCATTTTGTCCATGAAATGCCATTTTATTTTCTGAGCTTAACAACGAACATTATATTCAATGCTGCTGTGTTGTCATCGCAAAAACGAAATATCATACAATACTCCTCTTTTTTTAGGGTATTTGTTATGTTTTTCGCTTCGTTGCTTTCTTTGCAAAGTCCCAAAAAACGAGAAGCGTTCTAAGCGGCTTCTTGACGGGTTTCATTTTTGGCGTAAACAAACCCATTATTGCCTTCATTTTGGTGTTCTACGCTCATTCGTTAAGATGTTCTTCTAATGAATTATTAACCTCTATGAGCTTGTGTGTAATATGTGCCCTAATGGCTGCTTTCATTATATCTTTGGCCACCCGAAGAGCACAGTGTAATCGACATATATCAGGCACGACGGAAGCACTTGAAAACATTGTTACCCTTAATTTAAATGAATTGTATTATTTTTTTTTTCCTTTATTTCATGCTCTGTCTTCTTCTCAAGAGAGAACTTTGCGCAAAACAATTAAGCAACAATTTTAATCACATTGCGCACACTCGAGACAATATTGTTCTTAGCCAAAGGCAAATAAATTAACGTGTCACACAACAGTCCCCATCGCAATTATTCGACGTGGCATTCCAAAGAATTCATTAAACTGCCAAGATGCTAAGTGTTAACTCCCTAGGCAATGCTAAAGGCAAACTCCTAAGATCTAACAATAATGATCTGTTTATTAGAGTAGCGTTGTGCAAACAATCTAGTTCATGGATCAATTTAATAACCGATATCAGCTACTCGGAGCCAGCTACTACTCCAATAACAGTTAGCAAAAAGTTTGTGAATGCCGCCTTCAGGCTGTTTTTTGATTGAATGCCCAGCCCCAAAACGACTTTCAATTGCGTGTGGGTTGCATAATTTGTAACGAATTTGAGCAAAATAATAATAAATAATAATAATAATGTTGTGTTTTGGTATTATTTATGGCTACTGGCCAAAAG
The DNA here is from genome assembly GCA_018152965.1 of Scaptomyza pallida. Lineage (NCBI taxonomy): Eukaryota > Metazoa > Arthropoda > Insecta > Diptera > Drosophilidae > Scaptomyza > Scaptomyza pallida. Next base: position 4,812,154 of record JAECXP010000130.1, read on the forward strand.
AAGCAAATTACTTCAACGCTTAATTGTTTATGGCCAAATTTGAAGGCTCTTTTCATAATTTTTTTTTGGCATTAAGCAGAAAGCGTAATTAAGTCGTTGTTTCTCTGTCTCAACTGTTTGCCCATCTATTGAGTTGTACATTCGAGTATATTATTAATGTTCAATCAGTTAAGCAGACAAAACAAAATCTCAATTCTATATTCAGCATTTGTTGTTGTTGTCTTGGCTCGTTTGTTTACTCTGCAAACTGTCGTGCCGCATTTCGTTGTTAATTATTAAACAAATAAATAATAAAAATCTCAAATTTGCCAAATGCCGGCTTGTTTCTCAATGTTTTGAATTTAATAGGTCATTAAAATTGTGGCTAGAAACGTTTAAATGAAACTTGTTTTCGTCTAAAGGTTCTCAAGATGATGGAACGGTGGATAAGATGATACGCGTGTGTGGCTCTTAATATCTAAACTAACTTTGAGTATCATAAAGATACGTTAAAAGTAGATTTGATTGAGTGATTGACTAGCGTTTATGCATGTCATGCAGTATGTTTGCTTACATATATCTGATAGATAGTATCTTTCACACAGACATTTCGCTTTATGCAAATGTGTGTGCGATACATTCACCTGCTTGTATCTGGTTATCTCAGAGACCCACCGCTGTTTATATAACTCGCCTAACTGCGCTTGTGTCCCAGCCCACATTGAACAACGACAATAACATATATGCTTATGGCATTTATTGAGTTTGAGTCGAAAAGTTTACCGGCTACTAATTGCTATTTGCACATTTGCGCTTTTTGTTACTTTGCCGCTTTGCTTTCTTGGCCAATTAGCTGCCCCGTTGCTTTGGCCTGAATATAATGAAACTTTAAAATTGTATACCCTGCCCTTTTGTGATCTCTTGAGTATGGGCTGCCATTGTTGCTTGTAAGTAGCTTTAATTTTAATTTAATTTACTTTTTTGTATCTTGCTTTTATTGTTATTCTTATGGCCAGCATGTGCTATATTATTGTTATTTGTGATTTTTGTTGTTATGCTCATTTGCCTGATTTTTTCTTCTCTCTTTTCTGCTTCCGTTATACGTTATTCGGTTTTATTTTTAGATACAAACAGCATGAGTCGTGAAAGCGATGACAATTTGAGTTCGATCAATTCGGCGTACACAGGTAAATACATTTTTTGTTTATTAATTACACTATTATTTACATTTTAAGTTTATCTTTTATACACTTGGCCTGCGTTTCACAAAAAATATAATAATTTCATATCACATAAAAACCTTATTTTTGGCTTATGATGGAATAATTAACTCATCTCTATAAAGTGGCAAAGATTTATTAAACATGGGTTACTTTTTATCTACTAAAACGCATGATCCCAATCAAATTTTGTGATCTATCCCAACAAACTTTCAGTTTCATGTCTACAAATGTCAAATCAGTTCCATGATCACCTCAATTGACAGCAATTTAACGACTTACATCAATTCGGCTATAACTCTAATCGCTTGTGATCTTATAAGCTCTGTTGTATATCAACCCAAATGATATTCATTAAGCAAGTTGGGGTTTTTTTTATGTGTGTGTTCAAGTGCCCTTCTCAGTTGAGGTCTTTCCTGTATTTGAAATGCTAAACACGTTCTAAAATTATACAATTCAAATTGTAATGTTAAATACGCGACTGGTGCGACAGACAAATGAATACAGGGGGGCTTCTTGGAGGGGATTGTTCTCTAGTTTGTTACCGGTATATATCAATGAACATGAAGTCAGCTGCTGTGCTCACATATTTTGGGCTTTTAGCTGCCAAACAATATGCATATTTTATAGTGTAGATATATATATTTTGAAGCACGCCTTCTAGAAAAACCTGAAAAGCAATAACTACGCAGCACCCGCGACACGTTAGCATCTAAAATTCCTAAATAAAACCTGACATTAAACCAGTTTTCCATTTGGTGAAATTCATTTGGGCGTTGTTATTCTAAAATACAACAAAACAAATGCTGCTGTTGGCAATATCAACGAATATTATCATGGAAAATCAAATGCAATTATTGTTGTGTTCAATGCAATGAACAGAAATTAAAATAATTGCGATAAAACAATTGCATTCCATAAAAGTACAGTGAAAAATGCATATGAAAGTAACAGTTTTACTGTATTTCAGCGGCACTTTTGTTGCCATTTGTGTGTGGAATGTCTAATACTACCTGCAAAAAGTCATGTATGCCCAGTGTGACCAGACTGACCAATGTGGGACGAGAGTCGTTCAACGACCGTTTGTTTCTACCCACTTAAACTGTACTTTAACAATTGTATCTGAGATCTATTTGAGATATCATCGACCTACACGATATATGTACGATTGCCTTTAGCGACATGCACTTGCGCACAGTTTAGCTTAATTAAATGTTGTTTAATCATTTCAATAGATAATGAGCCCATGATATATGGTCACTGTGTGCACACTGTGATTTATCGGACGAACATGTGAACGCACGCCCGATCCAAAAAAAAAAAACTGATGTGTGATCCATAAATGGACGCGTCCATCCATTTGGCCAGAGTCGTGCGCAAAGTGGGTCGGCGTTTTAGCTGCGTTTGTATTTTGGCCAAAACAACATTGGGGCAGCATAGACTTGGGGCGCCACACACTTACACAGCGGCGAGCTTTGATGATTCATTGCGTATCTGTCAGATACATGAGTTCATTAGTGTAGACACTGAATGTCAACGGCAAATTGCAAGGAAATCGTCGAACACAAAAGTGTATTTTTAGCATTCACACGCTGACGTTGCACAGCTTGAGAAGTAAAGGGGAATTGAAGGTTCTAGCAAATGATTTATTTGCACTTTAAGCTAGACGCATTCAGACTTAAATCAATTTATATTCAAGCTATTGAACTTATATGCTGTTCAAGAGTTTCGCCTGCTTGGGCATAGTGAAAGTTTTCACATTCGAAAGATACATGAAAAGGGAGCTGTACAGATATACAGATACAGATACAACGGCTTGTTGTGATAATTATAAATAAAAATTGCTAGCGTCACGAAATGTAATAGCAAATTGTCTTGACTGCCCCAACACACACACATGAAAAGCACTTAGACAGGCTGGAGAGGAGGGTGGGGGGCTACAAATGAACCTTGAAGTTGTTGCCTGCCTGCTGTGCGTTTTTGGCCATGTCATGCCTGGCTACCGTTCGGCCAGCTCGATTAGCTGCACAGTAGCGCACGGCTCTTGGCGCATCTTCAAGATACATTTTGTTTGCAGACATGCAAAAGTAACAACAACAACAACAATAAAGCCAATTTAAGCTGACAAAAACACAAGTAACTTAACGTCGTGTACATCATCATGCTGTAAATTAAGCGGAAACCAAAATCGTGCAATTGCAAACAAAAAAAGTGTTTAAATTTGCTTTCTGTCTGCATCTTTGCTGTTCCATTCCGACGGCTGCAATTTGTTACAACAACAATAAAAGTTGTTACCAAACTGTCGACAGTTTAATTGATTTATACTGTGTTTGATTTCGAAAGTCCGTTGCCAAACAAAGAGTGTAAAATGTTTTTAATGGGAGTTTTCAAATCATGACGAATCTTACATTCATAGTCATATTTCAAACCATTCCCTTTCAAGATGAACCTTTCTAAACCAAAGAAAAAAAACCTCTCTCCATATTCGCAATCGCACCTCAGTTCAGTTAGAATCTTTTGTCGGCACCTGTTCACTTTTGGAGAGCTCTTTTCAGAGAGTTAACTGCTTTACACAAATGCTTGCGGCTAATAACAGACAAACTTTCACATAATATTATTTTACAAGTCACAAACAACAACAACCAGACTTGGTTTTGTTGTATGTGATTAACACAAATTCGCTAATTATTAACTAACAACGGGCATAATGTAAACACGAGCCCCAAAATGAACTCGGCTCTTGAGCTCCACCCAAATGCTAAACTAAGCAATAACCAGCAAAAACAACTTACAACTTTTGCGTTTTTGTTAACACCCACAAATGCGATTAAATGAATTTAACACTTAACAATTTATGTAAATCGCATGCAATAACTGCAAGCAGCAAACGTGTCCCAATCTATATACATATATATATTGTGCTCTTAGATCTCTATCAAGAGACTGTTAAACGCTTTACGCGCTCCTCGCTCTCACCCACATCCGATTGGGAACGCTTCTCGTCCGGCCGCGGATCGCTTAAGTCTCGAACGCCAACTCTGTCCGACAATGGACGCCGCACATCTTGTAAGTCTCTCTCTCTCTCCACCCTGCTAAGACCCCACCACCACCTCCAGCTTGTGGCCTGCATGCTACTATAACTGTGTTTTGTGTTTATTTTGTTTCTGTTTCGGTCTTTAACCATAGATGATTATTATCTTGAGGCCACAGGTCGTCGTCGTAGCTCAGGTAAGCAAAAGATCAGCACACAAATATTTCTAAGTGTATAGAACGTGTTCGGGTGCCGAAAGACAAGACATACAGACATAAAACATGTCAGTTTGATATTTGCGCAGGTGGTTTATATGAATCTATGCCAGTTGCTCGCACCTTACACGGGCATTTGGACGTAACCACGATTTATGACTCCCCCAGCAGTCGCGAACAACTAACAGCTAAATGTATCTGATGCAAACGTCACTCATATGTAGATTTGAACAGCACTAAAGCGCACTTTGGAGCAGGCCAAATATTGTCAAATTAACAAAGCCTAATGAGCCGTTAACTCTGCAATTATGTACTGTGACAACATTAGTGGGTGTTCACTGTATTAACGTTTGACGAGCCAGCTAATTTGTAGATACTTGGCAGCTCATGAATGTCATGGATTACATTATTTATGCAACATTCTGACCTTCAAAGTACAAAACATAATACGTACAGGCATTAGTTTTAAGCGTCATCTAGAGTAATCTGCGTGACTCACACTTTTTTCACTGTTAACACTTTGTTAGAGTATCTACAGTTCGCATTTGTGTGTGTAGATAATAAGCTAATGCATATGCATTAGCATTTATTTATATAATTTTCGTTTGTTTTCAACTCAAACTTGACATCTTTATGCAGGCGTTGAAAAAGCACTTCTTGCGTAGCACAGCGGCAAAAATACATATTTGAAAACCTAATGATGAAAAATTTTCATCAAATTATCATATTAAATGTAGGCGGTGTTCGGTTGGTGTTGATGCAACCAACAACCAAAATAACAACAGGTTATGACATGCAAGTGTTGTTTAATTTATTTTGTGATTTTCCGCTTAATGGTTTTGAACAAAATTTGAAAGCCATTTATCAAACATCAACAAGTAATTTGTTTTTTGAAGGCGTTGTCTTTTGAGTCTATTGTACTTGAGAAGATCTATCAAGTGCATATGGATTATAATGCGAGTGCATATATATATATAAGTATAAAAATCAGCGGGTTAATAGGCCATATCCGTTTTATCCGACAGCTGTGCGGGGGATCGTGTTGTAGTCATTTTTATATGACAGCTTCAAATGATTTCCATTGACTGCAAGCGACATATGCAAATTATAAACTAGAACCATTTGCATATGACATCATATTCGACGTATAGAAAAACCAATTGTATAGAGTTTTAATAGATTTATGAATTTATGATTGAAAAAACATTACGAAACGCAGCCAAAACATTGAAAGTTTATTGCTAGATTGATACTCATCCATAAATATCTATCTATTAACTATCTAACCCCTATTCACAGATCACAACAGCACGGTGCTGACAGCCAACACAGAACAGTTCATAATTGGCCAACGTGTGTGGGTGGGCGGACTGCGTTCTGGCCAGATAGCCTACATAGGCGAAACACACTTTGCCCCAGGCGACTGGGCGGGCATTGTGCTCGATGAACCAAATGGTTAGTGACATGCGTCAATCGCTATTAATACATATAATAAATAATCGATTGATTAACGCTACAACCTTGATCACAATCACAATTGCAGGCAAAAACGATGGCTGCGTCTCGGGCAAACGTTACTTTCAGTGTGAGCCAAAACGGGGCATCTTCTCGCGGCTCACTCGCCTCACGACATATCCGCTGTCGGGCGCCATGACGCCCACATCACCACTGGCCAAACACTCGCCAGAACGTTCGCGCACAGGCTCACCCACGGCCAGTGTGCGTAGCTCCATGCTGCGCAGTCCAGGAGGAGGCAGTAAGTACACCTTACGAATTTAGAATGAGAATATTTATCTGATCCATTGTCCAATGTTTGTAGAGAATGGCCTGACGGTGGGCGATCGTGTGATTGTGTCCTCTGGCTTTGGCAGTCGCCCGGGCATTTTACGCTATCTGGGTGAAACACAGTTTGCACCAGGCAATTGGTGTGGCGTGGAGCTGGACGAGGGCAGCGGCAAAAATGATGGAGCTGTCGATGGCATAAGGTCTAAGAGTGATATAATGTCAATTGAACAATGAACTCACATCTATTCTGATTTTAGATATTTTGAATGCAAACCGAAGTTTGGTGTCTTTGTGCCGATTGCCAAGGTGTCGCTATCGCCATCAACAAAGAAGACGCGCTTGTCGCGCACCGGTTCACGGGAATCTCTCACATCGATTGGCACCATGAACAGCATAGCCACAACAAACACATCGCGTATACGCATGAATGCTCAGGTATAAGACGGACTGCATCCTGCACTAGGCAGCACCCAGCTAAACAGCACACTTCACACTTTAATTAGCTATCAGTTATCCGTTATCCAGTTACAAGTTACCTGCTGTACTGTTAAATACGCTAAAATCGTTGAATGTTAACCGTGCTCTGTTCTTTTTATACACACTATACTAACGCGTTTTAAATTCTAATCCTTCCCAAAACCATGCAGCGCAAATCGAGCACGCCACTACGGTCAATTGTAGCGACGCCAAAAAGTCAATATTCCATGCAGGTATGCAAAATTCAGAACTGCTAGCGCGCTGTTAGTTAACATGCACGCCTACTGTACTCGCTATGTTCAATAGTCGCTTCAAGCGTGTTTGGTTTTTTATTTCTATAATCTGTTTGTGTTGTGTGTCTTTTGACTTAACAATCAGCTAACTTAGTCATTAAGTGTGCCATTAACAACAACTAACATGTAAAACACACATTGCCACAAGTGAACCTAACTAATACTACAATATCCTAAACTTATGTACAAAAAACAATATTTATAAAATATATTTACGACCGTGCACCCTGTTTATGATTTTCGGCTCATTTTTTATCTGTATATATGTTATGCTATGTTTCGTTTTTGATTTGATCTTTTTGTTTCGGATAATACATAGTATACTCGTACTTCCCTTGCATAATAAAAATGATTAAATGTGCACGCTTTTGTGTTTCTATTTCTCTTATTATCCTCTGAATATTATGTTACGCATGTTACGGTTTGTCCGCAATCCACACACAAACACACACACTAAATATATGTATATACACACACACACACATACAAATGTTTTGTGTAAACTTTTACTTTTTTTTGGGCATTCAGTTGTAACTCATGCGCTTCTTGTGCTACCACACACCCACACAATCTTTCTCCCCATTTATTTATATCGTTTCGAACAGGATCTGCTGCGCGAGAAGCAACAGCATGTGGAGCAGCTGATGGTGGAGCGTGAACTGGACAGAGAGGATGCACAGAATCAGGCGTTGCAGCTACAGAAGAACATCAATGAGGTAATTATCTTCACCGATACAATGTACATGCCACAGCCGTATGCGGATCGCAGGCGGCCTTTTCGACTGCTGCCAACGAGCCACAGCAGCAGCCGCACAACCATCAGTCCAACAGCAGCAGCAACAACTAGATGTGTAACAACGAAACCAACAGCAATCATAACAAGACAGCAGAAGCAAGAGCAACGATCGCTTACCGATAGACCAAAGAAAGTTTGGTTTTGCGATAAAAAGAAATTATTTCCAGTTGGCTGAAACCGAAGTCTAGCAGCAGAAAAGAATGATGTTAATTCAGCTCAAATTTTGTGTAGCAGCTGTGTTGTTTTCGGCTCTTTTATTTATTTCAAAAATTTGTAATGTTGCTGCAATTGCAAAAAACAACACAAACACACGCACGCAAACACACACTCTCACATACACACAGCATTTACAAAAAAATGTGTTGTTCTTGACTTGGTTGGTTTTTTCTTTCTCTCAGTGTTAACACACACAAATATTTATGTTCTTTTTCGTTTCTTTTTCATTGTTATATTTTATGTTTCTGCTACTCATTTTCTTGTTTGTCAATTTTACACACACACAAACACACTTAATTTGCGCACATTTATTTATTTACTTTTTTGTTACTTTATTATTTTTTTTGGCTCCTCAAAAAAAATTGTCAGTCATTTCAAAATGATGCACGCAAATTTCGCTAATTGGCAAAAAGTACATCAAATCATCACACTCACACACACACACACACCGAAAAAAGTACAAATTTTCTAAGCTTAACTATTCGTAGTGAATTCGTTTAACTTCTCTTACTCGGCCAAGGTTCATGAGGGTTCGTTTATTCATCAACTTAACAAGGTGCTAACGAGCCCACCAATTTAAGCAAAATACACTTAAACTTCTAAGCATGTTAATTGTATTAACGTGTGACATGGTGTTAACAAAATCGTAACTCAACTAGAAAGCTTTTCATATTTAAAACTCCAAATCACGAACTGTTTTTCAAAATTTTAAGAAGTCGAATGAAATTAATATATTCAGTATTTTAACATAATTATTATCATTTATTATGTATATTAACCGAATCAGTTTCATGGTGTTAGGCATACAAAGAATCAAAAATAACTTTTAGGTACACGATCTTTCACACTTGTTCTAGAAGTATTTTTACAGTTTTTGTTTGCAATAAACTTTAGCACAATTGCACGCAAACAATAGACAGCTTGGCTGGCAATTATATATTATATGTTAGGGGCTTTCTGTTTCCAATGAGTCAGATTTTCAGTTTTACTTTGACTTTTTTGGTTTTTATTGTTAAAAATAAATTTGAGTAAATGTTTAAAAGTGTACTTTTTTCCACGACCTATCCTATACACATACTATATTTATATGATTACTGTGCGCACTTTAAGCTGTGTTCATCTAATTGGCAAAAATATTTCACAATCCACCAAACCAACCAACCAATCAAAGATCTAATCCTCTGCTGCTCTTTTTAACGCAAAACCAATAAGTCAACAAAATTTCTTAAACTGATCATCGACTTTTTCGCACCACTGTATGTACCTGTTCATTTTTATAGCAACTGCTGATCGAGGCCGATCGCTGGAGGCAACTGATAGCCCGCCATAGCATTCGTGTATCGGATCTGCGCCGTGAGTTCCGTGGCTGGTCGGGCAAGCATGAGAGGCACTGTATACTGCACACTGTGCTGACACCGTTGCGCATCAAGTAGAGGATAGTCCCGTGCTCAAACGAAAAAAACATAAAGATAAAATCTTTAAGGAATGATTTTTTGATCGCTGCTAACGAGAAGAAAACTGAAATTGAAGCTTATGAATAGCAGAAGTGTGCACAGCGTTTTAAGCTGAAACAACCAACCAAATATATTTACAATATATCTTCTATCACAACAAACACGAGCCACAAAGCCCAATTGAATTTGTATGAATGGTTTATTTCGGCCTTTGTTATGGAGGAATGCTGAATATGCATATACGATATACTATAACAACGGTCAGCAACAGGCGGACCGCGGTCCGTTTGCGGACCGCGAAAGGTTGAACCTCGGACCGCCAAATATTGTAATGTAGGTTTTGTAGGTATGTCAAGTATAAACAAATACGTAATATTTTCACACTAATTTTAGGTAATAAATAGCTGTACTTAATTATTATCAGTTGTTTTTTTTTCTGGACCGTTTAAAAATTTTCGAGCAATATCCGGACCCTAGTTAAAACTACTTGCCGACCCCTGTACTATAATATATATAAAACATTTTTAATACTTTAAATGGAAATTGGAAAACCTGTATAAAATTGATTTTATGAAAGCGAATTTTCTTGCTGTTGGTCTAGTTGTACGATCTACGATATAAATACAAACATATTTTCTTACGATATACAAAATAAAAATACATTAACGATATCAAATATACGATTAAAAACAAAATATTATTGCAAAACTATTTTTGCCGAAACAAATGTTGTTTTATTTTTCTATAATGCGAAAGTTTGTTTCTAACTTCCATCTATTACCTGTTCTCTCGCCAATCTCAGCTTAAGGCACACATTGTGCACTTGGAGTCGCAATTGGGCGATGAGCGCAAGAAATCCGAGGAATTGCAATTCACCATCGATGAGGCACAATTCTGTGGCGATGAACTTAATGTAAGAGCAATGCCAAAACCGAAAGCGAGAGAGATGTGCATTACTTTTGAGAGCGCTTTAGATATTAGATATTAGATGAAAGGGGAGGGAATAGATGTGGGTGTGTTAACGGTAGAACCTATTACCTATTAAAGCTAAGAAGTAGTTACATTAATTAGTTTTTCACAAATAGAAAGATAAGTATAGTTTCGTTTGTGCCTTCATGAATTTTTCTATTGAATCAAAAATAAGATTAGTTAACAAATGTTAAGGAGTGAGTGCTGATTTAAAAGCGTAGAAGCTGTTTTACAGGAAATTTGATCTAAGAACCTTTGTTACGTAAGTTTTTCATGCATTAAGCGTTTTGCTACTATTTTTGCTTTATCGTAAACCTGTATACGAATGTATTTCATAAGTGAGCCTCCTGGATATGAATATATCACATAAGCGTTTAATAAAAAAGTTCAAGACAGTCAAGCGTCTCTACAGCAATTTTCCGAACATTGGGGCTCCTCCCTTTATCTAATGTGGGAATGTTCGTCTATGCTTAGTGCTCTCCAAAGTTAGTGTACATCTCCAGCTAGTATTTTTGAGTTATCTTTTGGTCAGAGTATTAACAGTTTTCTCTAATCGCAGGCTCAATCTCAGGTCTATAAGGAGAAGATACATGATTTGGAAAAGAAGATAACAAAATTGGTGTCAGGTATACGAGCTCGCTCCATCAATCCAAAGTTTGTCACTAAATCTATATCTACTTAACAGCCACACCCAGTTTACAGAGCATAACGCCTGTGGAGGATAGCAATGCCTTGGCCAACGCTCAATCACAGATTGCGGAGCTACAGGATAAGTTAAGTGCCCAGGAGAAGCAGATTGAGGCACGTCTAGCCGAGTCCCTGGAGGAAGAGCAACGATTGCGCGAGAACATTAACTACTTGAAGAGCGAGAACGAGACGCTGCAAACGGAACTTTTAGGCAAAGATGAAAGCCTGGAAAAGTTCTCGCTGTCGCAGTGCGGCATTGAGAATCTACGACATGAATTGAAGTTACTCAAGGAGGAAAATGAGAAGCAGGCGCAACAGGCCCAAGACGACTTCAAGCAGCAGCTGGCCGAAAAGGATCAGGTGCTGAAGAAAGTCAACGATGAACTGTTAAAGCTTAAGAGCCAATCCGCTACCCTGGAGAGCGAACGGGAGAATGTTACCGATGAATGTGAAATTCTGCAGACAGAGATTCGCATGGGCGCTGAGCAGATCAGAGAACTGCGTCAACAAGTAGATGAGCTGACAACCCAGCTTAACGTACAGAAAGCAGACAGCTCAGCCCTGGACGAGATGCTCAATGTGCAACAGTCAAACAATGCTAACAGTAAGAGCCAGCTGGATCAGCTGCATTTGGAGGTCCAGCAACTAAAGACAGCTAATGAAACGATAGTAAAGGAAAAGCTTGAACTGGAGCAGCAGCTGGCAAAACTCAAACAGTCCAACGAGGAGCAGCTGCAGGCCTGTGGCGATAGTAAAACGCTGCTGCAACAACGAGAATCAGAAAACTTGCAACTTGGCGAGGCGAAGGCAGCTCTAGAGCAAAAGTTGCTCGATATGCAGAAGCAGCTGGAGCAACTACAACAACAAACTGAGATGCAGTTGCAAGCCCATAAATCAGAGGTAGACGAAAAGGAGCACAAGCTGAATGAGCTTTTGAAGTCGATGGAGCAACTGCAGCAACAGCTTGAAGAAAAAACAAAAGTCCATGAAGAGCTAACGGGTAGCCAAGAGAAGATGCAGCAAAACCTTGTGAAAGAACGCGCCGAACAAGCTGCTCAGCTTGCCCAAGCCAATGCCAAGGCATCAGAAACAGAAGCCGCATGGAAGGTCACTCAATTGCAGCTGGAGCAACTGCAACAGCAGTCAGCAAGCAGCGGAGAGGCAGGTGCCCAGCTGCAAGCCAAGCTGCAGGCAGAACTTAACCAATTGCAGTTGAAGGAACAGGAAGCACAAAACACCTTGAAGGCATGTCTTTCACAGCTGGAGGCAGAAAAGCAGTCGACGCAGACTCAACAAGCAATGCTGGAGCAGCAGGCAGAGGAGCTGACGGCAGCCAAGGCCCAAAGCACACAAGTAGAATCACAGCTCAAAGCTAGCATCGAAACCTGCGCCCAACGCGATCTGGAACTGGGCGATGTAAAGCGCCAGCATGCTGCATTGTTATCCAAATGCGAGACCCTGCAACAGCATGAGCAGACGCTTCAAGAGGAGCTACTCACAGCACGGAATGGAGCAACACAGCTGCAGGCACAGCTAAAGCAGCTCAACGAAGAGCTGCAGAGCAAGCAGCAGAGCTATGCAGCCTTGGAGAGTCAGAGCAGTGGGCAACGCCTGGAGATGGCCAGCGATAATGAGCTGCTGCAACAAACAAGTGCTCGGCTAGAGCGTGAGCTTAAGGAGGCACAGCAGAGCTTGGAAGCGCTGAAGTTGGAGTCGGATCAAAAGCAAACGTTGCTTAGTGAACAGGAGCAATTGGGCGTTGAGCGTGAACTGGCGCTGGGTGATGCGGGCAGGCAGCGCGAACAGTTGGAGGCAAGATGCCAGGCGCTGCTCCAGCAGAATGAAACGTTGCAACAGCAGTTGGCCAACCTGCGCAGCAGCTCAACCGATTCCAATGCGGAGCTAATGAAGCTATCGCAACAGCTGCTGGAACATCAGCAGGCAAACGAACAGTTGGCCACCAAGAGCAATGAAGAGCGTGCAGCTCTTGAGCGCCAGCTTCAAGCCGGGCAGCAACGTTTGGATGCTCTATGTGCTCAGGTGGAGCTCTTAACGCAGGAACTGGCTGGCAGCACGGAACAGAGTGGACAGTTGAGTGCTAAACTCAAGGCGGAGCAGGAGCTGACTGCCAAACAGGAACTGGAACTAAGTGATGCCACACGCAAGCTGGAGGCGTCAACAGCCAAGTGCGTTCAGCTGGAGCAGCAGCAGGAGAAGCTACAACTGGAGCTTGGCAGCTCGCGAACTGAAAACACCAATCTGAATTCCAAATGGAATCAGTTAACAGAACAACTGGCGACAGTCCAAAAAGAGCTCAGCTTGCAGAAGGATGCAAGCAGCGCAGATCGCCTGCAGCTGGAACGGGAGCTACAAGAGGTGCGTCAACAGCTCCAGGCGAGCCAGGCAAACATGAGCGAGACCCAAGCTACTGAAGCTGCTCTACAACAAAAGCTTAAAGCCGATGCAGAGAAGCGTGAGACGAAACTGATTGAAGAGGTTAAGCAGCTTCAGGAGCAGCTGACCAAGGCACAGGCAGAGCGGGAGCAGCAGAGCAGTGCCAGCGATGTAACCATCAAGGAGCTGCAAGAAAAGCTGGAGATAACCAAAAGTGAGCTGCTGCACACGGAGAAACTGGTACTCGAGGATGCACAGAAGATAGCAGATCTCAAGACTCTTGTGGAGGCGATCCAAGTGGCCAACGCAAACATATCAACCACCAATGCGGAGCTATCAACAGTGTTGGAGGTGCTGCAGGCCGAAAAGAGCGAAACGGCGCACATCTTTGAGCTCTTCGAAATGGAAGCGGACATGAATGCCGAGCGTCTGATCGAGAAGCTGCAGGGCATGAAGCAGGAACTCCACGAAACCCACACTCAACTTGACATCCAACTCGCCAGCAATAAGGAGTTGCAGGCAAGCATTGAGCATATGCAACAAAATGAGCAATCATTGCAAGACACTGCTGTCGAGGCGGCCGAGCAACTCCGTCAACTGCAGCAGGCCAATGGCGAGCTACAGGATGCAGTGCAGCAAAAGCAGGCACTACTCACCGATACGCAAAATCAATTAAAAGAGAGCCAAGCACAAATTGAGTTACAGCTAGCTAACAACAAGGAGCTGCAAAAACAGCTGGAGCAAATACAGCAAACCGAAAAAGAACTAAAAGCAGCTGCTGTCAAATCAGAGCAACAATTAAGTCAACTGCAAGCAGCCAGTGCGGAGAAACAAAAGCTGTTGGAGAAGGGCAACGAGTTCGACGCTCAGCTTGCCGAGTATCAGAAGGTCATCGATGAAATGGATGAATCTGCTCGCGAGAAAACCGAGTACATGCAACAGTTGGAGACACGCAACAGCGAACTGGAAACACTGTTGGGCCAGGCGCGTGACGCTGAGCAGAAGATACAAATGGAGTGCCAGCAGTTGATGCGACAACTACAATCTCTGGAGATGCAAGAAGCTCGTGAGATTGTGGCACAGCGTGCACAATCCAATGGATCTACATTCAGTCAACCGTCTTCCAGCGCAAATGCAGATGTGAGTCTTTAACTCTTGTGTTACAAGTCGTTTCTTGACTGTCGGTTTTTTTGTTTTTCAGCAACCGGATACGGAAACTAGCTTGGCAAAAATCAATTTCCTAAATTCGATTATTGCAGACATGCAGCAAAAGAATGATGCACTTAAAGCCAAAGTGCAAACACTGGAAACGCTGCCCATGGACTTTACCAAGTAACTAAACAAAATATATATCGAAAACTATAGTTTCATTAACGAATTTTAAATTAAAGACCACATGCCTTTGATATGCTGAGCAAAAGAAAACCGGCGCCGCGTCTCTTTTGCGATATCTGTGATGAGTTTGATAAGCACGAAACAGAGGATTGCCCGCTTCAGGCTGGCGATGATCGAGACTATTCGCCACCACCGCCACTCTTACCCGCCGCCGAGGGCAACAACAATGAGAAGAAGGAACGCAAGCTGCCGGCTCCACGCAAATACTGCGACTCTTGTGAAGGTATGTTTAATTGATCATCCTTTCAATGGTTATTGCTGAAAGTAAATCCATTTGTATTCTAGTTTTTGGACACGATACTAGCGAGTGCGCCGATGATCAGACCTATTAGAGCTAAGATATTAATTCGTTTGGTTGTTCCACACACACACACAAATACTTACAGTGTATAGATTTTGTATGTCAGTTGTTTCTTGTAACTATTTTACCTCAGCTGTTCTACGGATGATGTGATGATGATGGCATCTATAACATTCTCTATTAGTATAAATTGGCCAACTGATTGGTTATTTTATTGTGTTTTTTATATTTATTTATACGAATAGTGAAAATATATCTATTGTTTTGTAAATTTCTTGTGAAAATTAAATGAGTAACTACAATTAATCGCCGCCCTCCTTCTTTTCCTTAATGGCATCCTGCAAAAGACGTTGCAATTAACGTACGACACTTTAAAGAGACGAATCAACTTACTTTAAATCTTTCTTCAAAGAGGGATAACTCAGCTAGCAGATCAGTGATGGCATTCATAAATGCTTCCTGTGGCGAATAGTCGGCAGTTGTTTGGATTCGAATAACAAACTTGTGCTCCAGGGGATGAGGCACTTTATAACCGGCAAACAGCACATTTGGATCTTTCAGTAGTTGGCTAATTATAAAAATATATATTTAATATTGTGGTGATAACACAAATAGTATGGCTTTGCTTACTTGCGGATCATGTTGCCAAGTGTGTGATCTTCCTTGTTAATGGTAAATATCGCTGCATTTGTCACCTTCGTGTCCAACTCCTTGATGATTCTACAGGCAAAACGGAAATAAAATTATAGGTAGTCGGAGTACATCGGAGAGGGATAACTTACTTTTTCTCTCCTTCGTAAAGCAGAAAGGATTCAAACGTTGGCGGCGCATTCATTTTAACCTTTTAATTATTGTTGGAAACTGCAATTGTTTATGAAATAAGCCGCATACACGAAAATGCTGTGCTTGTGTGCTGTGAAATACTCGAAGATCGACCGCATTTACCAGCACTTCAATCAGACAGTTACCAGCACTACAATCTCTAACTATCGAATGGCATTGATATTAATTGTTTGCAGCCCCATGAGTGTTGAA
Source organism: Scaptomyza pallida (assembly GCA_018152965.1). Taxonomy (NCBI): domain Eukaryota; kingdom Metazoa; phylum Arthropoda; class Insecta; order Diptera; family Drosophilidae; genus Scaptomyza; species Scaptomyza pallida. Next base: position 4,828,401 of record JAECXP010000130.1, read on the forward strand.
TAAACATACTTAAATTACATGAACCAATGTTTAAATATTTTTTACTTCAGGTATTTACCCTAATGCTTTAATGTTTTAAATATTATTATTATCATTGTTGTTTTTATCATAAGATAACAATAACAGGCATTCGTATGTTTAATAGGTATACATGGCTGTTTAATCTGTGTGGAACTTCCGTAATCGAACTGGCTTTTATGATTCACGCTGTGAATCAGTCTGTGAGTGAACAGCCCGACGCTAGCTTGCAATTTTTTTTGCGCCAAATAGCATTTGAGCAAATAAGTAATTTACCAAATTGTATTGCGTAGTATTTTGAAGAATTGTGGCAACATGAGTGATTCAAACACTAAAGATGATTCTACCGAAGGTAGTGAAGTGGTTTCATCTGAGCAATCAACCATAACAATGGTTGACGTGCTTCAAGAAGAAAAAGAAATGGAGGAAGAATATGCTGCAGTACTAGGCGGATCCAATGAAAAAGAGTGCACCTATGCCAAAGGTGCTATAGACCGCCAGGCACTTTACTCGTGTCTAACCTGCTGCCCGGAGGCTCGCACCGATTTGACAAAGTGCGCAGCAGTCTGCTTGGCATGTTCCTATCGCTGCCATGAGAATCACGAACTCATTGAGCTGTACACCAAGCGCAACTTTCGTTGCGATTGTCCAACATTGCGTCTGGGCAGTGAGAAACGTTGCTCACTAAATCCACAGCTGGATGCAGTGCAGGCTGTTAATGCCAACAATTTGTATAATCAGAATTTCCAGGGCTTGTACTGCAAGTGCAAGCGTCCATATCCAGATCCCGAGCGCACCACCGAGGAGGTAATGCAGCAGTGCGCCATCTGCGAGGACTGGTTCCATATGCAGCACATGGAGGCAAAGCCAGTCTCCCAGAAGTGGCTGGAAGCCTGCTGCGAGATGATTTGCGATGGCTGCATGGATCTCCATGCTTTCCTTCGCGATTATACTGCACTGGCACTTCAGCCAACTGAGTCTAAAAGCGAGGAGGACGCAGAACTCACCGTGGGAAACAAGCACAAGTTGCCTAAAGTTGAAACGCCAAAGGTCGAAATCGACATCGAACAATCGCAGTCGGAGGCAAGTGATCTGGAGGAGCCAGCCGAGAAACGCGCTAAAACAACCGAAGACGAATGTGTTCGTCCTCAAGCAAACACAGAATATAAGGGTAAGTGCACATTTATTGTATTCTATGATTATCAATACATAAAAAGCAAATCAAAGTTCTTGCGACCATCGCCCAGGTACAAAAATCCATGTTTGCGCGAGTTTAGCTTGTGAAAGAAGGTCATTCCCAGCCAGACGCAGGACTTGATAATAGCAATACGCTCATTGCGCTGCATATTCAAGGAAAAAGCCTGACCTAACGGTATAACGCCATCAATAGTATCCAGAAAGTCAATGGCATAGTTATAATCGCTGCGCTTCGACAGATTGCTCTTCAAATCGTTGCGCGGCAGACGATACAGCTGATAGTATGATAGATTATCAATTTGTAAATCATTAAGGCCATGAAACATTTGGTTGGGTATAACACGGCCATCGACCATTTTGTAAAGTGCGCCGCGTGGACAAATTGCGGTTTCCTCGCTTATGATAAATACTATGGCAGCCAGACGCTCCTCCTCTTTAAGCTTAATGACTTCAGGGCGACTTATGCTTACCACTTGATTGGCAACAATATTAAATGATATATCCTGGACATAAATAGTTATCGAAAGCTGTCTTTGCTAAGCAATCGCGAGTATGGCAACTTACCAGCTTCACATAGGTCAACAGACTGGGATCACCAACAAAAGGTTCGGGTGCCAGGACAGTTGCCTGAAATATTTTTGGGCTCTGTACAAAGGGCAGCAGCTGCCATTGGTACTGATCCAGGCTATAGAAATATTTGCGATCCTTCAGGCAGTCGTTTGTATAGCCAAAAGCAATATAGTAATCGTTCTTCGTTGCTGATATTCGGCCCCAGAAGTACATGCCCGAAAAGCGATTTTCCTGCAACAGGACAATCAGTGAATTTTCAATTAAAAGGCGCTGCTCCGGCGACAGTTTTAGGCCGCAATACATTAGACATTCCAGTCCTTCTGAGAAGTATTCCACATTCATGTTTGCTAATTTAATTTAAAACGTTGTTTGATATATTTTGGTATATATGAAATGTTTGTCGAGCTGTAAAGCTCCGTTAACTACGACTGAATAATGTTCACTTTTTTGCTTTTTAGATGTGTGACAAATACTTGCTAGCTAACACGACCTTTACTTAATATTCTCTTTCTATATCACGACAGGCGCCGCATTCTGGGCCAATGACTGGCGTAAGGCTCTTTGCAAGTGCAGCAAATGCATGGCGATGTACAAGGAGCAGTCGGTTGAATTTTTGCTTGATGCCAAGGATTCGGTCAAGGTGTACGAGGAGCGTGGCAAGAGTCGCGGCATTGATAACTCCACCTATCAGCAAGCCATACGCGCTCTTGCCTCAATTGATCGCACAAAGCAGATCGACGTCATAACCGAATATAATCGAATGGGCGAGAAGCTCAAGGAGTTTCTTCAATCATTTGCCAATAGCAATCGCGTTGTCACCGAGGATGATATTAAACGTTTCTTTGCTGGCATGCGTAATGAGAACAATGCAATTCGCTCTCAGCCCTACTATTGCCGTTAATTCGCTTATGTGAAGTATTAAGTATTCTTGTAGTTGTAGTACATTCCACAAATGATTGGACTAACGTGGAAATTCATGAATAATCCTTATTCATTGGTTTTTAAGTTTTTAATTATTAGAAATTCCACAAATGATTGGACTAACGTGGAAATTCATGTACAATCCTTATTCATTGATTTTTAAGTTTTTGATTATTATTATTATTCAACAATTCATAATGAAAAGCACAAGATATAAAGTGAAAGTTAAATTCTTGTAATGTTAATGAAACATGTATTTATTTTTTGATTTTTGAAATTTATTATTTTAGTTTTTGAACGATTTATTAAGAAATTCGTATCATTGAAATGAGATTCGAAATATTAACTTTATGTTAACTAAACAATTAATTAATTAGCCAAAGTCTATGTACAAAGTGGCTCCATGAATATATATATATACGTTTATCTACTATATATAAATGCTGAATTAAACATATGTATTGTCATTTCTGTTCTGATTGCCATTCGCCTGGCTGGCCATCTCTAGATGACTGAGCGTCGCTTGCAAGTCTCTCATGATATCGTTTGGATCCATGTTCTCTACGGTTGTGTAATCCATCATTGCACTGCTCAATATCAGATCGCTAAACGATTGATTCTCTTCGGGTAATTGTGGCAACTGTGGTTGTGCCTGCTGTTGCTGAGCCACAGTCTGGGATGGAGGTGAAAGTTGTACTTGTATTTGAGGTTGCGGATCCTGCGGCTGAACTTTCACTGCTTGTTGGTATTGCATGAAATTCGTTTGATATGATGGAGATGTGGCATTGAATAAGTTGTTATTGTTATTATTGTATGCGGTATTTGTGTTTAAGTTAGTTGGCGTTATGCTTCCGCCATTAAATAATGTTGTTGTATTCCAACTGCTCGCTGCATTATTGATGCTTATCGTTAGATTCATGTTATCAGGCTGTGTTTGCTGATTGAGCATCTGCATCTGCTGCTGCCCGGGACTGGCTAACTGATGCATTTGCATGGGTGCAATGCTATCGACTGTGCTGCAGCTGGAGCTGGGCGAGGCAGGAAAGTTGTATGTGTTGTACGAACTTGCTACCGATGGACAGTTCCGAGAGTTGTCCATCTCATACAGTAACTGCTCGGCCTTAATCTCTGGCATATAAGCGCCAGTGGGACTGGGACTTTGTTGGCCATTGTAGCTGCTCATGTGCGTCGTAAGATGTGACTGCGCCTGTGGCATGCCCTGTTGTAGTTGTGTTGCTGCAAAGTATCAAAAAAGTTCATTAGCAATCTGACAATTAAGGACAAACTTTTGCCAACAACCGAGTTAATAAGCACAATACAAAAAGAAAAATAAAAGAACAAATGCATTTTTGTGTGAACAGCCTTAATAACAACAAAAATAATAAAAATGAACTTAACTTGTTACAAAACTTAAAAGGTCACGAAAGTACAACAACAACAACAATTAATATCTTCATTAAAAGTGAACTTACATGCGAAGAATTTGTCTTAATCTCTTTGAAGCTATACAATTGGGGAAGTAAGATAATACATTTCTTTTCTTCGTAAAGCATTGAGATTCGACTCTAAGATTTAAGCATAAAAACTTTATTCATCAAATTCAATTACACAAAGTTGTAAATTTTGTCCATCTATATAATAATTTTTTTTTTTCAATGATACCAGGCAACAAGAAACTAACAGTGCCTGGAAACATACTTTGTAGCTTAAAAAGGGTACATTTACATATTTCTAAAAGTTTTAAAATCGATAATGGCCAAATGTTTATCTGGCCCATTGGTCCACAAGGGGTCTCTGCTTTTAAAGGGAACTAGCAAATACATTTAGATAATATATAATATACTGTGAATGCAGCTGTATGTGTTTATGTGTATGTGTGTGTGTGTATAGGAACTGTTCTTCAGCTGGATAATGAAAGATGCCCAAGTGTTTATGGGTTTTAGTATGTAAATATGTTTGTATATGTGTTATAGATGCTTTTGAAATTGAACTTGAAGACCCAACACCGTAAATCAAGATTTGACTTACATAACATTTTGGACTGTTTGTGATTCTGATTATTCATTATATCAGAGAGTTTGCGCTTAACACTTTCAGTGGCTTTGCGCGCATCATTGCGGCATTTCTGGGCCAAAGCATCTATAAAGACAATTGGGATAACGATTAGAGCAACTGTGTTGTGTGTGTGGGATTGTGTGCGTAGACTAGAGGTACACATTTGAATATACTATATATAATACTGAAAGAAAAGACGACTAGAAAAATGTTATGTAACGATTAAATAGATTCACTCCAGCCCATTGGCCTCAGCCAGTCGACGAGCTATCTCGTCGGCACTCAAGAAATCATTAGATGCAGCCACCTCTGCCCCATCCTCCACCTCGCGCTCCGGCTCTGGCGACTTGCTAGTATACAAAGCGAAGTGTTCTGCCTCTAACAGATCAACGCTAGGATCGAGAACCACACCATAGGCGCCCTCGCACAGATTCCTGATGCTCTGGCGATCGGCAATGGCCACCAACTCCATGTTGCCATCACTAATGGGTATATCAGCCAACTGCAGCGTGCTCAGCGTCTTACGATCCAATGGACGACCATATGTCAATGTGCTGGCATTCGAGTAGCTTTCGGGACGCAGCAAACTGTTCTCGCTGTCACCACCCTTCAGTGGTATATGAATAACATCTGCATCCAAGTAAGCCGGACGCTTGCCTGACACGCTGCTCGAGCTGCGACCCACAGGGCGTCCACTGCGTGCTACATGGTTGTGTGGACTCAGGCCAGGTGGCTGCAAAGATTTAATGGAGCTGCGATTCGGATCACCCAGAGCAAAGTGAGCTACGCTCGGCTCCCGGCTGGCAGTGGGTGTAGTTGCGCGTGAGCCCTGATCCTGCTGCTGCAGCTTGCTGGCAGTGCTGCTGCTGTTGATCGACTGCGTCTCCTCGTCCTCGGCCTTGCTGCGGCGACGCGAGAACAAACGGGAGAAGAAGCCCTGTCGCTTCTTGGGCGAGGCTGAAGCTGAGGCGGTAGCCGAGGGCAGCCGCTTGGTGGGACTCTGGTCTGGTGTGCGCATTATGATTATGGGTGAGGGGGTGGTACGGTTGGAGCTGACGCTGCCATTGCGAGAGCGACTGAGGGAAACCGAATTGGAGACACTGTGCTCGCTGACGCTAAGATCTTGAGAGTGGCGTGGCTTAGGTGGGAGTGGGGGTAGACGCTGGTCAGGATCGGGCGATGGTGTGCGTGGTGGAAGGGGCAGAGGTGGTGACATTGGTGGCGTTGCTGGCGTTTGGGCGGCATTGACTTTAATGCGTGGCGCTGGTGGATTCGTCAACACCACCAGCTCCGCATCGTCCAGTTGACTGAACGGATTAGACGCATGATAAGCATGATCCAATTTCTGGCTATGTGGCATGGCCACTGGATGATTATAGGCTATCTGCAGACTTGTATATGTCGCAGTCTCATCAAAGTTCTCATCCAAATCCACCGAGGCTTGAGCACTTGCACTAGCTAACTCCGGCTCCTGCTCTAGTTCCGTTTCTGGTAAACGACTCTCCTCGCCCACAGGTAGCTCCTTGAGCGTTGCATTCTCCAAGGTATCGCGACGAGAGACGGAGCCATCCTGAGCCTCATCATCAAGCTGGTTCGTTATGGTCGTATTGGCGGTTAAGCTGCTCACGTTGGTGAAGGCCGTCTGGGCAGTGCTGTGGGAAAGAGTGGGCGTGTCACCGTTCTCAACGGTGAGGCTATCGGTACGCTCAAACTCGCTGCTGCGCATCCACTCATTGATCTTGTCGACGTTGCTCAAAGGACGCGATTGCAGCTGCGGCTGCTGCAATATCTCCTCCATGGGTGTCGAAGTCTGTGTGCAATCGTCGGCTAGCTGAGGCATCAGCTGTGGCACCTCCAGCTCAATTTCCATCGTATCCTGCTCCTGATCATTGTCATCGGCCAGCCCATCGGTATACTCTGTAACTGTGGCATCCGCCTCGTTTGCCTCCGACTCACCACGCTGGCGCAGCTGCAGCTTTCTAACCGCAATCTCGAATTCGTTAAGGGTGCCTGAGCTTTGCTGCTCATCCGAGGACACCGTGTTCTCATCATCGTTGAGATCCACTGGAGGACACGAGTATTTCGTGGCCGTGGTCTCACTATCTAGGGAAAGTATCTGCTGGAAAACATCCAGCTCCTGCTTGCGCTTAAGCTTGCGCTGCAGACGCGCAAAGGTTAGCATACCTGGATTTGGATAATACTCGAACGGCAGAGCGGCACTCGTCGCACGATCCGATGGTCGCTCCAGCTGTAACTCCACCTGTGGAATAACATTTACTTAACAACTGTTAATTTGGAATCGTCTGCTTGCTTACCTGCACGCTATGCTGGATCTCGGTATTGCGATATCGCGGCGTCTTGAACACTATGGCCGTTTGCTTATAGATGTCCGTTGGCTGGAACTCGGCATATGCCTCCCAGATCTCGACACCCGCATCGTTCGTCTCGAAGAAACGTATCCGTATGTCATCTTTGGAGATCTTCTCGCACAGCATGATGATCTGATCGCCGCCACTCAATTTGGAGGAGCAGCTGCACAGCCGATTGATGGTAAGCTCGTTGCTCTTGCCATAGATAGGGGCAGACACTACCGGATCCAATGGCACATTGTTGTTGCCCACCTTGATAAAGGCCTGATAACACAGGCGCAGCTCATACAGGTTAATGCCGCTGATGTTGTCTTTGTGATCAAATTTGGCTGCAAAACAAATAGGAATTTAGTATTTATTACTTAAATTGAATCATAAATGTATTAGTTACCATGGTAGGGATCAATGTTCTTCTGTTCACGAGCCAGCAGAGATTCGCGCACATCCGTCTTTTTGACGCATTGGATGCCCACTTTCTGGAGCTCAAGACGACGCTCCTCTGGTGGCAGACGACGGCTGTAGACACCCGACTTGCAGTTCTCCATCTCCTCTTTGCTGACCAACCAATGGGGATGCTGGCGATAGGGTTTGTCTCGGGTGACGCACGAGACGACAACAACCACGGGCCCATTGTAGTCGACAATCTCGATGGTGGGAAAGGTTTTAGCCTCTGGCGTGGAATTCATGCCGGCAATGGAGCCAGCTGTGCGACCCTCGCATTTATAACGAAAACGAATGATTTTATTCGTCGGCTCCTCAACAATCCGTATGTAGGGTCGACGTTGAGCCGCTGGCGCTGACAGCACTGGCAACGGCATGTGGGACGGCATCACTGGCAGCGAAGCAGACTGTGGGAAAGTCTGCGTTATGGGCGGACCGCTTGCTTCACAGCCAGCATTAAGGATTTCTTCTGCAAGGGAGATGCATGGCAATAAGAAAAAGTTAAAAGAGTTGTCAATGCGTAAGAAAAAAGAAAATCAATATCGGCAACAATTTTTCCGGAATGCCAGAAACAATTTAGCAAAAAGCCAGAAGTCGTTGTGCGCTTGTACGTGGTACGTGGCTTGTGGCATGTTGTATCCAAAACAGACATGTCAGCTATATGGTACATATATATTTATGAATAATGCATATGTGAGACATTAAATTGCGGTGTGCCATCTATCAAAGCTTTTGTTATGCTGCTTAAAGACAAGCAATTTCCAGGGGGTGTACTAACAGATACATATATACTCTGCCTTGTAGTAGGCCAGCTATTACTGCTACCTGCTAGTCTGGGCCAGATGTTAACGTTTGACGTCAAAAGTATCGCAAGAAACATGCCACCAAGTCTTATTTTTACCACACATATCTTTTTTGTTTGCAGCACCACAATTATGTACAAGTACAGCTACAATTGGCCTTTAGTCTGCAATTTAATGTTCCCACTAAAAATTCCATGGGCAAAACTGGCCAACCAATTGTGAGGCTAATGAAGCATTCTGTCGATTGAGTTATTGTGGCAGATTATTCATCAGCAGCTACCACACCACACCCCATCTCACCCCACCCACACCTTTTATGTTGGATGCCACATGTTAATGCTTATGCTATGGTAGTGTGTTTGTGTGTAAGCAATAATCTAATACTTGCTAAAGTTGATTATTAATTACACATACATATATATTCATTTTGTTTCTTAGCCATATTTATACATACGCAAATCGCCAAAGATTTCGTCCTCAGCCATTTGATGTTGATTGCCTGCAAATAAAAATATTGATAGATTAGAATAATCTGTCTACTCATATCAGCTTGTATGCCATTATCATGTTTGTGTATACATCTTTCACAAAAACCCAAAAGAAAGAGAATTGATTACTATATGCCTTGGTCTCTCGCAACAGTGCTTTTTGATTTGTTTACTTATATGTATCATTATTTGTTATATACATTAATTGTACATAAATTCTATTTATACATTCAATTCTGTCCATGGAGAATTTGTTGAATCAAATTTTCATTGATTGATTACTTTTCTGAGTGAAATTAAACAATTGACAAAGCCCAACGATTATTTTGACATGAAAATCGGCTAAAAATTAAGTATTAATCTTGAGCTAAATACAAGACTTTCGATGCATTGCATTTGAAAATATGGTTACAAATAATGAAGTTATGACAATCGGAACTTTTGAACCACTCGACACCAAGGGCGATTATTGGTCTCAGAAATATGACATAAAAATCGATTAAAAATTCAGTTTCTAGATTTAAATGCAGAATTAATCTTGATCTAAATACAAGACTTTTGGTGTATTGCATTTGAAAATCGGGTAAAAAATAATAAAGTTATGCCAATCGGAAATTTTGAGCAACTCTCAATGTCGATTATTGGTCAGATAAATATGACATGAAAATCGGGTAAAAATTAAGTTTCTCAATTTACTATTTATTTAAATGCGATTAATCTAGGGCGTAAAACAAGACTTTTGATGTATTGCATATGAAAATCGGGCTTGTTTTGAGGAAGTTATGGCAATCGGAAGTTCTGTTCTACTCCCAAGTCGATTATTGGTCAGATGAATATGACATGAAAATCGGGTAAAAATTAAGTTTCTCAATTTAGTATTTATTTAAATGCAGTATTAATCTCGAGCGTAAAACAAGACTTTTGATGTATTACATATGAAAATCGGGCTTAATTTGAGGAAGTTATGGCAATCAGAAGTTCTATTCAACTCCCAAGTCGATTTTTGGTCACAAAAATTGACATGAAAATCGGGTAAAAATTAGGTTTCTTTATTTTGTATTTATTTAAATGCAGTTTTAATCTCGAGCGTAAAATAAGACTTTTGATGTATAACATATAAAAATCGGGCTAATATTGGCGAAGTTGTGGCAATCGGAAATTCCGTTCTACTCCCAAGTCGGTTATTGATCACAGAAATATGACATGAAAATCGGGTAAAAATTAACTTTATTTATTTAGTATTTTTTTAAATGCAGTATTAATAAAGATCTCAATACAAGACTTTTGGGGTATTACATTTGAAAATCAGTCTAATATTGGCAAAGTTATTGCAATCGGAAGTTCTGTTTTATTCCACTTTCGATGCTTTTTTAAAAATTTCTGTGACGACCTAGGGTACCGCCTAGTCGGTATAATTAGGGAGCCTTTTCTAGAGCCTTTTACTTATTTTATCTATGAATCTCACACACAGACATACGCACACAATAACGGTCGTAAACCGGTTACTTATACACTTATCAAGGTTACTGCTTTGCTCATACAATAATGCATATTTAATAGCACTTTGTTTAGCTATTAAGGCAGAGCAGGACTTCAACTGCAGCATGTGCCCCACGCCATTTGCATTTTCCGCACATAATTCAACTTCCAGCTCAACACAATTTTCATAGCAACAAATCTTGTTAGAGGAGGGCCGGCAACTAATGGTGGTTATGGAAGCGGAATCGTAGTTGGAACCAGTTCCCCAAACCAGCAAGCAGCTCTTAGACACAGACAGCTTATTTGTCTGTATGCTAAACACATTAGCACAAAGACTTACACACACACACACATACAAGTAGTTTGTATATATATTTAAGCACACACGCACGTGGGCACATGAAATATTTGCATATATGCTAATTTTGTTTACATTTATAACATTTGCAACAACAATTTGTACACAATGTTTTTTTTTTTTGTTTTTCATCACGCTTGCAGTTCGCACCACACAGCTCGAAAGGCACAACCCAACCCAACCCGTAAAGTGTTCGGAGTGTTTACGTACAACACGTTTTACGGATCGGCTACTTGATTTTTTTGGGACTGTCGTCCAGTACAGCCAAGTATGTGAACCGTATATAAACCGAATGTGTGTCGGCGTTAAATCGCCACAATGACATCAGGCAACATTGGGGGTACATGATCCGTCTATTGGCTCTTGCTTTGTACACCAGCTGGTAATCGCACAGCGCAACAGGATGGGGGATGTGCAGCACAATAGAGCATATTATCTGTTGTTGCGTAAGAACAGAAAACCTTTGTCGCAGGAGTGCCTATGTGTGTGCGTGGGTGTTGGGTGGGTGGAATACGCATGTCAAGGAAAACTCAGGAGCTTGTTAGATCGATACGAGCCAAGGGTAAGTGGAACATTTGTATTTCATACTAATAATAATCCTTGACAGAGAGGAAATTGATAAAGACTTTACATAAAATCAGCAAAGTATGTCAGAGCTCAACGCTTTTAAAATTCAGATTTCAATTACAAAATTTGCTTCACTTAGACTGTTATGCAGTGTACTACATTTTATATTTAATTAGGCGCCCAACAGAGAACGCTTTAAAATTGCGCAATTGCTGGGCTCATCCAGGCAGCAAGTCCTACCTCTACCTCTACCTCCTACCAGCCTGTGCTCCGCATTTTACTAACTCGCCGCAGAGCTGGCTCGAAAACATTGACTGAGCTGTTAATACTTTAAGACAGCCTGCGTGGCACTCGGCGACGGAAACAAATTTATTTCGCATTTAGGCAAAGTATTTTTCTGTTTTTTTCTTAAGATACTCTGTGAAGAGAATACTCTTCCCGAAGGGTATTATCATTTATGTTTTTTCTTTGTGTCTTAATGAGTTTCCTTTTTTTTAAAGTCAACGTGTGGTTGGGTATATTTTATGTATTCAGATTACAGGGAACTTTCTAGTAGAGCAGTCTCAGCGGAAACGTATTGTAAATTGTTTTGCTTTGGAGTTTTTTGCCTATCATTGGGGGTTGGTGACATAAATCAGCGCTACAAATTGATGCGTAAATAAATGCAGAAGCGAAAGTGCCAACAAAAAGGATGTCACCCAAAACGTTCAAAAGAAATGTAAAGCGGAATGAAATGTTAATTAAATATGATCAAAAATAGAATGAAATCAACGCCAGACGCATTCGTAATGCTTTAAATACAAATGAGAGATGAGGTGGCCGTTATTTACCGCACTGTTTTGAATTACATGGCCCAAAGTGGCATTTGGTCTGTATGGATGGCTGACTCTGTGGCTCCAGCCGGTGCCATATGTGCGCCTTTGGTGGGGCATTGGGCTATGCCGACACACACACACACACACACACACACACACACACTACACATGTATGTATCTATGTGTGTATATAGCGACTTCAGTAGCTTGTCATGTGTTCAATCGATTGGAAAATCGCGTTCTGAAGCGAAAATAAACACAGCTAAATAGAGAAAATGAAAGCATTGGACAAATGGCGCTGAACCTTAGGCAGACACGAGCAATACTTCAATGGACCGACCTCAAACAAAACCAGCACCCAAAAAACGTCCCAAACTTTACTCGCTCCACTTTAATGATGGCCTAATAACACCAAGTCACACACACGCATGCACGCACACACACACACACCCACACACCGGTTGCGCTTTGTTAGCATTCTACATCAAACACAGACGAAGTCTGAGGCGTAGGACATTAAGGACATTGCCTTTCCCATTTGCACCTCAAGTACTTTAACAAAAGTTTGCTATAAGCCGACATGTGTGTGCGTGTAGGCGCGCCAATATATGTATATGTATGTATATGTGTGTGTGTGTGCGCGTGTTTACATTTAAGGCCACTTTAGAATTGGTTCAAGCACAATTTATATACACATTTATGTTTGTATAGAACAAAATTAATTTTAAGCACTCAAATCTGTGTGTGAAAACTTTCAAGCAAGCTGTCACCGAAAAAAATATTTGCTGGACTTTTTTAAGTGCTATCTAGCTGCACGTTGTGTATATGCTGGAATGTATTTGTGGGTGTGCGTGTGAAAATCAATAGATGAAGAAGAATTTATGAAATTCTTTGTCTGGCTATATCGATGACGTGTGAATTTTACAAATAGAGAACTTTTCCAATAAATGAAATGGCTTATCATCAATCTACCCAGACTGAGAGAGTTTAAATGCGCTTGCCAAGGCTGTAACAATTCCAAAAAAAAGAAGAGACATTTAGCACATTCTCACCTCCGCATCAAGCGACTAATTAGACTATGTCAATTTTCATTTTTATCAAGCACTTAACTTTGGTCGCTCTAAAAAAAGCAAAGTTATTTTTTTAAGGCTCTTTATCGATTTTGTAAAAAAGAACAAAATATATACATGCAGCAAATTGAAATTTAATTGGCACGAACAGAGACCTAAGCGAATTTGCGTTGGGCTTTGACACGTGTTTCTCGAGCCAAACAAAAGTGATTAAAAAATTATAATTATTTTAGATTGCTCAAATGTTTGCTGTCAACAACAGACTGATAGTGAGTCTGGTCAGCTTGTAATGATGTTGTGGGAAAGTCCAAGGCATTCGAATCATAAAGCCAAAACATGACCGACTTCAATAAAATGAATGTTCCTATCAGTATTAGGTGTTAAGATAAGGTCGGGTGAGAGGTGGAAATAAGATTGCAAATAAACAGTTGGTAAATGCCAAAACTTTAGGAATATCCCAATTCAATGAGTTTGATATATATATTTTCCATGTTGAGAACAGTTTCTAAAAATAACAAAGTTTGTTGGCTTTTTGTTTTATCGTTCAAATTTGTATTTTTAACATTTTTCCCCATGTACAAAGCTAGTTAAAAAGCAATTAATTCTATTGAACACATGTTGAATGAATTTGTTACATGGTAAAAACAACGTTTGGCCAAAACATTGAGTTACAAAGGCCAAAAGGTGGCCATGTTTAAATGTACAACATCAAATACAATTAACAAGAAATCGATTTTCGTGTCTTTGACGAGCAATCAAACGAAAATGTGTTCCTAACAAGTCTTTAGACTAGTATATAACGCCCAGCAATGAAGAAAACATTGAAGAAAAACCAAAGGCAAAAAGTATATTCAATATGCCAAAAACCAGACAGGCGAACAAATTGCTGGCCAAAAAATTCACACGCGATGCCCACAAACCACAGCATTTGATTATATTGCGATAAAACTTTTCACAATTCAATCAATTCAACTTGCCGAATTCGTTTCTACGCAAAACGTGGCGTATACTTGCTGCTTTGAGCCCAAACGTAATGACGTCCGGCCGGCCAGTCGCAGCCCCATCAGTTAGCCTAACATGCGGCTATTCATTTCGCATTAAAGATGGTTTAAAGAACCGCACTAAGCGTATTCAAGCTAATTTGATATCCCGATAACATCCTACTCTCGTTTTTTCCCCATTTTAAGATTTTTTTTAGATTAAATGTTTAACCCTAATGGGTAATGTAGAGTCGTATACATTTCAACTTTGAAATTCAGAGCACTCCGTATTTGTGGTTTCTAATGATTTTCTATAACAAATGCCTATTTTTGGATGTCGCTGTTGTTCTTTTGTTCAAAGTTTAATTACCAAAGCATAAACTTGGTCCGTTATTTCCATAAAATTTCAATCTACAAATATTTCTATGCGTATATAGCTCGATCTGATAGGTGTCTGTGTGTGTGTGTGCGTGCAAAAAGGTGTGAAATTTGTGTGTGCGTTTGTTTGTTTGTTTTCGTCAATTGTTGAAAACAATTCCATGCCGTTTGCAGGCGATGCAGAGTTCACAAAAGGGGCTATATGAATGGGATCTGGAATTGTTCTACTACTAGGGGCAGTCTAATAAATCGATATTCAAGTTGCTTTGACCATGACTATATATACGTTGGCAGGCACTATCATGAAACCATTTGTATATGTATGAATAGTAAATGTGGAATAGCCATGGTCAAAGCCTTTAAGACTTTGTCTTAGTTCCATAACCGAAGCACAGTGCCACAATGCGTGTGTTACGTGAATCGCTTTGATTGCAAATGAAACAAACGAAATGTTCCAGATGCCAGCGCACAATTTTTATAAACTTTTTTCGCTTGTAAAAATATTTACAAACTGATTATCTAAATATTTGTGTATTGCCCACGGGGCAGCCTTGAAAATGTTTGTCGAAACGCTTTGTATCGATCAGATGCGGATATATCTGCCCAAATCCTAAACATTATAAACTCAATTCGCAATCCAACTTACCGTTGCCAGTCAAATGTGCCATGTTTGTTCCTTACTTAATGCTGTTTGTTTAAATATTGCACACCGGATATTCCTATAAAAAAACAAAATTGAAACATTGACACACGCCTTACGAAAGTCTTTATCAAATATTATTTGTTCAATGTTATCTGCAAGTGTGAGTTATTAATGCTAGCGATTAAGCAAACAACATAAATCGAATAAACTTAAACTGGCCCCTTGGGGTTGAATTTAAATAACAAATAAGCTTTAGACCCCTTCACTTGTTAGTTGCTGGCAGTTAATGCCAATGTTACAAGAACAAAACTTAACAGAACTGTACTCAAACTCATTGAAACTACACAAACAACTGAGATTAATACGATAAATCGCAGTTGTAGAAATTGAATGTATTAAACAAAGCTCGATAGTTAACTTATAGTTTTTGTTTATTTCCCTAGAGCAAAACTTTTGTTTTGAAATGTAGAGTTCTGAGAATTGAAATCTGGTTATTGATAGCGCACACTGAGAGTATAAAGTCTCCAAGCAATTTGAACTTGCACTGCAGGTTATCAACAAGTTGTCAGTTATCAAATAACCTTATCAAAAGTTGTTACTATCAAACAGAAAACAGCGCAACACTGTCTGGAACTGCATTCTCCACAAAGCACAAATAAGCAAATTCCAATTTACGATATTTGTAATAAAACGCTTTTTAAGTAGTTTTGCAATGCAATGCAGCGCAATTGGAAAAAGTTGATTTATAAGCAATCTGTAGATTAGCTACTGGAACTATAGATGAAATGTGGAGGATGCATTTGTACATACATATGCATGTTTCGAAGCTGACTTTAGTTTGTTGCGGAGCGTGTGGCATAAAACAAACTGCGCGTTAGATTTGTTGTTTATTTAATTTATTACTGCCAACCTTTATGGCGTGCTGTTTTTGTAGTTTTATATATATTTTTGTTATGTTGTTATAGTTGTAGTTGTATGTGTTTAAAACTTGATTAAAACGCGCAGCGACATAATGTTATTAATTTGTTTCCATCTGTTAATATATGCCATTGAGCTTTCCGATTGAGTTTTCGCTTTTCATTGAAATGCAATTATCTCTGTTACATGCGTACGAACATGTTCAATTTGTATTTTAATAAGTTTAATATTCTGATATTTGTATATGCATAATTAAAGCTGGCTAAAAGACAAAATTTAACGCGCCAAAAACAAAGTGCATAAATAAATAGGTAGATCTGAGTTGCTTTACTTTTAAGTGTTGTTGTTTTCACTGCGGGCTTATATGTATTCATATATAGATGTACTGTTGTAGATACGAGAAGCCCGTTATTACTTATTTTGTTTTGTTTTTATATTCACAAAAGTTGTCGGGCTATCGTGTCGCGTATAATTAACAAATCTACACACTCGCGTGTGACTTGCACAATGAGCGACAATGACTGAGACGATCTCTTGAAAGTTTAGTTCGAATACAAATCACATCCCTCGCCGGCAAAGTTCAGTTTCAAACTGAGCGTCATGTTATTCCAGCGCTCAACAGATCGCCTCTTACTCACATTCGGCACTCGGCTTGAATGATCGGCTCGATTCATTGGTTTCGGCTTGTCGAGAGAGCCAGTGTCTGCTGCTCGTCCACTTGTCGTATTGTTGATATCGTATACTTGATGACGACGCTATTGACGCGTCGATTGGCAGACCTCCCTTGCAACACACACTTTTGATTTCATTTTTGTTTTTGTTACTTGTTATGTCTGATATGGTTCTATACCTAAACTTAAACTGTTTGCCCATGTTTTGTGTGTGGACTGCAGTTGATTTTGTTTTGTTTATATGATTGCTTGATGAGGCGTGCTCTCTATTTTCTGAACCAATTAATTACGTTAGAAGCGCAACAATGTTGATAGTTTTGGAGAGGCTGCACGAGAAGGTGTTGATAATAAATATTCTATTGATATCTTTAATGTGGTCTAATTTTTTAGAATGTTTCGTACATTAAACAGACTTTCCCAAACTATTCATTACTTATATGTACTAACCAAACGCTAATTTAAACACAGAAATTCCATAAAGATATACGTTTGTTTATGTTTATTTATGTACATGTCTTGAAGCAGACACAAAATCTAAGGCCATTTATTTAAGCAGTTATTGACTAAATTTCGCTTGTCGTTCCATCAACGTTGATTTTCAGTCATTTAGGCAAACAACAAAAATGCCAAAACTGAACACAAAACAAAATAATAACAATAATTTTCGAGCATCGCCAAATTTGCCAATGGTGCAGAAATTTCAATAATTTATTTGGCCACGTTTATGTGTTGTAACTAAAAGCAAAGTTAAAACAACATCAAGTATACGCGACGTGGGCAGCAGATGCAATTTTACAGCTCTAGCCATATACATGCCCAGAGAATTTAGTGCAATTACGCAAAACAAAGGCAAGATCATAACAAAAATAGCCGCAAATCAATTTTGATAGCTTGGTCAGCGCCGCTGAGATGAATGAAGATGTAAAGACCTTTTGACTGCTGCGGTCATTGAATATTGCTATATGAAAGCGTACAGCGTGACGTATGTTTCTTTATAGATTGATTGATTTTGTGACGTCAGCTGATAGCCAGCCGATACACAAAGCAAAAGCGGAGCAAGCCATTGTTTACGTCACAACAACCAAGACCGGTTTCGTATATTATCTGAACGAAAACAGGGCAAAGCCCAAAATTCAACAATAAACTACTGTTAACCTGAGACTGCCGAAGACGAATTACTCTTTAAAGACGGCGAACATTATCAAAAGCCAAAGGATATTGTTTCAAGTGTAAGACTCCCTGAAAGGGTATTGCAACAAAGGCGTTAAGCACAAGCCATAACAAATGACACCTAATCTTCCCCCTGACCAAGCATTTTTGCAATTCTGGCATATGTATGTGCTATTCCAAGGTCATACATACATTCGAGAGCCTCCAACAAAGACAGACAAAGACGTCATACGCAAAGCCTGAGTAAAAAGTAGTAGCAATCGAGCGGTATGTTGGGCAACCACTTGTTGTTGTTGCCGTTTTTGTCTCCTGCCGCTTTAAAAGCGAAGCAAAGTAAAGGCCATTGTTTATGGCACAATACAAACAGAGACAGAAACTCATACACGTGCATGCCATAACATATAAAAGGTCGCTGCCGTCGCGACGCCCTCAAGACAAAGACAACGACAAGAAGATGCGTAGAGCATTAACATTCAAGACATTCACACAACGGAGCAGAGACCCAGAGAGACCAAAAGAGCGTATCGATAACCGAAAAAAAACAACAAGTTGAGCAAATTACAAATGAAAATGAACTTAAATGTTGGCCAGCTGACTGAATTCGAACAATAAAGATGCCTAAGACTCTACGACTCGATGATGCTCTTTGTATATAAAAGATTAAAAAGCAAGCGTAAAGACGTTTAAAGTTCATGCTGGAACCATTATACTCTTCAAGTTTAAAAGTTTGCTTCATAACAATCAACAATCAACTGATGGAAAGGCAAACTTTTTGAATAGGCACACAAATGCGGCTAAAATATATGTATATTTATGTGTATATGCCACACATACACATAAGAAAAAACCAGTCAAATTGATGTTGTCTTTGCTTGCAGCACTTGATTGGATTCGGTTTCGGATTCCCCGAATTGTGTATGAATCATCATCAACGCAAAGGCAATTGCGCTACTTGTATCCCACAGATACACAGATACATTAGCCATATTTGCTAGCTTGGAGAGTGCGAGTGCGAGTGCGAGTACGAGCGCACCCATGCGGAAACCAGCGATGCTCTCGATCAACGATCACTGTGCTACCTTTTCCAGTTGCGCATAACTTTCCAGTCAGCCCGTCACTTTTGCTTACTTCTTGTTTTCGTACATATACATATGTATGTTGTGGTTACATCACAACAACAGTGGCGTGGCAACTGCAACTACTTGAGGCACCTGGAACTCAAGTTCCGCATGCAGTGGAAGTTGCTGCTACTCGTGGAATGAACTCGTTGCCATCAAGGTTGTCTGGATTTGGATCGATGAATTTAATATATAATTTCACAATTTGTTAGAAAAGCAGCAACACCAACAGCAAACATCGATAATAAGACGGATAGAGCGAGAGAGCGAGAGGGAGAAAGACAGACTGAATAGCTAACAAACACATCACACATTCAATAGTCTGTCTCACAGTAAACTTTTATATTGTTTTCGCGCAAACGCTTGTTGAAATAGCAAATCGACAACGACAACAACAACAGCAACAGCAATGACAATAACAAAAGTAACCGCAACGACAACAACAACAACAATTCAAACCGTCTACTTGCATATGTATTTGACTACACACACACACAGAGATACTCGCCTTTATTCGAGTATAGCTGACTATTAATTAATTAATGCGCCAGCGATTTGTGAGTGCCATCGCCAACTGCACAACTTGCGATAGCAAACGGGGTGAAAAGTGGGTGGTGTGGCAGTTTGAAAAACTGGAAAACTAGTTGCAGATAATTTACAGCAATTACAATTTGTTTTATATATGGGACTGGTTAACAAAACTAGTTGTTTCCTTTGGTAATATTATGCATTCCAAACAGAAGTTAAATTCACACGTGCCGTTTGTGGCTGAGAACAAATTTAGTTAGACTTACTTTCGAGAGATTAGCTGCGATGCAAGCTTTTTATGTAATTTCACAATTTATATTCTTATACAAGATTTGCACTGAATTGACAATAGGACCAGTATTCATTTAATTCCAGGTACTTTACTTAATTCTTGTTAATCTGTGCACAACGTTTCCTAGAACTGTTGGCTCGCGACAGATACGTTAGGTATTTAAAGTAAATCTGTGTTATATAAAATTCGAAATGCTGAACCAGTCAAACAGACTGTGTGTGACGCTTAGCCTGATCGGAGAAAGACAAACGTGGGAGATGTGACGTCTCGCAAAAACACATTTCGATTAATGACTTTTTCCCAAGACGCAAATCTGTTGACTTAGACATCGTGCGTTTAACACCATGATTAAGCCAGTTAGAGTTGAATTTGTATTGGGAAAAACCCATTTCATTGATAAACGTTTAGATGCGATTCGAATATCTTAACGCCCAATTATTTATAAGCAATATGTGTTATTAGATTATGAGTGTATTGTTGTAAATAAAGTGGTTGGTGGGGGGTCTTTTGTAATATACACAGTAGCAGCAGAGGTAGCAGAAGCTGCACACAAATCACAAGGCTGCAGACATTATTTATAGGCTGTGCCATATTCCAGAACTCACCCAAAAGAATTTCTCGAGATGTTCAATATTTACTTAAGGTATGTTTGTTTTCAAATATATATATCTTCTGCTTTTGTTCGTTTAGATTTTTATGAGCACGCAACACTTATACACTCTCACACACACACATAGAAAACACAATAAATGCACGTTTTTGATATTTTATGGGTTTCTCTTAAATTCAATTTCAATTTATAACTGCATTTTTTTCGAAATTCAGATGAAATTCCTTCGTTTAAACTCGCACCTGTCGATTTTTTCGAATTTTGTCGGCCCAATGAACCGTTTACCAGCAGCGTCGCGACGATAATGAAACCGCCAACAACCGCCGTTGGCCACTACAAAGCGGCCCAAAAACACTTTTTTTCAGCCAATTCAAACGTGGTCGTAGCCCCACAAAAGCTTTTCACTCTGCGCAAACGCTGTGGTGAATTGTTTCATAAAAGCTTCTCTGGGGTTGAAATACAATTTTAAATTGCCAAACAAACTGGCCGTTAGGACCAAATTTAGTGGAAAGAAAATGAACCACATTCAATGAATAGATGTTCTGTGAAATTGAGTTATGGTGAGAAGAGCTCATGTGTTAAAAAAAAAATATAATGAAGATATTATAGTAGGCACTGTTATTAATGTACTTCTGAAGATATCAAGATATTAGTTTACTTATTCCAAAACATTCCGAACGCAGCAAAGTTACAAAAAATAAAAAAATAAAGAAACAGAAAATACAAAAATTTTATAGGACTCTAGTTTTCTGCGAAAATATTATTTACTCAGTTTCTTTTTTGAAAATATTAAGAAAATATTTCAAAATGTGGCCCAAAAGTCCTCGCATTCGTGCCAACGATGTACATTTTAAATACAGCGATGACTCCAAGAAAAATTCACCACGTGCACCCTACAACAAGGCAGTGCTGGGATCTCAGCTGAAGAAACGCCGTCCACAGGGCATTGACCATCGTATACAGAAAAGGCTGCAGAGGTAAGGAAACCAAGTTATTAATTTTCCAACAGATTTCCTTTCATTTGACAACTTTGCAGCGTTGAGAACAAGGAAAACATGCAGATTATGAATTTGCGCAAAGCTGTACTTCTCACACCATCTTCCTCGAACACCTCGCTGTCAACAAGCGTATCCAGTGCGGGCGAGTCTACGTACAAAGTGCAGCCCAAGATGCCAGCGACACCGCCCCCATACTTCACACTCAAGCGTCAGCATACAGCTACCATGCTCAACTATCGAGCACGTAAATCCGTCTCCCAAATGGACTTTAAGGAGGCTCGACGCACTGGTGGCTATCAGCTGGTGGCACATGTGCCCAACGCCAATGCACTTGTGCCAACAGCTCGTGCAACTGAGAGCCAGTTGACTATCAAGGATGAAAATCTTGCCCAGCTGCTGAACAGTCCTCGACAGGGCAACGTTCCCTTCGTGGTCAATGGCGATCAGGACGTGCGTGTGGCCAGCTTGCGCATCTTTAACACCATCATGTTGCGCTCGTGGCGTCGCCGTCGTGAGGAGGTGCGTCATCTGACCGAACAGGTGGAAGACTTTAAGCGCAATGTAAGACAAAACTTATACAACAGATCCAAGTGCTACTATAATCAGTCTTTTCGTACATAGTTTGTGAAGAATCGTAATCAGCTGCATGTCTACAACACTCTGTTTGCAGTGGAGAAGCGTCGCAATGATACCTTGAACGATCAGCTGAAGCAATCTTACATGGACAGTGCCCAGACAAAGCTATCTAACAACGAGCTTACCATTCTGTTGACCAAAGCAAACGAGGAGAAGCAACAGTTGGCTCAAGAGAATGCATGCAAGCAGCAGGAGATTGACAATCTACAAGAGCTTCTGGAAACAACCAAAAAGGAGCTCTTCCAGACACACACACTGCAGCGAGAGCAGCTCGAGCAGTTGACGCGTGTTCAGCGTGAGTGCCAGGACGCCAAGTTTGATATCGAGGAGCTGACTGAAAAGTTGGAGGCGATGAAGATAGAGTTGAAGCAGAAGCAGGAGCACATGGATAAAATGCGTGAGAATATTGCATTGCTTGCTGATCAGCTAAAGCTATCTGGCACTAGGCTCACTGAACACAAGTGCGAAACTGAGATACAGTTGAGGTAAGTTGGATAATTTGTATGATAATAACAACAACTTAAGATCCACTTTATCCCCAGCAAATTGATGAAACACTCTGATGAACTGGAACTAGATCTAAAGCAGAAGAAAGAGCAGATAATAAATTTGGAAAACTGTCTTGCTGCCACTATTGGTCATCGTATTCGGCAATGTTTGGCCAATCGTCAGGCATACCAACATGCCACATATAACCTGATGCACTTTGTCGCCTACTGCATGCTTCCCGGCACGCCTCCTCCTGCCTTGCCGTGTACTACCCTACCAGGTGCTGTCAAAAAGCTAAAAGGAATCTTTACCGTTGATTCTAATGGTCCAGCCAAGGGAGCCGAATCCAAACTAAAGAAGTTTAAAGGCCTCTGAAAACGAACTGTTGCGTTTTAAAATTGTTAGTTTTCATTTGTTAATTTTTAGTTAAATGGTTTTTTTTTTGTTCTCTGTTCAAATTTCCCTAGTTACGATCTGCGTTTCAATAAAAATGTTTTTTATTATTCTATCATTCTTTGATAACAAAGTTCACAAGCAAGAGCATCGTTTATTTTATTAATTTAAAATTTAAATTTTAAACCTATGGAATATCACATTTTTGTTCACGCTATTCAATAATCACTTGGCAGCGACAGTGCGTTTTGCCCGCGTTTTTCTTTTTTTGCTTTTCACGTAAATTTGGTTGATTTCCAGCCTCAAGTACCAGGCGAACAGAAATCAGCAGCAGGCAGCTGATTTTTGCAGCAAAAAAAAGTGCTGCATACCCAAAGAACAAGTTTCATTGCATACTTTTACTCCGACAAAAGTATGCAGTACTTTTTTTTGGTTTTAAAGTCGGCTACTTGCTGCTGATTTATGTTCGCCTGGTACTTAGAGCTCGAAATCAACCAGAAATCGACACATTTACACAAACATAAAAAAAAAACTCGACAGGCCCTGTTGCTGTCAATTGAACAATTGAAAATAACGATTTTTTTTTGCTTGTAAATTTTAATTATCAAAGACCAGGAATTACGCTTAAATTATTAATTTATTTGTATTTAAAAAATTATACTAAAAACACACATTTTACAACTGTATAAAACAAATTGAATTAAGTAAGGTATTACGTAGATATTGATAGATTTGATATTTGCAGATCTTCTGAATTGAGGCGCAACATTTGCTGGTCTTCCGAATTAATGCGCACCAGCTGCTCGCTGTCAAAGCTAAGCAGATTGCTCAGCGTTGGACCGTTCTCATTATTATTATTATTGTTGTTGTTGTTGTTAATGTTGTCGTTGTTGTTGTTATTATTGTTGTTGACGGGAACATTGCTGTCGTATTGCTGATGCATTGGCGTTACGTGTTGCTGCTGCAACTGCTGCTGCTGCTGTTGTTGTTGCTGCTGATGCTGCTGCAGGTTATGCTGATTTTGCTGCAAAATTTAAAAATTGTTTAGCTGATTTGAGAAAATGTGCTCTAAGAAAGGCAACTTACCAAATGATTAGTTGTTAGATTCCATTGCAGATTGCTGGCAGCGCCCGCGCCTGAGGTCAGCAGATGTTGCATGGTAAATGGATTATTGAGATTGCTTAGATTGTTGCTGTTGGCAACAACTGTTGGTGCTGCCGTCGAAATAGCAGCAGCAGCCACCGCCGCCGCTGAGAATTTACTCTCCCAATGCGCACCGTTGCCGGCAGTAACAAAAGGATTTGGATTGTTGTTATATTGTAGTTGATGTTGCGGCTGTTGCTGTTGATGCTGCTGCTGTTGTTGCTGCTGCTGTTGTTGCTGATGCTGTGCAAGCAGTTGTTGCGTAAATGGGTTGTAATTGTTGCCCAGCTCCATATTGCCTGCTCCAGCAGCAGCATACTGATGTTGTTGCTGCTGCTGCTGGTGTTGCTGATGATGATTTGGCGACATTAGCTGTTGCTGCTGCATCTGCTGCTGCTGACCATTGCTAGGTGCAACTGCCCCAGCTGCTGCCATGTTGTAGGGCGATGGTGTGCTGTTCTGATTGTAATTGCTGGATGGCGACAATGGCTGCGGTGAGGGCGTCAACTCAGGTTGTGCACGATACAAAGCAAATGGCTGCGGTGAGGTATCTGTTGATTTGTGCAGATATTAAAGCTTTTGATTTTTATAAAGGCATGATAGATGATTGTCTTACCTCTTGGTTCCGTTTTAATGGGCGGTATATTCTGTGCGTTCCAACAGTTCATGTTGTTTTGTCCTGAAAGCAGCGTAGAAATTTGTTAGCAACATTTAAAGCATTAAATTCAAACAACAAATTACTTGAAGCTTCTTATTAAACATAAACAGACAACATTAAGTGCAAAAATAATATTAAATAACACATGCAAAAACGAAATAGTTTTTCGACTTACTCGGTTCACATTTTCTTATCTCAAGAATATAAAAAACTAGAGAATTTAAGTTTTTCAACATTTTTGTATTTATTAATCTACATATTTATAAAATAGTTTCCAAAGTGTATTTTTCGGTAATGGGTGTTTGTATAAAAATATGAAATTGATTTCGTGTTTAATACCCAATTTGCAAAGCGACAAGTATTTCTTCAATATCTTTTAACAACAATATAACTATAAATGTATTTATATTTCTACTAAGTTTTCAATTACTTTTAATATCTTGCACATATTTTTTGTTCTGTTATAATTTTGTTTAGAGTGTTAGCATAGGTTTAATATTTTCTAATAGTCTATACGATTAATACATTAGAGAAATTGCCAAGTCTTTGGTATACTTGCTACATATCAAATGTAAGTACTTTAATAGGTAGGATCTGTTGATGTTCTATTGAGTATTGACTAGTTGATGTCTTCAATTGACCATTGACACATTTAAAAAAACAAAGCTGCATTGAAGCTCCTTTGGCTCCTTGCAGTTGATAGATCCAACAAAATTCAATAACAACAATATAGATAAAGACTGGACAAGCGACTGGGACGAGACTAACAATAAAAACCACCACCACCAATACCATCACCACGTTAGACAAATCTCGAACCCACAGTAAGTAAAAAATATTCGAAAGCACTTACTACCATCTTGATGATCATTCTGATGCTGCTGTTTCTGTTGTTGCTGCAGCAACAAGTGCATTGGATCACCGCCAGTCTTTTGACGCTTTCGTCTCAAATGTGCTGGATCTATAAAAAAGAGTAGCAACGGGACAACATTTTAATTGTGTTCCACAAGAGTCTTGACTTTGTTTTTAGTACTGGCTAAAAACGCTTAGAGATTACTTAGATACATCTATTAAATACAAATCGGGGCTTTGGGGCGCACACACAGACGGCGCCCCAAAGACAGACAAACAAACAATTCAAGCAGCGAAAATGCTGCTGCATAAAACAAGTTTCGTTGGGTAGTTCAGGAGACCACCGCGTTTCAAAGTCACATACCAATTGGGTACGGGTTAACAATTCTAAAAACAAATACAATACAATTACAAATTGGAGCGTAACCGAAGAGTTTTTCTTATCGGCTAGATAGCGCTCACTGCCAAGTGTAAAGTTGTGAAAGGATATCCTCTCATATAAATTGTTCAATTCGTCGATTTTTCGTAGGTTTAAAATGAAAACAATTTTATAGTTTTTCCGCTTCTGCATTGCGCCTTAATTACTGTTGACATTGGCTGCAGCCAGACGTTTGGCCACCTGATCGGGTGTGAGGATCTCGCCAGCATCGACCGGTGCATAATAGGCGGATGTTTCATCAAACTCGCTGGCAGTCGCCGTCGGCGGAATACTTGTGTAGAGCGCAAAGTGCTCGACCTCAGTAAGATCAAGATTTGGATCCATTTGCACATTGAAGTGCGCCTCAATCGAGCTGACCAAATTATGTAAACTTTGGCGATCGGCAATGGCCACCAGCTCCATGCCGCCCTCACTTATGGGTATATCGGCCAGCTGCAGTGCGGATGCTGTGCGTCTGTCCAGCTGACCGCCCACCGTTATCGTGCTGGCATTCGAATAAGCTTCATTTCTTCCTTGCTGTAGGCTGCTGGCACTATCGCCCTTCAGTGGTATGTGCACTACATCGGCATTAAGATACGAGGGTCGCTTGCCGGACACGCTGCTAACACTGCGTCCGCAGGGCTTGGCCGTCTTGCCAGACTTTCGTGCCCCAGCAGCACCGCCTGCCTTCAAAGGACCCGCTCTGCGTTGAGAGCCGCGCATTGGATCGCGCATGTTTAGATTATCCAAGCTGGGCTCTCGACTGGCCGATGCACTGGTTGCCTTTGAGTCCAGACGCGAACAACTTTCGCTGCTATGATCCATGAGCTCTGGTTTGCTCTTGCGACGCGAGAAAAGCTTTGAGAAGAAGCCTGGCTTCTTCTGACGCGGCAGCGTATTAAAATTGGGATTCTTTTCGGGCTTTGGCTTTGTCTTCGGCTTGGTTTCTGGTGGCTGGGGCAAGCGCTTCGTTGGCGCCGCGGGCAGATCAGCCAATCTTGGATGAATAATGGGTGGCGGCAGACGTGGCTTCTCGCGAACGGGTGGCGGCACTGCGTCCACGCTGTTCGCATCTATGGAGCGATTTTCAGCATTGCTATCCTGTTTTCGCAAACGTTTTGGAGGCAGTGGTGGCAGCTTTTCCTCTTCAAGAGCTAATAGAAATGCCTCCGCCTGCCGTTCCAGCTGTTCTTCCTCGTGATCCCTGATGACTTTCTGCAGCTCACGCTGCTGCTGCTGTGAGTTCACTTCAACTGCATCGTAATGCTGTGCATCTTCAGGTGCACACTGAGACATGGGTGGCGTTGGTGGCATTATATCCTCCATTGGTATAATGATCGGGTTCTTAAATGCGATCTGCAAGCTCGTATAAGTGGCTGCATCATCGAAGCTATCCTCCACCTGCATCGGTGGCCGATCCATGCTATGCAGCTCATTTTGTAACGTGTTGTTGTATGTGTCACGTTGCATGACAAAGTCAGTGTATATCTCATCCAGCTCGGCCACCTGTTCGAGCAGCTCGTTGAGCGTTTTATCCTCATCTATGGCAGCCACAATGGTCTCTACAGTTGCCTCAGTAGCATCACTGTCTTCGGCCTCTGCTTCACCGGCAGCTGGACTCGGCTCATGTGGCTGCTGTTGTAGCTCATTGGACTTCATCCACTCGTTGATCTTATCGTTAGCTGTAAGTGGATGTGGTTCCAACTGTTCTTCCAACTGCTGTTCCATCTGTTGCTCCATTTGTTGCTCCAGCTGAAGCTGTTCCATTTCACGCACTTTCTGATCGATTATAGAATCAATTTCTTGTTCGGTACGCAGCCGATCCGCTTCAGCATCAGCTGCTTCCATATCCTGTGGCGCTTGATCTGTGACGTCCACTGTGACTGCTGCTGGCACTTCAAGCAGTATCGGCTCCGGCTGCTCCAATGTGGGCGTATTAAGATCAATAACCTCAATCGTGGGCGGTTCGCGCTTGGCGTTGCCCGAGTCGATTGACAGTATTTGCTGAAAGATGTCTTCATCGGGCTTCCGCTTGAGATGCCGATGAAGATTCCAGAACGTATGCCTACCTGAGTCCAATGGCACATATTCAAAGGGTAGAGCCTCGCTGGTAACACCGTCCGATGGTCGTCGCAGCTGTATAAAAACCTGATCGCAAATAAAGTCATTAAATGAGAGGAGAAAACTTGAAGGAATGTTGGCTAAAACGCACCTTGGCGGGCTCCGTTATCTCCAGCGAGTGATAGCGCGGCGTTTTAAACGTTATGGCAGTCTGCTTGTGCACATCCGTGTGCTGAAAGTCACCAAATGCCTCCCAGGCCGTCTGACCGTTCTTCTCCTCAAAGAAACGCACAGTGATGTCCTCTTTGGCAACCTTCTCGCACAGCAATATTATCTGCGTGTTGCCCAGCACACTGGCCGAGCAGCTGCACAGCCGACAGATGACCAGATCAGACATGGCCTTCTTGTCAAAGATGGGCTCAGAGACCACTGGTGGCAATGGCGATGTAAAGCGTCCCTTCTGCTCGCTCTCCATGAATACTTGAAAGCACAAACGCACCGAGTTCAAGTCAATGCTTGAGGGTTGAAAGCGATGCGAGAACCCAGCTGTTAAATGAAGAAAATAAAATTATATTAATCATACTGCAGACTATGCATCATAGGTGAACCTACTCTTAAATGGATCCACGCGTATCTCTTCTCGCGCCTTTAGCGCAGCCTCAATGTCCTTCTTCTTGACACATTGAATGCCCAGATTACTAAACACGGCTCGCATTGTCTCGCTGCTAATCTCCAGCGTGCAAACGCCCTTCTTGCAGCCCTCCTTGCCAACCAGATTATGGGGATGTGGACTGTCCATAAACAAGAAGTTAGTTTAGAAATCTTCTATATTAAAATTAATATTGTCTTACCGATATGGCGTATCCTTGGTGACACAGGAAACGACGACAACGGCGCGTCCCTTATAGCCCACAATCTCGATTGTCGGATAGGTCTTGTTTTCGGGGGTCGAGTTGACGCCGGGTATGGAGCCAGCAGAGCGACCCTCGCATTCATAGCGAAAACGCAAGGCTTTACCAGCTGGCTGCTCTGTTATCTTCACATAGGGTTTCTTTCGCACGTTCTTGGCCGTCTGTGATAACTGTTGGGCTTGCTGTTGCTGCTGTTGTTGCTGTTGCTGCAGGCCATTGTAGTTGAGGTTTTGTTGCTGGGCATCTGCTGCTGCACCCGCTGTGGCCAAATTGTTTTGATTTGGAAACATTTCAAAGCGCAAATATTATCTGCAAAAGAATATTAAGAGGTTTAATGTTTATTTAGTTCAAATGAAAAGATAATCATAGCTATAGATATGTGTCATACCCTCTAATACTCTCGAGAGATTCATAGTCTAGACAAGAGTAATGTGGGCGTTTGTATACATTGGAACATGATGTGTTGCATTCAAATATTTACAGGCACATTAGATCAGACAACTGCAGTTGACCGCATGCTTGTGTTCGTGTGTTTGTGTGGAACTAGCTGCTGGTCTGGGCCTGGCCATAGTCAACTTAGCTTCGGACATCCATTTATAAATAACATTTTGCGTAATGCGTACATGCGACAACATGCTCCACTAGGCGTTGCTGCTGCTGATCTATATAAATACAAGTGCCAGGCACAAGCAGATCTTTGGCAGGTATTATATAGTATAGCTATAGATATACTACAACACATACATACACATCAATATATGTATGTTGCGGACACATAAACATACAATCGGAGTGGCCTCCCCAAAGATTTTGCTTCCAAAACATACAAAATTGACTTTTTTATCAATGATGCTGAGTGAATTGAGTTACGATCGCCTCCTTGCGGCTTCTTGTCATTGTCTCTTAAATAAATAAGACACACACTCATGACCTCAGACTTTCGACTTGCTAAATGCCGTCTAGACATTGGTCTGCCATTAAAAAGAATACGTCAACTGATTTGAAAAATTAATGACCATCCATTGGTCGGCAGCGGCATGGGGTAATTTTCATAGACGAAGATACAAACAAATAATTGTGTCAACTAGTTGCCAATTCTGTATTGATTTGGCTGTTTTATGAAGATTGAGTACAAGTTTATGAGTAAATATTTTTGTACATAACAATCTAATATCAATTCACGATCAAAACGAACTGAAATGACAAAATGTATAATTGATTTTTCTTTTTTCTATAGACACATACATAAATCTTATGGAGGCAGCAAAGCACATGTGAATCAAAATAAACCTTTTAAAATTAACTCGAACTGCTTGTTTTCATAATACACACACACACACCAGACACACACACATAATTTGTATATCAGTTTTTGCCGCAAAAAGCAAAAATATCAAAGCCAATTCGCACGTCATACCAAATGTGCCTGTCATTTTCAATTTGGCTTTTAACAAGCATACATACATACAAATAATAAATGATATCTTAAAAGATCGGTGAACGTAATGAATTTCACACTTTTAGCTTACGATCTTTAAACAATGCAAGCAAATATTAAAATTGATTTTCTCAGAGAATCTCGCACACACATATTTATTTAAACACATTGTAACAAGCATTACGTCATAAAGTTTTTTTGCATTAACCAAAAATATGAATATTGAAATATTGGCCAAATGCCAAAAACTGAAATTACACGTTTTTTCATATTTAATTAAGTTTTGTATATATACTTTAAGATCTTTTTATACATTGATCACTTTTAGCTTAAGTTAATAATCACCTTTCACTTAAACCGGTACAAAATCTGTTTTTTGGTTCACTGAAGTTTCAAATTGTTCCGGCAAGGTCCGGTTTATGTTTTTAAAATGTTTGGTTTTGTTCCTTTGGTATATATTTGGCACAGAACTATCGCAAAAATAATTGACAATAATCTTAGAGAGGCCACAAAAGATATTCAAATATTCGTTTCGGTTTGGACCGGTTTGCACAGGTCCGGAAAAATGAGCAAAATTCACTGTACGAGTATTTTCATATATGTATGTATTGTGCACCACATATATTTTTTGCTATATATACGTATATAGATATATTTATTTATTTTTAAATTTCTTTTACAAAACACACGTCTTGAGTACTTGCCTATCGGCTATGGACTGAACACTAAAGAAGATTTCAACGTCTCAAAATGTTCATTTGAAAATATTTTATATGCTCTTCTCTGAAACTTTTTTGTCGCCGAAGCTTTCTGCTATTTTTGCTAGAATTTGTCTCTTAAATTCGTAGTTTTTAAATTAAATATACGTGTGCCTAATGTAGCATTCATGTTTTTCTCTACAAGTATTAACATTTCGAGGAATCTATCTATTCTCAGGAATCCCGTTGTTGTTAAAAGGACTAGTTAGGCATGGTATATGACGATTTCAATAATCTTTTGGACACTTGTGTTAACAAATCATTGAAAAAATACTTAGCTTAGAGAACTGATGTTACAGCTGTTTATTTTACAAGGGAGATAAACAACATTAGTAAAATGATTTTCAGAACTCTTAACATAAAAAAATGTTTTTATAAATGGATTATAAATGGTATAGAGATAAGCAATCGAGTATTTGTTATTTTGGCATATTTAATGCATATATATCAAAATTCTTATAAAACTGAGTCACAATAATATACGAAAAAAAAAACATATTCATTGAGAAAATAAAAATATGTAAAATGCTTTTGTTTAATAGTGATATACCATGATATACCCTGTACATGAAGAGTATGAATGCATGTACCATCTACCGTTTGTTAATCTAAACAAGATTCTATACTGATTTTTGTTTTATGTTCACAATAAACACACATTTTTCAGGTAGATATGAACAAATATATAGAGCAGGCATCTGGCAGTGTCGCTTATTGGCATTTCCGTTTGTCAACATTTCTTTGTGGGGGTAATTGACGGCGCTTCACAATTTAAAGGAACCAAAAAGAATTAGTACTTGGCCCATTATATAGTATGATGAATCTCTTTGCTCCGCACATGTTCATTATAAAATATATGTGATAATTTTGAGCAAAATACGACTTGTTGGACGACATGTTTTCGTTTTTAAACAAAACCCAGCGATTTTCCAAGAATCTTCTGACTCACAAGTCAAATGAATATTTGAACGTTTCAATATTATAGGTATTATCTCTTTGTATAATATAATTTTGAAAATGCTAGGAATTCGCTCGTGTGGCAAACGTTGCACACAATCCCATTCACAAAACGCGTGTTTTCACAATTCAACGCAATACCAAGACATAAAAGTCCATGAATTATTTCACAGCATATTAACTGTTTGGTACAATTGTATGCGAAAATTGTCACACTATTGTTTATAGCACCTTTTAATAAACATATCAAGAACCATATCAAATGCACAAAATGCTGTTAGATAAGCTACCGAATTTCCAACTTTCCGATAGCATCCAAAAAAAGTTGCGTATCTATTGAAGCGATATAAATTGGCATAATACGATTGAACAGATATATATATAATTGATGATTAAAATACGTTGGACATTTGTGGAGAGAGTCAGAGTTCCGAAAACCCAAACAAAATTGATTCACAAAAAAGTTAGTTTCTACCTAATAAGATTGATTACCCTAAAAAAATCAAATACTTGTTTATATGCAAAAAGAGAGAGAAAAGAATGAATGAAAGAGATGCATAACTGGCGCCAATCAGGCAGCAATAGGCGCTTAGCCAATGGCAAAAACTATCTATTAAGTGTTTAACATTCGAATTCCAGTTAAAAGAATAAAAAACTAATAAAATTGTTGGCGCCAGGCTCCACCAATTAAGATTAAGATCGGCCGTGAAGTAGCATACGAATTCTTAAACTTCGCTTAGAACAAGCTTTAACTAGTCACAATTCTACAGACGCTTGTCACAGTTTTTTTTTGAGCTGCCAAACTGGCGCCCATGTGTTTGGCTAGACAAAAAAAAGCAAATTTAATAATCAAATAGAACAAAAAACATAAATAACTGAATAGCTTGCCGCCGTTGACAAATCTGTTAAGCTGCACAGTTCCGATTAAGGAATTTAACCAGTTCAAGGGAATTAAAATTTTCAGCAATTGGTTTTTGCATATGGGAAAGTTTTGAGAAATAGCCGTTTGTTGGCTTTGTAGCTTTAACTGTGTGGCTTTAGTTGGGAGTCTACACAAGTAGAGCTTTGTGTACCGCACAGTTGAGATAACTATACGCGCGATGACTTGCTAAATATGCAGTTGTTGTTGTTTTTCAAAATTTGCCTCTTACACATACACTTAACACTTAATACTGAGTCATCAGCCGGTTTTGCATGTTGTTTGTGCAATTATACAATTGAACGTTGAATTAGCTAAAAAGCAAAGCAATACGCTTGTAATTACCTGCAGTGTTTGCCAAGGACGCATTAAGACATGACTTAAGATTTTTAATTTACAGTGGACTGCTTCTCAGTTCGTTTCGCACACGATTCGCGCACTTGACAAAATGTTCTACACGAGCACAAAATTTTATTTATCCGGAAAAACACAACCGCAAGCGCGTCAAGTCGATCTTCAAATGGAATGAAAATTCTCGTGCCGTTTTTGACGCCCCAAACAAATGCAAGTGCCTGCGAAAGCGAAACGAAAAAGCTTTTCTCACACCCTTCGACACACACACACATACGATAGCGACTGCGACTGCGACAGCGACAGCGCTGCCATGTACACAGGTGTTTTAGTTTTCTGTTTCAATTTATCGTTTTCATTTATGCTTGACTATTTAATCCCCAAGAAAAAGAGAGATAGAAAGCGAGGGAGAGTGCGAAAGCATTGGAAATGCGGAGGGATGCGATAAAAGCTTTACGAGGGGCTGTAAATACACTGCAAAGGAATTTGTGCTACCACCAAAAATAATTAAGTGATAACTGTAATCGACTTGCGCGTGTAAGTAGCAATGTATTTGTTGTGGAAACTCGCACAAATGTCAATACATCAATGTTTTCATGTACAACTCACCTTTATCGAAACAATTTACATGAAATCCGAAATATTTTTACTATCCGTTTGTAGAACTTTCAGTTTAAGGTCTGAAATTAAGAACGTAAGTCACTTTAACAGGGTTTTTTTTTGCTCACTTGATGGGGAATCTTGTGCTGCTTTGCATTTTAGATATGTCGGTAAATAGTTTACACATGCAACTTATTTATAGTCGGGGGAAAAGCAACAACAGTATTAAATATTCCACTATGTGCTTATAAGACACCAACACTAAGGCATGCAAATAAATATTACAGAAACCGGTTAGCTTTTTATTAATTATCTTTTTTCATTATAAATTATTTTCTTTGCCTTTACAAATTTTTGCGCGAAAAAATGCGAGGTAATGCGACTGACACTAGACACAATATGAACTGTGCGATAATACAGCAAAACAGAAGAGAGCAAGATAGCAGCAAAAAAATAACAAAAACAACAGCAAGAGTTATAAAATAAAAGTGTGTAGAGCGCGCAAAGTCACAAAAATTAAAAACTAACGAAACGTTAAGAAATCGAAGTTTGCGGTGAACTGTTGTCGAAAGCGACAGCGTTAGCCAGAGAGCGTGAGAGCGCCAAAGAAAGACAAAAAGCAGGCGAGACAAAGAGAGAGCGAGCGAGAAAGAGCGCGCGCTTTTGTAATGACGTCGTTTTCTTATTGGGAATTCCGGGCTTTATGCTTATGCCAGCGATAATTGATTCATAGAATGTACTTGTTTTCAAACTTGGTACTGTAACGATTAGTGGCGATTAGGTCGTACCAAAAATACACGCAAATTAATCTCTCTTTTCGCTCTCAGAACCCGAGCAGCCTTGCGAGTTGAAGACAGCCGACGCAATACGCCAGCGATCATAAACACATATATGTATGTTATAATATCGATTTAGGTGTCTGTTTGTATCACTTGCAGTGGACCTCCAATTAGCAAAACAAAGAGCGTATGTTTAATGATTTGTTTATATTTTACTGGCTGAAGCGATTTTGATATTTTCTTCTAGGTCATGCTTATGAATGTGTTTGTGTGTGTATGAACATACAGCCACATTAATGAATGGCAGCACTTGTCATGAAATTGTTGACCTGTCTCACTTTATTATTTTATTTTAATAATATTATCATTTTATATAGCTAAATAATATTTGTACATTCCATTTTTTAATTATATTTTCTGAGGAGTTTTATATTTTTATATTAAAATTTAGTTTATATTTTTATGTCTTTTACGATTTTGTTGTTTGTTGCGATTATGATTCCTTTTGCATTCCACTCTTCACACACGTTTCTCAGCTATTAAAATAATTCAGGGCACTTTATCTGTTCGATTTCATAGCTTACAATATATTTTAATTTTCATAAGCAAATAACTTATGTACATATATCGTAAAAAGACATAAAATATAAACTAAATTTTAATATAAAAATATAAAACTTTCCTGCAGGTATTGCCAAGAATATTAATTAAAGAAATGGAATTGGGTACTAAATATTATTTAGGCTATATAAAATGATAATGATTATTAAAATAAAATAATAAAGTTGAGACAGGTCAACGAATTTCATGACAAGTGCTGCGCATTCATTTTAATGTGGCTGTTCATGTTTACATGTACACACACAAACACATTCATAAGCATGACCTAGAAGAAGAAAAATATCAAAATCGCTTCAGCCTGAGTCCGACAAATATGTAAACAAATGCATGTAGGTATACATACGCTCTTGTGTTGTTTTTGCTAATAGTCCACTTGCAAGTGAGTACAAACAGACACACTAGCAAATGGTGCATATGTATATACATACATATATGTGTTTACATACGATCGCTGCTATTGCGTTCGGCTGTCCTTCAACTCGCAAGGCTGCTCGGTTCTCTGAGAGCGAAAAAGAGAATTAAATTTTGCGTGTATTTTGTTGGTACGACCTACCATCGCCACTCAATCGTTATCAGTACCAAGTTTGAAAAAGCGAAGTGACGCATCTCTATGAATCAATTATCGCTGCTTATGCGATCATCATCAACAGCAGACAGGGGGCATGTTATTGTTTTTATAACAGCGGCGGCGGATTTAATTTGAATTTTAGGCATATACACACGTATGTATGTATGTATGAATCTTTGAACATGTAAAGCACACTGTTGCTCTTTTTTTTTAATACACTTGTTATTGTTGAGCAAGCTTTTCTATGTCTTAAGTGCTTTCTGCTTTGATATCCTAGCGGTGTCCGACGATCAATTTCTACTGTTATAATCTAATCGGCACAAAACATTGAATTCGATGGCATATTATTAAAGTGTACGTGCATTGTCGCCCGTTGTTAAGATTGAATTGGTTATGGTTAAAATATGAAGTTTGCAAGTGAAACTTTAACAATTTTGTATGCACCTTTTTACGTTTTCATTTTATTTTTATCTACAATTTGTCTACACTTGGCATGCACAGGTTTTCTTAACTTGCACACCAACAAAGAGAGACACACACACACACACACAGATACAGAGAGAGGAGGCGATCGAGAGAGCTTTCAAGCAC